>CM062577.1:5320000-5945000 GCA_031468815.1 Morus bassanus | reverse complement strand
AGGGACATGGGGAAAAATCTACCGCTTCCCTCCATTACAAGAAGGTTAATGTAAACAATAGGACGTTACCTTGTCTGAATATAACACATTCAATTATGAGGAGCAGCAGTTTTGAAGTACTATCTTAGTTAATTGCGTAATTGCTATTGTAGCCATTACAAACCGGAACTACAGAACCTTGAAAATTAGTGACTTGCACCAAGCAGACAAGATTCAGGTAGATTTCTCAGTCAGCTCAGAATTAATTAATAAAGCCTATCTGTAGTCCCAAACCACAAGAAACAGCATTATTCTTAAGAATGAACATCCAGAATTTTGTTCAAACAGCATCTTGACATAAGATTATAATATTATCATTATAAGTTACCTCAAGGCACGCTACTGTAAAACCCTAGGATTTTATTATTTACGGTATATTGTCTCAATCACAGCCTCAAAAATAGTCCTGTAATGAAATAACCACAGAATTATGTGTTAGATAAAGGTACATGGAAAAGAAGAAATCACAAGACTACTATTATACAGGCAATACAGTTTTATTATGTTCTTTCACCAACTGTAGCAAAAACATTTAACAACTGAATGAATAATCAAGGGAACTTAATTGTCAACAGGAATTTCAGAATTATGTTCTAAATTTTAGACCAGGAAGGCTTGACAGGGAGAAAACAAACCATATACACACTGTAATAATAGTCTTTATTATGAAGATTTAATGCCTTCTTTAAAAGCACTGAGATTATTGAGGCACCTTACTGCAGGTTATGTATCATCTCCTCTTTGGCAATGAGATGCGTGGTTTTGTTAACTAGGGCCATTAGTGAGTTGAGCTTGTGAGACCAGTCATTGAGTATATTGTTTGGGTCCTTAGGCCTCTGAAAATTGATAATTCCTGCCAGCCTGTCTACTTTAGCAAAGATGGTCTTATTAACTACTAGGTTAGACAGGAACTCCTCCGATTCCTGCAAAGACAAATAGCACTAAATCAAGAAAACAGCATTTTTATCTACAAAGCATCAGTATTCCTCCCAAACAGCATTAAAGCACAGGGAACAAGGTCTTCTTCATACTTAAAAGAAATACAGCTGTAGTAATATTGTACTTAAAAAAAAACACACAATACTTCAACATGTTGGCACTCACTACAAGCTACTAGCACCATCTATTCAAAAACTTTTTTTTTTATTTGACCTATAACTGATTGTCTTCCATGAAATTAGAAGTTTAATATAGTACACCAACAGACTTTTACACATTGGAGTACTTGGCTATGGGTATCAGAACAAGCTTTCTGAGAAGCAAGGCATAGTAAAATTCATGTAAATTACTGACCACTGTCAAAGAAGGTTTATTCTGAGTTTGTGGAAAAGAGCACATTTAATTAAAAGACAGTAGGGTAAAGCTTTTCATTTGCGCTTGAAATACCAATATGCCATGATGTATGAATCTCTTTGGAAAGCTCTTGAAAAGACAAAGGGGGATGACAGGTAGACTACTCCACCCTGTGTTCCCAAAGGACGACCATCTATAAACAGGGACATTTAAAGGTGAGAAACCCTGTATCTTCACTCAGTTTTAATCACCCATTGACAAGAGCTTTTTAACACTGAAACACAAGACAAGAAGCTCCAGCATTTAAATTAGACCTTGAATATAAATGAATTTTTAAGAGCAGCTTTTGCCTTATGGGCACATGCATCATGACACTGAGTTCCGCCTGGATTAAAAAACAGTTTTCTAATTCCCATAAAGGCATGAAAATACACTCAGGTCTTCGTATCAACTAGTAAAGTGACAAATACTAGGATTAATACTATTACTCCCAATAGACTTTTACACTACTTCTCATAAAAAGAACCCAATGAACTAAAGTTCACTTAATGCTCCCCGTCTGTCTCTATAGCACACTTTGTTCTTCCTGATGAGAGCTGAAAACACTGGTAACACGAGCAGGGGAATTATACTAAGGATGAAGCTAGAAGAGCTGCAAGGATAATACAAAGACAGATATATAGAGATACGATGACAGGTACTAGATCCATGAACATTCACAAACACACAAGTGTAAATCCTGAGAATTCAGTACCAAGCAGCGTATTTCTACAACGCTACTGCTAGGAAGAGAATGTGTGTCTTTCTGCCTTGTCTGTAAAACAATACAATGATGATTATGGCACCACCTGCACGGCTTTTTAAGCTAAAAAGAGAACTCCGCATTAAAAAAGAACATTATTCTGCTGAATACTTACATTTTTTTGCCACAAACATGCACACATACACTTCTGTGCCATTTATAAAAGAAGGATAAGCAAAGCAACACTTACATCCACGGACAGATCCAGGAGTTGTGCCATTCTCTTCATTGTAATTCTGGTATAATATTTAGCCATTATTCTAATATTCTGGAATAAAAGTGTTCAGAGTAGAGGGTTATGTGCAAAAAATAATTGAAGCAGGCTGAAAAAATATAAAAGTCAATGTTAAAAGCGGATTAGGAGCTGTAGTGCTCTAATGGCAGTCCAGCATAAGGTACGCGAGGGAGTTGTGAACAAACAGTTCCTTTGCTTGTAAAAGGTATAAAAGTCTCTAGATGACAAATTATTAAGTAATGAAATCAACTAATTATGAATTTAATACAAAGCAAGACTTTCAAGTTTCTGCTCTATTGAAATGTGAATGCTAAATCTTACCACTTGAGTACAATATGCTCCTTTTTCTGGCAACTGTGCCAAATACCTATCTATAATAAAGATATACGAGCAAATAAAATGCTGAAAATATAACACAATGGAAAAGGCAACTTATCTGCCTCTTTACTACATACTTTTTTGTTTCTCTTGGTAACTAAAATATGGCAAGCGAAAGGCATTTTTAGTTGAGGCACATAGCTAATGCTTAAAGACGGCCATACTTACATGTTCCACAACTCTATTCTTTAAATCTTTCCATCTCTTTTCACCTTCCTCTGTACAGCCAAAAACATCTGTTGCAGGACTGTCAAGGGATCCTTCTCTCAATTCTTTCCCATATTCTTCAACTAGGGCAGTCCACCGCATCAATTCCATGGTGGTAAATAGTTTTAGGAGGTCTCTAAATGATTTAGTAAAGTTGATTTACAATCCATGTATTAGTAAGGCTTATTTCATACTTAAATAGATCAAATAAATAATTTTAAATGTTTTAATTTTATGACCGTTAATATTCATTGTTCTTCATTAATATACTCTGTAATACTTCACGCTACCAGGGGTCAGCTCAAGACAGACTGTGTTTCTAATAAAGATCTTTCTCTTTATAAGAGACATTTATTTTAATGTAGAACTTGCACAATCATGAAAATTTTGCAGTGTTTTTCATACGGCATTAAATTCTGAGACGCTTACAGCAGACTCAGCGTAAACAGTTTTCACTTGCATAGCTAGTTTGAGAGACACACTTTTCTTTTTACCTAAGAATTATTAGAAAGAATACTTACTTATACTTTGGGATTTCTTCTAGCTTTTTGTCACTGCTAATTCTGTGCACCAAATCAGATTGTTCATTGTCATAAGGTGAAAGAATAACATAAAGAACAACGCTCTTCAGTGCCTGTTTAAGAGGAAAGAGTGTGGGTTTTTTCCCATAATTGAACAATTAAAAACACTGCCCACAGAGCTTAGAATTTAACATGTAAAAGGCTTAAGCCCAGCATATTAAGAAGTTATGCTGAAGCTGATGTCATCTTGCAGAAATGAACCCTCATTCACAGCGACAGGTTTAAATTGATTCAGGTTAACTAAAATTCCAGTATTTAATATAAATACATGAAAAAAATATTTTCAAATATGTAACATTTGTACTGCATACACAGCAGTATCATTTATACCACGCTTGCACAGCTGTTTCTGATTTCTGCACCTTTATAAAACAGACATTCTCAAGTTTTCAAAGATAATATAATGAAGATGTTAGTTACAAAAAGTGATTTGAAATCAACTTTATTATATCTGTTTTCAACTAATCAATTTGTTAATATAGCCATTAAAAAAACCTAAGAACAACAGACTGATGAGCTATTTAATCTGCTGTAAATTGATCTGATAATGAAATGGGTATTTGGCACATGAAAACACAGACATTTTGTATGCAATGTTTTTTGTACCTGCTGCCACTTTTCACTTTCAGCCTGGATACACGGAGTATCATAAATGGCTCTGTAGTGCTTACAGATGGAGAGGTAGGAACCTTCATGTTGATCCAGCTGGATCATTAAGTTGTAGTATTTCAATTTTAGTTTCTGAAACAGTATCAAACAGTAAAATTAATACAGCTCCATGAATCATGTACATGCAATCCAACTGGATACCAGAAAACAGAGCAATTCAAATACACTTGGACCTGAAGAGAGGCCTGTCATATTAAAATTGGGATGGGGGGGGAGAAATCCTCCAATGACTTACTTCTGTGTTTTCTTCTTGAAAAAATTTTGTATTAATTTTTTTGCTGATAATTTGAGTCCGAATATAGTCTTTTACAGCTAGACAGAGTCTCATCTGCTCCAAGATAAATTCTACACGTTCTTTCTTTTCCATTGAACCATAGGTTTCCACCTAAAATGAAAATGTAAATCTTTAACACTGTCAAAGTCAAATCAAGTGAAGTCTTAACTGTGCAAGAAGAGTGGGCCATTGCCAGGGGGAAAAAACAAAACAAAACAACAGAAAAAACAGCTATTCCAGAGCAAGTGAAAAATGGAGAAAAGGTTACTCAATCTGAAATTATAGCCCCACTTACACCAGAAGAATCCACTAAACTCAATGCACTACCTAGAGAATTGAAATCTGTTTTCCAAATGGGAAATATTCAATGTAACTTAACCATGAGACTAACAAAAGCAGTTCAAACTGCCTTACACTTTCACTAATGACAGTTAATCTCATTCCAGGCATTTCTGCAGATATACCTGATTAAGTTTCTAAACAATAAAGTAAAAGCAGTCAGAACTAATTTTTATTGCTGACACAACTTTGAGTTACATGGCGTGTTACCTGCAATTCTTGCAGAATAGAGGCAGCCTCTTTCACTTCACCATTCTGCTCTTTTATTGTCGCAAGTGTCTTCGTCAGGCGGGCACGTTCAATTTCCACATATATCTGAAATCAGAAGTAGTAGTTTGAACATAGGAATTTTCTAAAGAAGAGTGAAAACTCTAAGACCACAACCCCACTAAGACATACATGTGATGTTTCCATACAACCAGTTAATTCCTTGTGTATCCATATACTATACTGATACTATCCACAACATACACAGATAAAATATGATGGATAGTTGACACACCGGAAGTATTTGGACCAGATTAATCAAAAAAAATAATGCCTAAGTTGGTCTACCACTCTTCAAGCAAACATAAAAAGATGTGCACTGTGAATGAAGTATTAGATATTTTGTCTGCTAAAATATACTGAAACAGATAGGATGTTAAGAGTTTAATGGTTAACGTGTACTAAGTACCACCATTTGCATTATTTCACTCACTCCTAAACATCCATAAATCAACAATACTTGATTAGTAACCATTTAGACTAACTTTGAACAGGCAAAAACCACAACATTAATACAAATTTGCCTTAATCCAGAACTGTTTACTTTCTTAAAGTAAAAGGAAAATTATGTAAATAATTAACTCGGTATAATGCTTTGCTATCACCTCCTGGTTACTGTAACTGTACGTTAACACCTCGTGAAGCCCAGGAGAAATTAAATTAAGCCTGCCCGTTTCTCTAACAAATTCAAATACGTAACATTTTTAAAAGTGAAAAATAAATGGCATTTTAGAACTCCGAAATGTATTATTAATTATATTAATAATACATCCAAATATCTACATCATGGAAATATGACCAGTGTTTCAGCAAACTATTTAAAGATGAAATCTCAAAAATATTTGGAAAGTCTTTTGGAAAGAAACACACTACTTGACTACTCAGGTTAATTTAAAAATATAGTTTTGCTCTTATTTGAACAAGATTAAAAAATAATGTTAAGAAGCTACACTTTTAAAGAAGGTGAACATTTTTATTCTACCTTTTAGACATTCAGTCTTAAAACAAAATCTTACTTTTCCTTCTGTAACCATACGCAACGTGTCAATTAAGCGCAGTTTGACTGGTAAGTCTGTGATGTCTTCAACATATGTGCAGCACTGCTGGACCATTTTAGCAACTGCCTAGTACAATAACAGAAAAGAAAAACATACTGTGTTTTTAGACTTCTCAAATGCATGTAAACTACAACACTCAGATAAGTACTAAAGAGACTCATCTCAACAAAAAGCATGCAAGATACATCTGATCACTTTGATTCATAAAAACGTGTAAAATGCTGCTAGCGACTGATGCTAGAAGTCAAATGTGATGCTGTTCTGTCATGTCTTTCTTCTCAGTTTTTCCAATGATGTTCAAAATAATTCATCCCCTGTGGTTGTCTCTTGAAAAGTAGTACTACTCTTCTGCCAAATCCACACGACTCTTACATGGACTGACAAGGCTTCTCTGTTTGCCCTAAGACCTGCACAGCTAAAGGGAAGGTACATCTTCTCTTAAGTGTGTGCACTAGCCCTTCTCTTCAGGACACCTGTAGATTTTGGAGGAAGGGAAGGAAGAGGGGTAACTATTTCTGACTGATGCTTTTCCATCTCTGCATATTCCCAAATAGGCACTAATAAGCTAGCATCCTTCAGCAGCAAGCACAGGTATTGGAATACGTTCTTCTGGCAACAACGCTTACAAAGCCGTTACAATTATTATTAAAATGGCTACCTCTAAAAAAAAAAAAAAACACCACAATGAAACTTCTAGAAACTTCTTCCTCAAGAAGAAAAGTCAGCTGTAATTACTCAAGTCTTCAGCTAGTTTGTGCGAGTTGGAGAACTAAACTGTACTTGTATATGAACTCCTAATGTTTCTGCATGTTAAAAAGTAGGTAACCTTTTTCTTCCTAAAGCAATGATGCCATTAAAATTACCTGTTGCAAACTTCTAATTAAGTCAAGCTAAACACACAGTGCAATAAACTTTGTACCTTCTTGAGCGCAAGTGCTTTCAGCTATCCTGATAGCCGATTTCTCAGACAGAACTGAATTCCAGAGTATGGCAGTTTCAAGCACATGAAGTATACACACCTTATTTGATCACAATAACTCTGCTTAACGTACGCCTCATGTGAACATGAAAAATTAAGACTATTTCTACTGTCTGTATTGCAGACGAGTGTAAAGATGAACTACCACCTAAAAGCACTGATGCACTGAAAGCAGAAAAGTCACAGTTCTGTTGCCAAGAACGGCAAGCTGGACCACAAGGAGCTCAGGCACAAGGTGAAGACAGACTAATTCCAGACATCAGCTTCATTATTGGCTTTCATTATGCCTACCAAAAAAAGGCAACAGAAGCTACTTACAATACATTCAGGCAGGTGCTACAAAGTCAGGAAAGTCCCTGCACACAACGGGGAATCAGATACACAAGACAGCTCCAAATATAATTTTTTTTTGTTTCAAAGGATTAAATTCACCTGTTTTAACTGACTTCTTCTCTTTGATAGAAGAATAATATTTTCATTAAGAGCATCCCAGTCTTTAGCTTCGTAACACATTTTCACTATAGCAACTAAGATACGGGATGTGGAGACCATGTCAGATGCCTGTAACGAACAAACAGCATATTAGTGATGGGATAAACAACCTGCAGACCTCTATCACTTGCACTTCTATTACACAAAGGGAAAAAAAACCTGGTTATATCTAGCCTCACTGATTTTTCTTTTTAAAGAAAAGAACAACAGAAGAGAAAGACTGATACTCCAATTCCCTTCACTTTAACGCAGGGGAGCAAGGGGATGTGTAGGACAACCCAGCATAAGCACACCATATGCTACTCACCGTTCGTGTTTGTTTTTCCAAGGAGAGAAGGTTTTCAATTACTTCTTGCAATCTTCCTTCCTAATGTGATAGGCAAAGAATTATCACCATGAGTGAAGAATACAAGTCAGATGAAATTGAGAGTAGCTCTAATTCTAATTTACTTACATAAGTAAGTAAAAAACATAGACTAGCCTGTACACTCATTTTTAAGTATTTCATTTCTTAAAAAAGAAATATACATAGCACTAACTTTAAATATATGGTTCTACACACAGATTAAACTGGAAAGGTACTAGTTCCATTTTTGCCAAATATGTGCTATAAATTGTCTGCCCTGAGCGAGAAACCTAGCAAGTTTCAGACAGGTTTAGTTAGCTCACATTCACTGAGCTAGACTGATTTCCTTCCTAGCCAAAACAAAGCTCTAAGTGAGAACAGATATGCAATTAGATACCTTGGCCAAAAATTTGTTTTACTATTACCTTCATCCACATTCATCATATCTTAATTACAGCACATTACAGAAAGCATAAACTACCTGCTTTACAGTCTAAGCATGGAAATATAATAGTCCTGCTTTTTGGGTTTTGAGAATTATAATTGCCCTTGTTTAGAGCAGTTAAAGGTACCACAACGTACTTTTAGTCTTAAGCTGTAATTCCCAGCAAAATATCTTGTAAAAAAATGTTAATATGGGACAGTTTGTAACAGCCCATGGCAACTGTGGGGCTGCAAAAAAAGGTTAGAAACTAGAAAATAACAGAAAAGAGAGAATGAAATTTGTTTCTAAAACATACCCACCCTGCTGAAATATTTTAAACTATATACAAAACCATTGTTTTGTCAATGATGTGCTCTTACAGCCACAAAATTTACATCTTATGTGGCAATGAAACACAGTCACGGTGTCCGTACCTACACAGAGCTGTGCCTGTGGGGTAAAACACCTGTGCCTACTCTCCATAAAACACAGTCCTAAGATAGTGTAAGATGCAATTTACTTATCTTAAGGCTACTGCCTTCAGAATCCTACTACATACTATATAGTACAACACATCTATCACGAGACACATGGATCGAGCAGAGCATTTGCAGCATGTAAAGAGTCAATGCCATCCTACTGGGAAAGAACATAGCAGCAAATCCAACCTGTCTGTTCTGAGGTCTGAGAATCTCTACGCTACAGAACAAGCTCATAAAAGAAACCTTAAGATATACCGTGTGTACGGTTACCCCTACGACCCCATCAGCAAGACATTCTGTGGTCGTCTATAGCTGGGAGCACATACGTGTTTGCTCAGCAGATGCCAGGCACCCTCTCAGTCTGCCATAGCTCTGGCCCTCCGTTCCCGTCTTTTGGGGCATGTACATAGCCGAGTTAGAAGGGTGGGAAGCGCTGCCTGTCTAACCTGACACGGGATCAGTTACGCGAGGGCAGCTGTGGCGCACAGCAGTCCTAGGATGAACAAGCACCTACGTGTCTGCCCAGCCACGCTCTGTGCGGCAAGTGGCAGCAGGGAGAAGCCACGTCCCTTCTGGTGGAGTCGGCCCTTCCTCCCCCCTCACCGGCGAGGCTGCACCCCGACATCTCTCCTCTCCCTCACCGCCCCCCTGCCCACCCCTCCACCACCCACACCGCCAAGGAAATGGCAGAGCAGTCCCCGCTGCTCCCCTTCCCCAGCGCGGCACGGAGGGCCCGACCCCGCACCCCTCAGCACCGGATCGGGTGCCAAGAGGCGGCTGCACGTCGCGCCGCACGTCCCGGGCCGCCGGGCCGCCCGCCCGAGCGCGGCCTAGCGCGCCCCACGCCATGACTCAGCCCATCCGCACCGCCGGGCTTTCCCCCCTCCGCCTCACCTGCGCCAGCCGCTCGCACTCAGGCAGCCGCTGGTCCACCGTCGCGCTGTAATCCACCTCCATTTTCACGATACGGCCATCGGCCCGCTCCGCGCCGCCCTCCGCCATCTCCCCGGCTCCGCGCCGTGTCCCCCCCGCGAACACACACCGGAAGCGGCCAGGCCCTTGCGCGCAGGCACGGCCGGGGCAGCCCCGCGGAAGGCCCCCGCACTGCGCCAAACAGGCGCTGCCGGAGCCACCTCCGGCCGCCTCAGGACCCCGGGCGGGGCGGCCCCGGTTGTGAGGGGATCGGCGCCTCCGGTGGCGGATGGGCGGGCCTGGTGGCTGTTCTTGCTGGTCCTGCGCTCGGCCTGGCTCGCCTGGAGCCGTGCCCCAGGCGGAGGGGACCCCTTGGCACCCGGGAAGGGTGGTGCCAGATGCGGGGTGGTGACTTGCCCATCAAGTCCAGTCACGGCCCTCAGCTCGCCTCGTGCGAGCCGGGGCGCGGGTGTTCGGCACGGTTGCCGCAGCCCCGGTGTCGCTCGTAGCTTGTGTGTTAAGGGCTTGAGACCCTGACATGGCCGTAGGGTGGAGAGTAGTGAGTCAGGAGGATCCTGGTTTTATGCTGTTTCCCTGCATTTTGAGAGAGCCGTGCCATGTTGACGTGGCAGGCAGCACCGTGGTATGGCCCCGGTGGAGGACTCGGGGTGCGGTGGTGACTTCACGGTGATTGTGATGTATCTCCCTTTACAGCCTTGAGCCATTTAATCATATTGCATTGATGGAGAGGTGGGGAAAAGGTAGGAGGTGCAATGGTTTTTAGGAGCACAAGAGTCCCAATTTTAGACAGTGCTGCATCATCGTGTTTGATAAATTGTTGTGAGATGTTGGTGCAACGCTTGTGGTTGTAGATTGCCATCACCTCCCATTCCAAAGCAGAATTTCATATGCTACAGAACTTTTCATTCACTGGAGAAATTCAGAGAAACTCGCTCATGTTTGCAAGCAAACAACTCGGAAGGAAATCATGATCAGTGGATGCCCTCTATCTTTGGATGTTATTTAAGACTCCCAGAAAAAATGAGTTATCATGAAATGAATTTTGTGCTGTGTTACTTGGTGACTGTACTGCATACGTAACAACATGTTAATGTGTCAAAAGGGTGTTTGAGGTAACCCTTAAATCTCATGTTTGCAGAATTAAGACTGAGTTACTACATCTGCTACACTGCTGTGAATTCAGAGTAATTCAGTTAAGTGAATTCAGAGCTATAATACTGTATTTGGCAATTGTGTCTGATATATGCTTTCCAATTAGCACAGCACACACCAGTCACTTACTGTTGGAACTCAAATTTGATTGAAAAAGTCCAGTAACAGAATTTATCCATTATCCTTAATCATTTTTTAGTTATTAATTGACCTAGGCATTGAAAATACATACATGTATCACAGTGTATGAGTTGTTCTTTTCTAACTCTGGCTATTTACTAATTTTTACAAAGCTTTGGCTATTTCTTTTGAATTGTAAAATCTCATTCTTTTCGGTTGTTGTAATATTAGTATAATTTTATAGTCGATGGATAGGGAGTGATGGCTTTCAGGGAGGTTAAGAGTCAGATGCTAGTCTAATTGAACATATTTCCATACACAGTAATTTTGGTTCAGACAGTGAGTGAAAGAGGAAGAAAATTAACATGTACTGCAACTGTTATCTTCCTTCACCTGCGTGGGTATGCTGGGAGACGAGGAGGCAGCTTTTGCCTCCAATGTAGACTTCCTGAATGGCTCAAAACCCCCTGAATTCTTACTCAGAAGTCCTTAGTAAAATACCTGAAGGCTGTTACTGTCTCTTATTATGAAGCGACATTTTGCTGACGCAAGTCCATCTGGAGTTAATGTTCAGCATGATTTAACATATGGGTTTTTTTCCCCCCAGGTCAAAAATGAACGATGAATGAAAAATGTCTTATTTTTACAAGTTGTCATAGAGAGCGTGTTGCAGAGGTAAGAGTAATAGTTTCTGACAAGTCACAGAAAACAAAGTACCAAAATTGAGGCAGGCATGCTTGGCAGAAACTTCCTGGCTAGCTGAAGCTAGAAGTTTTCTCTCTCAGCATGTCCCCTCGAAAGCATTTGGTGAGCATGCTTTGTCAAGAGTCCCGGGCCAGTGGTCATAGTCGGGAGTTGTAAGGGGTATTGCTACGGTCACTGGTTTTTCTCCCCTATGCATATGTACAGACAACACAAGACTGAGCTGTGCCTGAGGCAGTAAGTATGGGGCACTGAAGAATGTTTTGCTCTAGGTATGGGAAGTAATTTTGGTTTCCATTTTAAGTAGCTACTGGATTTGACACACTGCTTTCCGCAGGTCTGCATGCTTTGTTATTTTAAACAGAGCAATAAGGTTAGGTTTGTGTTGAAAGCATGTAACAGGTGATAAACTAGTTTAGGTTTTTCTCCTGGTTTTATTGAAATCAGGGTCTTTGCGTATAACTGAGTAGCATCAAGGCCCTACGCAAAGTAGGTGTTTTTAATTTTTTAATTTTTTTATGCTGCTTTTCAGCAGAAATCTGGAGATGATGTTCCCAATGAATGAAATAACTAGCAAATCACTTAAAATTGAAGTAGATGCTTTAGATGTGAATTTGGATATCTCTCATCTATAGGTCATATCACAGCTATTGCCTTGTTTTGGCTATTTTGCATAGAAGTTTCAGGAACAGACTACCAACATTATGAATTGTAGCTACAGTTTGGATATTTATAAATGGCTGTTGTCAGATTTGAGGTAGAAGACTCATTAACCACATTGTTCATACCTCAGCTGAAAATCCAGGCTATTAACAGAGCTCCCAGATTTTCTGTTTTTTTCTGTGGGTATTTGCACTTCACGGAAAGGGCAGGGTGTGTGAAATACTGTGCCGTTATTGCAGTGGAATGGGAAAGTCATGTTGTTAGCTCCAGGAGATGGCACTGTTGCCTCTCTGGGCTAAAAATTCTATACATAGCTTTGAACTGAACATTCAGAACCAATGAAAATCTGAGGGCTTTTGCTGTTTCTTGTTATGAAACACACGTTTCATTGTAGACCTAAATTCATCTTTAATTGTCCCAAATATGGTAATTCGTCACTTTTATTTTTGCAAATAATTTATATTCAAGTGCAGATGTATATTTTACCATTATCTGTACAGTGCCTTGTATTTTCACATTAGTGTCACAGCGCTTCTCTGCGATACACGCTTTATAGCCATTTGGAAGAAAGGAGAAACAGCAACGTGAACATTTTATGATTTACCCGAGGTTGTGTAACAGTTCAGGGTTCTCAGCTAGTTGCAGAACTGGGTTCCTGTCCAGATCAAGCTGTAATTAAGGATGCGAAAATTTATCTGAGAAACACAAAAGCCAAGCGTACAAGCATATTAAAAAACGATTTGGCTAGCAAATTGCCTAGTAAGTAGCAAAAAAAAAAAAAAAAAGCCTCCGTTTTATAGAGGTTCTGGCTTTATTGTCCAAGTGAGAGGGAGGCACTTTTTCACTGAACTTTCTGTGTGGCATTTCAAAGTAAATAATTGGCACGAAAAAAAAGGAGTTTTATTTGTGTTGCAAAATGTACTGGCTGATAACGCGGGGCTGACCGAAAGGGAAATGGGTGAGGCCCTCGCATCCTGTGCTCCCCCTCCCGCCCGCGCTGTCGGCACCCAGCGCACCCTCTCCGCTCCGGGGGGACCGGGGCCGCCGCCCGCCGGGCTCCGGGGGCTCCCTCCTCCTGCGACGGGCTCTGAACGCCGCGCCCACGGCGAGAAACTTCCCCCAAAATCGGGAAGCCTTCGCGGTAGCATTAAACCGCCGCTCCTCCCGGCTGGGTCCTGCCGGCGCCCCCTCCCCGGGCCGGCCATGCCGCTCTCTTGCCCCACCCCCGAGCGGCGGCGGCTGATGCCCGCCAGCCCCCCCCGTCCCTTCTTCCCTTCCTGCCGCCCCGCTGATGTCAGCCGCGCCCCCGCCGGGGCTGCAGCCGCTCCGCCGCCGCGGCCCCAGCTCGCCCGCGGCCCCAGCTCGCCCGCGGCTGCGCCGGGGAAGCCGCGGCCGCCCCCGCCCCCCCGAGCAGAGCGGGAGCCGCGGCGACCGCAGCCGCGTTGCGAGCGGGGAGGTGGGAGCCGCGTTGGGCAGCCGGGGAAGGAAGCGTTATAAAAAGGCTTTGTCTGGGTAATCGGCATCTCGGCTCTCCTACCGCCCGAGGTGGTGGCGGGGAGAGCCGCATCCCGGGCTCAGTCGCTCTTTCCGCCGCCCCAGGCATGTCTTGACTGAGCTGCCAGGGACCGTCGTTTTCGTGCACTTCCGACGGATGTCTCTGGCTGTCGCGACAGCGTTCGGGGTCTGAGGCTCGGTAGCGTCTGTCGGTGTGAGCGTGTGTGAAATTCCCATGATCGCGGGCTGAAGGAGGAAGAACTGGAAGAAAGGAGCAGTTGTGTTGCTTTTTCTTCTCGCTGGGTCAGCCGTCCTGGATGGTTGCGTTACTCTCTTGTGGACGCGTTGTCAGTCGCGTACAGAGAGAGAGGCTTGATTGTTTTTTCCCGTGATTGGTTTTCGTCGTGATCGTCGTGCAGAAATAACCACTTTTCTCCCAGTTTGCTGGTCCGCACTGAGGCAGCAGGAATATGCTCATGAAGGAGTACCGGATCTGCATGCCTTTGACAGTTGAAGAGGTAAGCTCCACTGCTGCTAATGGCTAGTTAGGCTCTTACTTTCTCTTTTAAGGCGAGTTGAGGTTGTATTTGTCTTACTGAATATTTTTTCGTGTAATAAAACTTTGTCGGAGATGATTGGTTAGAAGGGAATGATTTTATTGGAAAATAAAGGAATCCTGCAGGAACAAAGGTAACTTAAGTGTACCAAAAGCATTCTATCATCAAAGTATCGGTCACAAAGATTTACCAGCCAGACTTTTAAGAAGAATCTTAGGCATATTTGCAAGAGAATGCTTTGTGCTTAAATCCTCTATCTGTTAAAGTGTTCATCCAAAACCCAGATTCTAAATATATCTTCACCTTTGCTTAAAATACCCTTGCAGATGACAACAGCCTGAGCCTCTAGCACAGGTAGGGTAGATGGGTGATGATTTATTAATAAAACCTTTTTGTCATTTAAAGAAATGCTCTTTGTTGATGTTAAAAACTCTGTGTTAGGATCATTGTGATTTTATTTATCTGGAAACGCCCTACGTCTTTATTTTACGTAAGATGGGAATACCTACACGTAACACACGTGCTGTGAAGTTCCCTGTGTGGGCAGACAGTGCCTGTCTGCAGGTGCAGTAGGTGCCTGAAGGCCCGAGGGCCGAGGCGAACGAGGCAGTGCTTTCTGGTGCTGGTGTCTCGCAGGTACGAAGGACGGGCAAGTGGGGGTTTACAGCCGCTGGCGCTGTAGGAGTGCACGTCGCAGCGGGGGAACGGGCCCGCTCCAGGCCGTACGCCCGCCCGGGCCGGCTGCAGCGGGAGCCGCAGCGCCCACCCCGCGCCCACCGGCCTCAGAGCAGCTCCTTTGCAGCGGGCGGGGCCGCCAGGGGGCGCCCTCCCCTCCCCTCCTTCCTCCCGGCCGCCAGGGGGCGCCCTCCCCTCCCCTCCTTCCTCCCGGCCGCCAGGGGGCGCGCTGCTCCCGGGCGGTGAGGCGCTGCCGGCGGGCTACAGCCGGCCATCCTGCGGGAATAGCGCTCAACGGCGGGCTATGCCCCCGTTCGACCCCCCTCCCTCAAGAGTATAACACAAAATACATTTACTTTGCATATTAATTTATGCATTTTTTTGTTTAAATACATCCAGGTGAGTCTTTTGCTGCCCGATTTTAATTTTTTTTCTTCGCAATAGGTGTAGAGGAGCCCTCACAAGGATGATAGAGTAGTCGTTTCAGTGGTCTGTTTATATCTTCAGATTTGGCAAATTAACAGTATTTTAAAACTGAGGATTTAAACTGCCAAATATTTACTGCAGGCTACTCAGGAACTGCCTTCCTCTGGGAGCAGGACCTAAAACCACCACATGCGTGTAGGTAAATAGGCATAGTTTTTCATTTGAGCATTTTTCCAACCAAGTTATAAAGTACACTGTGATATTGGGTGGCATTATTCTTTTAATACATAATTTTATTAGTTTATTGTATTACCCTAATGTAGACAACGTTTTATCCAAGCCAGTTCCTGATGTCCTCAGACTACCACGCTTAGTTAATGACAGTTCATTATGTCATCAGAAGGGAGCAGATCTAATTTATTTTGAAAAATTATTGTTAAACAAGATTTCCAGGTAGAGAAAAGTTCAAAAATCTCCCAAAACAGGCATGGCTGATGTATGCTGAGGCAGAAGACAATGTTGGAAGCATTTTGTTCTCTAGAATATTAACAGAATTAGTAAAGATACTCATGCATCTTGTATATTCTCTTATGTCAAATCATCCATTATTTAATCCAAGAGCTACAGCTGAGGTGCCTTAATGAGGGACCTAGAACATGTCTGATATTTAGCATGAATTTCATTATTAATTATAAAATGAACTAGGACAAAATTGTGAAATTATTAGATACCTAATTTTTGTTATACTGTTTACATACTAAAAATGTTCTGCACTGTGTTTCTCATCATGTTTCATCTTTGTGATGTTTCCTACAGTCTATTAAGGTGTTGTTATCTTACTCTACCTTTAGTTGCATGTTAATGACCAATAATGCCTGATATTTTTGGCATCTGTGTAGAATCAGAAAGTGATGCGTTATGCAGTCCTTAGGAGGACATCACAGGGCAATGCTCACCCTTCCAAAACTGAGAGCATTTTGGTTCTAAGAGGCCCACACTGCCTTCTGCAAGACCCTAAGTCGCTGAAGTTCAGTGGGCTTGGACAGAAATGCAGTTCCCAAAGGATGTGCAATTTCTCTCAGGATTGGGATGTTGGGCCCTGATCTACGATGGCACTTCAGTACCTAACTCGCGTTGCCATTACTGGGAGCTAAGCAGCTAAGTATTTTTGAGGTCGTAGGCTTCAACAGGTATGTGAAAAATGCAGTTTGTTCTTACGCAGCTGCATGGCTTCCCTTTTTGTGCTGTTTTCCTTACTTAGACTTTACAACTCTGTTTCTTCTGCTGTTTGAAAGTTCTGGCTTTCAGCCTGTGCACTTTATACATACATTCAAAAGCATTTCCTTGAGTGGTTTTCTTTTTTAGCACTCACTTGCCAGTTATCCATACATAGAAGTCTCACAACATGAATGAGAAAGAATTCCATCTTTAGTCTGTGGTGTTGTGTTGTCACCAAAACCAGAGTTGGCTTCCCGCGTCATTCCTGTGAATGTTATGTTAACTATGTCAGCCAAGCACCTTGTACCTGATCTTCTGTAATCAGATTTTCTGTGTAATGTGAAAAAGTGTGCACTAAAATGTTGCGTAATGTCCTGTCGAGTAACTAGAAGTCATTACTTTGCATGTAAATAAATAGGCAGTATAGCAATTAGTACTACACTGGCTGACTATGATGACTTCAGTTTATCTCTACAGAGGAGTTATAAACTGATAGATGTCCCCATAACAGCAATGCTTTCTCCAGGTTTGAAGAGTTTCTGGCTTTGGATAGGAGATTCTGCATAGCTGGTCTTCATTAGCTGCTGCTGATCGGGTTCTTGAGGCATTCTTTCACTGATTTCCTTATTAGATAAGATATCCAAATATTTATGGGAGGTTTGTTTGTATACCTGTCAGCTTGGAAGCCAAATGCTTTCTTGAAAAGAAAACATTTCCTAAGAAATGCTGATTGCTACAGATTTAACCGTTCTTGGGTATTTTGAGCTAGGATACAGGAGTCAGAGGTGCATCTTTGTTCCTTGTCCATAAGCACCAGGAAAGACAGGTTGTTCCAAAAGCTACTGTGGCACCACACTACAGTTCTCATTCAAGGCTGAGGCTAACTCATTAAACGGATTTTTTGTTGACGGTTATTTAGGACCATTACATATATATTGTTGAAAGCTGCCTGATCAGCTTTAAAATAATTTCAGAAAGGAAATATAATGTTAACTGCTAAGCAAAATAACTGCTGTAAGAACTTGGCAGATTAGCTCAGAATATAGCTGTTGGTTGACGAAGCCAATATGATTGCCAATTAGAAGTCATTCTGTACCTCGTTTGTGGTACATTTGGGAGGCATGCATGCAAATTCAGTCCTTTTGTTAACACTGAGACCTTATAAATTAGAAAAAGCTATTTCTTTTCATTAATGCATAAAGCGAGTAAAATCTGTTGCAGTAATTGCTTAGGGTATGTTACCAATCTTCATCGCAGCTGCAATTAATCAACAAGCCTGCCTCTTGGTTTTTCCCCTTGCATTTTCGTGTGTTAGCTCATTCTTACAAATCGTTTGTTACATCATATGAGAATATTACAATAGGCTGCATTGTGGTTTTTTAAATATCATCAGTTAAAAAACCACATTCCTAAGCAAGTGAAAAGAATGCCAAGCAATTGAAAAGAGCTGAGATGCTAAAAAATTCTCAAACTTAGGTCTCATTGCAAATCATAATTCCATGGTTCTTCATAGGAAGGATTTATATGGTTTTGTGCTTTTGAGATGCCCTTATCTGAAAATGTAAAACAAATCTGATAGGTTAGCATGTTACTGACCTTTTATGTTGAAAGAGGCAAAGTACAGTGAAGTTTGTGATTTGTGTGTAAAGTGATTATTCTTTAGGGGAATAGGTGGAAAGATGTTTTTGCTGGATTCTGTTGAAAATGGAGTTGTTATTGCTGTAAAATGCTAATAAAGATGTGAAGCTAGGTTGTATATATTTTAAAGCTGAACATCAAATAAAATACAGTAGTCATCATAGGGTTTTTCCCTTGGAAACAGGGATGACCATTAGCATTTCAATTAGTTCTGAACTATACATGTATGGCCAGTACCTAAAGTCCTAATAGGTTTTTCTTTCCTTTGTTCTTTATTTCAACCAAGATTATCTCTGCTGAAGTTGGTGGAACTGCTCCCATTCTCTGCTTTAAATAAAAGCTAAGTTTGATCTGTGGGGAGCACTGCCTGCATGAGGTGTCTAGGAGCAGCTGTATTGTCATGAATACAAACAAGTAGAGACCTGCAAAATGTCCATAAACGTAGATCGTGATTTTTCAACAAAAAATCCTTTCAACATTAACAAATTCTGGTTTTAGAGGTTGGGCTTGCTTCTTTAGAAAAATATCCAGTGCTTAGCTCTTGTTTCAAACATTATGAATTCTCCCAGTGCGGATTATTTACGTAAGATTATTTCAACAACATATGTGTAAACAGTATTTGTGTTCTCTGAATCTTGTGTGCTTTTCTTCTTTAAAAGATTCCATAGTCTAGTGTTTTGTGTACAAAGGGTACTTGTTATAACATGTTTTATTCAGACAGATTTAAAGCTCAATGAAAGCATTTGAGAAAGTGTTTTTGCGCCCTGAGAGTTAGCAGGTGTTATGATATTTAGACATAACTATATGCACATAGAACAGAAAAGCCTTTAGTAGGGTATAAAGTATAAAATACATTTTTTTCTAAACTACAGTTATCTACTGCAGGACAAACTACCTGTGCTCATCCTGCAGTTAATACAGCTAAATTAAATAATGATCAATTATGTATGCTTTTTTCATTTCCCAGCTATAATCACAGAACATATTTTCAGGAATATGTAAATGCCTGGAACATTTGAAAAAGCAGTATGTTGGTTGTAAGCAAGAGGACTGTAAGCAAACATAAGGTGAAGTCAGCTTTTCAAATTTAATTCCGTTTAATTACTGTAAATAAAATAATAGTTGGGCCATGTCATGACCATGACCTGTGCAGAAAAAGTTTATCTGGCAGTTTTGAGCTGAAGTAGCTGAAGTTGTCTAGCAAAAATGGAGGCTTATTGTGCAATTTTCATTTAAACGATCAACAGCTGTAATGCATCTATAGTCTTACACTGATTCCTTTACAAGATACTGAAGTGCTGTGAGAAGTAAAGGACTTTTTACTCTAGTTAATCATTCTTTCTGGATATGCCATACGAGAACATCACCAGCCTTACCTTCTTTTCGCAATTAATACTGTGGAGGCACTGATACATTTGTCTGAGGAGTATTCAGAGTTAATTATTGATCTAGAAAAGCTCTTTACACCATTATGAGCATCTTTTTACCCTTCAAAAGAAATCATTGTGTAAGACTCTTGTAGGAAACAGATCCAATCTGGTCTTTTGTGGGCAGTCATGTCTACTCATATCACAAGGCCTTTGCTACATACAGTGTGACCTTAAAGCTTCTGGACTGGGAAGGGTCATTATAACGATATAACAGATAAAATAGGTGAGAGAAAGCACTGGAAGTTAACTTTTAGTACCGATCAGGAACAGCTGTTTAATTTTCTTTTGATGCACAGTCTAGTTGTAAGAATGAACAGATGAAAATGAGCTGTGTTTTACCATGGGAAGAAAATAAATACCTTGCTTCAGCTTGATCTTCCTGTACTAGTTCTAGTCACCTAGAGAGCTATAAAAGCAAAGCAATGCAGAGTAGATGTCAAACCTTTATTGAACTCCACTGCAAACAGAAAACCAAAAATAGCCAATTTTCTCCTTTACTCCTGTTTGCACATTTCAGTACAACTCTGTGAAGGAAACAAGACAACCTTTGTTCTTAAAGTTTCAGTGTAAATCATTAAAAAAATCTTTCAGTGGAAAGGATTAGATATTACTGAAGGAACTCCAGACTCTGACATACGTCTCCCTTCATCTCTCTTGCTCTGTCTCTCCTTGTCAACACTTGTTTTATCCAAGGTATATAGATAGCAAATAACAGTACACATTTGATTTGAATGCTTTGTTGGCAAAATATAGGGCAGCTTGTCAGTGTTTTAGGACATTTTCTAGCTGAAGCGTTTTACAGAGCTTTGATGCTATCAAGAACTCCACAAGGTGTGTTTATTTGAAGCATAATGTAGGTTCAGAAACTAAAGAACAGGGAGAGAAAGACACAGAATGTCAATACTGGCTTTTAAAACTTAGTGCTTTATATTTTTTTATTTTTTGGGATGAACTTCGAGTTGCTGAGAGCATGAAGGTCTTGTAAGAGTTGATGTGAATGCTAAATGATCAGTGCTTTTGAAATTGTGGCCACTTTTGTTTAGGTACCTAATAATGAATGTAGATGACTACGTTAGCACCTTGAAGTTTGATAACTCTGATATGTCAAATACATTTTCCCTTAGTCCAGTCCGTTTAATTTCCTCATCTGTCTAATTGTAAGGTTAGAAATAATATAGTTATGCCAATTTTCATGTGCTTCTTGCCTGACTGCACATATTAAAAACATGTTATGTGATTTATAGCCCTTAAAGTAGATAAAGCCCTTTAGATTCTAGGAGGAGAAAGATTTCTGTAATAACTAGGAAAGGTTAAAAGTTATATTTTCCTTCACGAGTATTCCATTTAATCTGATAGGCATTTGTATTGTTAAAATCTATTGGAGATCATGTTCATTTGTACAGAAGACTGCCTAGTCAGGTAATGGAAACCCATAGTATATAACAATGATTCATTCACTATATTCTTCTTTGTGACTAGTGAGCTGACAAATATGTTCCCCAGGCTGTCCTTACAGAACAGAGTCAATTGTGGATGCTGAAATACATGCAGGCTGTCCATCTTGAATGTCTAACAACACACAAGCAACCATTAATTACTATAAGGATGGAGATAGATAATATACACGTGCAACCCATTGAAATATACTCAGTAATTGTGGGTGAAGGGTAATTCTTTGTATCCTTGCTCATGGAAAACTTATTTGTCATTTAAAATTAATTTTTTTCAAATAATTATAGTTTTCCTTATATTTTATCCTTATCTTCTTTGGTTCATAGAGCATCTATCACAACCAGCAGCATATTTTGTAAGACTTGATACCAGAATAAAGCAAATAGTGACATTTCACGCAATTTTGCTATAATAGCCCTCCAGTGCAGCCTGAAGAACTTTGTGTAGGCATATTGTGCACGTATTTAAGTGAAATTACCAATGTCTGCATGTGTCTAGAAAGCAAGGAGAAAGGTGCTCCCCAGGATTATTGACAAGGTTTAAAAAGGAGTGAAGAAAAGGTAATTTCAATTTCAAGTTGGGTTAACAGATGGGTTTACAGTCTGTAGGTGGACGGAACTAGGCTTGAACTTAACCTGTGTTTATATATAATGCTTTTAGTCTAGCCTTAGTCTTGTTTATCTCCTTCTCTGTTCATTGTTTCTTCTCAATTTTGGTTATAAGTGATCAGCCAATTTTGAATCCTTGGATATGTATTAAAATACTATTTTTATTTTTATGAAGTATAATGCAGGGTGCTAAATTGTAGGAATGACATTTTAATGGCTTTTCTTGGAAAAAAAAATGTATCTTCCATTTTTTTCCCACTTGTGGTCAGAAAATGCTGAAGCAGTTTTGGATTCTATTAGTTTTGTACTGTTACAGTTCTAAAGCTGGTTTTACAGTGCACACTCCTACCTTTTGCATATACTTAACTTGTGTACATACTTAATTTAAAGCACAAGTAGTCACATGTCATGAGTCACATGCATAAATGTTTGTAGGCTGGATTTAGTAAAAGACTTGTTCATATGCTCTCCAGAAAAATAATGGTCTCTATTTAGGAGTTTTTACGTGTCTGTTCTAAGATTAGTCTTGCCTAAGTGATTTAGGAATACTTAGGCTCTGTGGGAATTGTTTTCTGTGAGCATGGTGAGTATGCCTTATTTTCCATTTCATCACACTAAATGTCATGTTAGGTTTAATGTGTTGCCTGACTAATGACTATGTTGAATTTTTTTTTCAGTAAAAATATTATTACAATGCATGACAAAATAATTATGTGATAATGACACTCCAGTATAACACATACTGTTGCTCAATTACTTGATTAACAATCGCTCACTGATGACAATCAGAAACAACTAATTGTTGAATGTATTTTCAGGTTTTTGCTCTAATTTTTTATAAAAGTTATTAAAAAATATAAAAATAACCTTTTGTGCTAGTGTCACCATGTTACTTGAAAGGTTACCAAGATACTGAAGTCCACTGTGAACCGAAAAATTGTATTTATCAGAAAGATAAGGACAATGGAACTCTATGGATAAGCATGAAGTTCTCCTGGTCACACACAGATGGTGCTTTTAAGTAGTCTCACTTGTTAGGCCCATTGAATATACTGGTCCTAGTATCTAAAATTTTATCTTCTGAAAGATGTTTGACAAATTTATCCAGCTGCTAATCTGATTTTGCCAGGCTCTCTTTGAAAGTGCAAATTAGCTGACCTTTAAGTAATATTTTCATTTAATAAATTAATTGTACAGTGACTTGAAATAAGCCAAATGAAACATACAAAATGGACACATGATTACAGTCTTAAGTAACCTGCCTGCTTCTTTTATCACATAGACTTGATATAAAAATTATTTAAATCTTACTTAAATGGGTCAGCTTTTGTTTTGCTTCACTCTGTGTGAATGGAAAATAATTCAGTGGAATTTAGACCATAGTATATCAATGAGTTCAGTCACTGATGTCAGAGAGGCCAAGATTTCACCAAATAGGTATGACAAAACACAGCATATTTTTAGAATGGAAATGCTGGAAATTTAAATTCCATTTTAGTTGCATTGTGCAAATCTGAAATCGTCCCATTGACCTCAGTAGATCCATTCCAGATTTCTATCAGACTAATCAAAAGTAGACTTTAACCAGTGGCTGTAAACTAAAAGAAAATGTAAATTTCTCAAATCTGTTGTTCTTAACAAGAAGGAAACGAAGCTGATGTCTCTAAATCTTTAGCATTCTTGCCTAACCTAAAAGGCATTTTCACATGGTTAGATTAAGGCCCCAGATTTGTGTCAAACCTATGATAACGTCTTTGAGCCTACACAGAATTAAATGATTGCTCTCCTCACACCGCAAAACTTGGCAGTAACCTCTTTGCTCTCAATTTTCAGTCCTAACTTTGTAGAAACTCTGATTGTCTTTTCTTTTTCCCATTTTTGAGTCCTTGGTCATACTCCCAAATAAGGAAGCCTAGCCAACCACAGCAGGCGTCTGGCCAGCTGGCAAAAATCTGCTGCTCAGAACAACAGCCTGCTGCTCTTGCTCTGCCTAAGTCTTGCAGAGAATAAGGAACTATACAGCAGACTAAAACAATTGATAATTCAGCTCCCTTCTGAGTACTAAGCTCAGGCGTGAATCACAGTATTCCCTCAGTTACCATGGATCTTTGCACCCAGACTGAAGCTAAAGAGAGCACTGAGTTCTGAAATCTCTCAAAGGTTTTAGAGGGTTGCTAAGTTTATTTGCATTTCCAAACTGTTTGCTGCTCAGTTAAGCCCAAGTTTCTTGGTTTGTTTATCTCCCCCCCCCCCCCCCCCAGATGACTAAGTATAAGAACATGTTTCCATATATTAAGGGGACTCTGTTATACATTTGGGATAGATTCCTCCCCACTTAACTTCAGTGGAAGCAGAATAAAGCCTGCTGGGGGGGGTGGGGGGTGGTGTTATTAATTTGTTTTCCACTGTTTCGCTATAGCTTATTCTCTCCACTATCTCTGCTTTTTTCATGTCTGAACATGAACTCACTCAGAGTCAAGTGATACCGAACTTCTAAATCTGTTCTGAGTGGGTTTGAGATGAGGCAAACATGTTAGTGGAAATGTTATGTCATAGTAACAAATGCCTATGGATTAGTTGGTTTATTTCCAGGACCTCAAGGGCTATACATTGCTATTTATAATTTAACTTTCTCAAGCAGCTACGACTGTGTTTATGTTACCATGGTGTTACTTGCCATACTTGAGGGTGGATAGTAAATGCTGTAATTGAAAATAGATACTCCCGCTAAAATAAGTGTAACAGGTGGTTATGTTTTTATTTAATCGTGCTGCAAGCATAACACAAGTTAAATGTGGATACCTTTAACCCTGCCTTTTTGCTCAGATGTTTTCAGACATGCCAATTTGTCTTTAGTGGCCAGAACTGGAGTAAACAACATCATGAGTGATTTGTCGTGTGACAGTCCAAGGAATGTCAGTGGCAATCAATGAGTGTCCTCCACTTCAGAATTCAGAGAGCAAATGTTCTCATGCGGGAGAAAAGGAGATGCTTTGATGCAGGGGGGGAGGTCTTATATCTCATCCTTCTTCTGGGGCCCATAGTCTGGACAAAGCTCTGATTTCTTAAGATCATCTGAGGAACAGTGATTGCTGTTTCCTTGTGATTTCCTCATGTTAGCCCTCGTACCTCATCTCAACTCTTAATTTCCTTCAGTTGTCCACTGTAAGGAATGGCACATCTGTTTTGAGGTCTGCCCTATCTTAATATTATGTGACTTAGTTTGACATTAGTTTACACTCACCTTCCTGGTGTTGGCAACACACATCCTACTGGCAAAACTGTTCAAACCACTCCCCTCTCACAACCATAAGAATAGCTTTTGATTAAATTTTGTCAACTCCCCTGAAATCACTTAAATGTTATATATAAAATATATTAAAATATATAATGCATAAATCATATACTATATAAATATTTTTATGTATTAATACATATATATATTTTCATTCTTAAGAGTAAAAGGACAGAAACATATGGATATTATCCTAAATTTTCCTAAATATTTAGGCAGGAAGAAAAAAGATTGTAGATTTTTCTCTCACAAATATTCTAAAATGTGAAAATCAAATAATTCAAAATAGCAGTATTGCTTCACACTCTCTACTTACTGCAAAAAGTCATATGGCCAAGAGCATTAAGTAACGAATTATGAACACTTCAGTCAGGATAGTATGGTTGTTATCAAAGGCATTTGTAAAATACATTTTAATAGAACTATACAAAAGATACCTAATTGGTGCAATTGTATGAACAGTAAAGTGCAGAGCAGAGGTTCTCGCATGAGTTCTGCACAGCAGTCTCCTGTTGAGGACTTTTGTAGCTTTTTTAGAAGTAGCTGTCAGACTTCTCTCTTTACTGTGTTAAGTTCTGTATCAACCAAAGGCTAATTGAGTCTTCCAATTTTTCATGTAGCTGTAGGATATAAAATGAATTTTCACCAGCAGGAGATGATGTGTGCATACATAGATTTTTCTCTTGAACTCAGTTCAAGGTTGTTCTTCAGTTTTCCTTTTGCATTTTTCCCAGTGAAGAAAGCAAAGCCAAAAAAAAGATGGTTCAGAAGGTGGTATTTGTCATAGTTTGGTTTTAAGCTGGTTTACATTGGCTTGAAATATTAATGTTATTTAAACCAGTATCACTTCCTGTGTACACAAGACTGAGAGTCAGAGTTTGCATTTTAAAGCTGTGCAAAGAGGGCCTTAAGGCCTTTTACGAGCTTTTAGCAATTGCATTCCTTTCCACAGGTTATTATACTTCACATCTTTGTAGGCCTTTTCCACATGTAACAATTTTGGAAGTTAGACTTCCGAATTAAGTGAGCTACTTTAGCTTTCTAGGCTTACCTTATAGGTAGCAGTTGATTGACTTTATTGTTGCAGAAAGGCTGAGGACATTCCCTAGGGCCACTAACAAACTTCCATGTAACACTAAGTATGCAGTAAAGCATTAGTCTTTGAAGTATTCATGCATATTTAATAGTAAGGAAAGAAGAAGAAAACTCAGCATTGTAGCCAATCCAAACCTTTGACAAGAACAGTGAGTTAAGAAAAAAAGCATTGTTTGCAAGATGTTTTTGATCAAATGAAGTAAAAAGTGCAGTACTGAAGATGATTGATATAGATTAGTAGATCATGTCTGTTAAGAATGATGTCATAGATCCATGCATCCAAACAGAAGTTCACTATCAAGCTTGGGGTTTTTAAATGTCTTGCTGAGTTACCTGGCCCTTCACCTGGTCTTTTTGTAGACGTAAGACCTCTGCTTTCTTTTGGTGCTGGTATGGAACCTGTAAGTCACAGAATCCTTGCTTAAACCTGTGGTGCCCTGGAGCTGCCTAAATCTCATCTGAAATAACTATTGACCTGGGAAACAACTAACTAGCATTCTATCCAGTGTAGCCCACGTGGGTAAGAGTCTTGAGTCAGAATGCTGTTTTAGTAGTCTTCATCAGTTACAGACCAGAATTTTGTCTTGATGTTTATGAAAGATTTACTGTTGTGCTCCACCAGGCTTCATTTTGTTGAGTTTATATCTGGTTATTCCATGCTTTTCTTAAAACAGTTATCTATTAATATTCATTCTTAACAGTCATAATTCTCTGCATGAAATTATAGCAT
Organism: Morus bassanus; assembly: GCA_031468815.1. Lineage (NCBI taxonomy): Eukaryota > Metazoa > Chordata > Aves > Suliformes > Sulidae > Morus > Morus bassanus. Next base: position 5,917,947 of record CM062577.1, on the reverse strand, counting down.
GAATGTTTATGTTAGTGTCGATAGGTGGTTCCAGACATCCCTTCTCTCCCGCCCCGAGTATTAATTTCTCTGGTGACTTGCTTCTTAACTCCAGGTTAGGCAGTGCAGTGCAAATGCTCCATGACTCTTGGTCTAAAGATTTTAACCCCTTTTGTCAGCTAAAAGAAAATAAGTGAAAAGTGAGGGAACAAGGATCTATACAGAATGCATTTTTCAGATAAAGGAATTCAATAAATAATAAGGTTGTATACCAATAGAGAGAATTCACTTGCTCCATCAGGTGACAGTTAAAAGCATTTTCCATTTTTTTGCAACTAGAAATATAAGCAAGCTATGTAGGAAAAGAAATAGACTTGCTGATTAATGAAAGCTTTGCCATTCTTTAAATATTTTTCATGTAATCACTGACATAAAAATAAGCTCTTACAAGAGCTGTTGGGGTATATTTTTGCCTTTTGCAAACCCTTATTTTTCTTTTGCATTTCTGACACCTTCCAGGCAAGAGTTTCAGAGAAAAAGGACTTTCACTCCGTTTCGTCTACATAACAGTTCATCACCCCGTGGATTTGTGTGTGCAAATTATTTGTATATGTCAGATTTAAACATATACTTCTGGAGGCACAGTAAACTTTTGCAAGTTGACATGTCAAGTTAGCCTCAGTAAGTCAGCTGAAGATTTGGTCCCTTGTGTCCTTTCTGTAGCAAATTAGTGCACTGTATCTTCTTATGCTATTCTAGAAAATAGGGAAAGAAAAGTGATATTATCAAAGTTTAAAAGATGTGAAGCATCAGTAGACTTTTTTTTACCATTTCCCATACCAGCATATTGATACTAGTTTAAAACTATTTTTCTTAGGCTTCAACTATCAAATATTTCTTCATATTTTGCATTTATACTGATGAGATGAAAGGTTCAAAACTGATGAACTAAAGAGTTACTGGGTTTGTTCCTGTTAAAAATTTAGCATTTTTTGATAAACTCAAAAAATATATTAACACTTCTGTGAATCATTTCTTGAGGAAAACCAGTGTTTCAGCTTATCTGTCTAATGGAGTTGCTGAGGAGGTTCACATTAGGGAGTCATGAAAATGCAAAAACTTGTGGGTCACATAAAGCCATTTTAACATACTAAGTATGGGATCCTGTTCAGGCAGAAATTAATCATTACCTTAAGGTAGGATGGCACTGTGGTGTGTATTGCACTTTCATAAGAATGAGAAATAACTAGCCCAAGATTGAAGGCTCATGGACTGTATTCCTAAGGAACCATGCGCTGGTAATATGGGTAGTTCTTGTTTCCTCTCAGTAGAGATTTTGAGATGTTTCTCTGTAATTTCACACTATTAAGTGTTATGTCCCTAGGAGTACATTTATATGTTTTCATAAGTAGAAGCAATAACAATAGCTGCATGATATGGACTAACTAGTGGTAAACTGGGGGCTGTTTGGTTCCTCTGTCTGTAGAAGACCATGGTAAAGCCTAAATTTTCATCCTTGAATTCTTCCATCTGTTGTGCACTGAGGTGACCCTGTGGTGAATTTGGGCTAAAGAATTTTAAGCTGGTGTTCCAGGTGTTCTTTGCCACCAGGGTCAAGGAGATAAAGTTGCTCAGCTTTTCATCGAATCAAGAGTTGCTCTCCAAGCATTGCAGGCTGCAAGTGATCACTGTATCTCTGTATCCTATCTATCTTCTCTCCTTTTTTCTCTTTGTACTCTCTAATATGCCTCCCACTCCCTATTTTAAGTCCTTTTTGTAGGAGGTTAATTACAAAAATGTAGCTTTCCATCCTTGTTGCATTCAAGTTATCTCTTATTCTTTTTATATATTGTTCATTGGGGGTTTTTTTTTAATAACTTGCGATGAGTATGCTACCATCATTAATGAGTATGTTGAACGCTTTAAGACCTAGTGCAAATTCCTCTGGGACTTCACTGGTGTCCTCTCTCCAGTGATAAAAATTACTTGTCTATTGACTTTACGTTTTTACTGTATCTTTTAAACAATGATTTATCCATGTAAGGACCTTTCATCTTATTTCCTGGCAAATTTATTTCTTTTAGAACTTCTGGGGAGTGACCTTGGCAAAATGGGCTTTTGAGACTGAATTGGCCCATATCAGCTAGGTCTCCTTTGTCTGCATACCTGTTGAGCCCTTCTGAGACAGATTAAGACCTGACTTCACTAAAGCTGTGTTAACTTTTCCCTCTGTTTTATGCATCCAAGCCGTGCTATTCACATTTTTTTTTCTTTTTTCCTTGAGTAATAGGAATCACCCTCATATGCTCTTTCTCAGTTTTCCATTCAATACATTGAATTGATGATAGCAAATGAAAAGCATATGAAAAGCAAATTAATACAACTGCTGTCCTACTTGGTGAAAGTATAGAACTTTAATTTAATGCCAACACAATATATTGAACTAATTGTCAGTGCAAAGAGACAGGATTCCAATTAGAGTACCAGCTGATGTTTTGGGTTTTTTTAGCATGGCAATCTGCTTTACTACATTTAAGCACAAAACTTTGGTAGAGGATTTTTTATGACTTTTGTTTTAGTACTTGTTCATTGAAATCATTGACTATTTGGGGACTGCTTCTTAAAGAAAAACAGAGAGGTAGCAATAATGCTAACAATTAGGATTTCAGGGAGGTTATTAATATTTTTGGCAAGCAATACTTCTTAGTGGTGTGCAACAGTATTTCCATATGATATTATAAGTTATTTTGCCAAGTGCTGGTTGGCTGTATGTCATGTTCCTTAGTTTCCATTTGGAGCTGAGTACTCTTCTGATAGTTTTATCTCTGAAAGGAATTAACATTTGCTTTATCTTAGATGTTAGCTCTTGTAGGATGCATATCATTTAAACTAATAGGATACTGTGTTATGAGGCATGATTCTTTTGTTTATCTAGGCTTTGTCATTGCCAATAGCAAACACTGTTCTGCTGTCCTTCATCACCATAGTCCTAGTTCATGCCCAGGGCACACAGAATTGGCAGTCTTGAAAACAGAGATAAATTTCCATGTCTGTGTTTAACTTTGATTTGCTCTTTGACGTTTGCTATAACCTCCTCCCACTGACTCTAAATCAATAAGTGGAAAGCACACTAGATACACCATTTGCAGCCAAGCACTTGATATGGTTGTAATTAATTGACAGCATTCCTACGGTATGCTGGTAAGCAAGATTAGTGCCCTTCTCAGGTCCAATTCTACTTGTAGTGAAGTCAGTGGGAGTTTCCCTTCTTTTGCATTAAGAATGCAAAAATATGATCCTAAGAGAGAATTCATTGAATGAAGAGCTGTGTATGAAATACAGGACACATTCTGTACTGAACTGCACTCTGCAGAACTCCATTGGCTTTAAGTGAAGTGGAAGAAAATCTGATAATTTGTCTATCAGTGGGAAATGAGGATATGTCTGCAGGCTTGTGATTTTTGAATTAAAGATTTACCCCAATTGTGGCATTTTCAGATTGTAATAATACATTAAATCAGTTTGCGGTATAATCAATGGACCAAGTTAATACCAGCTGTGTTAAAAATTATAAGACAGGTGGTTTTGTAGCAAGAAGATACTAACTTGAACATAAATTTTCGAAGGTAAGATCTAATGTTAAAAAGGAAGTAGTATTTCTGTGGACTACCAGCTACTGTCATGTCTAAATCTTGTGGCTTTGGAAAACCAAATAAACCACTGCAAAACTTTCTCTGACATATTGCCATCTTTCACACTTACATAGGAGGTATATCTGTTGGGTGTAATGGTCAGAAGGAAGCAGGATCAGGAAAAATAAAAGCGCATGATCAAATGGTGATGGCAATGTAATAGCTGACCAGCATTTGAACAGAGCATGAGGTTTGCATTTGGAAGGTATACTTTTAGGTTACACATACTTATATTTTGTTCCTGGAATGCTGAAGATCTCCCTGTTACTGTTTGTATAACACAGTGCCAGAAAAAAATCACACCTGGTTCCATGATTCAAGCAAGTGCTCTTTGTCTTACTCTCCCACAAAGTACTACAAGTCATTTTTGCATATGACATTCATATTTATGTGTTCTTTAACTCTGTTCCATCAGAGGACCAAATTATGTTAGAAAATTCAAACTGTTTCCTGCAGACTTTTAATAAAATTACAGAATAGATGATTTGATAAATGATATGTAATATGGACAAATTGGCACAAGACAAAGCAAACTTTTGTCCAGTCAGTAGATTTCTAGGAGAGATGAGCCCAGCTTGGTAAACACTAATACATTTTTCTTTTCTGGCAATTGTTACTTTACTGCCTCTTTTTCTTTATCAAGTGAGTTAATAGTAAAAAAATTCATCATGTGGACCTCTATTGTGGAACTTAGGCAATTTCATTGTCTTCTGTTGATATAAAATCTTAAAACCTGTCCTCTTCAGGAGAGAAAAAAAACTGTTTTCCTCATAAGAAAATTAAAGCATCCCCTGACCACAAGTGCAGGAATTCTAGCCGTCTCAGTTATGCTCCACATTCAAATAGGAGTGACATCAATAGATGTTGGGACCTTTTTGTTTTGCTGATGATGATCTCTTGTAGTGGCTGTAGTCCTGAAACTGATGGCGCATGGAAGTCTTAGCTGTCAGTAATGGGAAAATATGCAAATATAATAATCTTCTGAATCATCTTTTATAAGGCATTACTGTAGTCTGAGACACAATTACAAGCCACCAAAACATGCAAATCACGTTTGTGTGAGTGACAGAGTGAGGGTGTCCCTGTGTTTAAATAGGGCATTACTCAAAATAGTAGACACCAGCTTTCCATGGGAAAGTACTTTCTGTTCAGTGAGATGTTTTTTTTCTCTACCTAGTCATCAAAAACACCATCAATCCCCTTTCCAGTGAGGCAAGCTTCTGTGGAATGTGACATTTGTTATTTCCCTTACCTGATAAGAGCTGTATACCTAGATTTGTACAGAATGTAACACATACTTTTTTTTTTTTTTGAAATTTTTTATGCTTGAAAAGGGGCTTTTTCAGGAGAACTTAGCTCCCAAAAATTTATTTTCTGGATAGATGCAGGAAAGGTAAATTCACTCTTTCTATTGTTTTCGAGCACCTTAATGCAGGGAAGGAAATAGGAGTGAGTCTGTTGGAGTCATGAAATAGAGTAGAGTATGTGGTTGGAAATCATTCAAAGGTAAGCTCCTGCAAGTATTTCTGTGTCTGTTGAAAAAAAGAACATTAATGTAGTGCACAGATGAAATTTCAGTATTTATGTATTATGGAAATGGAATATACTGTGCATTTTATAATCATGCTACCAATTTATTGAATGTTTTTGATGGGATTAACAACGTAAAATTAAAGTCCATGTAGGCTATAAACATATTCAACCAGCTAACCTCCTGGATCTTCAGGCTTGATCTTCTTTTCTCTGCATGCATGGAATTTATACAGGCATCAAGATTTCATATAGAACTGACTGTCAAACAAGATCCAGTGAACAGAGGTGACAAAACTTTTCCCCCTTAGTATTCAAAAGTGTAATTGTATCACAGCTATATCATTGCATATTTGGATATAAAAAGAAGCTTTAAAATGTTATAGAACACAGGAAATAATGGGTCATTTTTACGTTAATTTACATGGCTTCAGTTTGTACTGTAAAATAAAATGTTCATATTCTTACAGGTTTTTTTTGCAGTTTTTATTAGCTTAAACATTTAGGATGACCCACCAATTCAGTTTGAAGTACTAAAGGGGATGTATTCATTGCAAGTATTAGTTCCAGTGTATATGTCCTTCTGAACATCAAATTAATAGTTTAAGTCATGGAGGTTAAAAGGAATTTTAAGTGCTGCTTTAATGAGGACAGACACTAACATCTTTTGATACCTTGTATCGAATTTAAGTAGTATGCCTATCTGATATACTATTATAGTGGTGCCCGCTAGTGCTTTCATAATTATGGGCCTGTCAGCATTTCCATTACAAACCCCTATATTAGAGCTGCAAATATCACTCCAGGATGAAGTTTTGTACAAAGGCTTTCAGCCTTGAACGAAGAAGCTTTCAAAATTAATTTTGCTGCTTCTCCAATTTAAAAAATGTTTAGCTGTTGCTTACTCTACCCTGTATTAATGTCTTGTTTTCAGGAAAAAACCCCACAGGGTCAAAATACTGATGTTTGTTTCCTGTAGCATGAATGTAACACATCCAAAAGATAAGAACTGAAAGCTGAATGCTTTTATTTAACCGCAAAAAAATGGAGGGGGAAAAAAAAAAGGCAGCACAAGCAGGAAAATGTACATCTGCAAGCTGCCACTCTGAGTTCATACCCCTTTCATTTGCAGCCTGTCTACAAAGATTTCAGTAGCTTATATCCTTTTTCATAGATTCCAAAACAGCAATGAAATTATAATTTTGTTTTTTATCAACATAGACTGGTTTAAAAATCATTACTTAAGGGCTGAAGGACAAGCACGTAGAATTAGGAGGTGCCAAAATTAACACTGCCCATACAGTGTTGGTTTGCCTACTTTTTAAATATATTTTCCATAAAACTGGTTCCTGGAAAGGCTGGGTGATGCTCAAGTTTTTCATTATATCATTTTTTGTCTTTTTTTCCAGTAACTTATTACCTGTCTCTGAAGTTGGAACGACTGTCTCTCACGGGTTTGAGTGATGCTTATCATTAAAGTGTCTGAATGTTTTCCAAAACATTAATTGATTTATTTTCATTACACTTTTGTAAAATGAACAAATTTTCTAATTTTACAGATGACGAACATCTGCATTGAGACATGATAGTTGAAAAAATTCACTTGTTTTGAATATTCAACACTTGGAACCTGATTTTTCAGAGTGGAATTATATAGCCCATCATTGAAAACACAGTTCTCATTGACTTTAACTACTTTAGCTTTACCTATCCAATAGATATTTACCGTATCTTTGAATCAGATCTCGTGTGTCAAGTGGGGTACCTAGACAATGAGGAACAAGGAGATAGCAGTTGATTGTGAAGAACTTGGGTTTAAGCAACTTGCCTTGTGTTACCTAGATTTCTTAATTTCTGTAATTTCTCATCCTTATGCATCACAACTGGGTACCGTTGTGCTGGTGATGCCCAGAGGATATGCGCTGATGTGGATTCTTCAATTCATATGACCTTGAGCTGGCACAGTTTTCCTTTCCCAGTATGTTTTTCAGCTCTTCAGCAAATGGAGCAGAAGCCCTATGTAAAATCATCTACACTAGTATGTAACTACCTCGAGTAGGGAGAAAAAGTGGTACCTGATTAAACTGTGCCATGGTGTTTATGCACACAAGTGCGTTAATATCCAATAAGCCATCCATAATTTTTCCTAACTCTTCAGTGTCTAGCTTTACAAGCTTTCAAAACATTCTGAGGAAAAAAAGCTTGACTATATGGCCTCGTGTGAGCTGTCTTCTGTATTATCATCAGTGTTGGAACCTTGAGAAGCACAGTGCAGACTTCTGCACTTGAGATAAGTCAGGGTAATGGATAAAATAATAATTTAAAATGTATGTGATGACATATGATAGAAGAGAATAAGCAATAGAAAAAAAGTGTGATAACATACAAGGAAAACATATCCTATATATAGTAGGATCTGTGAGAGGCTTGACAGTGTGCAGTAGGTACATAATATTTTGATAATTCTTCTGGAAAGCTCTAAAAAGCTTCTGTTGAGAATATGGAAATGTATTTGCGAAGGCTTAAATTTAAAGGTTTATATTTAGCCAAGGGGCTAAATATGAATAGATTTTCACGTGAACAGCATAAGATAGGTATTTATGCAAAGACTATATGTCTGTTGAATTTCAAGTCCCTTTTCTAGACCACCCCAGGCATGAGAGCCTTTCAAAGGAAAAAAATTACAACATTTATTTCTAATACAATGAATCTTTTTTTAATAATTACTATTATTCTTACCATCAACTGAACCATTCCTGAGCCATTTTGATTGCAGCTTTCTGAGTCTAAAGTAGAGACAGTAAAACATTAATGCAACTAAAATTTAGCAGAGTTGCTACCCACCAGAGAACAATCTCTTCTAATGGAAGTTGTCAGCAAGCTTAATGATAGGTAATCTGTTACTTGCTCTGCTTATACTTTAGATACGTATCTCTACAATGCAAGTGGTTCATTTTCATATTATTATTACTGATGGCATAAATTTTAAATACAATTCTGTTAACAGAAAAATACTGCTACTTATTTACTCAATATACTGCCTATGTCAATGTTAAAATAAATAGTTGATGGTAACATAAACTTGTGTTTTACTTAACTGGCAATGACCTGCTACAGTATCAACATTGTTGCTAGTAATATAAACAGTACAGCTAGTAAATACACAACAAATTGACTAAAACGGCTTCGTTGGATTATTGTCAGAGCAATATTTTATTAAATGAAACTGCCAGCTGCTTATGATATTTTAGGCCAGATTCATCAAGGCAACGGCCGTCTTCAAGTCAAATACAGATCAGTAGGAGCTGAGAATGGTTATTTGGCTTCAGTTATAAGCTCCTTTATCTTTTGTTCCAAAAAATAATAATAAAAAGTCAAAGTTAGCAAAAGCTAAGAAGGAGCTAAGAGTATGGGTACGCTTCTGAGTGCAATATTGCAGTCAGTTATCTACACCTGGATTATCTGCAAATGTTAGCCTGCACGTTGGAAACAGTCTAGCCATGGTAGCACAGCACAATTCAACCAAACAAATTAGTCCACACTGAGCTTGCACTGCAGTAAATGTCTGTATTGGTTTTTATTATTTTCATGTTGTTTCATAGAAGAATTATTTGCTATCCCTTAAATCTCATCTTCTTTCAGCAACCTCTTCATATAACTTTCTAAAGACACACCTAATCTTTCATTTCAAGAAAATTTAAGGTTGTACCACTTCTTTGAGCTTCTCACTTAATAGCTATTCGTACAGATCTTTAAGCTGGTGGTGTTCTCTGAGAGGCTGAGATTAATTTCTCCTATGTTAGTGTATTTCCGAAAAGATAAAATATAACATTTTTGTTCATTGTTTTGTATTCTTGCAGACGCAATTGCAATTTTAGGAATTTCCAAGAGGTCGTTGTGACATCTAGAAAGTTATTTTAAAGCCAATATTTGATGGTAACCTGCAAATTCATTTAATGGCACTTTTTCTTTTTGATGTCACTGGAAGGAGCAATGTCAGTCAGATGGCTTTAATGAAACATTTCATCTACGGATGAGTGGAGAGGCAAACATGTCTCTGCAAATTTTCCTTTGGAATTGCTTGCATTTCTATGCTTGAGAAAGTGCATATCGTGCTCTGTTGTTGCCCTGAATGCATGTCTTCACAAAGATGAAATAGTGCCGCAGTGACATCCTCTAGGTAATCACATGGCAAATGTACTGTAATGTGGAAAACTGTTTCACATCATACTGACTTCACAAACACCTTAGCTGCAAAGATAAAAGCATCCATTTTGTAAAGGTTGATAGTTTTGTGATAGAAATCTCACCAATAGATAGAAAGGGAAAGAAAATAATCTAAAAATTGAATGGCAAAGAATAGTATAGTGTTTCAGCCCTGCATGATTACCTTTAATAGTAAGTGGAAAACCAACGCTAGTTTTATCTTCCTGATGTAATGAAATACTGAATTATCCTTTCATTTCCACAGGTCAAAAAAAAAAATTAGGAAACTTGATCCTTCATAGGCATTTATTCATATGAATGAATCTTTAGTCATTCTGGCTCTCTTTGTGACAGGGAAGTCATTTGTCAGATAGTTGGGGTTGTCAGGGCCTTGTGGCAGAGTAAAGGTCCAGAATAACAGTATAAATAGCAAGCCTCAAATTCAAACCTTCTGTAGAAGGCTGTAGAAGAGTACAGGTGTCTCCTTCTGTGGCATACATTATGGGTTATAGGAAAAACTGAGGTCTTTTTTAAGAAAACAGCCTTACCAAATTGAGGCAGCATACAGAAAGTTTGGTTCTCCCTTTTGTGTGAGCTCTGGCACAGAAAGCGAAGTGACCTTCAGGGAGCCAGCTGCAGTTAGTGGATTCTGAACCCAGTCCTCTTGTCAGTGCAGCTCAGGAAGTTTCCTAAAGCCACCAAGAGGCTGTCAGGTCTATAATGCTGTATAGTCGTTCTTTTTCTCTCTACCATATTTGTACATAAAAAAGAAGTCAAGGAAGGTGGAAGGCTAATGTGAGAGCTGGATCTGCTAGATTTGTACCAATGGGAGGGTACTATGCGACCCACATTTGCTATATGTGGAATTCTCTGGTGTTCGTTGAGGTGGTATAGCCAGATAATATAGGAGAAACTAGCAAAGACGAATCCCAAGGCTGAAACTCTGACTTCATTTCCTCTCTTCTGCACGTTATCATTCAGGTGCTATAATACAAATCTTCTGTTTGTTCTCAGTAACTCAGAAGAACTAGGTGATGGGAATCCTCTGAGTTGTAAAAGAAGAGCTCTGACCCTTCACTAAATTCAATTGAATTAAACACACCGTTTGCCTTTTTGGAAGGCTTATTTGGTTGTCAGATCTGAGCTTTTGTATTCTATGTTGATGGTCACTATGTGTTTATGTGTTAGAAATTATCAAAAGAATAAGAAAATAAAGCAATAATCAGTCATGCTTCCCAGACTCTGTAGTTTTAATATCACTAAGCGCCATGGGAAAATGACATGAAAGCACTTTATTGTCATCTGGCAGACGTGAATGCAGTCTTGCATCTTTCCTTTCCCTAAAGGAACTTCGTTTTGCAACATTAAGTCTTCTGTGTTCAGGCTTCACTTTAGACATCTTAAATATTTTTAAAGAGTGTTTACTGATTATGCAATTTAAATTTAAAGAAATAAGTTGCAATCAAAAAATTTGTTTTGATTTTTTTTTTAATTTTTTCCTCTTTTGGCATTAAATATTATTTTCAAGACCACTGCACTATGTGTTCTATCTTATTGTAATAGCTGGGGTACTTTTTCTTTATTAAGTAACTTCATTCATGTATCTTAGCTGTTTATTTGGTGTGAGTGGTCTGGACATCCAGATTACATCAGGTAGCTATTCAGCTATTCAGAAGTGTGACAAGAGAATGGGCACATGACGGGTTTAGAGTAGTCAACTAGAGTACATACGCTTTCAGTATATAAACCCCTAACTGCTTGTACACATGCATGTATCCCACTGGAAGTGCCAGATTTCTTCCCACATATTGCCCTACTTGTCAGCATTTGTGCTCACAGCAAGACAACCATTTGGCTCCAACAGATGTAACACTGCAAGCTTCCCACAGAGCCAAACTGATAGCTGGCTCTCAGTGACAGTTGTGACCAGTTAAGACAGCACATTTCTCATTACCATCCTTTCAATCAAAGAGTAGACTTTTATGCGTTAATTTATTTGTTTTTTAACTAATTGTATGCAGCCTGGATAGAAGAAAATATTCAAGAAGTACTGTTCAGCCTGCTTGTCTGCAGCGGCAGGGACCGGGTTTGATAATCCGAGATTGGGAAGCAGGTAATCAGATCCTCATGATCAAGGAAGATGCAGCTGAAGAATATGCCTACTCTGCTGTGACACTGTGTAGCTTTAATTTATCTGAGGTGCTGGATAGCAGTTCAGCCATGGCAGCGAGGAATTCAGAGTGCACTGCCTGCCCAGATGGTTATCTGCTTCTCAGGAGAATTGTGCAGTCCACACCGAGCACAAGGCAAAACAACAACAAAAAAAAAAAAGAGGAATAGAGAATTTAGGTTTCAGAGTTGGATAATTAACCATTAACATTCCTTGTATGTATTAATTCTATGCAGTGAATGTGAGAGAGGGAAGAATGGGATATTACAAAGATTAACAAGTGGCTGGAAAGTGACAGTGTGGATCCTTCAGTAATGGTTTGCCATGAGCTCCTGTTAAAACTTATTCTCTGAACTACCTAGCTAAAATATTCCTAGACAAGCTCCAGACCCCAGGCCCTGCTTAAAATACTGCATTCCAGAGTTTTCCCTGTTTGAGGAACACCTAGTAGGTAGTGTGACATCCCCTTCCTCCCTCCCCACCCCAAAAGTTTTCAAACATGGAAGAGAGATTTACATTAAAGCAAATCTGAGAAACAGTGCACTAGAGCACTTAAGTTTGTTAGACAGGAGATTCTTCAACATGCATTTGCCTAGCCTTTGAGCTGTAGAATAAAGCACTGAGTATTCACATTAAAGTTCAGCATTATCTGGTTAACAAAACTTCATCAAGTTTTTAGAATAAAAAATGATTTCATAAAAATGCTTCACTGTCATGTGCCTGTAGAAATAGTAGAGACCATCTAAAACAGTAAAAAAGCAATGTTTGAACCTAAAAGTAATGCTGTTAGGTACTTGTTGTGGTTTAGCCCTGGTCAGCAACTAAGCACCACACAGCCGCTCGCTCACTCCCCCACCCTTGTGCGATGGGGGAGAGAATCGGAAGGGCCAAAGTAAGAAAACTCATGGGTTGAGATAAGAACAGTTTAATAATTAGAATAAAACAGCAATAATACTAATATAATGAAAAGGAAAATAATGAGCAAGAGAGAGATGAAACACTGGAATAAGAGGGAAAAAAAAACAAAAAAAACAACCCAAAACTAAACAACAAGTGCTGCAACCGCTCACCACCCACCGACCGACGCTGCCGGTCCCCGAGCCGCGATCGCTGCCTCCCCCAGCCAATTTCCCCCGGTTAATATACTGGGCATGACGTCACATGATATGGAATACCCTTTGGCCAATTCGAATCAGCTCTCCTGGTTGTATCCCCTCCCCTCCCGGCTTCTTGTGCACCTGGCAGAGCATGGGAAGCTAGAAAGTCCTTGACTAGTGTAAACACTACCCAGCAACAACTAAAACACCAGGGTGTTATCAACATTATTTGCATACCAAGTCTAAAACACAGCACTATGCTAGCTACAGTGAAGAAAATCAACTATCCCAGCTAAAACCATGACAGTATCCACCCCTTATTCCATACCATTTATGTCATGCTCAGGTCTCATACTATCCAATATGACCTCAATAACCACCACCCGCCTCCCCATCCTTTGATGACATACGTAGATATCATTTATCATTCCCGTAGTCTATGGACCATCCCTGTAGAACATCTGTAGAGGGTCCACACATGTCCATTGAGTTCATTCAGTCCATAACTTTGGGCTCCATCTATCGTAACAGTCTTTCAAGGCTGGAGAGATGGTCTGCGTGGTATTGGATTGTTGCATGCTGAAGCCAGTCTTTGTTCCACCACCGCTACACGTTGCTTGGTTCAATCAAAGTTCATTCTTCATTAATTTTGGAAATTCTTACTATGATACCATCGATACAGCATATAGCAACCATAGGAGTGATGACATACAATATCATATAGCAATTAATAGCATACCGTTCAGTTCATTGGCTATTTTCACCCAAAATCAAATCCCCTTGAGGCACACATCGAACTCCTCCATCCTCCCGCATTACCCACCAAGTGCACCCAGGTCCTCGAGCAAAAGCAATCCCACGAATGGGTTTGCCTTTGCCTGAGACAGGAATAACCCAGACGGTTTTCCCCAGCATATTTTTTACATGCACTACAGGGACTTTATCCCCTTCCACAGTACGTAAGAGTCCTGACTGGGCAGGCCCAGCTCGATTGGCAGATCCCCTAGTGTTGACTAACCAGGTGGCTTTTGCTAAATGTGTATCCCAGTGTTTGAATGTCCCACCCCCCATTGCTCTCAGTGTAGTCTTTAACAGTCCATTGTATCGTTCAATTTTCCCAGAGGCTGGTGCATGATAGGGGATGTGATACACCCACTCAATGCCATGCTCTTTGGCCCAGGTGTCTATGAGGTTATTTCGGAAATGAGTCCCGTTGTCTGACTCAATTCTTTCTGGGGTGCCATGTCGCCATAAAACTTGTTTTTCAAGGCCCAGGATAGTGTTCCGGGCGGTGGCATGGGGCACGGGATATGTTTCCAGCCATCCGGTGGTTGCTTCCACCATTGTAAGCACATGGCGTTTGCCTTGGTGGGTTTGTGGCAGTGTGATATAATCAATCTGCCAGGCCTCCCCATATTTATACTTCAGCCATCGCCCTCCATACCACAGAGGTTTTATCCGCTTGGCTTGCTTGATTGCAGCGCATGTTTCACATTCATGGATGACCTGTGCAATAGTGTCCATGGTCAAGTCCACCCCTCGGTCACGAGCCCATCTGTATGTTGCATCTCTTCCTTGATGGCCTGAGGTGTCGTGGGCCCACCGAGCTATAAATAGTTCACCTTTATGTTGCCAGTCTAGATCTACTTGAGCCACTTCAATCTTAGCAGCCTGATCCACCTGTTGGTTGTTCTGATGTTCTTCAGTGGCCCGACTCTTGGGGACATGAGCATCCACATGACGTACCTTCACAACCAGGTTCTCCATCCGGGCAGCAATATCTTGCCACAATGCAGCAGCCCAGATGGGTTTGCCTCTGCGCTGCCAGTTGTTCTGCTTCCACTGCTGTAACCACCCCCACAGGGCATTTGCCACCATCCGTGAGTCAGTATAAAGATAGAGCACTGGCCATTTTTCTCGTTCAGCAATGTCTAAAGCCAGCTGGATGGCCTTTACTTCTGCAAACTGACTTGATTCACCTTCTCCTTCAGCAGTTTCTGCGACTTGCCGTATAGGACTCCATACAGCAGCCTTCCATCTCCGATGCTTTCCCACCAGACGACAAGACCCATCAGTGAACAGGGCATATTGCTTCTCATTTTCTGGCAGTTTATTATACAGTGGGGCCTCTTCAGCACGTGTCACCTCCTCCTCTGGTGACATTCCAAAATCTTTGCCTTCTGGCCAGTCCATGATCACTTCCAAGATTCCTGGACGGCTGGGGTTTCCTATTCGAGCCCGTTGGGTGATCAGTGCGACCCACTTACTCCATGTAGCATCAGTTGCGTGATGTGTAGAGGGGACCCTCCCTTTGAACATCCAGCCCAGCACCGGCAGTCGAGGTGCCAGGAGGAGCTGTGCTTCAGTACCGATCACTTCTGAAGCAGCTCGAACCCCTTCATATGCTGCCAATATCTCTTTTTCAGCTGGAGTGTAGCGTGCTTCGGACCCTCTGTATCCCCGACTCCAGAACCCTAGGGGCCGACCTCGGGTCTCCCCTGGTGCTTTCTGCCAGAGGCTCCAAGTAGGGCCATTCTCCCCGGCTGCAGTGTAGAGCACGTTTTTTACATCTTGTCCTGCCCGGACTGGCCCAAGGGCTACTGCATGAACTATCTCCTGCTTTATCTGTTCAAAGGCCTGTCGTTGCTCAGGGCCCCATTTGAAATCATTCTTCTTCCGGGTCACTTGATAGAGAGGGCTTACAATCAGACTGTAATTTGGAATATGCATTCTCCAAAAACCCACAACGCCTAAAAAAGCTTGTGTTTCCTTTTTGCTAGTTGGTGGAGACATGGCGGTTATTTTGTTGATCACATCCATTGGGATCTGCCGACGTCCATCTTGCCATTTTATTCCCCAAAACTGAATCTCCTGTGCAGGTCCCTTCACTTTACTTTGTTTTATGGCAAAACCAGCCTTCAGAAGGATTTGGACTATTTTCTTCCCTTTCTCAAAAACATCTTCTGCTGTGTTGCCCCACACGATGATGTCATCAATGTACTGAAGGTGTTCCAGAGCTCCACCCTGTTCCAGTGCAGTATGGATCAGTCCATGGCAAATGGTAGGGCTGTGTTTCCACCCTTGGGGCAGTCGATTCCAGGTGTACTGGACACCCCTCCAAGTGAAAGCAAACTGTGGCCTGCACTCTGCTGCCAACGGGATTGAGAAGAATGCATTAGCGATATCAATTGTGGCATACCACTTGGCTGCCTTTGACTCCAGTTCGTATTGAAGTTCTAGCATGTCCGGCACAGCAGCACTCAGTGGCGGAGTGACTTCATTCAGGCCACGATAGTCTACTGTTAGTCTCCACTCCCCATTAGACTTCCGCACTGGCCATATGGGACTGTTAAAGGGTGAGCGGGTCTTACTGATCAGTCCTTGGCTCTCCAGTCGACAAATGAGCTCACGGATGGGAATCAGGGAGTCTCGGTTCGTGCGGTATTGCCGCCGGTGCACTGTTGTGGTGGCAATTGGCACCTGTTGTTCTTTGACCTTCAGCAACCCCACAACAGAAGGGTCCTTCAAAAGACTGGGCAAAGTAGACAGCTGTTTAATTTCCTCCGTCTCCAAGGCAGCTATACCAAAAGCCCACCTGTACCCTTTTGGGTCCTTGAAATACCCTCTCCTGAGGTAGTCTATGCCAAGGATGCACGGAGCCTCTGGGCCAGTCACAATGGGGTGCTTTTGCCACTCATTCCCAGTTAGGCTCACTTCAGCCTCCAATACAGTTAGCTCTTGGGATCCCCCTGTCACTCCAGCAATACAAATGGGTTCTGCCCCTACATAGTTTGATGGCATTAGGGTGCACTGTGCACCAGTGTCCACTAGAGCCTTATACTCCTGTGGGTCAGATGTGCCAGGCCATCGGATCCACACAGTCCAGTAAACCCGGTTGTCCCTTTCCTCCACCTGGCTGGAGGCAGGGCCCCTCTAATTCCAACTGCGGGTTTCCCACTCCAGATCTTGTGAACGGGAATCAGAAGTCTCTCTATTAAGATCACAGATAGAATCAGCGCTTCTACTCCTCTGTCTGGGGAACTGCCTACTGAAAACTGGAGCAGCAACTCTCCTGGAGGTCCCCCCTTGAGTGGTTGTTTTTCCTTGCAACTCACGTACCCGTGCCTCCAGGGTCGAGGTAGGTTTGAGTGGCCACAGTGCTTGTCGTTGGGCTTGGAGCAGCCGCAGGGCCTGTCGTTTTCCCTTGGTGGTACTGAATACTGTTGAACAGGGCTCGGTAGGCATGGGCCAGGCCCCAACACATTGCAATGATTTGTATCTCTCTGGAATTGCTAGGGTGACAGCATACTTCCTCCAAATATTCTACTAATTTTTCAGGATTCTGCACTTGTTCAGGGGTGAAGTCCCAAAACACTGGGGGTGCCCACCGTCTCAGGCATTTGCCCATACTATCCCACATACCCTGCCACCCATAATTATCGAGCCTTGGAGCAGATCTCTGGATGATATTCTTGAATTGCTTATTAACCTTAGACAAAACTGAAACAATCTGCCATAGGAATATCAACAGCTGTATCTTAACTACCCAAGGATGTTCAAGATACTGAAAAGTTGTTGTAATGAAGGAGGAGACATTACAGAAGACGGTAGCTAAGGTGCCATTCTGTATTTCCTCCATAAAGAACCTTTCAGAAGAGGAGGTATAATTGCTAATTGTCTCCATGAGGTGGTACCCGAAGTACAGTAACGGCTTCCATGCAAGACCCAAATAACCGATAAAACTCAAGGCCAGTGTTTTAATAACAAATCTCCTAGGCAAAACATCTCTAACCACTGCAGAGCACAGCAAACTACAAAACCCAATGCCAATCTTTAACATGTACTTCAAAATCAGCATGGTGTAGGCCTGACTAACTAATATCGAGAACAGATGAATCAATGCTGTGACCAGCAACTGTTATTATCTCAAACCCTTCGTGCCCCACGTTGGGCGCCAAAAAGGACTGTTGTGGTTTAGCCCCGGTCAGCAACTAAGCACCACACAGCCGCTCGCTCACTCCCCCACCCTTGTGGGATGGGGGAGAGAATCGGAAGGGCCAAAGTAAGAAAACTCGTGGGTTGAGATAAGAACAGTTTAATAATTAGAATAAAACAGCAATAATACTAATATAATGAAAAGGAAAATAATGAGCGAGAGAGAGATGAAACACTGGAATAAGAGGGAAAAAAAAACAAAAAAAAAAAACAACCCAAAACTAAACAACAAGTGCTGCAACCGCTCACCACCTGCCGACCGACGCTGCCGGTCCCCGAGCCGCGATCGCTGCCTCCCCCAGCCAATTTCCCCCGGTTAATATACTGGGCATGACGTCACATGATATGGAATACCCTTTGGCCAATTCGAATCAGCTCTCCTGGTTGTATCCCCTCCCCTCCCGGCTTCTTGTGCACCTGGCAGAGCATGGGAAGCTAGAAAGTCCTTGACTAGTGTAAACACTACCCAGCAACAACTAAAACACCAGGGTGTTATCAACATTATTTACATACCAAGTCTAAAACACAGCACTATGCTAGCTACAGTGAAGAAAATCAACTATCCCAGCTAAAACCATGACAGTACTGTTATGAATATTTGCCTGAACGATATGCATTTAAAACTATGTTAGACTGAAATTTGACTACTGCCTGGCCTGTGAAACCAGTTTGGGCATGGACATTTTTAGGGAGATTAATTCACGTTTTAATCTTTTCTTCCATCCTTTTCCTTAATTATACCTTTTTGTGTTTCCTGAGGGATAATTTACAGCCACGTAGCATATGTCAAAGTCTATAAACTTTTCCAAATTCCTTATTTTTATGAAAAGTAATAAGTTTATCAAGCAAGCAGATGATGAACTAGAAGGAAGGTCAAGCTATGTCAGCATGCAACAAGTTTGTGTTCTTGCTGTCTGCTCTTTCTGCATGCTATAAAAAATAAAAAATGTATTAGACAAAGAGCTTTCACTGGGTTGCCATTGCTACAGCAACCACTTCCTCTCTATGAGTTTGAACCAATGACTTGTTGAAAGTTTGTCGTTTGGGTAGTAGAAGGCCATGGGGTAGCAGGAAGGAAGAAAAGATATCTTTTAACAGTATTTTTAGGCTATGGTGAGGAGGTTTTTGTCTACCTTTTGTCTGTGTGTGGGGTTTTGTTATTTTCAATTATTGAGGTCTACAGCAGAATGCTCCAGATTAATTCTCTGACTTTTGTACAAAACCAGCTTTTTCTAATGTGTATGCATTTAAAGTCTTTGAGCTCTATGTTTTCCATTTTAAACATGTGTCTTTGATAGCAGATTACAGCCCAGAGTACTTGCATAAACTGTAATTGCATATCTATCGCAGAGCACTGTGCTGTGGTCTGAAGGACTGGAGGAAGAAAACCAGGTTCTCTATAAAGAGATCTTATTTATTTATACATTTTGTTGTTATGGTTTTCAGCTTTATTCCCTGGTGCTACCGTACACCATGAACCCTTATACCCAAAGGATACGTTCCAAATGACGCAGCTGGCTCTAACTAATGAGGAAGTGGTTAACTTTGGAGTAGAAAGTGCAAAAAAGCTGTTTGTTCTCTTACGTACAAAGCTCTCTGGAGTCAACAGGAGAGTCTTTCCATTGAAGTCAACAGGATCTGTTCCAGCCTAAGTGGTCTTTTGGAAACTTCTCTGTTGCAGAAATTTTGAACACCAAAGAAGATTCTTTGTGGTGAAAAGAAATATATTCCCACTTACAAGTACTGAGAAATTGTCTTGTCTGTTACTTGTGGTATACAAGCTACTTCAGAAGAGTGCACAGCCCAGCACAGAACCAGGAGCTACTCGTTATTCTGCTGCTGCTCGTGATCATTACTGCTATTGCTGGTATCCAACAGAGGTAGAGCAGGAATATGTGTCCTAGAAGAGTTTTTAGTTCTCTGGTATATTGTCAAGGCTCCACTCGTAGCATTGGATTCTCTCATAGGCTGCATATCTTCACTGATAAATTGCCAGCATTGACCTACAGCTCCTGTATAACCAGATGTTATCTGTTGGTATCCCTGCAGAATATAGAGATATTTATTTGATGTATAAGCTTGAGTAATTATATCCTGTTTAACCCAAGCATGATCACTTTAACTCTGTTAGTATGGGTAACTTCCTTAGAGAAAGGTAATTACCTTTCTGTGTGTATGCTTATAATGATGTATTTTGACCATGTGAAGTTTTGAGGGATTTTGTTTGCAGTCCTTCAATTTACTGGATTAATCAGAATAATTACGTTGTATTATTTATAATATATTATGGGAGAGAGTATGCATTATTTTGATATCAGCTTTAAAATTTTCACTGGCATTTTGCAGATATGATAATTAAAAGTGCATTTGAAAGAATATTGCATTTGAGATTTCGGTAGCAGCATTTTTAAAATTCATGCACTATAAAGATAGGTGTTTTAAAAGGTTTTCTTTCTCTATTCTTCATAAGTAGGATGAACCTGTGTAATTCTTCTGCATTGGTTAAAATATGCAGTTTTGCTGTAGTTTTCTGTACCTCCTTCTGTACCTTTTCCAAGTTCTGTTCCAGAGGAGATGCTGGTCGTGTTTGTAATGTGTTTGTAATGACTTTCCTTCCAGGATTTGTTTGGGATCTGACACTGGTCGGTAAAAAGAGATAAGCACTGGTAGAATGCTTAATGGTGTGACACCAGCTGTCAGAAACACCTGGAGACCATACAGCTTCACATTTGATTATGATAAAATTGAATTAAGCCTATGGAGTCCCATGGCAGTAATTCTTTGCCTTCATGCTCCCTTTATTCTACATGTGGTATTGAAAGAATGTCTGATCTGGAAGCTTTGGAGTCTCAGTTAGTTAGGAATGTGGTCCTTCCTGGAAATTTTACTTATGCTTACATAAGAGCTTCATTCTCTGTTGTGCTGGAAAGCAGCAATTCTAATCATCTGTATATTGCAAAAGTACTTGCACCGTCAAGGAGGGAAAGTTTTAAATGAAATGCTATTTTGTAATTAGTCTAGACAAAGACATTAGATGGCAGGCACATATTGTCCTGAGCATCCTCACTTCTCCAGCATGTGCACTCCACAGATGTCACAGTTGCATTGCATTCTGCAGCAAACTTCAGGTTTCTTGCCCAAGAGTTTATTTGGCTGCAGTTTTGATTTTCCATAAGTCAATAGCAAGCAAACAGATTTCTCCCCTAAACGTACTTATTAGATTTAGTAGAGACTTCATGCATGTAAAGGCATCAGTGCAAAAGTAGTAAGTTGCTATGGCAGTGACTTATTTCCACATTGGGTTTTTTTGTTACTTGCAGTTTTATAGAGTAGGCACTTAGTTTGCAAACATTTGTTCTAATAAACTAAAATGGAAAGCCTGTATCTTCTCTTGGTTTTAGTTCTGAGATTTCAGTGTATCTAATAAATCTGGGAATGAGGAGGAAAGTATGTCTTCATTTCCTTCTTATATAATTCAAGTCTTGCTCTCATGTACTTCCTTTCATCAGATGACTTTAGATAACCTTAATATCTTCATCACCCTACTCTCTAGGTTAGATGCAGAGGTGCAGGAGTGACCTCAACCTTTTGCAGACACAGAATTGTATCTATCATTATTTTTATCTGCAGAACGCAGGCATAAAATGAGTGCATTTTTTAAATCAAATTGAAGTTAGTTTTTGTTTTAGATCAGAAAGTAAGATGAAGTATTTGTAATAATCAAATGAAATATTTTGGACTGTGAATATATTTTTTTTCATTGCAAGTAGCAAACAAGATTTCATTTTCTTAAATAAGATTTCAGAGGGCAGGTTGGATTTGTCTTGCTCAGCTTGTAAATAGTAATTCTGATGCTCAGTTTTTTTCATTTTATATTGTGTATCCTAAGAAAGTTCTCCTTTTTTCATATTTATAAGCAGAATTCTGTTGCCTAAAATGCATCATAAGGAACTGGCTTGCCAAAAAATGTAATTGCAGAATTATTTCCCTCTGTGATTCTGACAAAGTTTATGGAATCCTTTGTAGTGTCTTTGGTGCTTCTACACTCAAAGTTTACAGGCAAAATTTTTTTCTGAAAGCATCAAGTTCTCTATACTTGAAAGTTGATGGTTTTGGTGTGAGAGAGATTTTTATAAGTCACAAAAATGAGTAATTACTGAAGAAGAGTCATTAGAGAAAAGTGGCCTGAGGGGAAAGAAGTTCTACTTAAACGTAAAGCAAATATCATTAACCATGCAAAAAGAGAAAAATAATTTCTAAAAGTATGAATAGATGCACACGTGGTTGGTCCATTTATAGTTAAAGATAAACTTAACTCCCAAGTCCATTTCTGCACTCTGTTGAATTTTGAAAGGGTCAAAGGAGATATGCAACTCCGAATAATCCCAGCTTAAACTGAGCGGAATTAAAATATTTTTTTTAAAATCCTGCACATCAGAGATGTTAATCTTTATGTTCAAACTCAGCTTTGTGGCTCAGGCGCTTTGACACATTGCATTGTCTGGCTGTCCACAGTGTTTCCTTTCTCTAGCCAACAAAAATGTGCTTAATATGCACAGCACACAAGTTTCATTTCTTCTCTTTTTCCGCCCCCTAAATCTTTTTTATTTTAATGGAAAAACACATAAGAGTTTTTGCTGTCTGGTTTAGCAAAGCAAGCTTCTCGATTACCATCACTAATCCATGGAGAATGTTACTTTTCACTGCAAACAAAATAGATTCATGTGTCACCCTGTATGTAGGGCTAGTGCACGCTGCTGAAAAGAGATCAGTGACAGTGATCAAGAAGGAAGCCTACAATTCTCCATTCTGACTTTTCTTGGAATATCTGAAATGGAAATAGTATTTTCCTGGAATATCAGGAAAAGAGTTTCAGTTGCTAAAAAAACTTTAGTGACCTCTACAAAAATTATGTTAAGTTTTACTTCATTTTACTGCATTCTAAGTTAAAATTTTAAGAGATTTACCTAAACAGCTTCCTGAGCTTCAGCCTTCAGATTAACTACAATCTCATGAATGAATTGTGGCTAACAAATAAAAGATGCTTTTGTATTGACTTAGAAAAAGCATCAGTAGTATTTGATAGTGATCAAACCACTTTTGCACTGTAAGGCAAAGTGAATTGTGCCTGAAAAACAATAAGCTGCAATTAAGGCATGACGTATTTGTGGCTTAGTCAGACACAGGTACTCATAAATAGGGAACAGCAGATATGAAGAGTGTTTCAGTATGCATTACTGACAGACTGGTTATAAGTGGTTAAGCAACATAATAAGTCCCTTTTAGCTGTTCTTTCTGTTTTTGTGAAGAGAGTACATTTTAGCCTCCTGAAATTTTATATGCATCCTTTGTAGGAAATGCATCTATCTTCATAAATCTAAATAATAGAATATAATTGGTATTTATGTAAAAAGCACATAGTGTAAACAGTTGAAAAATTTAACTAGATGACTCACTGTAAAATATTGTTAATAAAAACTGAGTCTTAAAAACTGTATGAGCTTGTACACTCAGGATAAACAGCTGGCTTTTTTTAATAGTACAGCTGGTGTGGAAACAAAATTACTACCATTTGAACAGGACATGAGCTATATTTAGCAAAACATTTGCATGTAAGCTGAAAATTTGCAACTTAATTTTCATTTATTTTAATTTTCATTGGACACCTATTAATCACAGATCTGGACCTGCTCCTGTTGATTTCAGTATCACTGATTTAGGTTGTAAGCCATTATGTGCCAGGGCACTGCAAATTTCGAGTAGGCCATGTTTCCTGAGCTGAAAATACTAGAGGAGCGTACTGCCTTTCTGAACATCCAATGTGTTGTTGCTGAACTGTCATTCATAGGAATTTAAACAGATAAAATATCTTAAGGTAATTTCTTCCATGAAAGCAGTAAGAATTGCACTTCACAGCATGCAGAAGTATGCAACTGTTTGTGAGGCTACAAAAGCATGTTCCCATGAATTTGGACAATACTAAAGAAGACTGCTAATGCAACTCAGCAGATGTGTAGTGCACTGGGAATAACAGATGCATGCAGGAATTAATGGAAAAAAAAATTTCAAGTTCAACTCTAAACTTTAACTAGTCAGATTCTTTATAGAGTAGTAGGGTAAGTGACATTTATACCACTAAATGACTTGTACAGTTTTCTAGGGCCTCAAATCACAACAGTGCATCATATTTACATTCAAATTTTAGGACCTAGATATTTATAGTTGTTATTATAGCCTTCCTGCTAAAGCTTTCTATAGATCTTGTTTATCTGACTGGTTTTTTAAATGAAATTACTTTAAACCATTCATTGTATGCTAGTCCAGAAAGTACTGTTGCCTTCCTGACAGCTCATTCTGTGTTTCCTGTCTTGGCTCTAATTTAGTCTAAGGACTACTAGACAGGCAAACCACTACACAGGCAAGGTCAGTTCCCTCATTTCTACTGTGATGAAGCAATGGACATCCTATAACAGGGACAGCATTTTGCCAGAAATTTAATCTTTACTTTTCAATTGGTGTAGGAAGTTTTACACAGATTACTGCCCTGAGCAGTAATGGCATTATTGACATAAAATAATCTCTAGACAAAATAACCCTTTGAGATATTTAACATTCATTCTCTTGCATCTATTATTTCTCCCACTGGTTGTTAGCGAATACTGTCTTGATTTCTCTTCTCTTCTGAGCACATTTTTCATTGCTGCGGTTTCCTGTGTTGCCTTGTTGTTCAGTTCAGATGCTTCCTACAACTGACTTTCAAGACAAACTACACCTCTAATATGTTTCAACCCAAAGATGAAATGACACTTGGAAATATGGCACTCACTTAACTGTGGCACCTCACTAATAATCTGTAATTATATAAGGTCAGTCGTGTAGATTTTTGGTGGTGTTCCTTCTTGTAACGAGTCAATCCTTCTGTTGTTTCAGAAGATTGATTGATCTTTTGTATAGGTAAAAACAGATTTGCTTTTGAAGACAGTAATTTAGAAAGCTACATTTGCTTCTGGAGCTCTGTTCTCGTATTTGTGCCTTAGGGACAGCCTTTTTAAAATAACAGTTCATAAAAACTTCTTTGCGCTTAGGATATTTCTACACGGCAAAGAGAATGCAGTGCAAAGGTGGCTAGATTGCTCTAAACATCTCAGCTTAGAAACTAGAAGTCAAATAATGTATTAGTGTAGACTCCACAGCGCTATTCAGTCAGGCTAAAGGAGATTTAATATCAATTCAGTGGTAGCCTGGGTGTCTCTGCAAGACACTACACTGGGCTATAAGAACACGCCCTTTCTGCATTCTCTGTTTACTATTCATGCTTTCCTTGCAGATTTTCCCAGCAGTCAAAACCAGCAGTACTCTTTTCACATGACCCTAGCCCACAACGTAGTTATTTTACCAGGAAAATCATTATTTTAGAAATATAAACTACTACCTTCACACTGCTAGGTTATGCTATATAAGAGAGACTTCTAAGTTCAAACTTAGAGTGAGTTTATTTTCTTCCTGCACATGGCTATCTAGGCAAAGAGAATGATTATTTCAGTGGCAAAAAGTTTTCTAACTCTGCAATGATGACACGTCTGACTAATTTCCCTCGATAGCAATGTCCTGCACTAAAACCTTGAGGTGGTGGTTAATGTATGCTATCAGGCAAGAGAGATATTCACTTCTATTGGTTGCAAAGTAGTAGCTCTGAGAGCCAGAAGTCCAACTGAAACAAAAACCTAATTCAAAAAGCAAGCCAAGTAGGAGCCAATGCAAATCCATCAGTACGTGAAACATCAAATACCAGCACATTGTACATTCCTCTGTGCTCATTAAAACCAATCTAGGAATGTTAATAACAAGTAAAACAAATCACCT
The DNA here is from genome assembly GCA_031468815.1 of Morus bassanus. Taxonomy (NCBI): domain Eukaryota; kingdom Metazoa; phylum Chordata; class Aves; order Suliformes; family Sulidae; genus Morus; species Morus bassanus. The sequence goes on along the minus strand of CM062577.1, from coordinate 5,892,415 downwards.
TGTCAGAACCTGGAGTTTGTGTCATGGAAAAGATTTTCTTATATTAGTCTTAATAGCTGTGAATCATCATCTAGTATGGGGATCAGAAGGCACAGTCTTAGTGCTCTATAAGCCGGTGTTATAATTGCCCACATGTGAGGGCTCTGCTTTAACCTCTAGATGAGCATGAGGATGCATTAGGCTTCACCCATTTCAGAAGGCAGACAGAATGATGTCTAATACTAATAATAATAACATGGAGGATTTATAGTCAGTGAGTGAGATAAGAGAATCCACTTCTGTTTAAGTAATTGCTGTTTAGAATTTAAAAAAAAAATACAGATGTGTCTTGTGGTAAAAGCACTGAGCTAGATATCACTAGATTGATGTTAAATTCCCTGTTCTATCACAGACATCTTTTTTGAGGCTGAGGTATTTAATTTCTGTTTCAATTAATCAAATAGAAAATAAGGATAATGCTTTTTTTGCCTGTCTTCAATATCTAACTGTAAACTTTTCGTATTTATGGCAGTGTGGGGCTTAGGTCTCAATTAGGACCTGAAAACAATACTTTCTAACATCAAAACAAAACATGCAATAGGAAACTTCAGTGTATCCTCCTAAACAAAGCTAGTTACTCAGACAAATACATTTTCAAACAAGTTATTCCAGACATAAGATACCTCTGTAAAATTCTGTTAAAGAGAATGCTTGGAGTGACAGGCTATGCATGTTTGGACACGTAACTTACCTGGGGATCACCATGCTTGTCTCATGGTGGAACTTTGAGGTATAATCAGAACTTGCTTTAAATAATTCTAAACATGGAAATTATTTTACAAGTGCTGAATAATATTCCTATTAATCTTTTCGGTAAAAAAAATGACCTCAAATGAAGTCTTGGAACACATTCACCAAGGAGCACACAGAGTCTTCCAAAGAGTATGATGGGAAAATAAATCAGAAACATATCAGTCAGTTTTAAGATTGCTTTCTATTAATGAGACAGCATTCTATAAATCAGAATTCTGTAATCAAATTGCTACTGTTTTGCCATAATCCATGTCCTTGGATTCAGTGTAGCTAGACCAATAAAACTGACGATGAAGTTAATTCATTATCTTTTCTTGCTAGAAGTAAATCTTTACTAAACTGAGGTCAGTGACACCTGTTGCCATCAATGGAGGCAGGATTGTGCCCTTTATAGCTGCCTCTGCAAAGGAACGCATTTGTGCACAAGTATAGATCTGTTTCAGTTTAGTTGTTGCTGGTTTTCTTCTTTTTTTCTGTTTTAACTTTGCAATTTTCTGAGGACAGGACTAGAAGCCACTGGCATGTTTTAGCATGAATCACTGTGTGAGAAATACTTTCCATTGTCAAAACGCAGTGTGCTGAACAACGATTACCTTTAATAGGTGTAAAAGACATTCAGCATCTTCTGGACTCCAGCTTCTAACTGCAGGGAGGGATCTTGCTACTGATTTAGAACAATAAATTGCATAAATTGAAATGGCAGCACCACCCCTGATGGTTTAGTCTAGTTATAGAAAAGTAAATGTAGATGAAAGGGTTCAACAATTCTTTTGAATATGAGAATTGCCATATAAGATGAAGCCAATGATAAATCTGTCACAATTTCTGTAAGCATTCAGATAAGAACTTCAAGGTATGGTGTAAAAATTTCAGATTATGGATAGCTTTGACATAATTTCTCCTTTGAGAGAATGTTACATTTTGCATTCCACATGAAGTTTGAAAGGTTGTACTCTAGGACTAGTATTAAATCAAAAACTGAGCAGTAGTTGGTCAGGCTGAAAAAAATTCAGACAAAATTGTACAAGGATTTCTAGCGCAGCTTCTGCTGAAGACAACTGGAGTTCTGCAAATGAAAGGTGTGTAGGGTGGACCCCCCCTTTTTTTGGTTTGTTTGGGTTTTGGTTTTTTGTTTTTGTTTTTGTTTTTGTTTTGGGGTGGGGGGTGGGGGGGGCTTCCTCTCCTGTCTCAAGAACACCAGAAAAGTGATTCTGGTCTCACTTATAATTTTAAACAAAATCAGATTGACCATCATTATGTTGTTGCTAACATAAACCTTGTTCCCTGTGTGACTAAACTCCCAATAGGCAAACACCATCCGCCTGTTGAAGGAAAAGAGAAGTCACCACTGAGACAATGTCTAACTCACTGGGAGTTGAGAATCAGCAAGTCTACTACAAAAGCTACGTAGCAATTTCCTTAGAAACCTCTAACTCCACATTCAGTGCATTTGTTTTTTGAAGTTCTTCCTTTGATATTGAAGAAATTTCCCCCTATGAAACTAAAGATTTTTCAAACAAAGAGCTTTTCTACAGAACCAAATTCAGATCAGGTGCCACTGTGTGAAATTTTACTAACTTCCTTGAAACAGTGTATGGCCTTGGAAAATTATCTTAGAGCTAAGAACATGGAAATTCAGATTGTGATAGAGCAACATAAACAATAGTGGCACATCAGTTTACCCTTGCAGGAATAATGAGTATTGCTTACTGCTGTAAAATGTTTCTTAAGTGATATTTCTCTACAATATCGATAGGAACTTAGAAAAAGCTGTGACTTTTTTTTCAGGCATTTAAATTTCAGTAAGTTTTAAGAGACACATCTTTGCTTTGGATTTTATTCATGTAAATATAAACATACACTTTTTAAAAAGTTATTTTATCTGAAATAATAGTTATGTACTCTCTGGTTTAGTAAAGTACTATAATTTTGGAAGTTAACTCTTTTTTCATCCTGCTCTAGACCGATATTAAAATTTTATAAAACAAAGGAGCCAAGTTAGCTACTTCAAAGTGTGTGTAAAAGTATGTTTCTTTTGCAGAATACAGCTGCTTTCTAGCAAGACTGCAGTCATTTCAATAGTTACAAAAGGTGGATATTTCCACTTGACTGGTGTCAGATCCATAGGTATGGAAAGTCACCGCCTGGGGAGAGGCAAGTACCAGTGGGATTCCTGCAGAAGAGCTGTCCAGCACCAGTTGTGGTGCCTTCTGTTTTCTTCAGCATCTCCCAAGTGAGAAGCACCACACTGAGCTGCTGTGGATACCTTCTGTGGGATCTTAGGTATAATTGGAGTGTGTGTGATTTTGAGTCTCATCAGAGAAGCAGAACCTTTCTTTAAGCACTGACTGTGCAACATCTGTAAAGCAATTTCAATTTGACAACACTGATCATCACCTGAAGAGTTCAGCGGGTATGCACCTTAGCCACTCATAATCATGTACTCAGCTTAATTTACAGTCTTTGTGATTTGCTATTTTGCTAGCATTTTATGGCAGTATGGGTCCATGAAAGATCAACAATCTCTGTTAGCAAAACGTGGTGGTGTTATAGGTGGATATCTCTGATTCATGGTGCTGGAGCAAATGAATGCTTTAGTACAACCCCATTGTTAGTCAGTGTGAATGTACATTCATCTTGGTGTTTCTGAGCCTATATTTCCAGCAGAAACTGAGAGGTTTGTATTTGACCATTAAAACTGAGAGCAAAATTGCAAAGGGCTACATGGAAGTAGGAAATCAAAGCATGCAGTGATACGTGCAGTCATGAAGAAACACTTTCCAGAGATGTCCATGGCAAGTAAAAGTCATAACCTTGTGGGATAACGAAAATCTCAAGAGAGATCTCAATAGAAATACTGGCTTTATGGCAAATTGTAGTTCTTCTCCCCTCTCCTCACCTAACCTTTTCATGTTGCACAAGCTATAAATTACTGATCTCTTTATTTCTGTTAGAAGATAAGCACCTTATCACTTCTTCTCTTTTCTAACATACTTATCACTCCATGGGCAGTAAGTATCTTTACGCCCAGGTGGTCTAATTGATACATATCTAATTAAAGGCAAAGCATTTTTTTTCAACTTGCATTCAGCTTTGAAGTATGTCGCTTTGATTTCAGACCTGAAGAACAGCTTCATGTGCCTGAAAGTTCTCCTTTTTCCCACTCTACCAGTTGATCAGATAAAATATACTACCTCTGTCCACAAACTTTGCCTTCCCTGAGTACCAGTGCATTCATTTTTTGTTAGTAAAAAAGAGATGACAATTTTTCATGGAACTAGCTCAAAGGTATGTGTGTGGACTGTAGCTCTTCAGAGCCTTGAAGATTAGGACCAAATGTTTAAATATGATGAGACAGAGAAGAAAAAGAGTCAGTAGAGACTAAGGTAGATAACTGGATTAGCAAGAAAAATAATTTTAGGGCTTATCTCTTCAATGGGGTCATTTTGTGTGAAAGAGATATCAGAGATGAGAAAGCTGAATATATAGGCAGGAGATAGTGCCAGCATCAAATTGTTTAAAGAGCATTACTCTACTTATCATTTTAGTGAATGTCTTAGGAACATTTCTATGTAATGGGAGAGTAGATACTCCAAAGTTATTAAAAAAAAAAAGGCCATCAAATCTCATGAATTAAGAGGTGAAAGGAGAGGAAGGAACATTATGTGCGTAACACTGAAATTTCCAGGCACCTCAAAGTTGCATAGTCAGCAGTTATGCAGAGAGGTACTGATTTTTTTCCAAATGTTACAAGGGTCACATTTTCACAATTGATTGACCTGACCCATATGACATGCACTAGTTTTATGACAACTGTATCTTCCCCCCCACCCCAGTCCTCTTTTTTACTAGTTCCAACAGGTTTTAAGAGCGGGTTATGTTATTCACTGTGAGGAGATGTTTGAAGAAAGGTAATGGGGAAAAAATCTACTGAAGTTACCTAATCAGATTAGAGGAAAAGAAAATAGATCCAAGGTACCTCATCCCCCCCACCAGAGCACCCTTTTGCCCTTAAAGAACCTTTTTATAAACTTGAGGCATTTGTAGTACTTTGGAATTATCATCTGAAAGGCACTTTTTTGATGCAAATCATTTGCTTCGCTGTTGTAGTGTGTGGCTGGCAATGAAGTAGGAGGTGTCCATTCAGCGCTAGGAGAAGGGAAATCCCTGTCCCCTAAGCAAATGATCCTGCAAGACACAAGTTCTAAATTTCTTATCTTCTTGTGACCTGCCTGCTGAAGGGGAATGAAATGGGGTTATGTGGAATTTAAAACTTCTGTAGACAGCCCTCCTTGATCCTATTCCTTATCATTTTGTTTAGTAAGGCTGTCTTGTTGGCAGTTGTTAATAAGGTCTGCATTGGTTTGGGGTTTTTTTCCCAGCTAATTGCTCTTTTGATTTGGGCTTTTTGGGCTTTTTAAAGTCTGTGATAGGATTGCTGTTTATAATATGTAATAACCACAAGAATCTTGTAGAGTTTTCTGAGGTCAGACTGTCGCTATGTTTTTGTTTGCTTATGCTGAGCTAGTACTTGGCAGCTTGTGTAGTAGCTCAGCCATTCTCTAAATTAACAGGTTTTTCTTTGTATTTGAAGTGATTGATGTAACTGAAGTGATTAGCATGTATATGCCTAAATAAATTACTTTGAGGGAGAGAGGGATCCAAATGGAGAAAACTGGATAGGTCCAAAGACAGTTTGTTGTAAGAACTGTGGTGTGTTCAAGAATGTGGAAAGGACTTAAGGGAGAATAAAATCTCAGACCAGAAAAATGTATGGGAAAGTACAGTTTTACTCTAAAATCATTGCTAATGAAGGTCCAAGGTTGTACTTTTTGGTATATTTCTCTGGAGGCCAAAGCCCTGGTGCAGATGCAGACATACTGAGAAAAAAATCAATTGCCAGTACAACAATTTATTTTTCTGTGATTGCAATGTTGGGTCAACCCTCCTGGGTTTTGGCTTCCTGAGTAACTTAAGAGCCTGTAGACAAAGGATCATTTAAGTGCTCACATTCATTTTAATAACATTGCCAAATCACTTGTCTCAGACTTCTTTTTTGAAGGACTTGAGTCTACATGAGTTTTTTCTTAAGAGCCGGTGCTCCGATTTCTGTGAATCAGCAATAATTATCCTGAATCTTTATGCAGGGCTTCACTATTTGGCGTCATGTTGGCGTGACATGAGAATCCTGTGTCCCCCAAAATTTTTAGAGTTCACCTGCTGGTTAAAATCCTCTTGCATATCAGCACGTGGAAGCAGTAGATTAATTATTTATTCTTAACTTATATACTTAAAAATACAGTCTAAAAATAAAGAACTGGCCTGATTCTTTACATCTGTATACACATGGTTTTTGTTATTTTTACCACAAGTGATGCCCTGGACTTAATAAGATAATGGGAGGACCCTGACTCATAGGTCTAAATGAAGCTGCAAAATACTGTTTTTCACCCTTGAAGTACCCTTTTTTTGCACATACCACTATATCATTTTATATCGGCTTTTGAATACACATGTATTATGTAGAGCTAACAAATTATTCTTGATTTTGCTTTGCAGTACAGAATTGGACAGCTGTACATGATAAGCAAGCATAGCCATGAGCAGAGTGACCGAGGTGAAGGTGTGGAAGTGGTGCAGAATGAACCCTATGAAGATCCAAATCATGGCAATGGTCAGCTAACAGAAAAACGGGTCTATCTCAACAGGCAAGTGCAATAAAACTGTTTCTCTCAGCATGGGCTGTAATAAAAATTTGCAAGGAATATCCCTTCCAGCCAATAGCCTTTCTCTTTCAAGTACATGTTCCCATGAATACATGCCGCTACCTGGTAGCTGCAGGAAGAAGGAAGGTGGGATAGACCGGTGGCTTGAAATACAGAGATTAGTTATCTTTTCTTCTAGAGTATCTTTTCCAAGAGAAAGAATTATAACTTGAAGTTAAGGATGTACTGAAAATCAGAACATTTTGTTTTCTTTCATACTTAACTGTTTGTCATTCTGTTTTCTAAAATCATGGGGGAAAACAAACAAGCAAGCAAACAAAAAACTAAAAAAAACCCAAAAAAGTAAAACCAACAAACACCCCACCCTCCCCAAAAAACTGAAAACAAACCGCTATAAAATGATTTAAGGGTTTTTCACTTCACAATAATGTCACAAAGCCAGCACTCCATTTTTGGTGACAAAAGATTTGCCTCAGCAAAGTTAACTGACATTATGAATGACCATTAGGCTGTACAATGATGACTTTCTGTACCAAAATAATAAGCTTAAAGACATGATGGAAAAAATTGCTTTTGTTTCCCAAATGTTCCGTCATTTCTTAAAGTGAAATATGTGTTTCTTCCTATGGTGAAATTGTACTGCTGAGGGTCAATGCCTCCACACTCAAAGGCTGGAAATGTTTTAAAATATATTTTTTTTGTGTGTGTCTTCAATGAAATACATTGCTTAATCTGTTCCCATTTTTACTACTGCTGATCTAATTGAATATCACTGCTTTTCTGATGTTTTTCTATTCCCCTGAGCCTGTTTCATTTTATTAAACTTATGCTCTGCAGCATTTCATAGTGGGCATAGAAACACTATAGCTATTGCGTCTACATTGTAAGTTACTCCTCCACTGCAATCCTGGCGTATCTAACCTTAACTCAGGCTAAATTGAATCACCAGTAATGTTGCGCGCACGCACACACACACACTCACAATCCAATAATATATATATATCTTGCCAACATTTAATATTATTGTGATTGTAACTCTGTTCTCTCACAGGACTTGGGAAAAATCAATAAATGTGTTCCTGTTGTAGAGCTTCCAGAAGGTCATTTTTTTTTAAAATGTTTCTGGATATTTCTTTCCTTCATGTTAAAAAGAGATAAAGCTTTAAGGACTGAAGAGCATACTCAGAATTACCACTTTAGGGTAGTTCAGAATAAGTGCAAGGGCTGTGTCCTGGAAAGCATGTACAAGACATAGTTGGGAAGCATTTAGTTTCTGGTAGTGCAGGCAATGGGACAAAGGATCTCTTACTCAAAGACCAGTACAAACATTGACAAATATCTGAGCACCTGCAACAACTTGGGAAGTTTACCTAAAGCTACGGTGGATGCTTGAAGTCAGGCTCACTGAGTTTAATGATAATTATGAATACTTCTTGATAATCATCACCAGATTTGCTTTTTGAATCTGGTTTTGGTGTCACACCGCCACCCAATATAGCAGTACTATTAAAGCTTTGTGGAAGTTTTCAGGCAACTATAGGTTTTGCTGGGAGGCCAGGATCTTTCTGGAAGACTTCACTCAAGGAGACATGCTGCCATACAAGATGTGCTGAAAACCTCTCTGCCTGCCTTCCTTGAGGAACAGAACTCCTTACACCACCACAGTTCTCTCCCTCATCTTTTTGTCTTCCAGGGTCCACCGCCCTAATAAACTTGGTTTCTTGGAAAGATTTGTGCATTGTTTTAATTTATCTTTTCTTGCCTGATAATACTTTTAATTCTTGCAGAGGATCTTCTTGCTTACCAGTGGTTTCAGCTGGAATGCATTTAAGAAACACTTCTTCCCTATGTGCTGAAAAACTGAACTTCATCTGGGGAAGGAAGACATTTAAACCACAAAAAAAAAAAAAAAAAAAAAAAAAAAAAGACTGTGATCCACAGATACCGGTGCTGCTAAAATAGAAATATTGTATTTTCTTTCTCTGAGTGGACCCTTGGCACAATTCATTTGTGTCTATGACTGTAACTTGCTGGAAACTCTGAGTATAATGTGTGTTTTGCTCATAAAATTATTTGTTTTGGAGATGTGCTGTACCAGTGAAGATGGGTAGATAGGCAAATATGCTAAAAACAACAATAACAAAAAAAAGTGCAAAATGAGCAGCTATAGGTTAACAAAAACATTACTAGTAAAATTTTCTAGTGTCAGTGTAAGCCTTAGTAATATTCAGAATCGTTTACTGCCTCTTCTCTCCTGCTGGAGCTTTCTTTTCAGAAGCTGAAAGTCTGCATCCTCTGGTATTTATTATTTAGGCACCAGAGCAAAGTTTAGCAGGGGTAAGGGAAGGAGCAGAGAGATAGTAATAACAAGATGCTGACAGAGGCTGACAAAATAAACAAAAGATCTGATACAGTGAAGTCTATTATGCAATACGTAAAATGCTGCTTAAAAGACTGTACACAAGAAAGGTTTATGTAAAGAAAAGAATCTGGTTTCGAGCAGTGTCATCAAAGAGCAAAAGTCAATGCACTTGACTTTGAAGCTTTAGATAATGTACTAACGTCTGCATTTTGCCTCTGGACAAATACAATATTTATGTGTAGCTAGATCGTGGTTAAATAAGCTTTAATGATCCAAACTCTGTATTTTCCTCAGATATTTGCTAATATGGCAAGTTAATTTACTTTCTGGACACAGTTATCTAAACGTAACTGTTTCAGACATTTACCCTTGGAAAACTGAGGTTTGAAAGCATCTACTTTAGTTCAGTAAAGACTCAGTCTTAGGCTGGGTGATCTGCTCGACACATCACCAGACTAACACAATTTTAACAGAGTCTCTGAAGTGCAGTGATATTTGTGGTCTCCAGAGGTCTGTCTTCCTTTGACTAGTACTGCATCTTTGTTACTGGCAGCTTCAGTGATTATAACTGGTGTCATTAAGAAAGGGTTGAAAGAGGAATTCTCATGAACTTACCTTCTTTTTAAAATGTATGTTTCTTCATCGCTTCTTTGGTACCCTGAGTGACCACGGTTCTGGAAATGAGAAATCCATGGTAAAGAAAATGCTCCCACTCTTCCATAGTATTATTTAATTACCCTTTACTGATCCTTCCATGTGCTGTATCCACATCTTTCATTTCTTACTCTACTGCTGTTGTACCACCGCATTTGCAAGTTCTTGACAGATTGAGCTCTGAGCTATGACATCAGTTCCATTAATTCTTTTCACTTTTGTGATTTACTTTTCCCATCAGCAAAATGGGACTACTACTACCTACCAGCCTCACAGAGGTGTTTTGAGTGATTTGTTAATTTTAACATAAAAGCTTCCTACTCAAGAGTTGGTGTTGGTAGTGTGGGAAAAACTGTGTGCTAGGTGAGTTGAATGTAAGGGTTTGTGTGCCAGCAGAGAATATGGAGGAAGAAGAAATAGTCTCTAAAAAGAAATAATGAATTGGGATCAAAGTGGACTGCAATCACTCATGACCTCTTGTTAGAGAGTGCCTCCCTGTGGTTAAGAATGCTGTGACACAGATACACCTTGTATGGTCTAACCTGCTGAGTTTGTCCATGACCAAACGTTTGAGGCCATAAATTCTTAAAATCTGCAACCTCAATTTAAATCTGATCAGAGGTTATTGCAGTTGCACCATATTGCTCACTTTGAAAGGGGAACAAACAGACTTGGTTTCATATATGCTTGTGGAGAAAGCTGAGACAGAATGCGTAGTCCTGAGATGAAAAATCTGTTGTGAAGTCTAGGTACTGCTGTATCCTGTGAAATACCTGTCAAATTATGAGCACGTTTGGAAGTATCTTCTTTTCTACAAAGTCATAATGTATTCTAATTTTATATTTTCTTTTTATTTTCAGCAAACTGCCTAGCTGGGCTAGAGCGGTTGTTCCCAAAATATTTTATGTTACAGAGAAAGCTTGGAATTATTATCCTTATACAATCACAGGTAAGGAATAAAGCAGAATTGATTACTGACTTGTACTTTTTGGATAGTTTAGCTTATCTTCAGAAGCTTCGAGTTACATATTGAGCCACAGATATCAAGATACTTTAACAACTCCTGTTGAACTGCATATATTTCTCCATCTTATATTGACTGATATCAGGAAATAAAGATGATAGACTATGGATGGGTAAAAACTGGAGTGTGGTATCTATGCAATTTCTTCCTTGCAAAGAAAACATAAGGTGCTTAGATTCTGTGCTGACTTGTATCCTTTATTGTCCCATAGACTTCAGTCAAATATAAATCAGCAGATTATCTGACACAATTTTTTTTATTATTAATGTATGTTTACTGTAAGGATCTTGCATCATTGTTTTATTTCACATTTCTTTTTTTTTTCTTTTCCCTCATCATACTTTTTTTTACAAATGGACAATTGGAAATCAGAATACACAGTAAGTTTTTCTTCCTCTTTTTATTCTAAATATAAAATAATTATGTTAAATACAGTAGTGGAATCCAAACTGATGCCTTCTTAATATAACTAATACATAATGCATTCAATAATGGAACTTTGTTTTAGCTATTTGTTTAAGAAATTTAAGGTTAAATTTGAAGGGTTTCTACAGGGATCCTATAAATTATTTACCTTATTTTTTATCACTTCAAAATAACAATATATTTTTAGTCACTGACTGTAACAAAGAGAAGCTTCTATAAAACAGGGCAAGGCTTTTACGGTTCCAGTTATTACATGAAGACATGAGAACAGATTTTATTTTATTTATTGTTTTATTAACTTATAAAATGCTCATCTCTGGTATAATATCTGGGAAACTGTACAATCTGTAGACAAAATTAAACATAATCTGGGCACAGTGCCCAGAAAAATCAGCTATTCTCTCTAGCAGAGCTACGGCAAAATATAGCACATAAATGATGAGAAAAATTGTTTTAAATGTGCTGGCCTCAATAATATACAGTAAGTTTTCAGCACCCTTTGGAAGATGAGGGGATGGTGAGGAAGTTACAGGTGAAGGGACCTTTCAGAAACTCCTGCCTTGATTTAGCTTGAAATTCTGACTGCAGATAAAACATATTCCATTTGTTTTTCTTAACTCTGTGGTGCTCAAAATGTTTGTGGAGTTTTTTTAAAACCAGTAAAGAATGTGGAGAGGAAAAGGATTTTAATGTGATAAATGTGAAAGAGAAAAAATAAAGGGATTTAAAGGTTCAGATCTGAAAGCTGGAGACTTAGAGTTGAAACTTGGATGACCAGGTTTGAAAACACAAAGTACCAAACTGTGCTTTTCAATATGTACTGTAGATACTTATTATATATTCTGCTTTGTTTCATGTTTAAAATTCATTTGATTGTCAGAGAAAACCCAAATGTCCCATAACAGACAGTAGTAATGAGGGGACAGATGCTCAGCTATTTTTGTCAAGAGATACCTTCAGTTGGGCCTATCACAGTTTACATTAATTAAGGGTTTCCCCTTTGATAATAGCAGGTTTAATCTTAGGCTGGGAAGATGACGTGCTATGTTGCATTGATGTCTGTTACTTACACTCTGTTGTATATTTTTTCTTTAACTGAAAGTCAATTGGAATTTTTAAATGTTATTTTTTTTCTTTAACTGAAAGAGACAAGTAGGAATGATTAAAGGGGTGGTAGCAGACAGAAATATGTGTCTGAATTTGAAATGCAATACATTATCAAAACCAAACAGCAATGCTGTACTCATAGAATTTGCATCGGGAGCTGATCTTTATCTAATCTGAAGAGACAACACCTGGAACACATTTCGGTGAAGGTCTGTAGAAGGTATACAGCTAAAGAGGTGTTCAAAAGCATCAGCAAAAATGATTGCAGGGTTGAAGAGACTTGTAAAGAAAAATTAAATTGTAGAAGGTAGGCAAAACAGTCACTAAGTGACAGTATAACTGCCTATGGGAGTTGGGGACTAATTACTCACCGTGGTGCAAGGAAACAGAACTAGAAACATTGGGATGAGAGTAAGGAAACTGTACTTCAGACAAAAATCTAAAATATATTTTAATGGAGCTGAAAGACTATGAAATTATCTTCAAGGGAAATAGAGAAAGTGCCTTTGCCTCAGACTGTTGAATCTAGAACAAAAATATACCACTGGGAATAATTCCTATCCTTGTCTGGAATATTTCTCTAAATTTTGATCTTCTATATATGGTAGAGAATTCTGAAGGAAAGAATAAACCCACAGACATTGCCCAAAATATGAAAGATAGCTTGGAAACCCTTCTCTTAAAGATGGTAAATTCCCTCTAAAGGGTCTGTGGGATATCCTAAGAATTAAATTGAGCCTCATTTCATGGAAAACGGATTCTAAAGGGAGGCCAACAGTTGGATAAATAAAGCATAATCTAACTGAGTCAAGTACCTACTGCTGTGTAGTATGTTCACACCTTATTTAACCTTATAAGTTCCACTCTAAATAAAGAGCAAGGACCTTAAAGGCTCAGTAGTGTTATTTCAGTGTATGTTAGTGATTTGGAAGAGGATGTGAACAACAGACTGAATCTTGCTGATAGTCTTAAGGTTTTTCAGTTATAAAATATGAAGGCTGTTGAGAAATTGCATTCAAGCACATACACTAGCATTCAGAGATTCAATGCAGAATAATTTCATCAGTCTGGTTTTCCTGTGAAATATTATGGATTTCATAAATATGACCTTCTTAAGGACGTGAAATTAGCACATCTTCTAAGAAAAAGCTCAGTAGGCATTGAAAATAATTTCCAGAATATTGTTCTCTGCAATAGTAGTATAGAAAGCCAAGAGTGATTGGATGCATGAAAACAGGAATGGAAATTAGTGTCATGATGTTAGTACTCTATAATCTGGGTCCAGTTATGATGGCATCTGCTTTAAGGAATGGTATTTGTTACACAGCAAACGCCTAAATTTGACAGCAAACAGCAGCAGATGACTGCTTGGTCTACTACCAAGTCTCGACAACCATATTAATAACATGTAAAGCAAATTACACACTTAAGATAATGAGCTTAACAGAACTATTGCACAAGTGATGCTTTTGTGGTGTGTTATATGTGAAATATTGTAATGTCAGGAGACCCTTTTAAAATGTACGCTATGCTGTTTGTGGAGGAAGGCCTCATTAAAACTACAATACAAAAGACTTCCTATCAGGAAGATGAGACGTGTAATGTCCCAAGAAATGCCGTATCAAAGCTTGAGCTAATCCTTGCAAGCTTCCTGCTGACATTGAGAGGGAGGAGGAAGAAGAAAAAATACTTTCAAAGCTGAAGCCAAAGGAAGTAATCCAGATTTGGGGGTACTATTTAGAGAAGAAGATACTCCTATAAAGTTCAAACCCTTGTTTTAGTGGCCGGGGCATTACTTAAGAACTGTATGCGAGCAAGAAAGTCTCTTGAACTTAGTACAGGAATTGCTTTGGCTTTGATCTTGTAATAGAAACCTGACAAGATACCTTGCTAAAATAAATGTTTAAGTTATATTTAATTTTGCAATTAGGTTGATGTTAAACTCATAAATTTGGTATACTGTATTTGGGATACAGCTGAATGGGAGCCCTATAGAAGTAACTCTTAGGGACTCTGCTCTATGGGCAATTACAGGACTTGGGTAGTGGTGAGTGCCTCCTGTCAAGCTAAACATGCTGTTGGGGAATGGGTCTTGCTAGCTGCTGGCCTTGAGAAGGAATTCCTTTGCTAGTCATGGGCTGGAATGTTTTTCAGTTGGAGGACGGAGGAAAGATGCCTTGCAGCTCTCAACAAAACTTTACGTGCCAGCTTATCACAGCATTTGCAAATATATATCTTTAGTGTAAAATATTTGTGCTATTCTTAGATATATGGACAAGAATGACTGAACTCTCAGGAGGCTTTCTTTTCTTTCTGAGGTTGTCCAGCTAGATTAGAAATAATTAACTACAAAGCAAACCTGTGTCTATTGCAAACCAGACAAAAAAGGACTGCATAGAACTAAGTTTCTTTACCTGCATTGGGCTGTTGTTAGACAATAAGCAGCACAGAGCAAATATCCATTTGACCCGTTCAAGTGACAGTTGAGGTTCTGGACAAAAAGAGAGGAGCCTCAAGCAAACAAACAATCAGATCACGAATGTATGGTGGCTTAACCACAGTACAAAAAATTCATATGATCAAAGTACACCGAAAATGAGCCTAACAAAGTTAAGCTATCAAGTTGGAGTACAAAGAGGTTAGGAAAAATACAAACAGAATTTAAGTAAACTCTTCTGACTTTGAAGGTGCAGTTCAGGTGTTTACCAGGAATAATTTCAAATAGTTTTGCCCTCTGATCTGAACAGCTCTAGTGTTGTTAGCAATATTTCAATTCTGGGGCTGAAATTTAAAAACAGATGGATAATTTTTTATGCATAATCTATGGCAAATTGTTAGTTTCAAAATTATAAGTATATAAAGTAAAATGAAGATTTAAAAGGGCATGTTTTACTCTCTGCAAGGAGGAAGAGCATTCTTTCAGCCTGCCAATGTCTCAAATTAATTTAGGAATAGAACATAAATTCAGAATATTTATGAAAAACAGTTATGGAACAGAAAGCAGGAGACAACAATTCCTTTGATGATATATCACAATGACACTAATTCTTCTACCCCAAATGACCGAGGCAAATAAAATTATTTCATCTGATATGTGTCAGGGCCTCAGAGTGATAGTTACTAAATGTTCCATTATTGACCTGCTGGTTTCTGATTACTTTTGAGAACAGGCATGTTATGTGCTTCACTTAGTCAGCTGCCAGCTTGTCCATGAAGTCAATTATCTGAAAGGAATGTTTTTGTAATTGTTATTTTCTTAATCAGATGACTTGAGAAGGAAAAAAGTTGTTTCAGGTAACACTGCAAGGAATCTGTAGAGTTTTTTCCCTGTGTTCTCTTTATCTGATTACCAATGCTTGAAATTTGGATGTAACCCATCAGACTTCAGTGCACACTTTCCTCCAGCTTGAGTGTATGAAGAGTCTGCATGAAAAATGCAACATAATCTGTATTGCAGGATTAGAGCCTAATACAAAGCTACTACCAAAATTCCACCCCTGTGACCTCCCAACTTAGAAGACAGGCTAACTGGTGACATGACTCTAGTAAAACACAAATTGGTTCCTTCAGAGATTCTAGCAAAAGGAAGGATCTCTGTAGTATTTATAAGAAACAAATAATGTATTTTTAGAAAGCTGCAAACCTGTATTCTGATTTAATAGCTTAATCCCATTGAAACAGAGTAAATCAAACTGCTTAGGAGAATTCCCTTTTTCCACTACTGGCTTCTTATAAAGCAATCCAAACCCCTCTCTGATTCACAGGACTGTCATTTTCACCTGTGCACGCTGCTTCTCACTTCCGATCTTCCTCAGTAAACAGGTTACTGTTCCCATGTGTCAGAGCAGGAGATCCTAAGGGAAGGCAAAACCAGAGATAAAAGTGCTGAGTTTCATAGTGGTTGGAGGCAACTTGTTAGTTGCCTGTTTCATCTTCAAGTTACTGTATGTAATACAAATAGTGGTTTTCTTCCTGAGCTTGTTTATGAGTTTAACTCCCTTGCTTATTTTCAAGCCCTTTTTTTGCATTGTTCCTACTCTTTCCGCTTAACAGCGCCTTTTCTGCTCTTTGCCACCTTCCTGTGCTTGTCTTGCTTTCCAAATTCTCCTCCCTCTCATTGAGTCACATCTTCCAAGTTCTGCCATCACCCTGCCCAGCCCTTTCCGTCTATTCTCTTCCAACTTTGTCATCCTGATCGGTGCTAGTCTGTGTCATAAGTAACATGTATCACCTAGCAGCTCTGTGTGTTCACATGCAGTGCTCTCCGGAGTATTCTGAAGGTAGTCAATAACATGGTGGCCATTTTCCAAAAGACTTTGAGTATTCAATTAAAGAAACTATCTTTATTCTTCCTGTAAATAGCTGAAGGAAATATCATAATTTGAACTGTGCTGTAGAGACATCACTATATTGTCTTCATATATCTCCTTGCATATAAACTGTAGAGACAACATCTTGTTTATCCATATCCATGTGTGACTTTGATTTTCTCCCACATCCAGGTCTCTCCATTCTGTCCTCATCATTGTCCGGAGGCATTGGCAATCTCCCATGTTACATCCCTCCTCCCATTCCATCCATCCTTCTTGTTTATAAATGCCCCCTGTTGCTCTGGGGCTGTTGGGTGTGTGTCTGCCTGTGTTCCCTCCTTGCCCCTTGCCGTGCTGGGCATTCCCACCTGCCTCAGTAAGTCTGGGGGCCTTCCACTATCCCATAGTCCCCACTTTCCCTTTGCCTATTAATGAGAAGTAAGGACTCCATTTGTCTTTTCCAGGTTTTTGATCTTTAATAAAGAAATGCTGTTGTTATCCACTGAATACCAAAACAGTGCCCAAAAATTTTTAATTCAAAGGATGAGGTATCGAGAAGTTACCCTATTAAAAAAAAATCTAATTTTGCTTGGCCAGTCTCACCTCATTGTAGCAGTTACTGTGTTCTTTAGCTCTAGGCTCCATGGGGATTGCTCTGTTCCAGTTCCACCTGTGTTGCCAAAATAATGTATACGTGACCATATTAAAAAAAAAAAATCATCAGTCTGAAAAGTGGTGGGAGATCAGAGAGAACATTTACATGAAATGTCTGCCTCTTCAGGCTATTATGTTAAGATTTAGGGGGATATACTTCTGCTGCTTAAAAAAAAGTGGGATTAATTTTTACTGTACAAAAATAACTCCCAAGGACTGTGGATTAATATTCACAAGGAGCAGGAGAAGTAAGGTGTAATGATGAGGTCTCTAGCACTTCTTTGAACATTCTGCAGAAAGAAACCAAATGGAAAATGAAACTAGCTAAAATGGTATTGATGAAACCGCACTCACTCTTACAAAGCAGATTACAGCGGGTAAAGAAACTTTTCTCACTTACCCTCTGTCCACCGAATTTACTGGCAAATGTAGTAACTCCTGCAGCCACCGCAGGTATGATTACTATGCAAAGGTTATTTTTACAGTCCTCTCCATAAAATGATTGTAAAACACCATATGTGTTTGACTGTCTCTTTAAGACTTTGGCATAGTGTTTTGGCATACTTAGGTTCTACCCTGTTCTTGTAAGTGTTGCTTATTGCCATGGCAACACTAATCAATCATCATGCTAAAAATAGGCCTTTCAGTTTTCAAGAGGTTATCTGTAGTGAATTGAAAATGCAACTGCGGTCTGTGTTTTCCGTATGCTGCTTTCATTTCACTTTATTTTAATCTGGAAATACCCATGCTTATGTGTGGTAATTACTATTACAGACTCCGGTTATTTCACTGGTTACTCTCTTGAGCTTTAAACCTCTCCTGGTTCTTCCAAAAGGGGTGCCAAATATAGAAAGTTTAAAAAAACCAACCAAACAAAAAATCCAGAATATTCTCCTTATTTGTTTTTGAGTGTCACAGGTGTACCAGATTATAACAAATTTTTAAGAAGTTTATAACACATCTAGAAAAATCTGGAGGTGACAATGTAAAAGATGCTTCCTTTGAGAGCTTTACACAAAGAAACCTTACCATTGAAGACACTAGGACTCTGAAGATTTTGTCCTATTAAGTAGAATTTAAGTCTAATTTCGACTTAAAGATCAATTTGCCACATTGTTTTCAACGAGGAACCTTGCAAGCTGTAGCGATGGTGAAATGGAAAATTGGAAACAGGGCCCTGTGCATTCCTGTGTGTGCTCAGTGTATGGATCGGCTGCCAGGTTTGTACTGGAAGAACACACGCCCCGGGGGAGGCAGAGCAGAAAGGGAGTGGTGTTTTGAAAAAAAAAAAAAAAAAAATGCTAAAAGGTTTATTACCCACCATTCACTCCCAAGTTTGGTTCTGACTGTTGCATAACACTTTTAATCCCTGGCTAAGTAAATATGCAGCCACTTAAGGAGGGGAAAAAACCCAACAACTTTTTGCATGATGAATAATAAAGTCTTTTGAATGATGCATAAACAGTTTTCTGGTTCTGCCAGAGCCCTCTGCCAATTAGTCAGAGTGCAGCTGATGACTCATGAGACACATTCTGTGAAACGTTCAAAAATTTGGACCCTGCAAAGTGTTCCTGAAAGCCAGTGAGACCCCCCCACAGCTGTTAAAACAGAGGTTGCCAGTCAGTTGAGTTTCTGAGAGATATACTTGCAGTGGAGTTCTTCTTGGTGAATTTTAGTTTTCATTTGGAGTAAATTTATGTTGCCATTTATAATCTCAAATTAGACTGTTCTAGCCCTCACCTTTAGACTAAATACACAGGGAGGTTGACTTTTGATAGCTTTGTGCAGAAAATGACTTTCTGCTCTGTAATGAGGTGGCTTGAGGTAAATGGCACTTAAAATTCTTCTTCTATAACACTCTGAAGATCCTTAGCCTTTTCTTAATGATTCTTTTTTGAAATACCAGACTAGAAGATCTCTTTTTTTAATTAGAGTTTAGATTCTGGGTCACAGAAAACAACTAGATTCAAGCAGTGGCTTCCTGAGCTGCTACAGGCAGCCTAATGCAGCTGTAAGTTCAATATATGAAATGGCTGCCTTTCAAAGTGTCATGATCTGACTCATTGCTGGTAGACTCTAGACAGTGGCTGAAAATAGTAGGTATTTTTTGATAGGAAGGTAAAACAGAAATCTGGAATTTGGCTTTACTCAAAATTTCCTCTGAAACTGTAGCCATGCTTCAGATCAACAGCACAAAGGGTTTTCATATTTTGCATATTTATCCTCCACCATACCTGAAACTGCGACCTAAAAGCAATGAAGAACAATGTGTTTGAGTGTTAAAAAATGTACTCAATCCAACAACTCTGAACTTCTATAGTTAGATCATATGCAAAGATGCTTTAATCAGAACCAGGGATGAAGAACTGTTTTGGTAAGGGTGTTAGCTGCATATTAGCTGTAAATGTGAAAGATGCTAGTTTTCTAACAATGGGACCACGAAAGCAGCATGAAATCCTGTGGTGGATCCTGCTACTTCTTAAAAGAGCTGAGAGAACGGCAGTGCCCAGAGCCGTTAAGGTCAGCATAGTCACAGCAGTTTCCATAGCCACTGAGGTTTCCGACAAACCACTAGACTCAGACTGTATAACTTAAAAGTTTGCAAACTTACAAAGCTTTGACCTAGATACTCAGTCTGCTCAAGCATTATAGTCTTGATGACCCTTCACTAGTGATAGATCATTGATGTCATTCTGTTTTCTGTTTTTACCAATTACTAGATTTTATTTAGGGGGTGTTTGTTTAATCGTGTAGCAAAGAAAATTAAATTTTGGTCCTCAAATCAAGAGGGCAGATACTTAACACACACTAACATATAAGTAAAACATGGCCTAGTGCAGTAACCTTGAAATATGCAGACACAATGCTAGTAAACTGTGTTTTCCTAATAACTGTTCTAAACAATTAGTATATCATAGATAGTATGGCATACATCTTTACCATTTTCAGTGAAAATGTTTCTAAAAGCTATTATTCAGACCTAAGCATTGAGTCCTCAGTAGTGCAGTACCAGTTACTGCATTGACTAAGCAGTACCAGTAACTGCTGATAAAACAAAATATTCATTGGCAGTCTCCTCTCATTTCCTCAAGGATGCTTTCCCACAGGATGCCCATATGCAGAGGTCTAGGTTGTTGTCAGCAAGAGCTCTGTGCACCTGGACTGTGACCCCTGTAGCTACCCGTCTTTGTAAAATACAAGGCTGCCATGTACTAAATTTTTGAGATCAGTAACCCATGTTTTTACCACGCTAGCACAAATCTAGTTATTTTCCAAATGCTCTAAAAACTATGCAGTAGAAGATGTCTGTCATTAGGTTATACATTTTTTTTTTAAATCTGCTTTTCATAATCCACCTCCAGTAGTAATTTACTTTTCAACCCTCCATGTACTCCTGCAAACATGGAAAACAACTAGAATGTTCGTTTTTGCTGTTAGAATGCAAATCCTCTGAGTGACATCAAACATTGTTTTAGGACATGCCGGCATCCCTGTGTCTCCTGGGCCATTCCCTATTTTTTGTAACATCACATTTGAACTTGGAAAGATTTCTTGTCTTTTTTTACTTTTCTTACTCTAGGAACATTTCTTTTCTTACTCTAGGAGCATTTGATTATAGAATTCTTTTAATCAACCCCTTTTATTCATCTCTTCTTCCAGCTAACAATATAGTTCAAGGATTTTCATTCCACCTTTTGGTTAATTTTGGAGACATAAATTAGAACCTTATGACAAACCTTGGCTTTTTTTTTCCCCCCATCTTCTTTCCCTGGCGTGCCTACTGTTTGCTGAGGCTTTTGTTTGCAGATGCCTTTGGATGTCTGCCAGAATGGGAGCAACATACTGAGATACATGGTGAAACCTCAGTTGGGAGAATATCTGGATTTTTTTTTTGTGTCAGTTTGTGTTACAAGATCCCCAGTTCTGACAGACTGCTTATAAATATTGTATATTTTCAGCTGGCACTTCCTGAGATGTATACATCAGAAATGCTTAATAGCCCACAAAATATGGGTAATAGGAACTAGCAGATCTGTCATTGAACTTGCCCCATCCTGCACTCCTCATACTGCTGATTTTTTTTCCCTCCCACATATTCACTCAGTGAACAAATTGCATAGCTGAGACCTAGTCACTGTTCAGATTGGATTGAAACTCATAAATGTGCTACTCCACAGAAATCTTTACTAAAAGGCAAAACATTTATAAGATCTGAAGAAAAGCCTCTGTGGTCTGGACATCTGCAGCACCGACAGGTTACATGGGAGTATTTCATTATGTTAATAGGAAGACAGTTTGACCAGAATGCTTCCACAACACCAGAACCTTATTCTGGCAAAACTCTCTCACTCTTTTTTTCAACAAGGATTGATTCTAGATGTGCTCATTGAATACTAGATATCCTGTGACCAGAGGAACATTGAACAATGACTTGTTGGGTGATACCCATGGAATCAGGAATATATTTTCTGTAGTCTCAAAGGAGCTGGCTTCTCATTTCAGTTTTGTTGCACTACAGCTGGCCTTCTAATTCACCTCTTTTCTTAGTCATCAGCCTCTCCCTTACAAGAACTCTCCAAATTTTGTCAAGTCCAAACTTGGACCAACAGCAATGTGAACACTGAGGCATCATAATGTCCTCATTGTATAATCTGTATGTATGGCACATGAAATAGTTGTAGTCTTTACAAAGGCACTTTGCCATAGGGTATTAGTGATGCATCATACAAGGAACTGGCACTTCAGTTTCACTGGCAGTTAATGCAAGAAAAGACTTGATGACTAATAGTAAAGATGCTGAACTAGCATCCTTCAGAGTTTTTCAGACATCTGCTCTATCTGCCTGTGTGAAAAGTTTGAAAAAAGAACTGTGAAATGCAAAAGAAAAGATATTTGAAATATTTTTTCCACTGGAATTATGGTGCCTAGTATTATAAATTCTAGTCTTGATAGGCCAACTAAATTAAGCAATCCACAGAAAAATAAATCTATTCATTCCCAAGTAAAATACAGAAATATGATCTTTAATAGAAAAACATTTGTGCATTCTTAATTTTCTTGCATTATTATCTAAAGATTGATTTGGGTTTAGAATAAAGGAATTTCCACAGCAGCTCATAATCTATCTTGATTTCATTAATAAAAAATTATGCTAAAATTCATTTCTCACTGAAAATTAAGAAAAGCCCTCACACATCAAAGTGTTGTTGTCTATTTATTTGGTTAGCACCTGCAGCTAGTGAAGTGTCCTTGGATTATTTTATATGGGGAATAGACTAATCTATGATAAGTATCTAGTTGCTCTCAAGATCTTAGTGAACTGAATTTATAACAAGACATTCAGGACATGTACTCTTATGCATAGTGAGGATGAAAACTATTGTATCTAGTTATTCCAGAGTATCTGTACTAATTTATTTATATCTTCATTGTAGTATTCAGCTTTTAGATAGAATCTCTACATCTCTCCAGAATCATAAAAACCTTCGCTCATGTTCTGTGTACATTTACTCTTTTTCTTGAAATAATCTGAAAAAAATAAGAAAGCTGATACCAAACAGGATGTACTGAATATGTCAGCTGATGAAGCAAGGTGTATTTTTTATGTCAAATGTATTTTTCTTTTGTTGCAGTGTTCGTTTTTGCCTAAATTCTCCATTCATATAGAGACAAAATACGAGGACAACAAAGGAAGCAATGACAGTGTAAGTATGATGACTTTTGCAAAGTTTAATTTAATGCTTTCAGTTAATCACGTTCTATATCTGGGGGTTGCAGGTATTTCAGTCTGGGAAAAAGGCTTAATCAGGCTTGTGGCTTTGCATATACCTGGGTGTCCTGTTCATCAGCAGCTTGTCAGCTTGCAGAGTAGTTACCTCTAAAGCACCATGAGATGAAAGATTCATGTACACAACTTCCCTTCTGCATCTCACATTCTACTTGTTATTTCTGTAAACACAACATAATTTACATATGTGAATTTAGTCCTGATGAACATTTATGGAGAGTAAAGATTACTCTTTCTTCAGTGTAATTGTATTCCACTTTATCTGTTTTGCATTATTCTGACTGAGTAAAGGGGGTTGAATTCAAAGGAAGAGCAAACAAGAAACTAAACAATGGTCAGAGATGAGAGATCTCAGTAAACAACTTCAAGGGAACAATAGTTGGACTACTGAGGTGATGCTTTTGGCAGTCACTTACCAAAAGTTACAAAGTTCTCAGAGAGGTTAGAGATGAAAAGGGCAATTAACTATGCAAAATCCTCTCTAGGGGAAGGGCTGGAGTGAGTAGCCAGCAGCTGATCGAGAGATGCTCAGGAATAGAAGGCAGGAGGTCAGTCAGACTTTGTTGCCCTGACTGGGAGCAAAGCAGAGTTATACAACTTGCAAGAAAAGAATAACGTTTGATAAAGCCAGACATGTAAAGATTCAACCCGTGGATGAATACACAAATAGGTTTCTGTATGTTTCATTTTGGTATGCTTTAAACACTAACTTGTTGCAGATTTATGGGAATAAATTTCTTACAGGCATGAAATACAGGTTAAAATGTCTGGAAAATTGATCTGTAATACAGAGACCTAATGAGGGCGTGTTTAAACTCATTCTTGAGAAAGAAGGCAGCAGTAAAGCAGGTTTTAAGGGGTCTGAGACACAGAGCCTTTCAGTTTCCAGGGGTGTCCCTCTAGCAGCCTTACTAAGGTTAAAGTGTTCTGTTCTCCAGATGGGAGGTACATTTCCCTAACTGCCTTGGGCCTGCGTGTTAATAAGGCTGACAGCTGTTGCACTGCTTATGGCAGAATAATTACATGTAAAAGATCAAGGTCTAATTTTGAATAATGTTTTTGGCATACAGACACTTTCCCAATGGGAACATGACAGAGATCATGTATTAGCCACCAGATACCAACAACTTTCAGTCACTGCTAGTCTAAGTCAGATCCAGATCAGTGAGAGAGGGAAAAAAAGTGTATTACATTACCAACTATATGAGCATTATGTAATTTATGCACTTTTTAATGCTCACTTCTGCTTTTTGGCAGCACTTTAATTCAGAGCAAGCCCACACCTTTGGTTTTGGGAGGGTGCAGTCCAGTTTTCTGGTAAATTATAATGTCAGCAGTGAGAAGACATGTTCTGTACTGATGCCTAACAGAGGAAGAACTGCAGCTATTTAATCTGAATTTTCATTTTTTCCTGTGTCAGCTTTGTGGCTAACATACTATGAATCAAGCCCTGAATAGTACCCAACCAGTGAATTTAAGATGAAAGTAACACAGTGGTAGGATACTCAGATGATGTAAATCAAAGAATCTCTACTCTGCTTGAATCCAGCTCTTCAAATGTAATTTTTACCAGAGTGCCAGTGGGGTAATATTATATTACCTTTACACTGAGGTACCTGAGTCATGGACTAGGCAAGTATTTGCCAAGTTTAACAGATTTAATTGACCCTTACCTGAACTGAGGAGGAGAAAGAGAAGCTGAATTAGAGGACTGCATTCCAGCCCCAATTTCCATGGCTCTGTAACTCTGAGAGCTATGCTACTCACTAGTGTGAACACAATAAACCAATGGAAGTTCTACATTTTTTTGCTGTTGATCCAGTGACATTGATCTGGTGACACAGCTGTGTCTGGTACAGCGCTGAAATGCTGGAAGGTTAGTGAATATGGAGAGACCTCACAGAGCCTGGGGAGAGACTTCTGTTAAACCAAACACCTCAGAACTAAGACCCAGAATCAAACTTGTTTCTATTACTCAGTGGGTGGGCTTAAACACCACTTAAGAAAATGTGAAGTGTGCTTCTCCTTTGTATCAGACAAGTTTAGGTTAAATTTGACTACATTTGCCCGGTCAGAAAACAACAAGAAACATAGCATCCATTTCAATAGATTTCCATAGATATGCTATATTTTTTCTTCATTGCAACTATCAACCTTGGCTTATCAAGAAATAATTAATCCAAAAAATACTTCTATAAATTTTGCAGTTGCAATGCAAAATATACTGAATGAATATTAATATAACAGTAATAAGGATAATAATGCATGTCTGATTTTAATTCAACTATTTCTAGATATATATTTTTGAGGCCACACAGGTTTTTTGAAATCTTTGAACTCTGATCTATTCTTTGTTTCCATGCTATCTAATAAAGTAGATATTGATTGTAAAAAACTATAATTAGATACAAGGATACTAAAGCTATTTCCACTGATTATTGGAAGAAAGCAATATAAATGCTCTTGGGTTCCTGTTGTCATTTAGCAGGCTAGTATATTATTATAATTATTTTATTTAACATGTTGCCTGGTAAAATTCTACCTAATTACTGCAATATATCTTGATGCAAAAGTCATCCTGATTTTTCTTCCCAATTGTCATGATAGAGGAAACTAGTGAAAGATAATGATACCTGCTTCGGAACTTGATTTTTCTGTCTTAGACTTTGTCATCATTTTAACCTCTTTTAAATGTGCTTAAAGGACTATTGTTCCGATCTGTTAAAGTTTGCACTTGATTTGCACAAATATAAACATTGCCAGAAAGAACAATGGACAATAAAATCATTATTTAGATAAAACACTAATGAAGCTTGTGTAGATGGCAGTAGTGCAGTACCATAAATCCATCCACGTTGTGATTTCTAGTGCTACGGCACGGCTGATTTTGCTGTATCGCATCTAGATATTCGTATGGTAACTCTCTCCTTAGAAAAACAGAATCAGCATTAGATGAACATGTTAGTACATCAAATATTGTCACTGCTACCTTGCAGCTTTGTAGCTTCATTAATAGTGTTAGAAACTAGACCAACGAGTCAGGCCATTTACTGTTTCCTCTTAGGGGTCTTTTAAAGAGTAAACTTCTTAGTTTAAAGGGAAAGTTTATTTTTATTTTACTTTTATTTTAAATTACAAAATATAAATGACACTGTAGGTGGTATCTGTAGAGTACGTGAAAATATTGCTTCCCTATTGCATCTTTAGCTGCTTACGTGAGTCAAGGTTGCAGTGGGAACTGCTGGGAAGAGTGAAGTGCAGGTGCCTACAACAGACAGCTTCAGTGAACACAGACAAGCTATAAAAGTGCATGTTAATCACACAGTGCACACCTTTTTTCCCATAAGAAAAATTAGCAACTAGGGAATTTTAATATAGATATACAAAGTCTATATTTTTACTATTAAAACTGTAAGTTAAATACAAGAGAATTCTTAAGGTTCTCTAGTTAATGAAATGGTCAGAAATCACAGGCAGGAGTGGTATAAGTTACTGCTTGTTTGTGAATAAATTATTAGTCTGTGGTTTTCATGAACAGACTTTGTTAATCTCTTTTTTTATTTGGGCAGTTATTGTTTTAACAGTCTATTGAGCGGTTAATATTTATGTCACGTAAGGCTAATTTTATTCTAAACGGTGTATTGCTCTCACTTTTCTCCCATCTCTTTTCTTACTATTTCAGTGTATGCTACAGAAACATTTTGTTTATTTTTAATTTTAGTGGGGGCATACACCAACTTAGGCTTCCTGTTGATTACAAAGGATCCACCACATGGCTCCAGTAGATACTGTAATCACTGCATGACGATCTCACACACTGCAGCTCTGTGTCTATTCTTGCATGCCACAGTCTAGTCCTGGTGAAAATTTCTAAAAAGCCCTCTGTAGCTGAAGGTAGAGCAAAGGTAAAGTGAAGGCAGCCACTGTTCAAGCAAATCACTGTATCACAGAGACATTTAATGTTTCCTATTTGTTGCAGAAGGATCATTATGTTTGTCTGTTTTTTGTTGGTTTGTTTGGTTTGGTTTTTTAGTCACAGAATTAATTTCTGCTGATATTTGGGCAGTGAATTTTTACCATCTGATAGTGTCTGGGGAAAGTAAAAAAGCACAGCTTGTAAAAATAATCCAATGGTTGTCAATAATGGAAATTGACTGTATGTAAAACTTAACAGTGCCTTGCTCTTTGTAGCATAACATTTTGCTCTGGAAAACTCAATGGCTGGCCCTTGATTATTAAAGAAAAACATGCAAGCTCTTTAAATAGCATAGTCTTCCTTTTTGTTAAAGGGCCATAATATTTATTAGCAACAATAACATTATTCTTAAGAGTAATGAAGGTGTAGAGTAAAGATTTTGAGGTAGAGTTCTATTTCAAGATGACAAAGTATAGGTGTCATTGGGCATGTTTTTGTCAGTGTATGTCTCAGCAATACTTATAAAGACATCAGAGCTACAGCGCTAATTCTTTGTCAATCAAGAGAAAAATACATTATCAATGTGTTTCTTGCCTTTCAAAGATGTGTTGAAAATGTATGTGTCAGAATAACCATTTGCCAAATGAAAACAAGAGGAAGTTCTGTATTTCATATAGTTATAAATTAACACCGGTATCATTTGACACAGTAATTGCTTAAGCACAATGAAACCAGCCAGCTAATAGCAAATATTATTTGATATGCAACCTATGTAAATTGTGGTGCCATCTTTTAAAATTAGAAAATCCTTTCCTGACAGTGAGTTCTAATTCTGCAGCCCTACAAGTGACCAGGTATGCAGTACTGGGTCATTCATCGTGCTTCATCCTTAGTGTGTATTTCTGAAGTGTTGGTTGTGAAACATTTGACTAAAGTAAAATAAATTTTAGGTATGGCCAGCTAAGAAGAAAAGCCATTTCTAGTTTTGTCCTTTTTAGGATGTTTTTTTCCCCTATTTTTGTTTCCTGTCTTAGTAACATGAAACTAGGTTGTAACAAACTTCAACATAGCACATGTAAATTAAATGTAAATTCACTATTTAAGAAAACTGCCATGAAACACTGATTTCAGCTGAAATGGATTCAGCTGTGCCCTGGCTTAGCCTCACTGTCCTACAGGATATCTTTGTGTAAATTGTCTAAAGGATTGCTCAGCGTCACTGCAAAGTATGTCAAAATCAAAGCTAGGGTCACTTTTAGGCATGGTTTTATTTGCACCCGTACTTTTTTGTGTGATGGTATCGAGTATCTGTCTCCTGTATAATTTGCAGTGGAAGAATCTTGATTTTGTGAAGCTTTCCCCCTCTAGTAACTCTCAAAAAAATACAGACAAACAAGTGGAGAGGTTAGCCTAAAATTCCTTCTGTGTAAAGAGCTCTCTTTTTGTTGAACATAACTACAAATAGTATGTCCCAAGCATGTACAGCTATTGCAGAACATAAGATAAGGCTGGTACTGATAGAGAGCGTGAAGAAGTAGTATGGTTGTGTCTCTACTTTTTAATTTTTCTAAAAGAACTACTGAAGTTAATTAGTAAATACAGCACTTGAAATAGATGTGACTTTAAAAAACTAATCCCAGTAAATATTGTTGTTAGCATCTTGTAGTCTTGGAAGCATAGCTAGTTGGACATAATTACATAAAAATACATTTCTCTGTTCAGAAATTACAAAGCTAAATGAGATATTTTATAAGAGATGGAATAATAGAGGAGTCATGACATGGAGATAAAAAGGAGGAGGGAGCAAGACTGCTGATAAATACGTAACTGCCTTTGTGAGTTCCACTCTGTGGCAGACAGCGATATTCCTGTGCTGTTCAGTGAGCCAGATTTACTGCTTGCAGAGAGAGATTCAATCTTTTTCCACAGAAGAATTGCTCCCAGTTATGTGTGTCCACATAAATAGTTTTAGCCAGTAAACAGGTGGAAATTGGTCAATTCCTGTCATTTTTGCCCCAGTAAATCTCAAAAGCAAATTAATGGACTTTCAGAGTAACTGAGGTTGGAACATGACTTACAGAAAAGTTAAACACTGAATAAAACTCCATAGAAGAAGTTCTGAGTAGGTGTATTTTTATCTTAGACCAAATTTTCCTTAAGAAAAATGAGAGTTAAAGTGGACCAGATGACACAACCTGCAAAAGTTTGCTGTAATAATAAATTGGAGACTAGCCAGTAGTTCTGACGATGGCAATCGAAGGAGAACAGAATTTCAAGTTGGAGAGAAGGTTTTCTGCAAGATTTCCCCTTTTTTAATAGCAAAAAAAAAAAAAAAAGCTTGTTCTTGCAGTCCTTACTTCAGTTATACCTCCAATTTTCACATACTATGAAATCTAGATTTAAACCATCCTAGAAATGATGGATACATATGTATTCTACTCACAGAAAGCACTCGTCATCATACAAATTGCTCAATACCTGCAAGTTGCATAGCTAGACTACATTTCAGGGATGAGAGAAAATACAGAGAAAACCCAAAAGCTTCAGTGAAATATCAAGATTTGAATTAAAAAAGGAGCATATATGTTGCATATATGCATCTAAATTTGGGGGCTCTTCTAGCTGCATACTGTATTTTTTCCGTTTTCTTGAAGCTCAATGACAATGAATGAATCAATGAAAAAGGCAGAGATTAATTTAATTTAATTTCAAATTCTGATGTTTAAAGATATTTTTGTCATGCCATTCATGTCACAGCCTGCCTATCCCACTAAGATGTCATCTTCTGGTCTGGCTTTGGCTACAAGGAAAAGAGAAGTCACCAGCAAAGTATGTCCTAGGACATGTCATTGTAGGCCATGAGGAAAAGGAAGGAAAGAAATTTAAAAACACCAGCACTTACATTTCTGCAGTATCCTGTATAATCTTTCTTTCCTGAGATACTAGGATCATCTGCCAGTGTTTTTTTGAAAATCTTTGCCAAAAGAAACTATTGACAATTGTAAAGATGACACAATTAAAACCTTTCTCCCACTTTTTGTTTGACTAATGATGAGTTTTCATTCCTCTTAGAAAGTGGAAGTGTGTAAAAGTTTGTCTGTTGTAAGAAAGCTGTCACAACCCCCCCAAAAAAAAACCCCAAAACCCACAGCAAAAAGGATGCTTCAGCCTGAATGTTACTCTTTGTTTTCCATTTGATTGTGTTTTTTCAATCTCAATTAATTACTTGGCTTCCAAATGTAATGCCTGGCCAGTTCTTTTCAGATAATATTTAATATTCTGCATTTCTACATCATCTTCTTGAGGATACAGATTGTTCTCACCATTCATTTTCTGCACATTTGCAAATACAGTTGCACAGATTGGGAGCCTTATGCTTCTTTTCGTGGACTTTAATCTCTTCCTTTATTTCTCTAGTCTCTTTGATCACAAACACAATAAACCCATCCTCCATACAGGTTTTAAGACAATCCCAGATTATGTGGCTAGGAGAGGCAATAACAGAATTCGACCTGAGAAAGAAATCAGTCTTGTTCTCTAATGGCTTCTTATTTTCTACTGCTGATAGAATGAGAAGATTAAATGTCTATCTGCAAATCTTGTAAGGACAATCTAAGAAGGGGAGAAGCATAAATGATTATTCAACAACTTCTGCCAGGAAAGGGAAGTGAGAACGTCATTCAACAAACTTTTGGAATGGAGGAAATTAGCCTAAGCAGCACATAAGGCGTAGTTGAAATGGTTGAAAAATTCCTCCTGGTTTTGACAGATTGGCAAAGGCATCTGTCATCCCCACTTCTAGCATTTTAAAGCATTTTAAAGACAGAAGGAGAACTTAAAACTGTGTTACTTAGAGGTGCAATATGTGGATCAAGCCTGTGATACAGCAGGGCATGTTTCTTCAGGTAAGATACCGGGTCATAGTCCCAATATAGGACCTTGCAAACATGCAGAGATATGCATGTGCTTAAATTTATTAGGCTTGTACTTAAACCA
The DNA here is from genome assembly GCA_031468815.1 of Morus bassanus. Lineage (NCBI taxonomy): Eukaryota > Metazoa > Chordata > Aves > Suliformes > Sulidae > Morus > Morus bassanus. The sequence goes on along the minus strand of CM062577.1, from coordinate 5,861,660 downwards.
TGTACTAATTCAGAGCCTCAGCTGACCTGGTAATGTCCACTTAAGAGAAATCTCCATTATTTTATTTAAAGCTCAGAGAGTATGGTGAAATGCATCTTGTTCCAGAAATAGTTCAACTGATTTCATCAAGGGACTGCTTGGTATATCTGAATTTGTTTAGAGAAAAAACAAGCAAGGAGGCTTATAAAAAAGCAACTTATATTACATACCTAAAACATAACAGTTATTTTAAAAAACATACCCAAATTCTAAGGAAGAGCACTACAGGGGAAGGACCTCTCAGCTCAAATTTGTTTAAATAATCGACATAATTTTTGGAAAACCTGGACTGGAAAAGGAAAATAAGCACACAAATAAAAACAGACTGCCGTTTCCCTTTGTTCTGTTCTTCTGCAGTTTCAGACATGTTAACATTTTATATCCAGTTCAGTAAGCATTCAGCGTTGCCTATTTTATTCTAGTACTGTTAACTACCAAGACAAGTTAAAATTGTAGTCAAACTTCAGCTTTTCCTTTATTTGAATTATGGTTTCCTGAGCAGTGTTCTTACCAGCTGGTGTACTTGTTCATTGTAATCCATTGCTCACTTTGAATGCTTTACATGGGCAGCTGCACTTCCTTCAGAAATAATAAAGTAGCATTCTTGTTACTGTGAATAGTTGCTGGCATTTTGTATTTTTAACTGTTCCTCTAGGATGAAATGAAATTAAATTAACAGAGCGTTCCCTACATTTATTTAAAAAAAAAAAAAAAAAAAAAAAATATTTATGCTTCCTGGAAACGTTAGCTATAGAACATTGTGCCCCAAAGGAAAAAAAAACCACATCATTAGCTTGTTACTGATCTTGACAGTATATGCACAACTTCCCTGAATTTTATGGCACTAATTCGTGATAGCCTTTTAACTAGTCGCTATTTCCAAGTCCCAGAATCATAAGCAGAAATTTATTGCAGGCATAGCATAAGTCACATGGGTCACAAAGATGCCTAAATAATTAAATTACGGACACAGGCACAGAAGTATACTATGCTGCAGATGCAAATTACCTGCATTTTCAAAATATACCCAGCATTTGCCTTGCATAGAACAAGAGACTTGGTGTTCAAAACCAGGTCGTAAAGGATTAAAATGAAAATAAGCCTTATGTGTGCACAAATGGATAGTGGAATTTTCCAGCTTCCACTGAGGGCAGTTCAACCAAAATTTTGATTCTCAGTATGAGAGCAATTTTGCCTGACTAGTTCACACAACACACCTGCATTTCATTATTGTCCCCAGAGTGAAAAGGTTAGAAACATCCAGAGTCCAGGAAGTCAGGTTTTTTACACAGTGATGGAATCTAGTTCAAAGACTAGAGAACACAATAAAACCAATCCTAGTTGTTGTCTTTACTACTTGTGACCGAAGACCCCATTCCAAAAAGTGCAAGGAAGAACAGTGGTGTGAGCAGGAAGCGCTGAACGCAATGTGTTATATTTAACAGTCCACTGTCTCTTGATGTGACATAGTGGATTGTTCCCCAAAAAGTCTGTGGCATCATTCATTCAAACTGTTGTTAATCTTGCTTGGGAACACCTTGCCTATGTATGATCTTGAGAACACCCATTTTCTTCCCTTTGATGTCTGCAGTAGGCTAGAGAATGTGACTGGTCCCTGCAAAAACCTCAGTATCTTACATTAGAAGCTGTTTAGGCGCAAGCCTGAAGTACATTATTCGAGTCACTGAAAATGGCTTGTAACCATTATTCCAGGTGAATTTTTTAAAGGTGTTGTTACAGTGTTGAATTTCCTTAACTCTTGCAGATTTTTGACAAAGAAGCTAAAGATCTGGAGCGAGAAGTTTGCTTTATCGATATTGCCAGTGATGAAATTCCTGAGCGCTATTACAAAGAATCAGAGGTAAGAGACAACTTGACTGTGAAGTGGTGAAGAAGGGAATGTAAGAGGCTGCAGGAAAGCCTTGATAGGAATCAAAACAATTTCCTTTTTGTATGAAAACTTGCTGGTCAGTCGTATTTTAAAAGTTTTGATTAGAGGGGAAGCTGATAGCAACCCCTCTATCTAGATTGCCTGACACTTTCTTTGGCAGCTGATTCCTCCAACCTTTTGAAATGCTTTCATACCCTTATCAGAGTATATCCTGTACCAGACCTTTGATATTCAGCTCAATTCATTCAAAGTTGAAAAGGACTTTTCTTTGAGTCACAAAGCTCAATTAAGTGTTTGCAGGTCTGAGCAGTTTTAAACATTACTGTTGTCTTTATTTGCATCCTGCTCTGACTAATAAGTCATACGAAGTGTCTAAGCCCAGGCAAAGGAGAGATATGCTGCAGTGAGAATAGGGCTGATGCACAGTTGCTCGGAGGTGACCATGACATAAGACCAAGAGGGACTGAAGCGTACTACATACTGCAGTAAATCTGCCAAGGAGCATCAGTGGCAGCAGACACGTTCACTCTCTTAAAATTCCCTTGAAAATTGTTCCCGTGTATATTTGATAGTGCACACCTCTGAAGAGCATGTTTCTTTTAAGTCAATGCAATTCACTGTTTTGAAATCAGCAGCCATCATGCAAATGAAGATGAGGTCTCAATGTTTTAATCTCAGACTTGAAAAATGATGGTTCACAAGAAGTAACTGGAGAGGAATGATCAGATCTATGCTTGCATTTAATTCTGGAGATATGGTTTGCCTCTGGAGCCAAGTATATATTCATAGCTGGCAATGAGTATGGCAGCTGTTTGACTATACAAAACGAGACTACGTAATCATTTTTAGCACAGAAAATGAAGAGTTGCCAGTGAATGTATTTCTATACCATAGGAGACATGAGTTTCAGACTAAAAAAAGTCAGGTACTTGTTATCTTCCATTTATAGATCCTGTTTCAAATTTTATGTATGGGTCATAAAACAAAATTGGGTCTACAGTAGAGTGAAAAGCAATTTTATTAGTTTCCTTAGATAATGAAACCCATCTGTTATGTACCAAATATTACATAACACCCCATGAAACAGTTTATTGGTCCCATCATCTTATCGGAACTCCACAGTCTTCTGGTTCCATTTAGGAATGACTGCTGCTATTGAATGGGTCAGCATTTGACTGTGTTTTAAAGAAATCATGTATGATTTTTCATCTCAGTGTGTGCACTTCCAGAAATTGTAAACATGAAGGTTACATCTAGCTTTTCAGCTTTCCTTCCCATTTTTAATAGCCAACTATTAAGCATAATTTCCATGATTAGTCTTATGATATAGAAAAACAGCCTCATGTTAAGTGAGAAAAGAATTTCAGAGTCTTTGTGTTGTTATTTCAAAGACAAATCCAGAGACCTGATTCCAGGCAAAATTTTATATGGTTTTAAACAACAAAAATAGCAGAGCATCTGTTGTTTTTTCTGTACTGATGGATGATTTGTATGTTGGCTACCAAATTCTGTTTTGGAATTCATACAAAATAGTAAGAACACCTTAGCGTTTAACTGTGCACATACTGTAATTTATATTGAATTAGTAATAGTTGAATTCAGTATCTTCCAAAGTTTACAAACTATGAGCTTTTTTATGCCACCATATGATTAATATGAAGCCAAATTCCCATTTCTGATGAGGCCTCTTATATAATTTAGGGACTATAAAAAGACTTAATGTTTGTAAATGTAATTTCCATTTGTTTTCAATCAGAACAGCATAAAAAAGTAACTCTATGTAAAGGAGGAATGGTCTGTGTTTTCCAAATAACAGTTTCAGAGATAACTAAAAGTCATTTAGTGTAAGCTTTTGAAAGGTATTTTAGTTACACTAATAACAACAATTTGGCTGCTTTTAGAGTGTTTAATCTGAATTGATACTAAGCTTAAAGATTAAAAGTGAAGTACAGTCCTCAGGATTTGAGAATTAGATCCCACAGGATAAGTGTTCTGACTCCCATCCAGAAAGACCAGTGAGAATGATTTTAACTTCAGGCATGTTAGTAATCTCTTAATTTCAATGGATCTTTCACATGCTTAAAATTAAGCAAGTTCTGTATCAGGGTCAGCATACTTAGTGCCTTCTAGAAATGAGGTTTAAATTTCTTTTATATCCTGACAAAAGTGCGTCCCTCTTCAATTAAACATATACTTCAGGTTTTAACTGCAATTTTCATTATTTAGTTGTATTGCTGTATATTAGAGAAGTAGCTTAAATAATTTAAACCTTTCACATGCTACTTAAACTACTTGCTTTTTGTTAGTGCTTATGAGCCTGCTTGTTGAGGGTGATTTCTGATGTGATCAGACAGCACTAATTACGTAGTTGCTATTAAGCTATAAGTATTTGTGATTTCAGTTATTTTTAACTTTGAAGTGCTCAGTTATCCTTCATAAACTGTGTGGGTCAATATAATATACTTTTCAGAGTCCTCTGTATGAAAAGCCCCTTTCTACAATTTGACTGCAACCTTTCTTTGAGTTACTGCATCAAATAACTCATTGATTATAACAGAATGAACCATAGCAGCTTTAGTGTTGTTCTTCTCATTTATATAAACAGAAGATACGGTTCTGTATGTATTACACCAATATCATCAACAGAGGTAATAATATTGCAGTTGCCACAGCAGGGTTCAGGAAATATCCAAGGGACCCATAGCATCAGGCTCAGTACAAACAAGTGAAGCAACCATTCGTTCTCTGCTTCCTAGCACCTATAATCTAGAAAATTATTTTTCAGTTGCCCTGACATGAATCTTATCAACAGATCTATATTCTTCCTTCCATGTAACTTCCATAATAATGATTCACACATAAAAATGTGTAAAACATCTTCATATGTATAATACTCTATTTGAATTGCATAGCTTGTTTTGACTTGTGCTGGTACTGATGAGAAAGGACAAGTGTTCCATGAAAATGTCATGACAGTCAAAGGGAAAATGGTTGAATTCAGCTTTGTGCATATCTGCTTTTTCTCTCCTTCTAAATATTAACTAAAATTGAAAAGTAAAAAATATAGTTAGCTGGAGGCTTAAGGAGAGCTCTTGTTTCATTGAGGAACACTTTAAAGGAACCTCTGCCAATAACACTGAGTGATCTCTTGACCAGAATCATCTAAGTGATTTGAACTCCCTTAAGAATGGAGGGCTTATCTGTCAGTGTATGCACAAACGGACTTAAACCATCAAGTAAATAGTGAATCAGCAGACGGTTTTGTTAGCAATTACAAACACATACAGAGTCCAATTTGGTCTTCTGTGGAGGTATACTGATGTCTGCTGTCACAAGAGTTGCCCTTGTAGAAGACTGGAGGAGCTATAACTGCAGCAATTCCGGGTATCCCAAAGCAGATAACTGAATTTTAACTTAATGACCATCTACAAACTTCAGTGTGAAGTAGCCACCAGAATACTTAGCAGTGCTGCCACATCTTAAATAAGGCTGTTATTTACAACTTTTAAGAACTTTTAAATGTGAGGTTCCAAAATGAGAAAGCTTAAATCTAGATCCAAGCTAACAGGTTTGCCTGGTTTTTTGTGAGGAGTCACATATGTTTCCAAATCTGAATGTACATATTACACTGAATACAGAATTTTGTATTTCTGTATAAAGAATGTACAAGCCTACAGGTAAGAGTAGTTGTACATTTTGTGAAGTTATTTCCTTGTGACTTTACCATCAATGAATGTGCATCACCAGCCATCACATATTCCCCATGTAGACATATATATTTATCTGAATTATAGAAAAGAATAAAACTGAGCTATGCTGAAGAGTAAGGGCCTCAAGTGAATCATTCACTGAAATGAAACATTTGCTGTAGATGTGAGCTACTGAGCAAAATGTTCTTTGCCACCATATTCAAGTTCTCAAAATTAACAGTACTTCATTTCCTGTTTATAACAAAGCAGTTGAGAGTTGGACAAATGGAATAAACTTTCTAAGTTACCTCCAAACAGAAAGATTTCATGCAGCTGCTACAGTGTTCTTCTTCAATTGCTGTCTCTCTTGACTTCAACACAGCTGCACTGTAATATGTCCAGCTTATGACTGTCCAGGTGCTTTCAGAATAACAAGACCTCTATTGCATTACAGAGCCAGAAAATTGTGGTAGTTGAAATAATACAGCTGCCTCAGCCCCCCACAGTGAATGTGTGCAACATGCCAGTACAGTAGTTCAGTACAGAGCATAGCAAAAACACATGAAAATTTCCTTTTCCGTACTAACTTCAGTTGTGAGTTTACATAAAGGCTGGCTGGATTATCATATTTTAACACCTCAGAACTGTCCCAATATTTACAATTCTGAAGGATTTGGCTGGCTGTTGTAGAATATATATTTTAATGGAAATTCAAAAAGAGAAAAAAAAGTCTTTAAAAAATGACTCCACATAAATGTCTATAGTAGCATCTTAACATCAACAAATCTTTCCAGAGCCCTAGCTATATACGCTGAAATCCAAAACCTAGCAACTACAGCTGATGGTGAAATGCCAGATCACATGTATTAAAACCATGATGGATTGGCTCTGAAATTCAAGATCAAACAAAATGGTCTTCAGCTTAAAGGGAAAAAAATTTGACTGCACTTCAAAAGCACAGTGGTGGAATATATTGCAATAGGAGTCTGAAAAAACAAATCTGTGCATTAAAAGGAAGGAAGAATCTTTGTTTCTGGGACATCTGAGTAGCGTCCAGTTAAAGTAGGATGTATGGCATAACACAATGCACTTTTCACCTCCGCAGAACATGTTCAGCTGGGGGATCTTTTTCCATGCTAAAATGGCCATACAAGCACCAAGTAATTTTCGAGACAGATTGGTGACAAGGCTAACAAGATGTTCCATGCAAGCTTCCAGCACATATACAAAGGTGTTGGCAGCTGCAGAATGGTATGGGATCTTCAAATCATGCCTGATACCATGGGAAAGCTAAGGGAAAGCATGCCCATTCAGATTTGGAAGTTTTCTGTAAACAATGAATGTATTTCATTATTTAAGTAAAAAATAACATTTCCGAATTAAATCTGAAAAGGCATTGCAACAACCCAGTGCCACATTGTCAAAGTGTTGGTGTTTGCCTCCTGGAAAGGGAGTTACAATTCCACATCCGATGCCCATGACGTCTGCAGTCCATGAGGAAGGTTAAGTAAATAAATGCTAAATGCTAAATAATGGAATCTCCAACAATAAGCATGTTGAGCCAGGACCCGCCAGACATGGCCTAAATAAGAAACGCTGGGAGAGTGCTGTGCTTGAAACCACATCCATCACACTCTGGCTTTTATTTTATTTTATTGTAATTTTACATTTTATTCTCAAATAAGCCCAGCTCATGGGTAATGATGTTACTGCTGTGCTAGCAGAAGTGCTATTTTTAAATCACTCTGCACCTGGCAATAATGTATTGCAAATACAGAGTAGGTTTTGCTCCTCTGTAGCAAAAGGGTTTGCCAGATGGGCTTTCCTAATAAATTGTGTCTGATAAAAGGATGAGAAGGTTATTTAAACAAAAAGATTTTAGCTATGCCATTACATTTAAAACAGATTGAGGATTTTGCCAGTAGATAAATTAGGGGGAAAATAGTGAATAGGCGCAGTATTCTTTGGATGATGGCTTCTCTAGAAAGGAAGGCATGGGTGCCTAAAAGCAAAAATAAGGCGCACACAAAATTAATGATCTAAATAATAACACAAAAATGGGGTCAGACTAAAGATCAGCTTGCCCAGCTTCCAGTCACTGACAGAAGTGTTTCAAACTCACATGTGCCACAATTCCTGCCTAGAGAGTATGCTTCTTCACTCTGCCCTGGTGCCTCTGGTATATGTTTTGCAAACTGCCATACCTTTCACAGGAAAAGTAAAGAACAGCCATGATCCAGCAGAGGCAGGTGCTCAGCGCTTCCTCCTGGGACCTGGAGAGATGTGAGCAAGGCACATGAGTCTCATTTGTTCTATCTGACTAACCTAACCAGTGAGCTACAGCACGAAAGTCGGGAGGAGAAGCAGTGCTGTGTACCAATATAATTTCTACTTGCATTTAATAGAAAATTATCGTCCCTGCTTAATTTTTTTTTTTTTTTCTGAAGGACCTTATATGCCTAATTGCAGAAAGGATTACAGGCTGTGAACCTTAATCTGGCAATTTGAAGCCATGAGTTAGGCACATAAAATCGTTCTGGGTTGTGGCTTTCATGTCAAAGTTCTCGTTGATTTCAGTGGTCTTTGGATCAGACATTGAAGAGCAAAAGATTAGCAGTCCTGGTCACACCAAAGGTCCTTCTGGCGTGGTACGCTCCCTGTGGCTGTGGTCAATAGCAGAGGCCTAGGAAAGGTGTAAATATATGCAAAATAGAGAGAAAAATGTAGAGATTCTTCCCCTAAATACTTCCTTGCATGAACCATAGCACAAGCAATTGCTGAGCCAGAATTTGAGTCTTTCTAAAATAGTCCAAGACTTTTTTAAACACCTAATTTTTTAGCATCCAGGTAAACAGCCCGGTGATATTAGTTTTACTTAGGATAATGACTCACCTCTGCAAAACACTCATGCCCTTCGAACTGATGGCCCAGAGATTAAACTGTCAAGTTCACTTTTCTTGTTGTTGCTGTGTATCTTACATCCCGCTACTCAGCTTATACACAGTCTTTGCACGGAGCTCCCAGTGAACTGAGTTTTAGCTCACCTGAGCAAGCGCTCAATAAAATCTTTAATATCTTGATCTTTCATACAGCAGTCTGGAAATCTAATCCTCTGAATTCTTTCTTCTTCCTGGCTTCTGTTCATCAGTCTGCAGTTTTATAGTACCAATATGTTAATGTTTTCAGAAAGGCAAGAATTTCCATAAAAGCTATTAGATATAAGTTGCCCAAACTGTCCATCATTGCCTGGCTCTTTGCTTGAAACTGTCCAGCCAATTTGTGACTAAACATCGTGTCCTCCAAATAAAATTGACATGATTAAAGGAAGCAAAGGCGCCATCTCTGGGCGCCGTTAAAGGAATTCGCAACTAGGAGTGATGACACGGATGAATTGCATTCTGGTAGGTAGATTATTTGCGGGCCACCAATTTAAGAACGATTTCCACTATGAATCCCTTTGTCTGCTGGGTTAACGTCACAAAACCAAAACAAAGCAAAACACCACTTTCACAGCATCCAGAGGGTTCCTGCAGTTTGAATGAGACACAAGTTTTATGCATGACTGAGCAGTCATGCAGGATAGCTGTTCATTATTTAATTTTTATTTATAAATCTTGAATGCTTGATACTGACTCAAATTCACTGCATTAAAATCCTTTGGACTGCATTGAAGTTATTCTGTTATAGGTCTGGTTATCGCCAAAGGGGTATAAAGTATCTCTGCATAACACTCAGTGTTATTGAAGTGCGTATCTGAAATGCTTGATCAAGACAATGGCTCCATCTCACTAGCACCATATCTGTATGTAAGAAACAGCAAACCCTTCCTTACATGAAACTATTTTCCTTTGATTTTCCTTGTTTTCCTTTCTGAATATTATGTCTTCATTCTTCCCTTTATATTTTTTTATTTTTATTATTTATTATTATATTGATTGCTTCAGGCAATAATCAGTTATAAAACAACTCTTTCAACCAGAAAATATCTAGATCAATCTGGGGTCAAGCTTTATTGAGTGAGAAGATTGGCAACAGCATGTGACTAGGAGTTGTGATATACAGTGGTATGTTGCTCTGATATATGATGACGCTGAATTGTTTTTTATGGTGATTTAACATTGAAACCTTATTATACTGCGAGCATAAAGTTTCTATTTAGAAAAGAATATGTCAGCAATAAAAGCAATGACTTTCACAGAGAAGGAAGACTATCACCTCATTAGAGCTTTGTAAAGAAGCTTTAATGACAGAGCTTCAGTTTATGGATAAAATCAGAAGCCAAGTCAGGAGATAACTAAACATTAGAAAAAAGGAACACAATATAGCAGCTCACAGTGAATTAAAGAAAATTAAGATCAGAGTAGTCTTATCAATTTTTTGTTGTCTCCTGATTGTCTTCTGTTTAGTGCATAACTTGAGCACATATTTAAATACACGTTTAACTGCTTTTATAACAAAGGATGGATTTAAAAGATCTACCCAGATCAGCTCTGGGGAAGAGCAACACAGATGAGCGGTGGTGGTTATTCTTGAAGACAGATTTTAGAAGCTCCACTATGAATTTACTGAAACTACATTATTTTCAAGTTTTGAAAATCAATGCTTAGCTGTAAATTATTTGTTTACAAGATGTAATTAGCAAGATTGGACATAAAATGAAATAGAATTATACCAATATGGAAAACAGCACTTTGATAGATAAAACTGTATCTTGTACAGAAAAAAATAAACTTTAAAGATGAAACAATGTCCTTATTGTTTTTTTGGTCTTGCTGTTGTAATTTCAACACCAATTTATTTGATTTTCAAGTTCATAAAAGAGAGATAGAGGTGAAATTAGTCAGTGTTCTGCCCATAACTCAGCTGTAACCAGAGATGGCTAAACTGGAGGAATTCCATACTTAGCTGGGTGCCTGGATATACAAGATCACTTAAAATTGAAAATGCCATTGTCAGGGTCACATCAGTGTTGATGTGTCAGAGCTCAAACTGGACATGGTTTCAGGAAGACAGGCATGGGTAGAAAGTACTAGTAAGTCACACTGAGGGAGCAGGGGAAAAGCAAGCTCTGAAGAAGCAACATTTTTTTTTCCGAAGGCCATAAATAACACTTGGAGTGCATTGTAATGACTTGCAATAATATATTTTCCTTTAGCAGAAAATATCCTAGATGATATGATTGTCAAAGCATTTCCAAGAATATGCTGCCATTGATTCACTGGCTGTTGGATAAAAGACAGGATTGGATTTTAGTATATCCTAGTGCCTATTTAAGTCAATTCCATATTACTTTTTCAAAATGTTTATTAGCGTGTTTTCATATTTTATGTCTTATCAAAACATTTACTTTAGCAAACTGACAAACAGGACTTCCTCTCCAGCATTTCCCAGTATGTTTCCTTTGTTTTGTAGGATCCTAAATATTTCAAGTCACAGAAGACTGGGAGAGGCCAATTAAAAGAAGGCTGGAGAGAGACTCATCAGCCGATTATGTGCTCCTACAAACTTGTGACTGTGAAATTTGAAGTCTGGGGACTTCAAACCAGAGTAGAGCAATTTGTACACAAGGTCAGTGAAACAGGAGCTGTTTCTTATCCTTCACATAAGCAGAACTTGAGTACTACCCTGCACAGGAATGTATCTATGGCTGTGTAGAAGCTAGGGAGCTCAGCTGAGTCTTTTTTCAGACCTCTCTCAAGGTCTGGAAGATCTGGAGCAAAGCCAAAGAGCTCATCTCTGGGTATAAACTTGACAAAGCCTGGAGCTGCTCGGGTCTAAGGTTGAGAAAAACTATCAGTAACATTTTCAGTACTGTGATAAATATATGAGCTAAAGTATTTATGAATATACATGAGTACCATACATGTAGCAATGATGTGCAGAATTTCTTACAAACAGGTAGTGGGAAAGTTTTCCAATCAGTCTACTAAAAAAATTAATGAATGGCATAACAGGCAAAATGATTTCAGAGTACTGACCTTCCACATGTTTTAAAAACTAGCAAGGAAAAAGAAGAGTTCCAGAACGTCTAATTTCCCAAAGATTAATGGATTCTGTACACATCCCAAACGGCTTCCCATGCTAGTCAAAGCCCTGCTAATGTGATCCAATGTTGGTAACAGATCCTGTTCAAGTGGGAGGTTGTACTACAAGAGCTTCAGAGCCAGTATGTCTGGCTCTCTAGGGCACATCTTTTTAGAGACAAAACTGTCAGAATATTTTTCACTTTAAATCATGTTGAAAGACTACAGTGTTACTTTTGTAAAATGTTTTGAGGCTGCAGAGATCTTTAACCTTTTCTTTGTTTTGCAGGTGGTCAGAGATATACTATTGATTGGTCACCGGCAGGCTTTTGCCTGGGTTGATGAGTGGTACGGTAAGTATTCTCCAAATTTAGCCCATTTAAAAGGGCTGATGCAAAGCTTATGACAATTAACAACAGATTTCCATTTGCTTTCATGACCATCAGGTCCTAGAATAAGTTGTTCATGAAAGAGATGGAACTATGTTGAGTTTCTCTGGAACATACGGAGCTCATTTAGAGCAGGTTCTTTGTAACGAGAGTAGGCTGTATTTTAGGCAGCCAGTAGGCAGCATACAGGGAGGCCTTTACACCCCATACATCTCAGAGTATGCGCATCAGTCCAGTCACCCTGCATTGTAGGCAGATAGGAGCTGCCCCTGCCATGAGTCATCGATATGGAGAACCACATGCAGGTTGAATAAAGCTGCTTACAAAGACTGCATTAACATGCAGTCATTTCCATATTGCAAACTCCTAGGGCCTCTGATCCAGCACAATTTCAGCTTTTCAGGAAAGTTTTAAACTGTTAATAGGGACTGCAATAAAGAAAAGATGGAGCTCTGACATCCTTTCTGAAAAATGAATATAAATGTAAAACCTACTGGGTCTGATTCAACAGCAGCTGCATGCAAAAACTGCTCTGAATCCACGAACCAGCTGCAGGATTGGGCACTTTCAATAGTACAGAGTAATCCTGAATATCAAAACAGCCAATAATATTTTATAAAAGAAGCTTACAGGGTTTGTGCTTTTTACATGTATTTCCAGTAATACGTATCCATAATTGTAGATACTTGTAGAACAGTTCCTAAGACATTTCTGTACCATAAAATAACAATTTGGGAATATATTTAGAATGTTTATTTAGACCCTCCTTAAGCTTCAGGAAACATTGTTTTGGGCATTTCATGGATAAGAATTACACCTGTCTTTCATCAAAACTTAGAAACATTCTGCTTTGCTTAAAAATAGTCAATTAGCCCAGCTGGTGCAAACACACACATCTCCAGTGACTTCATAAACCTGCATAATTTTACACTAGAATCTAACAACAAACTAATTGTGCTGATTTTTCTGATAATATAGAAAAATTTGCTTTTGAAATCACAATATTCTTTTAAATTTAATAGCGCATGAAAATCTTGTGCTGTAATGATCATAAAAATACTGAAATCTACTAAAAATATCCTTTATTTTGGGGTAGCCATAAACTAGTAAGAGAATTTTGTATCCAGTGAGAAAGAGTTCTTAAGGGATATTAATTTTTTTATTTTATAATTTTTTTTCCTTTCTTTACCTGAAATATAGTGATCCGTTATTTTCCCTGTACAAAATCAGGGAAACTAAAAACTTTCAATAAAGAAGCCTGACTTCATGTAAAAGTTGAACCCACAAATTTGCCCCAAATCTACCCAAAATATCTATTAAAGCGAGATATAAAGAAATGTTACTGGGAAGCAAAGAGTCATCTGCACTTTAGCAGAGTTATTGATAATGATAATAAGTGAGTTATCATGAAGTAAACCATATGGAACAGGTTTAGCCCAAAAACATTTAACCACAGATTTTTCCATCTTAACTCTGAATGCGCCCTGTCAAAAGTACTCTTTCCACAAATGAAACATTGTGATACACAATTATCTTGTGGATTTTTACTGTCACAGTGAGTCTTTTTACTAAATAGTATAGTGTACTTTTCGAACTTAATTGTCAGGCTAAGTACAAAACCTAAAAAATCTGGGCTTACTAAAATAGATATGAATAGAGACTAAGTCTATAGCAAGATTTCCTTAAAAAAAAGAAAAAGAAAGTGCAGAAATTTGGTTTCGGTACCTCTCTGTGCTGTCTACAGCCCTTGTACCACTGCATATTTCTGAAATATAACAGTTGGTAAGACTTGCTGACTAGAAACCAAGTATTTTGTTATCCACAATGAGTAAGATCCAATTTGTATACATCCGGTTCCATTTAATACATGTGATCTGTAGAACTGTTGTGGTACTGCTCTTGACATGTTTATGCGTGTAGGGAGAGTTTTTAAAAAATATAATTTTTAAAGCATCTGTGTGCCTTCAATGTGTGTGTCAGCATCTTTTAAAATAAAAGCTTGAGAAAGACTTGGAGATTATGTCAGCTAAACTGAATCAAATAATAAGAGTAATAAAATCAATTATTAAACAACATGTTATGTTACGGGTATTACTGATTGATTACTGTTACTGATACTGTAAGTATGAATGTGTTTTGTCATTAAATTTACTAAACTGCATTTAGCTTTATTATTAAGAAAATCTATTTCACAGTATTATAAACTAATAAAGAGCATGTTCTCTGCTTGGCAAAATGCATCCTTAGCATGTTATTGACATGGCTTATGAGCTTGTTTTTCATTCCAGATAGCAGTAAAAGGAAAAAGCTAAAAAAAGAGTATGAGTTAGTGGTATTCCATGTTTCCTTTTGATCAAAATTTTTGACTGCATTTCATTTTCACTGAGGAAGTATTACATTGTGCTACTGATATAACAGCTAAAGTTGTATCTCTCCTTAAAAGCTGACTTGTAAAATGCAGCAAGAGCCTCATATCCCATAACAAGGAGTGGTGTGATACAAGGATTTGCAACTGCAAGTGGCACATAGTACACCTGAGAAAAATTAGAGCCTCAAGAACAAAAACACAGTGTACATTACCAAAAGTGGTACACATTTCCAAGTATAGTGTGCTACTAAAATGCTATTTAAGTTTTATGAGTAAAAAGTTGATGGTATTTTCATGAAGCTCTGAAGTTATCAAACCGTTGCAAAGAACAGACCAAAATTCTGACAGCCTTCGTGTTCACTTACACCTTACTCACAAGGAGATTTATTGAAAGCATGGGAATACTCAGAAGAGTAAGGTCACAAGTCAATTAATTGGATTCTTTATGTTTTTACTGGAAGTGTGGTTTATGACAAATCTTTTTAAAATCTGTAATAATAGCTTTGAGTTACATAGCAACCACCTAACAGATTATGCCCGAGTTTGACAACATCAGGCATGCCTAGACAATGACAAATGATCCTACTGGTAGAATCAGCCTGATTTGTGGAAAATTTCTAATTCTTACAATTCATTAAATTGCTTGAAGCTACAAAACTGTTAATGTAGTCACTATTAATTCACTTTCCAGTGTAATTAAATGTTAGTTTCTGGAATCTAAGCTGATGCGTGCTCTAACAGTAAGAATGTTTGCTGGTTAAGATATGTACTGTGCAAAGATAACATAAAATCTTTTTGAAAGTTCCTGGAAAGGTAAGTCAATATTTATAATATTTCTGTATCTATCCTTTATTCCAAGGGATCTTCTAAAATCTTTTTAGAAGATCTTGGCCTTTGCCAAGGCCTGCAATTCAATACTTTTTGCCTACCTTATGTTACACGGATACTCCTAAACAATTTCCACTCCTTCCTGTTCTCTGACTCCCTTTGACTTAACCTTCTCACACCTTCCTTGGCTGATATAACTACCTTTATGAGTCAATTTTCATAAAGCTAGTTGCTCCACGCTTTTTTTAAATCCTTTTTTGGCTTCTGCTGAAAGACTATGTGTTCCTAGAACCTTCTCCTTAAAAAAAATTAAGTTTGCACTGAGTCAATGGAAAATGCCAACAATTTTGAACTTTTTACAGATATGACTATGGATGATGTTCGAGAATACGAGAAAAATATGCATGAAAAAACCAACATTAAAGTTTGCAACCAACATTCATCTACTGTGGATGAAATAGAGAGCCATGCCACAGCAAGAGTATGTCAATTTTTAAAACATATTGCCCGTCCTCAGCTAATACACCTGCACAGATCAGAGAAGAGCAATGAAATGATCTTGCTGACCCATCAGTGGAATTTTAGGGAGGTTTTGCTTCAGTAGGAACAGAATCTTTCTCCATGAAGTGCAGTCCTGCCTTTCGTTTGCACTGCAAACTGCCACTGATGTAAGAAAGGGTGGGGCTGGGCTCATATGCAACTCCCTGTCTTCCACGAAAACACAATTCTCAAATTTCAGTCGGATACTTAAATAAGAAGTTAAATATCAGTTCTACCTTCTATTATTTGAATAGTTAAAAAAGGCAAGAGTTCAGAGTGCTTCAGTCAAAAAGCCAGGAACATGGGGAGTGGAAAATTTCTATGGGACTCATAAAATTGTTTGCTTCACCAGGAAAAAAAAAAAGCTAATGAATTATTTGCCCTTTTCAAACTAGTTTCAATGTTGTCATTGATTAGCTACCAACAAGGTGAGAAGTATTTTCGGAACTATAACAGCAGTTTGTGGAGAAGGGCAGGTTTCTGTGTAGGTTCTTTGATTCAGATTCTGGAAATTTCATAAAGTATTTAAGTTCCTAATTTGGGCACCTCAAGTAGAGGCCTAAAATTAGAAATTATTACTATCTGCAAACAGAAAAGATGCAGTGATATTTGTTTTTGACATGTTATTGTTCCTTTATTTCTACTGCTCAGTAGAACTCAGTGATGGTTTTACCTTTGTAATGAGTGTGGGGCAAGGCCTGAAGGGCTTGAAGTCTCTCCTTTGTTCTTACTCAGTAAAAATTGTCACTACCCTGAGAAGATGTTGTCTAAGCAATAACCAGGAAGGTGATTCTTGTGTCTTTAATGCTGCAGCTCTATTGACATCAAGGTTACTCCTTAGCTGAGCAGTAAATTGAGAATCACTTCTGACACTTCAGCATTTGGCTTTGAATGAAGTCTGCCATCCGTAGTTCCCATGTGGAAAATTGCCACTGAGGTCAGAATAGACTTTGTCATTAATGAAAAAAATGAGTCTGAGCCTTCTTAGCTCAGGATAAGGACTGGTTTTACTTGAGTGTGTACCAGAACAGAAGTGGATTTAAAGTGAGCATAAGCTAAAAAGCCAAAGTCAACTCAAGTATTTCATGTCTGAATTTAAAATAGACAATCTTGGAGCATACTGTTTCGTAAGACTTTAATCAATCTTCACTTAAATGGCCAGCAAATTGGGAAATCTTCCTGTCCTCTTTCACTTTCATTTATCCAAGACAACTTTTGTTTCATGTTGTACAGAAGTCCTCAATCGAAAACAGCTGAAATGAATGCATGGGCTGCCCTTGATGTCAGGCTGCTTTTAACCATTTGAGTTCAGAAACACCACACAGGGTGTGAAACAAAATGTAAATCAGCAAAACAAGTTCCAATCTCTCTCCAACAGGAGTAGGTACAGTTCCTCTGAGACCATCTGTTTATTTCTACCACTTATCTCAGATTTGAAAATAGCTTAGTCCTCACTCCTAATAACCGGCACAATAATGTAGGCCGAAGAGGTCCTTGGAATGTTGTCTGCAGGGAGAGAGAAGGCAGCTGGCAGCATACGTGCTTTTGTTTATTTAATATGATGTTGTAATGCAACATAAAGCTTCTTCTACATAACATTTGCAGCCAAGGCTACAGATGCATGCAGCTGGGTAGTATTAAAAAGTATCAATGTACTGAAAGTATAGGGTTTTGTCATACATACGGTAAGCACCATTGCCAGTCCCATGTCTCAGACACCCAAATGAGTGAGATTTTTAAATTTATTAAATTTATTAAAATGCTAGTGGTTTTATTTCTGGGTTTTGAGCTTTCAAAGCTCAAAGAATCTAAAATTATTTAATGAAATACTTCAAATTTACAAATTTAACATGAGGTTCAGTGAAAACCATAACATTTATTTCAGCTGGCTCAGTGGACATCTTGCGGGCAACGTAGACATGAAGCAGCAGGTTTCGGAAGAGTCTTGCTGATTTTTTTCCTCAACTTACCCGTTTGTAGCAGATGTCATTCGTTTGGGATTTTATCAACAAAGTTTTGCATGGCTCAGCTCAGAACACTTCTATGCTGGGATCGCTCTGCCCTCTTGTGGGTTTCCACAGCACTGTGACATATTTGTCACCCGCAGGAGAAGACTTTCATTGCTTTTACAGCTTTCTGTGGAGCCGATTTTCCATTGCAAAGTGGCTTTGACCTCTCATCTCATTTTGCCTCTGTTTTGCAGGGCACTAAGCAGTGGGTTTGTCAGTTGGCCATAAATGTTTAAGTACAGATTCTGGATGGAAAAGTTGGAAAGCGTGTTGTGGCGTTTCTTTAGGCTTTATTAGTAGAAAAGCAAAACAGCATCAGTTTTGTGCATGCAGCTGCAACTAGAAGTCAAGAGAAGCTGTGCATGGGGGGAGAGAGAATTTTTCATCCCTTGATAATTACAGTCAACGAACAAACTGATGACAACCCTTTACTCGTTCATGCTCATAATTTAGGTGGAAAAAAAACCCAACAACGTAATAGTTTCATTTTGTTTGGAGTTCTGAAAATCTACTTGCTACTGTGTATCTAAAGGTATTCTTTAATTGCCTGTGAAATAGCTTGATTTTTCCAGCGATTACAGAGGTAGCACTCTTTATTCAGTTCAGACCCGGGTAGAAGAAGAACCATTAGTATGTGATTAATGTACTTAACCTCATTTTCTTTACGTGTGCTGCTTATTGTACTCCAATCAATGCATTACAATAGGAAGGCATTCATGTGGAGAAACACTTAATGATATGCATGATAAGCAATCATTCCCTGATTTAGAATTTGGATGGAAGTAGTTCAACTGAATTAATGAAATGATCATTTGAAACTATTCTAACATGCCTTTACCTTTCTTTCCTTCATGTTGAAGACATGACAATGGATGAAGTCCGAGAGTTTGAACGAGCAACTCAGGAAGCTACCAACAAGAAGATTGGGATTTTCCCACCTGCAATATCTATCTCTAACATTTCCATGCCTTCTTCAACCCGCAGTGCTCCATCTAGTGCTCCATCAACTCCTCTCTCCACAGATGCTCCTGAATTCCTAACAGTTCCCAAAGACCGACCTCGGAAAAAGTCTGCTCCAGAAACTCTCACTCTTCCAGATCCAGCGACAAAAACCCTTTAAATTAACCCAGCATGTTTCCTCCTGATAAGCCATGTCTACCACTGCAAGAGCGACCGTAACTCAATTTCTGCAAAGGTCATGGTGGTTTGTTGGGGTTTTTTTGCTTAAAATAATTTTACTGGTGTGGAAAGATTACTTTGTTCCTCAGACTTGATCCTTAAAACTTTCAGAGAAGTGCATGCAAGAGAATGTAGTTTATATATGCCTAAAGTAGTGTTTCAAGCCATATGGTGCGTCTTACTGACATACAATGAAATAGTCTGAGGGGAACCCTATAAAGGAAAATAAATCTTTCTGTAGCAGTATTCTACCTACAGATCCTCATCTACATCATAGCATTTATAAATAGGAGTAGGTATTCAGTAAAGCTGCCAAGGACTTCTGAGGCAAATTAGTGCCAATGAGAATGCAGGGTTAACAGGAAAACAACCCTCCCATTTTCTTCTTTTATAGCCGATTTTAAAATCCTTCCTACTCTCAGGCTTCTCCTGTGTATTCATAAACCTTTGACCTGTAACTCATTGTACTTGAACACCAACAGCAATCACTCAGATTCACATTTTGCTTAATATGACTCAGGATTTGGGGCCTAGCTAACAAACACAAAACTTTTCAAACCTAAAATATCACTGTATTGAAGCCCCAATTGTAATTAATTATACTGACTTTGAGGCCATTGAACTATTTCTATCTTGCACAGAATTTGTAAAAGAAACCACCTATTTCTTGTAGATAATGTATTTTAGTAGCTCTCCCCTGTCCTTTTGTGATCTCTTAAGTCCATATTGGTGTTCATCAATGGTGTTCCATGTGTAAGATTGAAAAAAGCAGCTAAATTGAGCCAGCTGAGAAGCAAAACCAATGAATTCTGTCTTTTCCTCACTAGAAGGAGAGCGGTAGTTACGCTGTAAGACCTTGAATGTAAAGGAAAGAAAATATAAGACTCCTTTTTCTTTCCTGCCTCGCATCTTTCCAAAACAGCACAATCTCTGCTAACAGAAAGCTGGTTCCAGGCTTTACCATTGCCTAGGGAAGGGGTGAACAGAGTCAGTCACTTTAAAAAGCAAATTAATCGTGGGGCTGCTCAGTCCTGTGCAGGGTGACGTTAAGGAAACAGAAGTGCTCTTCCTGGTCTGCATGTGAAATCGCTCTTCATCTCAGGAATTAAAATGTAGAAAAGGATGTTTCCTAGTAGGGAAGCGCGGACTGTGGAAGGAGGACAAAAATAAATGGCAGAAGAGGTCTCTTCCTTCCTTCCTTTTCAAACGGTAAGCTCAGTGAGAAACTTTCCCCGCTGACCCACATTTGGGGTACTTTGTTCTCTTTCATACAAATCGCTATTTAATGAACGCTGTCAATATCTGTTGCTATTGGTAGCTGTAGTAGACGTTAAATAAGCCACTGTTCAGTTCCCAGTGAATGATAGCTATTACCCGAATCATATGATCAAAGTGGGTAATATTTTGTACCGCCAGTGACATGGTATGTGGATTAAAAAAAAAAAAAAGAGAGAGTCCTCCAGAGCTGAACTGAATATTGAACAATCAGTTTGGGGATGGCCTTTCACCTGGACGGGACATTTGTGCCATCTTCTCAGCACAACGCTGTGATTTGACTGGCTTAAATGCACTGAACTTCTCAATGGCTGTATATCCAGTATAAGTTATGTTTGATGTGTGATATTTGTAGGGTAGTTTTAGTAGCAGGAGAGGTAATTCCACTGCCAACCTGCACTGAAAACAAGTGTATATTTTTTCATAGTTAAAATCCTGTAGCTAGCAAAATCTGGGAGCTCTTTATAGGTTAGCTGTGGTTTGACTTCATGTGTTCTCCCACTTACTGTCCATGTTTTGCTTTGCTTTTCTTCTCAGAGCTAGTAATTCTGTGTGATGAGTAAACTAATGGGTGATGATTTTTTTTCTTCAAAAAGAAGCCACTGCAATGATACAAACAAAACTTTCACACATTAGTTTATGATTTCAGCTTAAAAAGTGTGCAGATTAAGTATTCATTATTATAACTGGTCTTACCTTTTTATTATTTATTTAGCTGTAGCAAGATTCGAACATTGGCAGAGAAGAGAAACCTTTGAAAACATAACGCATTGTTTGGTTGCTTTTTAATTTCCTGAATTTGACCTATATAGAAATGGTTTAGGTCTGCTCCACCTGAAAATCTGTTTTTCAATTAATTTTTTCTTTGTCAAAGAAGAATTCACCTAGCTCTAGTCACAATGTCCTCGCGCTTACATATTACGGTTGCTATATACGTTTCGGCATCTGGGTTTGACACAGATTATTAGACCAAAGCAGTCATGCCTTTATCTGTATTTAACTGACTGATTTCCAATTCCATGCGCATACACTGATTATCATATTAAGTAGGTTTGGGGATAAAGCATGTATGAAAATTAATAACATATCTGAACAGGACACATCTGAATAGCTCCATGACAGAGACGTAGAAAGAGAAAGACACTGATCATGTCATGGAAAAAATGACAAGACTGCTTAACGCTGTGTCTGCGTCTGCGTGTGCTGCTGCCGGAGCCCTTCCACCGAGCAGTGCTGTTCTCCAGGATTGCCACATTTATTGAGTGAACAGCCTGAATTCACCATTGGCCACAACAAGGATCACCATCAGCTACGTTGCCTCCATGTCGCTTCCTAATGAAGGCAAATAAAAAGGTCCATAATGTTTCATTGCTTTGGGTGAGAAATACCCCAGGCTTTTCATGGCCTATGTAAGTACCTCCACGTGTTCTGCTTTGCTCTCCCCATCAGTCATTACCCATTTGGTCAATACGATCTTTAAATATCTTTTTCTGCTTGGTTGTTTTTTGTTTGGTTGGTTTTTAAGGTAGGATAACTTTTTTCTAGAATATTCCCAGCAAACAGAAAAAAACACACAGAACTAAATGAAAAGGAATGTCTGAATACTTCAGTAACATCTTGAGGCAAAGGGGTTGTTTTCATTACTGATTTTTTCACAGCACTTTCTGTTGTATTTTCAAACATGTTTATTAGGAGAAAAACAGCATTTTGCAGGTGTTCACTTCTTTTGCAAAAATAAATGGTGTGATTACTTAGTGAGGACATCTTTAGGGTATGGTGCCACACAGCAAAGCTGGATGCGCACAATAGCCGCATTCCTATTCTCTGCCACAGTGACTGAAGAATTACGTGACACGGCTCTGCTAGGACTTGACAAAGAATTTTTCATCAAGGAGAATACACTTCAGAGCAAATAATGTGATTAGTTTGTTTGAGTTCCTGTTAAAACCTCCTCCCAGCTTTGCTCCTACTTTTATGTATTTCATAAAGAACAATCATTACAAAATAACTGGCAGTTCACTGCAGTCTTTAGAAGGTTAAGTCTCCTAGTAAATTAAAAAATGGAGGTATCTATAAAGACTGTGAGGAGCAGCACATTCCTGAAACACATACTTAATGGGATTTCTTATGAATGTAATGGTTAATTTTGTAAATGACTGGATAAATCCTACGGAAAGAAACTATTTGACATTATTCTTTGGCTTTTTTGATTATTCTGGAAAGTGATTTTGTGACATCTAGTAGCCAATTTGCATTAATTGCTGCTGTAGAGATTTTGAAATGGAAATATTTGTTCCTTGAATTTTAGTTTGTAACAAGACCGCTACATTTTGTTAAAACCGCTTTGAAGCTCACTGCACTATAACTTCAAAACAATGTGCTGTCATTTGAAATAAGCCAAATGTATATGCTTTTTATGCATTAGTGAGTGCAGTAAGAGAGAATTCATGATTTTGTCAATAGGAGCTTTTCTGTTTCCATTGTTTGGACTTGGTTTTATATGTGTAAGTTAAAATTGCTAAATAAGTCTAACAATGTTTTGCTTTAAATGAACAGCATGGTCATTGAATTACAATCTCCTGTAGTTTTGTGGTGTCACTAAAACAGGTTTCATTGATTTATTTCTGTGATAATTCCATGTGACTCTGAATGTCCAGTAATTAGTTTCTTTTCTTTAGAGCAATGATGGCTACATTAGGCAATCCATTGATACCATCAAAGAAGGACCAAGTTTTGAAATGCTCTGCATGTTAAATAATGCAAGGCTTAGCAGGAGAATTTGATGGTCATATTTCTCATTCATATCACTTAGTTTCTGATTTTTCTGAGTTATTTATTATTTTTAATATTGTATTTTTCCTTGCATTTTGTTGTAAATAAACTACCAACAATTATTCTTTACAATTGTGGCTCTTTTCTTTTACCAGCTCTCCTCTAGCAAGGAGCGTAGCCATTAACATTTCTACCCCCAGCTCTGCAAGTCACTTCCTCAAAATTAAAAAGCACAAAGAATTGGCTTTGTAAGGAAAATTTAAACCACTTACAACATCTACCAGGTTTTGTCGTGCCTCAGCTTTTTAAAGATTTTATCAGGGCAGGTGCCCATCAGTCGGGTGTTAGCCCATTCACTTGTAAATGACCATTTGGTTGACAAGGAAGTTTTCCAGTAGGGAATCTTAATTCTCTATGCAGGTGTTGTAGGAAATACTGGAAAAGAACCACTCAAAGCCTCTGGGAAGATAAGAAACCTCCATCACTTGTCTGCAAGTCATTTCATTTTAGTCAACAGAATTGTCACATGTACAATGATTCTTTAAGCTTTGAAGTAGAGGCTTACTCCACAGAAATAAAGCTTTCTCTGCACCAGAAAAATGGTAGGTGTTTATTGGGTGTGGAAGTGCTTCACAACAGCATAGGACAGGACACAAGGAACAAACACAGGCCTAGGAAATATTTGAGGTAGAAATCACACGGCACAAGAGAGACAGAAACCAGGCGTCCCCGCCGGGCCTCGGGTCTGCAGTCACCACTTCCTGCTGCCTTCAGCGCATGGAGCCCCGTCGGGGTGAGCGTCTGGGGCCATGCCCTGCGGGGAGCCGCGGCCCCGGCTGAGGCCGTGTCCCCGAGGTGAGGTCGCGACTGTCCTCTCTGTGCGAAATTCGGGCTAGATTCTCCAGCAGGCAGGTATGCCAGCGGCAAGGCCCCGCCGTTAGTGTTGGCAACACGCGTTCCCCGGCAGTGGCACGGTCGTGCGTCTGATGGCCGGGCCTGACCTCTGCTGTTGTCGGTTTGGTTTGACTTGACCTTTTTTACAGTTTGGGTTGGTATTGCTAGGGCTTCGTTAAAACTGGCACACAAACAAAATACTAATGCATGAAAATACGTTACGACTTAGTTAAAAACCTGGACCTGATCCCACCACTATTAAAATTAGTGGAATTGGGCTGTGCTCTTGCAGAGGAAAAATTCCCCCCTTTTATTCCTTACAAAAATGAGACATCTCATAGGGCAGAAACACATTTAATTGAAGTACTCTTAAAACCAGCCATGTTTTATTGTGTAGACACAAAACTAGAGGCCTTTTACCTCACGTCCTCGTGCCAATCTGCACATAAACGGGAGGTCTGGGGCCGGGCAGCTCTGAGCGGCCCTGGCAAGGATCCCATTAACACCGTGCACGAAGGACGCTGGAACAACCGACTAAAGGGAATCCTAAAGGCGGCCGATTCTCCTCCTTTGTAACGGTGCTCTGAAAAACTAACGGCTCTCCTTTCATTTTATAATGCCTAAAATACTCAGAACGCATCGCGTTTTTACGTCCTTTGGGAAAGGCTCCCTCCACCCCCGGGGGAGGCGGGGCCGGCGGTCCCGATGCGGCGGAGCGCGGCGACACAAACGACAATCGCGACCCGGCACCCAGAAACTGCCGAGCAGCCTCTGCCCTTTCCACCGCCCCTGGCGGCGGCGCATGCGCGGTGTGCCGCCCCGCCAAGCCTCGGCCAGCGGCCAACTCTCGCGAGAGGCGGAGGCTCGCCAAGATGGCGGCGCTGTGCGAGAGCTTCACGCTGTGCGGTTTGGGTCCCAGCGGTGGCGTCGGCCTCGGCGGCGGCCTCTTAGCGCTGGAGCCGGGCCCCGACCCCGACCACGTCCTGCTCACCGACCGCGGCAGGACCGCCACGCTCTTTAAGGTAACGGCCCGGTCCCGGGGGGCCTCGCTGCTGCTGCCGCCGCCGCCGGGCGGCCCCGGCCTGTGGGAGGCTGCCCCGCGCAGCGCCGCGGCGGCGCCGCCTCGGGGCCGCTCCCGCTCTGCCGCGGCCGCGCTGTCCGGGGAGCGGCTGGGCCCGGCTGCACCGGGCACCCCTCGCCTCGCCTGTGCGGCGCTCCCCGCGGGCCGCCAGCCCTCGGCCTCAGGCGGGGCGGCGGCGGGAGTGGCGCCGTGAGGACGGCCCCGGCTTCGGGGGGCTGGGGGCCCTGCCCGGCCCTTCCCTTCCCTTCCGTTCGCGGGCGGCCCACCTCACCTCCGCTCTGCCGCCGTCCCCCGCCTCTCTGCCAGCGGAGCAGGTGTTGGATTAGGCGCTTGCTTGCGTATTTCTCCTTTTGCTGACTTTCTCATTCCCCATTCCAAGGAACGCTTCCACCCCGAAGCCGCAGGGTATGTAGCGTTTCCTTGCAGCAGCCAGGGCGCCCTGCGTTTTGTCCGGCTGTCAGCTTTGTGTCAGCTGCCTTCCTGTTGGCTGGAGGGTGAAAGATTTAGTTTGCAGCACTTGCAACTAAAAGTATGTTCTGATGTTTTTTACCGTATGCTTATATTTCAGTAGACAGTAATAAGAAACTTGAAGAAAATATTTGCGTTTATATCTTTAATTGGCTTTCATATTTATGGGGTTAGGCATTGTGTTTTAGTGGATTCGTGATGCAACCTCCTCTGTGTTGTTTAGTCCCACTGGTAATATTACCGTTACCATACGCGAGAACATAAATATGTTGGGAAATATGCCCGATGTAGATCTAGGCTGAGGAGAGGGGTCAGGTACCCTCAGAGCAGCCAAATGTAACTGGTACGTAACGTGAGTTCAGACAGTACAATTCATTGCTCTGGGTCTCAATAACTTACAGTGAATTAGGAAGAGAAAAAATGTGGTTCTGTGCCCGATTGTATTAGTGAATGAAAGTAGCTTATGCTAGTGATTGAGAGTAACATCTTCTCTTTGGAAAAGCCATGCGTCATACCTGTGCTTCACCGTGTAAGCCCGTCTGACTATTACAGGTCAAAGTTATTTCTTATGCGAAAAGTAGAGCTCTTTCATGTTATTCTGGAATTTTTGGTATTAAAGTCAGAAACGGGAATGCTGAAGCAGAAGTTCTGAGTATAGCACTTCCCATATCTTAATATTCAAATCAGATGTGGCCACTTTGCATTTCCTTTCTGTCATGAGAAAAATCCCAAAAGTGTACTACGTTATGTTTTAATTACAGTGTCTTTCTTCTGACTCTTCTAGGTTTCAGATCAGAAGCCACTAGGTTGTTGGTCGGTTAAACATGGGCAAATTATCACATGTCCGGTTGTATGCAACTTCGAAACTCATGAATATATAGCTGTTCATGATGACAAGGTGAGATCCTTTATCTTTTCTTAAAGGACAAAAAGGATGTAGTGTATCTTCTGAGTGAACGTAGATAGGGAAGAAATCAGCTGTGCTAGGTTTTGGCTAAATGTAAACGTGTGGAGCTCTCAACACCCTCTTGCAGTTCTGCTCTTTGAGAGGACAGGGATATACAGTTCTACGACATTTTTTAGTTAGTGACGTGAAGATCATCTGTGCTGAGCTCCAGTTGTGCAGCGGCCTTTTAAAAACTGAAGCATTCTCAGTGAAGAATATCTCATGCGTACATTCTCTAAGAATAAGTTATTTCTCTTGTTGCAGGCTGGTTGACATTTAGAACTACATGGTTATTGTACTGAAATGGTTAATATAGCACCTACCTGCATCCTTGTTTTTCTGCTCATATTTTACAGTTAAACATTTTCTGTTTGTGTATCTGTGTTTGTTCAGCACGTGCTGAACCTTTGGCTTTCTGTCACTGTTGCTGATGAAATATCTTTCCTGACCTTTCATTGTTCTTGAAACGTTCTTTTCCAGATCAGATGATCTGTGTCTTAATCTGTCTCCATCGCTTTGATCCACTTTCACTTAGAATTCTGCTGTATCTCTTTCCTTAATTTTCCTCTTTCCTATCCTTTCTTTCCACTTCAAGATTTCTGAGCTTGGTTTGTATTCCCGTTGTCTCTGCTTCAGCTTCTTCCCATGCACACTTTCCCGTGGTCGTTTTCCACCCAAGGTGGCCGTGAACACTTCCTGTGTATTTTCCTCCTGTGTTTCAGTGACATGCAATTGCTAGTATTTTGTGTGCTGGGAAGTCTGTGTATTACCATTTTACTGTGCTTAAAAAAATGATACTTCTCTTAAAGGTTTTAAGAATATGGAAGAACAAAGATATTAACTTGGACAAAGTATTTAAAGCAACGGTAAGTCTCTTACACGTGTTCACTTTTATGTTAATGTTTTGAATCCTGGTGGAGGGAAGAAATGCTCATTTTCATAGTGCTAGTAATATTACATTTTAGCTGACCATTGTCTTAACTTGCGCTTCATGATGTTCTGGAATATTGCACGGAATCCACTTGGACTGGGAGACTTGATTATCAGAGTATCACTCTTAAAATGATTCGTATCCCAAGTCCAATGTTTCAGAGGGCTTTCTTTAAAGATGGTGAATTATGTTCAGATACAGATTTTTCCGTTCTGCTGGTGGATGTGTTGAGCAACGTTTTGTGTTATGCTGTATGCCAGTTGTTTGAACTCCTTACCCTCAATTATGTTTTTTCTGATGTGATTCAGAAATGTGATGCTCTTTGGGACGCTCTCCTGGCTCTTTGTTGGGTAGCGATTTGCAATATTCATAGCTTTTCAGAAAATTGGCAACTACTAGGCCTGTATTACAAGGAATCTTCCAGGTTCATCATTATTCTGTTACTCATTTATTGAAAGAACTTAAAAAAAAAAATCACGGTTAAAACACTTGGCTTTCAAGGTAACATACTGAAGAACATAGCAAATTTTTTTTCTATATATAGCTTTCAGCTGATGTATACAGAATACATTCACTCCCCAATGGAGGGCCAGTGGTACTATTCAAAGGAGGTGGCGTTCGAACTTTAGATGTCCTTTTGGAAGCCCCACAACAAGAAATTGAAAACGTTATCTCAGATGAAGTCATCAAGTAAGTGATATAATTTTATGAAGCTTGCTTCTTGCTCAGAGGAATGGATGATGATGATGATGGTGAAAGTTGTGCCCTTTGTTGAGGGGGGTAAGGGAGAAATCTGAAGACTGAGATCTTGGGGTTGGGTGGTTTTTTCCAACACATTGTTTTTAAAATCTTAAAACTATTTATACAGATATCCTAAAAATAAGAGGCTGCCAAAGGAACAGTGATATGACTTTACATATAGTCCTAGAATTTAGACGACATTCATAAAGCTTTCTGGTTTTAGGTGGAGCGAAGCTTTTATGGAAGGTCAACAGCCTGTCTTAATTTTCGCTACTGAGAAAGTGAGTTGCATACTTTTTTAAAAAACTTTCATAGCAGCAAATCTAAGTGCTTTTTCTAAAATCCATCACCTGTTTCACTGGATTCTAAGAGCTTTTAGTGAAATCATTATCCTGATTTAATCAGTATCTTGTATATGTATTGTTTCTGATACAACAGTTAAATTGGAGTTGTGTTGCTTTCAGGGCTGAGGAGCCTGGCTCTTAGAACTTCAGAGAACAATTAAGATTAAATGCAATAGACTGTGACTCTTCATTGCCCTCAAATACTTGCTCATTGTGAAGAACTTATTCAATAGGATTTATGTTTAAAAAAAAAAGAATTATACATGAATCTCTCCTTATTCAAATGCTTCTTACTGTGAATCCATTTGTTTGATCAAATTAGAATTTTCTTTACGAGCTTGAGTCTGCAAACTTTTCTGAATTAGACTGTATGTCCTTTAGAAAACACGAATTCCTGATTTCGCTTAACATTCAAAGTTAAGCAGTACTAATACCTGAATTTCTATTATCTCTTCTTTGTGTAAATTAAAGGAAAACTTTTATTTTCTTTTTTGCTTTAGGATGGGGATTTTTTTGTCTACATACAGAAACTTAAGATGAACAGTCTACACAAATATAAGCTTGAACAACAGGAATTATCTAAACCACTGAGCTTCACGGCATATATAAAAAATAAAATAATCACACTTCTTTGTTTGTGTAAGTTATATTTTCTAATGGGATGTGTTAATAAAGCAAGGAATTGTATGGAAGGACATATAATGTTGATATTTATGAACTACTGTTTAATATTTTTAGCTCTTTAAACTTTCTGATACAGCTAGTGGTAGAAGTAGTAATTAAATCTTCCTTATATTTTAATGGCTGCAAAGGCTGACTGTTCCCAAGTGTTATGACTTGTGCCTTGCAGATCTCGTGCTAGCTATACTTTTTATTTTGCTGCTTTACATCATAACGTGTCCTTTAAATATCCTGTATTATTTCTTCTTTCAGTGCTCATTGGATTTTGTTCTCTTTGGATGTCCCCAAGCCATCTCATATCAAATAGTTTTTCCACAATAATAGATGATAACAGCATTATCACTTTTCTTTGACAGATTCCAATGACTCTGTGTACAAGGTTCTGATACCTCTGCAGCAAAATACTGGAGAGGAAGAGCGAATTTTGTCCAAGTCACTACTACTAAACCTTTCAGTATCTGGAAGTGTTCTAAAAGGAACTTCTTTCGTTGTTCTTGATAAAGACCACATCGCAGTATTAGGAAGTCTAGCTGCATCTGGTGAAGAATCCAAAGGTAACTTGAAAAATCAGATGAAGATGTCTTAAGGCCTAAAATTTCCTTAGGCAAAGCACTAAGCAGGAAATAGCACAAAGAAAATGTTAGTTTGGCTCTTGAAACTAGTACGTAGTTGAGCTGTGCCATTCAGAGCACTAGCCGAAAAGTAACCTTTACCACTAAACTGCTTAGTGGGTTGTAGGACTATACTCGTGGTTGTGTATCAGTATTTGCTTTCATACTGTTTGTGAAACAGTTGAAGATGCAGCATGAGAACTCATGGATGGAGGGGGGGATTAAAAGGAGGACTTGGACACTTGTAAAAGGACCTATGCAGGGAAAGACATCCTCTAAGAAATCGGTGTCTAAAATAAGTGAAACAAACACTTGAGTCTCATACCTAAACTTCTGATGTGCAGGATCACTGAAATTTAAGTCACTGAACATAGCATTTTATGACAAAATGTTTTTCCTGATTGGAAGCCACGCTGGCTGCTCTCCCGTTTGCCACAGCTTCTTGTTTAAAGCTCTTCCCTGGAAAAATAACTCATCTGCAGATATTTTTCTTGAGATCGGACCAGAATCACTTAATGCCTAATGTTGAAGATATTACTAACTGAGCTGTTTTGAAAGTTATTTCTATTTCCTCAAGTGTTTTTAACTGGAAGTAGCAAAGGCAAATGTAGCATTTATGTTGCTTTTTGGGTTTGTAATACCTATGTCTTATTTTCGCTAGAGTGCCTAACAATATGGAATACAAAATTTCAGACATTGCAAACTTCAAAGGAACTGCCCCTGGGAACCAGTGGACAAGTAAGCTCAGTCTTTGATTTGTGGTCCATAAGCTTTGTGTGTTTGGCATGAGAGCAGCGAAGAGACTGGTGGGCTTCAGAGTTCTGCTTCTGTCTGGAAGAGCAGTGAATGCCAACTTCTGAAACAAAACTAATATTGGCCAGTTGATGAGCAACGTTTGTTAGAATACTTAGTGGGAGAATGGTGGCTTATAGCAATTTCTTGAATTATTCGGTACGTTCTCACTTCTGATGGTCTTGATTATTTGGTGAGAATGAAATAGCTAATTAAACAGAACACCCAGAAAACCAGCCAGTATCTGTTCTGTTCAGACAATCTGCAATTGACTGCCTAAATGATTGCTGCATCTCCCTAAGTAGTGTTTCAAGATGTTCAGGTGTCAATTAAACGAAAGGTAGACTGACACCTACGTAATAAACGCACTAGTGAAATAGAACAGGTGGCTGTTTTTGTCATAAAATTGCAGAAGAGGGAATTTAAAAAATAAAATTATCAAGTGGACTTAATGCCTCGGAGCAGCCGCTGTACTTTAAGACATCTCTGGAAAATACTCAACAGAACGCTGCTTATTTCTGTATTTAAAATCAACAGGGAAGGTCTGCTAACAAGTGTTAAACCTACCAAAAGTAATGTAAAATAATCTGATCGCTGACTTTTAGTTGAATTTTGTAGTAAGGAATTAAACACCAGCTTGTGCAGGAACACACTTCTGTGCTTATCTCCTCATTAACAATATGTTTTAATATTTTGTAGTTGTGGTGTTATGAGGAAAAATTTTTTTTTACTCATGGAAAAGTGCTAACAGTAATTATGTACAAGTGTGAAACGTCATCCTTGGCCGCTGCTGTGGGAAAGCTCAAGGACAGTCAAACCCCTGGTAAGAATTTTTATAATTACAGTGAAAAGATCTTGTGAAAGGAAAACTGAAATTATATAAAAATTATTTTAATACAGAATTTTATTTTAATAAAATTAATTGAATCTAAACAGTTTGAAGTAGCCTAACACTGTGTCCTGTTCCTAGCTATTAAATTTACTGTTCCTGAGAACACCAAAGCACTCAAATGTCTGAATTCATTGTGGCTTCACTTAAAACTGGGTTGTCATTCAAATATGGGAATTACTGAAAATACTGGAATGCTAGCTAGGAATACTGGCAACAAAATGAAGCCCTGCCTCCAATAAATTGTTTTCAAAGAGTTTGTAATTAGGTGGGGCAAGGTCAAACCTTAGTTTGTAAACTTTAGTTTAAAATTGTATTGTCACAATGTCTTTAATTTACCATTGCACTGGTGAAATGTTGTTGCAAGTAACGCTCACAATAGCTTGTGTAATAACTTACGTCTCTTCCTCCCGGAGGTTAAATGGAAAAACAGTATGCAGAAAGGGTCTTAAAATTACCTGCTGCTGACATAAAACTGGAAACTTTCTTGGCAGAAATGACTTGGATTATGCTTTAGAAAATAACTATTAGTGTAAGAAGTTGATGTTGTATTTATGCTTTAATAATGTGCTTTAAGTGTTACTTTCATATGGTTTCATTTTTGTGTCCACAGATGTGTCTTCGTTTGTAAACTGGAATACCCTTGGAGACGAAGAGCTGGTGGTTTCCTTTGAGTCACAGCAGTCTCTAAAATCAGAGTCCAGAATGACTGTAAGTTAGCATTAGGAGCATGTGAGGTTTTTGTTTTGTTTCTCTTGTCTCTTCCCAATGCTGCTACTTTTACTTTTAGGTGTTGTAGCAGAAGGAAGTTTCACTTTCTATTTGTCGCTTGTTGTTTCTAACACTGTTTCTGGAGTTGGACTACCCAGTTACTAATTGTAATCTGTGCAGCAAGTTGACACATGAAGTTCCTAGCTATCTTGATGGAAACTGTTAAATATATACCATCTTGTTGGAGCCGAATAATAACTTTTTGTTTTTCTTTATAATAGTTAAGATCAAAAAGGAACACTGTTGCTAAAGTACAGCCAGATACCATATCAGTTGGTCAGCTTTTACTAAATCTAAAAGTAAGTAAACCAAATATCCTAAAGTAGTGTTTTAGACACTCTCAGAGTGTTCTAGTTGTCTCTTAAGCTATTATCTTTTTCCATGTCCTCTTGCACATACCAAGTTGACGAAGCTGCCTTAGACAGGTGAGTTGCAGGATATTATTATTATTGTGCTAGAATAATATTTGGACATGATGAAATTCAAGTCTTGTCGTAGGAGTGTGTTCTAGAACTACAACACGGGGTTTATAATAGCTGAGTTCTGAAAACTTGCACAAATTTAATTTTTAATGAAAATCTTCTCTTACAATAAATAGGGTGGGAGGATATTTCACCTGAACTCTGCTTTTTTTTTTTTAAGCTTTTTTAGATTCTCATTTATGGCTTTAATTTTGTTGAAGACATTTTGGATCTAGAAAGGCAGAATGCTAGGAATTCCACTGCACGTTTAGTTCCTTTCTAAAACTTGCTGCGAGTGTTGTCATACTTGAAGCTGCGTCCCTTTCTGTGTGAACGTAGCTATAGTTCAGCTGTGGCTGGACGTCTCGGTAATGTTACTGAAGTAACAGGTGAATAATCCCAGAGCAGTTATTGGAAGATATTGCTTACCTGAGTTCAGAGTGAGTAATTACCCTCATTTGGCTCTTCCCATGACTGAGAGAGACTACCAAAACGCAGAGTGGTGAGGGTTTTTTGGTAAACTTTCTTAGCTTGAATTCCAAAATAAGTCTGTTTCTACTTGGTCTAATTAGTAACAGCACAGTTCTCAAACCTGCGCCTTGTACTTCAGTTGCACGGTTATTTGTCATTTTCAGGACGCTTCTACAACTGTATTGGAAGATGAATTGAGACAATTGATGTCAAAAGCACAGATGCCGGATTTCCAAGCCACCATTGGATGTGTAGTAACTGCCCTTATAAACAGATGTAAACAAAATCCAAAGTACTACCCTCGAAATTTCCTGCTGCAGATAGTCCAAACCCGAGACTTGTCTTACAGGTGATGATTCTGCATTTTTTTTAAATTGTAAGGAATAGTCTTCTAAAATAATAATTAAAAAAAAAATAGATTTCTACATAAAGCACACTTGAACTATCAGAATTTACTATCGAAGGTGGTTTATGATTATTTTCTGGTTAAGCTGATGCTTCCCAGATGGATTTTTGTGTAAAACAAGATTAATACTTCTGCATTAGTTGTCAGTGTAGTTTTCAGTGGGTGTGAACTATGCAGCCTATTCTTTTCATATTCTTACAGTTTATGTCCAGATTTAATGGCTGTTGCTTTGGAGAAAAAAGATGTGCATCTTTTACAAATCTGCTTAGAACGGTTTCCAGATATTCCTGAAGAAATAACTTATGCTTGCTTGAAAGTATTTTTAAGGTAAGTTGGAATCACTTTTTTTTTTTTCCTTCGCCAAATCAAGCCCCTTAATAAAAAGCTGTGTGTCGCCAAGAATGGCTTTAATTTTATGGATGAGCAGTAAATACTCTGCATGAAATTCTTAGTTCTGAGTACAGTGTATGTTGCAGTCTTCAAACTGACAAACTTTTTACAAGATGTCTGTTGCATATGTTAATTCTAAAAACTATGTAAATACTAATTAAATGAACATGCCTTTTGGCAACACTGCTCACTCAAATGGCACTTGCATCCTTCTATATATGTTGTTACAGCTATGTGTTT
Source organism: Morus bassanus (assembly GCA_031468815.1). Taxonomy (NCBI): domain Eukaryota; kingdom Metazoa; phylum Chordata; class Aves; order Suliformes; family Sulidae; genus Morus; species Morus bassanus. The sequence continues at coordinate 5,827,541 of CM062577.1, read as the reverse complement.
ACTGTGCAACAGACTTAATTGGGAACTTACCTCAGGTAAGAAGCCCACAAAAAAAAGATCAACTCTTGTAAGTTCATAGCAAAAATGGTTTTCATATCCCAAAAAGGATGAAGTTTTAGGTAGGCACTGTAACCAAAAGAAAAACTGTTGTAACTGCTCCTCTAGGCTTCCAGAGCAAAAAGGATTCTTTTTTTTATGAGAAACATCAGATCTTGTTAATTTCATACCTTAGAATTACCAAATATTTTATTACTAAATATTAGGAAAATTTTAACTGTCTTATGGGTTGAAGCAGTCCCACTAATGTCAGAATACAACAAACAGTATTGAAGGAGGTTATAACCTTTAAATCAGCCCATGACAAAATGTCTAGTAATACAGTAACTTACATTGTTGGAATAAAAGAGCAGAACATATATTGTTCAAGGTTAATAACTATGAAATATTAACTGTTCTTCATGGCCTTTATTCATTCTGCAAGACTCCATATGTTTTTTTACTTTTATAGTAAGCTTCAGAGAGTTCATAGTGTGTGCTACTACTGGGTTGATGGCATTGCTGATTTTAAAGCTAATAATTAAAACTATTAAATGTCTGGAACTTTCTTCTACAGCATCAGTGAAGCCTATCTTCAGAGAATAGATGTGAATCTAGAATCTGTAATCTGTTACATTGATATTGAATTCAACAACAAAGAAGTTAAGACTGAAATTTTAGAAAATGGTTTCAATGCAGAGCTGGAACAAGACATCTGGGATATGAAAATCCCAAAAGAAACCCATCTGACGGCTGATGGTGAATTCTGCCCGGTTGGACCACAGAAGGCAGCATTATTGTATCCTCTGTATGTTTTAATGAAGGAAAGTCAGTGCATTATATGTGATGTGAATGTTTATATTTAGTATTACTAAAAGTCGTATCTTCTGTTATTGTTGAAAATTTCCGAGAAGTTCAGATAAGTTCCTACTCAGTAGAAAAATTGTTTAGAATATAAATGGAAACAACTAACTTCTAGAAAGCATCTACACCAATTTAAACTTATATTATTGCAAAGGTGTAATAAAACTTTGTCTATTCAAGAGAAAATAGCATCAATGATTTTGATGGTTGCCTTTTGAAACACATTAGCCAATTACATACTTGCGGTAAACAGAACTGTTCAAGCGGACTGTATTGTGATATTTCAGTTGCTCTATATATTTCATGATAGAAATAAGGGAGATTCAAAAAGCTGAAATAGGACCTCTCTCAAAGAACCTAGAGAAGTATTGTAATTAGAATTCAGTTTGTAGAAACAGGTGGTTTTTTCCTGCAATTTTATTTCCTTAATATTACTGCACAGAAATGCTGTTCTCCATTCAGCTTACAGTGAAACATTTCTTTTGCCTCATCTGAAAAACCTTCCAGCTCAGCAAGCTGTTGTAAGTATGTTAAAATTAAAAAGTTTAAAAACCCGTATTATTTTGTGGAGAGGGAAAGGGAAGAGAGTTTTTCAATTGTATATCAGAAACTTGCCACTCTTACTGGAGTCTGAATCACAAACTAATGCATTAAAATGAAATTAAGATGTCTAAATAGATTTAATGTTACCAAGTGTCACGTTTTTCCACATACATGTGGAACTTCTATTAATTTTTGTAGTCCTTGCTTATTTTGGAAAATGTGAGAACCCCTCTTTATGACCCAATCTACTTGAAAAATGTTGTTCCTATTTTGTTAGCAAGTATAATACCTGCTCTTGATTTGGATGCTTTTTAAGAAAGGAACAAGACATACAAACTTAGTTCCATCAGAAACAGAAGTTTAGAAAACAAGAAACAAACTGTACACTGTGTAAAATGCCAAATGTAATACAAATCAAACTCAAGTATTCAATCTCAGATCCTCTCAGTTTTAAAAAAACCAAACTCCCCTGTCCCTCAAAACCTGAATATAATTTCAAGAACTGCACGTGCCATAGTACGTGAGCATATATGTGGCATTACAGTGATTTGAGAAAACCCACACATCAGAACAAAGCTGGTCTTAGCACTGACCCATCTCCTTGATTTTCCTTTTTTTTTTTTTTTTTTTTTGAGAGAGAGAGACAGAAATCTTTGCATTGTGCTCAGCACAAGATGACGTTGACCTGATTCTGACAGTTAGCAATTTATTGTTGGCTACTGAAAGTCAAACTGGGACTAAAATTTTTCATGTTGATATGGTTTTTAGCAAAGTTGCTTTAAAAAAAAAAAGGGGGGGGGGGAAGTCTGTGTCTGAATTAAATTCCAGTGACACAAGTACTGGAACAATGATTACCGTTGAATGTAACTTTACACTGAATATTACTGAGTGAGAATTTTCAAACATCTAGCTATAGATGGTGTAGAACCATAAAACTTATTTTGAATATGTGGTATACAGGCATCTGTTTTGCTTTAAAAAATAAATTTAAAAAAAATCCTTATGAGTGTTACTGTGCACAGGACAAAACTCCTTGGTCTGTTAAATGTTTGTCCTTTAAAAATATTCTGACTTTTCTACTTTTAGCTGTTTCTCAGGTATTTATACTACCTGTATGTGAAATGCAGTGAAAAAATCAATACCGCTCTTCCTGGAATACGCTCTCCAACTATAAATCAGGTGAGAAGCTAGTTTTAAGACTTGTACTTCCTTCGGTTTCTGTGGTGTGTAACGTAGTGAGTAGTTGTGAATATCTAAAATCAACTGAGATCTAAATTCATTCTATAAAGTATTGGCTGTTAATATAACCTGTATGAAGTCAGATGTAACACACCACTTTTTGCTATCGGAAGATAAATATACTGCCTGAAAATATGAAACCACGCATTTTCCACTAGAAGTTAATGTTTCAGAGTTGAGCTTTCAAAGCAAAATCTGTGTCATTTGCATATTATAAAGCGTGAGCGTACTTTCCTTGTTTGTTCAGATTATGGATTGGATGTGCCTGTTACTTGATGCTCACTTCACAGTTATGGTGATGCTACCAGAAGCAAAAGAGTTGCTTTCAAGCCTGCATAAGTTTGTGAGAGCCCAAGTAAGTTGCATCTTGTGGGATAATTATTTCAGCTTAGTACAGATTAGTGTTCAGAGAAGGGGGGCAGACAACAAAAAATTACATAGTAAATCAAATAATGTCTGTTCTCCTCTGCGCTCCTTCCTGAGCATGAAATGGCAGTTGATTCTCTTTCGCATTTTGATTTCAAAAGCTGCTATATTTGTTTGGTTTAAATATCTGAAACTGGCCAGAACCACAGCTAGTTCCGCAGTATAATGATGTATGAAAAGAATTAAAATTTACTTTACAATAAACCTCTGTGTTTTCCTGTTTTTAGGTACGATTCTACTCTGAACTCAACAAGATTGAAGGAAGCTTGCGAGAATTACAAAGACTTCACCACCAGAAGGACTCTCAGACATACTCTATTGAAGTGCTGGAACTTATTTGAATTTGAAATGAATTATTAACAAATTTATTTTTTATTGATTCCTTTCACGACGAGGATGTATTAGCACTCCATATTGGGGATGTGAAAAGTTGTTTTCTACATAGGAGAAGCACGGTTACTCTGTAGCTACATGGGAGTTGTAAGTTTGAAACGTGTATTAAAAGCTCTCTTTTTGACTGGATGAGAAGCTGGATGCTTGCTTATGTTTTTATGTACAATTTTGATATGCAATCATAGGAACATCCTAAAATGCCACATGGTTCTTGGCAAAGAATTAGTAGGATATTTGCAGTAAGGCTTCAACAGATGTTTGATCAAACAAATTGACATTTTTTTTTTCTGCTTGCTTCTTTTTTACTTAATAGTTGAAGTCTCTAATTAGATTCTTCAGAATTCTCTTATCTCCACTCAGGTTATGAACTATAGATGAACTCATTTGAGTTTGCTTCTTTGAGTTTCTATTTTCAAGTTGTCAAAGGCATCTTTAGACAAAGTAAAAACACAGACTTACCTTAAACAGGAGAAATAGCTTAAGTGTAGATATAAGGTCGTTACCTAACTCACACTGCTTTCTCTCTCCTGCGTGTCATGGTATTACAACTTGTTAGTGTACCCTTTCGTGCTTTCCTTTCCAGTCCAACCACGTCCTCTTACGCTGCTTTTAAAAAAAAATATAAGGGAGTGGGTTGTGTGGCAGTTAGTAGTTAAAATCTTGAATTATAATAATCTAAAGCTGTTTTGATGCATCTCATATCTGATAAGACCACCTGCATCCAGAAGCTGCCTACAGCTAGCGAGAAGGGAGAGGTATACAGCAGGAACTAGACTCCTTCCTTAAATCAAGAAGCAAAGCACAGTTATTTAATAGGATATCTTGTGGCAATCTTTATCTCAGACCCATCAGCTGAAGACAACTCTTTTCTCAAGCAGAGAGACTGCTTCTCTAGAGCATGCTGGCCTGCACAGACTTGCAGAATGGAGTTACTGGATCTCAGCATAATTAGCTGTACTTCATACATAAAACTGTACTTTCTGCTTTAGAAATTTCTGAAGCTTTCTGATGTTGAAAAACTGCATCCAAGATAGTTTCTGCTTTTTAAATACTCATCTCTTGAAATCTTGCCTATATACATTTGAAGCTTTGGGGGAAGGGGCGAGGAGCATAAAAATAACATTTAATGGTGTGGACTTTGGAGTGAGTTTGACATGTCTTTTAGCTGACCATGCAACTGATAACTGCCAGCACAGCTCAGAGCAAGGATGGTATCTTGCCTGTTAGTTTGGAACAAAGAACTAACCTAGATGAAAATAACTTCTCTTTTTGGATAGTGATTTTTGTCTGATAGTGCTGACTTAAGCATATGTCACTGGACACAGAGAAGTAATCCAGTTTGATTTGGAGCAGAATGTTGGAAATCATTGTTTGAATAAAAGGATTCTTAACCTTCGTCAGGTTGAACTTGCCTGAGAATGAGCAACAGCATTTTTTCCTTTCTCTGGCTGGAGATGGAACACAAGAGTATTATGGCTGAAGTTCTAGGTGCGTAACCTACTGAACTTTGGCTGTATAACTTTGAAACAGCTGCACACAGCCTTAAGACTCTTTGGAAGTTGATGTGTTCTAGTTGTATGCACTGGTATCGGAGGTCAGTACCAAATGTATGTAAAAGTAAAATTTTAAACCACTACACTGGGCAGCTGAAGAATCATATAGAGGGGTACTTCTTGGCACTGGCAGTAGTTGCTTTTAATTTTCTGAAGAAAACTCATCTCCAATTTAAAATAAGAATATTCTTACCTACATCTGTGTCTGTTTTCTACAAGTACTTTTTCAAAGAGTGAATACCTCAAGTTAACCTCATCTATACAGCTTGGATACTAGCATTTCAAAGTATATCTTAGCTTTAGTTTTGTTTTGACCATCTCTCTAAAAAAAAAAAAGTAATGAAAGTTTTATGAAAGCAATGCTTGTTGAAGGTATAAGCATCTGTTGAATTGTACTTCTGATTAGGTGTTCGCTTAAAACTGACTTGTTACAAACTACTTGTGGGACTGAATGTTCATTTAAATGAAAAGCTTGACTGGGATAGGGGAAGATAGGACAGATAAGTATAATGCTGGATTTCTTGAAGTCTAGTATAAAATGGATGGTTGGGCACAGAAGCCTTCAGAGGAGATAGCCTTAGATCAATACTTGTTCAGAATAGGAAATGTGATGTTAAAAATTTCTTTTACTACTAATGTGATTGAATAGTAATATAATACAGCATATCACTATATTGATATATTTCTGTTTTTCATCTTATTAAATAAAATGTAATTGGTAATATATTGAATTACACCAGCAAAAGTCATGTAAGCCCTTGCTTCCTAAGGCTGACTTTATTTAATCTACGGTTGAGCTTGAGTCCAACATTACTCGGCAAATCCTTGGTGTCTTATAAATGTACGTGTAACTGATTCTAGAGCTGAATACTTAAATTCAGTGCCTAATACATGTTATGAAGTAATTTGGAGAGAAGGACTAGACAAAAGCAGCTCAATAATTTAAGCAAGAGCATATGCTCGGTTGTTAATAATGCTATCCAGCTGTAGGTTCTTAAGTTCTCTCCCTTACCCTTGGAGGAAGGAACCCATCCAGACAACAGTTTGGAACAACTAGGCTATTCATCTTCCCTTAAGTGCCTTTTGAAAGGAGCCTTTCTCTCCATCTGTCTTGAGTATGGAGGCAGTGTAGGGCCTCCTACCTAAAATTCCTCTTTCTGCTGTATTCAGTTCACTTATAAATATTCTCATTGAACTATACCAGCAGAATCAAAAGAGGAACTTGAAGTTCCTCGTGGAGGTGTGTTTTGTTCTTGGGAGTGGACATGGGTAGGTGAGTAGGTTAAGGGGTTAGGGTTGATTTTTCTCTGTACTGAGCTAAGCCGTGTGGTGAAAAGGACTAATTTATAGTCCTGACTGTGAAAGTTAACATACCTCTCTACATCCCTTTCTCCACCTATAAAATTAAAGTTCTTTATGTCCTAGTCAGTAAGCACTTCCACATCAACAACTAATATCTCTTATTTAAGAGATAGGATTAAGAGACAAGGTCTTCTGGTTCACAATATTCAAAAGCAAATGATTCTTAGCACCTTTGATCTACTGCAGGTACACAAAATCCACAGTATTTTAGAGATGTTAATGCTCTCATAATGCTACAGGCTGTGTGAATATTAATGCAGTAGATACACTAGATACCTTTGCTAGATTGTCAATCTATAGATGGCAGAATTCACAGGTCTTTTTTCCAAGATCACACAGGGAGATAGTGAAATAACCTACCTATTAGTGTGTTTAAAGAGTTACCGCAGTCCTTTGCAACCTTGTAAGAGTTTGCAAAAATTAGCCTGACATAAGCACTCTAAAGGTAACTTTATGCTCGATTGGTATTCTGAATCTTTCAAAGGTGTAAATGGGCTTAGGCAATGTTGTCTACTGCTGTTGCTGTGTCTGTGTCATACTGTGTCTGGAACATGGCTCTGAGCCTGTGCAGCTGCACCACTGAATATAAAAGTGCAGCTGGATATGAGAGTGCACATTGGGCTGAACCCTGCTGCCTGGTGCCATTGTGACATTGTTGCGTGCTTGACACTGCAGCAGGTTTGTGGGTTTAATGAGGTTCTCAGCCTGAGCAACAAGTTAATGAACAAAAGGCACTTCAAAAATTGCTATAGAAGAATGCAAATTAAATTATACATTGGACATATAGCTGGCATGCTTATGGCATGACCAGTATCGGGTTTTACATCACACAGAAGCAAGGGGCTGAGAAAATGAAAATGAGAACACGCTTATTTGCTATCAATAAGACTTCAGCCTCTCTGGGATCCCAAAGGGGTGTAGATTTAGCAATGAAAAGAACGCTGGCTGTAAGAAATGCAACATGGTTGCGAGCCTTGGCCTGGCTTTCACTTTGTACTGATTTTGCTCAGGAAACTGATACCCTAAATTCAAGTGGTGGCATTAGAAAGCCAACGGTGCATTAGAAAGCCAACGGTGCAAATGGTTTATGTAGATTTAAAAACTTTAAAAGCCCTTTGGGGGCTCTGGCAATTGGGAAAATGAGGGAATACAAAATAGATGAAACCCGTCTCTCTTTCGTAGTGCTCCAGTGAACTGCGGGCACAGCAGTTCAGAGAAAGTAGATGGACAAAAATGCGAGTGGTAGGGCCTGGTGTGAGCTCCTCAGTCTGTTTTGCTTTATACGGACCCTGGGTAGGTAACGGTGAGCTGTCAGAGGGTTTTAATTTCTGCATCACGGGTGAAGGTCTAAAACACGGCACGAGCTGACCGCGGCAGCGGTCAAGGGGGCCCGCTTGGTGCTGAGGGCGGGCGGCCGCCGCCTCAGCAGGGTGAAGGAGGGAAAACTCTCCTGAGGGGAGACCTGCTGGCTCCGGTTCTGGCGGGCGCTGCGGCGGGGGGGAAGAGCTCTGTGGTGAGCCCCAGCCCGGGGCGGAGGGGCGGGCAGAGCCCGTCGCCTACCTGCGCTCACCGCTGTCCCTGCGCGGCCGGCTGAGGCCGTGGGACGTGGAGCTGAGGGGCGGCAGCCCGGGGGCTGCCCTCAGGGTGCGGGTCGAGCTCTGGGAGAGAGGACCGGTAACGGGCGTCGCTATTCAGGCGTGGGGAGACGGTGAGTCCGGGGGGGGGGGGGGGGGGGGCAGCTTGAGCCGCCGGCGGAGGAGCGCCCCGGTAGCGCCCGGAGCTGAGGGGGAACCCTCGTGGTGGGCGGCGGCGGGGCAGCGCCTGGTGGCATGTGGCGGTGAGCCGGCGGGGGGGACGCGGGGACACAGGCACGCCGTGTGCCGGTCGGGTGAAGGCGGCAAAGGGAGCGCGGGGGCGGCCGGGGGGCGCGGAGCGGAGCCGCCCCAGCGCGCCGGCTCCAACATGGCTCTCGCGGCCGGCGGCGGCGGCGCCCCCTGGCGGCGGCTGGCGGGCGCGGCCGGTCACGTGAGGCGCTCGGGGCCTGCTGCCGCCGCCGCTTCCCCCAGTCAGAGCGGAGCGAGCCGAGGCAGAGACGAAGAAACAAGATGGCGGCCGGTGGCGATCCGGAGCGGGACGCCGGCAATTCGGATTGAGCCATCGGCCCTCACAGCTCGGCGGCCCCCCTCCCCGGCCCGGATCCCTCGCAGGGGGGGGAGCTTCCCCGTAGCCGCCTGTCCGGACTCCGAGCGCCCTCCCGAGCCTTCCTTCCCCCTCCCTTCCCCCCTCGGCCAGCGCCCAGAGATGCGGGGCCGGCGAGGCAGGCCGCCCAAGCAGCAGCAGCCGGCGGCGGCCACCGCTCAGGCGAGCTCCCCGGCTCCGCCCGCCCCGGCGGGCCCCATCGGGGGGCTGAGGTCCCGGCAGCGGGGCAGCAGCCGCGGCAGGTGGGCGACATCGGCCCAGGCGGAGACGGCGGGGCCCAAGCAGAAGGGAGCCGGGGCTGCCCAGGCCTCTTCCTCCGCCACCGCCTCCCCCAGGGGGGGCAGCAAGAGGAAGGGAGGCAGCGGCAGCAGCAGCACCCCTGGTGGGGGAGGCAGCAGCGGTAAGGGTAGGGGCAGGGCTGGGGCTGGAGGAGCAGGGGGAGGAGGCGGAGGAGGCAGCTGCAACAGCCAAGGCAGGGCTGCCTCGTCCAGGAGGAGCATCAGCAAAGTGGTGTACGATGATCATGAGAGTGAAGAGGAGGAGGAGAGCATGGTGTCCGAGGAGGAAGAGGAGGGAGACCCCGAGGATAACCAGGACTCCGAGGAGGAAGAGGAGGAGGAGATAATGGAGGAGGAGGACGACGACGACTCTGACTACCCTGAAGAGATGGAGGATGAAGACGATGCCAGTTATTGCACTGAGAGCAGCTTCAGGAGCCACAGCACCTACAGCAGCACCCCAGGTAGAGAGTCAGTGGGATGAACTAAAACAAGTCGAGGGCACCCCACATGCTCCCTCTAGGTTTGCAAATACAGTCCGCACGCATTCTTCCTCCCATGCGTGTATGTAAGGGATGCCTGCAAGCACTCACAGGGAGAGAGGGGTATGCAAATTAACGACTGGCAACCCCACGGATGCAGGGAACATTAGAAGATGCTTACAAACACATGCACTGAGAGGAGGGAGGGAGGGAGGGCAGTACATGCTGTAACAAGGGAATGCTTTGCAAATATGCATGGAGATTCTGGTGACTGCAGAAATGCATGATAGACCAGAACATGTTGCAAACAATGTCAAAAGTGTATGGAGCATTCACTTAATATTTAAAAACAAGGGAAAGGAGATGTATGCCTTGCGAAGAGGTTCTTTCAAGTATATACAGGAAAGTATGGCTTGTGCTTGCAAATATAACTTGATGTTAAAAGGAAAGGAAGCACATGCAACTTGAAGTGGCCTAAAAAAAAAAGAACCCCAACCATAAACACTGAAAATTTTCAGGCTCTTGAAATCAGAGGTATAACTGGATCCAGCATTTACTGGCTTTAAGACAAAACTAGCTTTCCAAGGAGGGAAATGAGGTGCATTGTTCAAAATGGAGATTGCATTGTTATAGTTTGGGGAAAAGTGCACAGGGCCTCGTTGCAAGGGTATAAACCTAGTTTTAGTTAAACACAGATTAAAAGGTGGAGGTTGAGTCAGAAGTCTTAAGTTTAAATACTATATTTATCTTGAGATATGGCAACTTTTAAAACTCATGTTGGGGTTAAAAATCTTTAAACACCATTGTGATTATTTTTTTTTAACCTCTAGTGGCAAATTTGGGCTCAAATTTTTAAGGCCTTTGCTTCTGTTTGTCCTTAATTAGTTCATTAACCATGTGGGTTTCAAGCTTCAAAAATTATTTTATTTAAACTTAAGCACTTTGGATTTATTTTAATTTATTCCAGAAAGGAGTTCAAGCTTAGGATATTTGTTTTTTTAAAGTCTCTGAACCAGGAGAGTGGTTAAACTTGGGAGATAACCTAGGAGTGTTTCTGAATTGGGCTGCAGGGTAACAAACGCTGCTGTTGTACAAGTATTTGGCCAATTTGGAAAGGGGGGGGAACAGGTTGTTGGTGTAAACGCATTGCATCTTAATTAAAAAAGGAGTGTAGTTTTGAGTAGTAGGACTTTTTAGAAAAGGGAAGTACTGGCTACTAAACGTGTCGGTTTTATTTTCGTGAGTTAATGGTGTCAGCTCATTATGTGACTTCATAATAGTTCTTTTAAAAACTCTATCTCTGTATTTTTTTTAATTTATATCCATATGCTCAGGAACCTAAATGAATCAAAATAAGTACGTACATTACTAAATTAATTTAATTTAGAGATTTTTTTTTAAGGTGTTAGTTTGTGTTGCAGGGATGTTCTGCAATCAAATTGAAATTTTGAATATTTATTACTTTAAAGATTGAGGTTTGGCTTCACAGAAGAAAAAAACTAAAGTACTCTCTTGTCTTTTAACTCTTCATTTTCTGCTTAGTTTTGTTAACTTTAATTTTTATTACTTTTTTGCGGGGTGCTTTTGTCAGGGAAAGAATATTTTTATGATTCTAATTGACTAGGTCAGGAAATGAGCATCCAGGTTTAAAATGAGTTCTACGGAGTATGGGTGTATTCAGTTTTTGAAATGAACTTAAGTGTTTTGGCAAATAAGAAGGTACCTCTCTGTACATTGCTGTGCAAGCATAGACAGGTTTTATGTGGTATTTAGGTGTATCGGAAACCGTTTTGATAATTTATGTTTATTTCTCACTTGGTCAAGGTAACTTCAGTTAACTTTTTAAAGACAAGTTTAAGTGTCAGCCTTTTTCATCCTTATGTGCTTTTTTTTTTATATACCGAGTGTTTGATAGTTAAAACATCTATGTTGTTGTTTTGGCAATTTACTGGCAGTTCTCATTAGTTCAGTATTTGCCTGAAGGTCTCCCTTCCTCCTTCCCTCTCTCATGCTGTTGCCCTTTTGCAAAGAAAGTATGAACTTTTCATTCGATTAGCTCAGTCTGTGTCTCATTTCTGCTGAACAAATATCTACGTTGTGAGCACTGCTACATAGTGGTGGCACTAATTGAAATCTTACCATAATCCAGGAAGAGATACTTGACATTATAACAGCATTAATAGGCAAGGAAAAGATTCACTTAACCTTAGTATCTCTCTGACAGTGGCCAGTGCAGAGAAGAGTGTTAGGAGTAGGGCAAGCATACAGTGATATGTCTTCAGAGTTCCTTCATGGACTCCAGTGCTCTTTGACTCAGGTGCATGCTGAGCCAGAATTGGTCTTTAGCTATGTTTAGATAACGTGTGGTGTTTTTTTTTTCTTTCATATATTTGTCTTCAAACCAGACAAATTGTAATACACAGTGACAAAGTTCCTGTGGCCCACTGGAGGGCTTGAAGGAGCGTCTCCTCCATTGTTTTAAACTGGCCCCTGACAGAATCATGGGGTGCCCGCTGGGTTTTTTCTACTAGAAGAGATGATGAACGCTCGTTCTCTACTTATCCTTCCCTCAGTTGCATGCAGCCTGAATTACTACCACTTTCAGGGTGTAGTCTTAGGGGCTGAAGAGTTTATTTTTTGAGAGCAGGGTATTGAACTATTGCAATCCCAATCAAACTCTCCTACCAGCCAAGACTTTACACATAAATCACATCTCCCTTAAATTGGTGACAGACTTAGTACAGTTTTTTCAAACTTATATTGAACAATGAATTAAAAGATTCCAGTGCAATGTCTCTAGCCAAGAAAGGCTCAATTTTTGTGCTCTGCTGGGGAGTTTATGATATATCTTGAACTTAAATGTGGGAGTACTTTTTTTTACTATATTATTAAAGTATTTAAAGAAGCAAAATCTTAGGAATGGTGTAATGCCTTTGATATAATGCCTAATAACGGTACAGTAAAAGCTTATTGTGTGAATGTATATGACATTTATCATTGCTTTTTCTTCTGCTGGATGGACTTCTGGTAGAGGGATTTTGTGTGTGTGTAATGTCCCTTCTCTCTTATCCCGTTATATCCCCAGAAGGTAGATACGCTTTCAGGATAGGTATCCTATATATCTTGTATCACTAAACATTTTTGCCGTTACCTGTCTGCTGTAAGTTCTACTTTAGGCTTGTCACAATTGCATTATAGATACCAAGTATTTTCCGTATGTTGCAGAATTTTAAAAGAAGGATTTAATCAAGATGCCTAGAAGTCCTTTATTTTTTTCTGTTTCTTGATTTTCTTCATTGAAAACTTGGAAAACTAGCTTTAGAAAGAGCTATACATCCAGATTTTGGCTGAGATAATAATCATCAGTCTATCTAATAAGCAAATACACAACAGTGGAATTGTGAGACAAAAGATTTGTCTTAAAATACATTAAATAAAATTTTTAAATGTATTTTGCTGGTCTGAGCATTTACAGTGATTGACCATCACTTCTGTTAGCCAGTTACTTCACCAGTGTGCTTTTACCTTCAGAGTGAAAGAATTTAACTGGAAATGAGATGCTGCACTTTGTGTGTCTCTGGTAATTTTATATCTTAACGCGTTTTCATGCTCTTGAAGAATTGTGTAAGTGGAGAGATTGAGATAGCAATATATGCAGCCTCTTTTGTCTGTCACGTGAGAAGATTTACCAGCCTCTCAAACGTCTTACCTAGGGTACCCTGTTCTCTAAATTAAATCTGGCATGCTCTTATTTTACCATTTAGTAATCTGAACTTTGATTTGTACTCTAGAGGAACTATTGGTAGTTCATCGTGCCAGTCATGAAAATGTGGAGGACGAGTCCTAGCAAAGAAATTGTGTAGAAGGCCAAACGAGTAAATCTGTGGCTGATTCCGTTGTATTGACATGCAAATCTGCAGTTTATCTGAGGAGAGCATTTCTCACTTCATTCATCTTTCGAAGAAGCTCTGTGCTGCAAATACCGTACCATTATCAAAGTATGTATGTTGTAAAAGGTAGAATAATTTGATGTACCGCAGATGAGTTTAAAAGTTGTGCAAACTTTTTTGTAGGTCTGCAGGAAAATTCCATAGCTGACCATTTTATTGCATAGAACTGGTGTAAGGTGAATAAATGTGGATTTTAGTAGACTGGGGCCGGCTCTCAGGGCTCACTAACTTCCGAAATTAGTTACAACTTATCCTGAGTGTGTCCCAGCTAAGAAATTTTCTGTCAGAATGTTGCTGAAAATCATTATGTTGGGGCTACTTCTTGGGTTTTCTTTAGTTGTTTGTGTTTTTGTTTGGTGGGGGTTTTGTGGGTTTTTTTTTTTGTTTTCCCTCTGGGTTCTAGGCACAAAAGGGCTGTGACTCTGAGTACTTCTCGGAATGACAATGTGGGATCTCATCCGCTTGCTTGTCTTGCATTAGTTTTCCAAATGTTAAAATGATGCCTTAGAATATAGGGGGTTTGTATTCCTGGCTCCTACTGAGAGTGTACTGATAGCCATAATGTTGAGAAATAAAATTCTTAATGTAAAATCAGTAAAGAACCCTAGTTTGATTTAGAACTGTACTACTGGCAGATGTACAAACTGAAAAAATAAACAGCCAAAAGTTTTAAAGTTTTAAAACAGTTTTTAGAGAACACAGAGACCTAGTTTTGTACAATGCAAGGCAGTAGTCAAACTCACCTGAGGAGCACATGTTGAGAATTTCTGTGATGAGTGCTCTCAGGATCTAGTTTAGTAACTGGTTATTTTTTCATTTTGTGCTTCAAATTCCAAAGCTTTTGTGGTGCTTGACATGTCTCATTTTTAATGTCAGCTTAGATTTTAAGTTTAATCTGGTTTGTGGTTGGGGTTTTTTTCTTTTTCCAGGCAAAATAAATAAATTTGGGTTAGGTACCATTGTTGCAGAGCAATATTCAAATTGGAGCTGCACGTACAGGTAGTTACAAATTCATCTTATTCTTTCAGAAAATTTTTCTGGAAGAGATTATTTGACTTGTGAGTATTAGAAACATATTGGTTGTCATATAGACATTTTCAAAAGGGGAAAAAGTGTTTTGTATAAGTCAAAGCCTTTAATTTTGGCCCATCCCAAGACAAATATTTAGATTTTTCTATTTTGGTACTGCTTTTCCTAATATATTCCTATTTTATGTTAAACTGATTCATTTTATTGCTTTTTCTTCTTTGGTGTAAGCTGAGCAAATGCTCTCCCAAGAGGTTGACTTTTAATTAAGGAACCAGTTTGGATATTGCTGTGACAAACATGTGGCTATATCCAGTTTATGCATTCTGCTGTGAAAAAGAAGAAAAGAAACTTTCATTAACTGTTTTCAGTTTGCTGAGTGATATCTAACAAGAACTTCTGTTTGACGCTTGCCTGGTGCAAAGTAGTGATATGGGAGAGCAAATGTCTGATTATTTGTTTGGTTTTAATAAACATACAAAATAGGATAGTTTAGAAGAGTAGTCACAAGTCAAAATTTCCAGGAGGAAGGAAAATGTAGGAGAGGGCATCTTCTCTAAGGAGTACTCATGCTTCCAGGACATCATATAACTTCCAGTTGGTCTTTATGTTGAGAAGTTTCTGTAGTGACTCATGATCTGGAAAACAAAACCAACCTAGTTCTATTTTACTAAAGATGGACTTTTATGTAAGAGTAGTGTAGTTTGACTTGACTTGTGGAACTTGAAGCCAAAAATGAATCTCTTTGGGGGGGCAAATTGAAAGTCTTTAAAGTCTTTTCACTTGACAGGGTCAATTTTGTGGAGTGTGCCTGTAGGGGATTTGTCCTGTATTCCCCCCCACACACACCTCCTGAGACAGATTACTGAAGTATCTGAGGCTGGATGGTCTGTCTTTTCTCTCCCCTCTTCTCCATCAAGTTTAACCTCTCCACTGCAACTGTGAACAGGAACTCTAAACTAGAGTCTTGGTGCCCAGGTGCTGAGGAATTATGAGGAAGGGAAAGTTTTTAGAGAAGAGAAATGAGAAGTTGTGAGCTTTCTAATCAAGAAATGCTGGAACTAGTGTTTATTTTTTAGGTCATACCAGTGCAGCTACTACTCTCCCTGTTTAAACAAGTCTGGTTCTGACAGAATATTTGTTATGTAGGACCGCCATCCACCAGTCCATTACTTGAAATAGTTGGGCTGAAAGGCTATGTTTACTAGTACTGTACATCTGGAGTGAAGGGATATCTACCATAAGCGAGACAAGGCAAAACTGGATTTCTGTGATTTTTGTTAGGCTACATGCATATACTAAGTGGAATACAACTAAAGCACAAAGAGCATGAAAGACATATTTAGTCATGGTACAACCTTTCTCTCTTCTGGATACTGATGTAAATAGTTCATTCAAATACTCTCTTTTAAAACTGTCTACCTAAACCAGAAGATATGTTCAAGATTATTAAAGTATTTTTAAGTTCCATATCCTCCTGTGGTAAAGTGTTAAAGAATAGATGTGACTTTCCTTTTTCTTCTTTCAGTCTGTGAATGAAAATGAAGACAAGATTTTTTTGTCCTTTTAAACCCCACTTAATTTCTAAATTTTGAAAGGGTCAGCATTTGAACCAAACAGGTTGAATAGATAGAAATTTAAAAAAAAAAAATAAGCAAGAGTTTGGGGGTGTTTTTTAAGCATTTCAGTAAATTCTGGTTTTGGGTGCTCAGCCTGTTACTTCAGTTCAGTAATTTCATTTTATTTCAAATATCATTAGTGTGTTTTGCTTAAATATTTGTAATATAAATTATTTTAATAGATTATGGTAAGCGTAGACTATAATTATCAATATCTATAATTAAATGTGCCATGTGAATAAAATTGTTTACTCTTTAATCTTAATTACAGGCAGCTCTTCAACTAGAGAATTCAAAATAGGGAGAGGCAACCACTGCAGACTACTTCATCACTTTTGGAGACAACTAGTGAAGGAATGTGATTTAAAAGAAGCGTATGCTAGATAGAAGTATAATGCTGAGACATTCGAGATGATCTGGATCCTGTAAATAGTCCAGTCGTGGCAGCAGGAGGCTATTGGCAGATCAATTTATCCTTCCAAATAAAGCTGTGGAATTTGAATGGCATAGAAGTGGACATTTTCTCTCTTTGTACTGGCTTAAACTTGAAGGTGGAATTTGATTCAGGGATTTGGTTAATATGCAGAAACGATCTTATAAGTATACAATTTACATGTAATAACACTTGAGTCCGTTTTGAGAAACTTCAGTGTGAGTAAATTGACTTTCTTTAATTGAGAGTAAATACATCTAGGTTCAGTTTAAAGTCTAGTCAGTCAGGTGGTGGTGTTCCTTAAAGGAGAAGTAACTTCTGCTAGTACACCTGCTCTGGAATCCTCTTGATGTTTTTTGTTTTAGACAGAGTAGTACATATTGCATTTTCTATTTAAAACAAAAAAAACCCTGCTGCTATGAGAAGAGATTTCCACAAATGTGAAATTGTTCAGGGCAAATCATAAAAATTATTTATCCAAAGTTATTTAAACTATACCAAGGTAAGCTGAAAAATATTAATGGCAGTAGGTGATGTAGTAATACGAAGTCAAGAAAAGAGAGCAACAGTGTAATTCTGTTGACTGCTCGGTGTGGTCATTGCACTGAATTTATTATACTATTTTGCTTCCATATATTATTTTAAATACATATTAATGTAATGCACATATGTACATGTGTCCCAAATGAAAATAAATGTTTGCTATTGTGTAATCATCAATTATATAGTCTACACAAGCTTGCATTTCTCTCTTAAATATTTAAATTGAGGTCATTAAATTGATTATTTTTTTTAATCAATTTAATTAAATTTGCATTAACACATTTTCTCACAGATAGTCAAAATTCCCTGTGGATGGCAAAATCCATGATGAATGACAAGTAAAAAAATTGTTGTCAAATCCTAGAATCTCTAAAATAATTAAAAGTAAAATAAAATAATCTGAACATACAAATGTTTGAAGAGACCAAAGTGGTTTGGTTTTGTTTTGTTTGCTTGTCTGCCAGTGAGTGTCAAATTCAAGCATTGGACAGTTTGCCTTGTGAAAAAGAGAAGATCTTCCTTAAAAATGGCAAGCTCGAAAAGTTAGATATATTTATTGTAGGAAAAGGTTTTTCAAAATTTGAGGGATATTTTTTGTGTATATGAAGAACTGTTGGGTAAACATGAACTGTGATCTTCAAAAACCTTCACAGAAGTTGAAACTGCTTCTAAGTAGTGTGAGCTGTATGGGATGTCAGAACACTGCAGATAATTAGCAGTGAAGAAATTGTTATCAGAATTGCAAACAAGACTAGAGTCCTTATTTGGAGTTCAGAACTGCCTTTCTTCAGCTGTCTGAGCTAGTGGCAAGGGAGGGAGTTATCCACCCAACCAGTAGCATACAAAAAATTTCACCTCAAAACAGAGACTATAGCACTTAGACAATATTATATCATTCCATTGGCTTACACTTTTAATTTAAGTTCAGCAGCCAGTTAGAGTGCCTCAAGATTTATGAGCACCTTGGCAGAGAATGTCCATCTTTTTCACTGGAGATTAGACAGCTTGGTTTTGTTGATTTGATTGGAGGGAGGGGTTAGTTTTTAAAGGTACCTGGAGTGCTTCTTGAGATTGCAGTTTATGCATGAAACAGTAATACGTTTAAGCACAAATTGTTTGGAATTTCTGAATTTCCAAATCATACTTTGTGATTCTTCAAAGTTCTAGACTTCAAGTTCTGTTCAACCCAGGTACAGCAAATATCAATAACAAATTGAAAGTGAAATTGGAAAGGGGGAAAAAAAAAAGGCAACATAAAGATTTGAAATACTATGCCACCAAGCAATCAAGAAAAATATGGGTACCATTTCTTTCTAAAATATTCTGCATCTTTGAATGCTTTCCTTTTTTAGCTCTGGAAACCAGATTATATGCAGTGCAGAATTGTTCAAAGCAGTTCAGTGTCTGAAAAGAGAAATTATGTGAGCTCTTGAGATATGGTGTGTGATTTACAGTATGGATTGGGAGTGTTGAGTGGTATGATATAGTAACTGTGCTGCGTACCATGAGGCATAACTCAAAGTAGTGGACAAATGAAGCATGCATGTTACAACGCAATATGGTTTTCCTTATTGTCTAGACTATTAGTTTTACAGTTACTTTTGAAATTTCTGTGCTTTATATCAAAGCAAACATGAAAATATATAAACTGATTTAAATAGAAGATGAAGAGTGGTGTGAATAATGCAACCACATGGTTACACTGTACTTGCACCAAAGTAGAATTCTTTATTATGATATTTTGACATACTTTGTGTCCTGACAACACATTTATTCAAGACCTCTAACTGTACCAATATGCTTCCTTTTATAAGAGGGAGTGTTAGAGAATTTTTTTAACTTTGTTGGAAAATATTAGGAATGCCTTGTTTTAAGGTTCTTCTTTTGCTTGTCCTATTAGATTGGTGTAACAGATATACCAGTTTTTATCGCTTGTGAAAGAGACATCAACAAACATGGTGTATGGGGAGTCTCTTTTTTTCAATGAAGGATAAAAATAATGCATAGGACAATTATAATTTTGTTCTCAGAGTGGAAAATCTCAACAAAAGAGAGGAAATAAGGAGTCTTTGCTTCTTTCAGCAGTGTTTCTTCATTCTAGTTTATCTTTGCTTGAAATTACTAGGGGGGTTTGTCACTTCTGCTTAATTTAGGTAAACCAGAGTCATCATTCTTGCCACTTTCTTGAAGGGTTGTTTCTTTAATGGCTTTACTGTGTGACAGGCATGTTTTTCTGCTACAGTTGTAAAATACTGAAAAGAATCCTAGTTCATAGCTTGGCCAGCTTTTTGTGATATTTGGACTCTGTAAAGACCATTGGTGATTTCAGAATATCTGTCCTGCGTTGTTGTTGTCTTGCGTGACCACCTACTAGGACTGGTCCTACACCATCCTGCAATATTGAAGGAAGCTTCAGGACCCTAAAGTAATTTAATCTGTGAGTGTGCACATGCGTGTGTTTTCCTTTGGGGTCTTTTAATTAAACCACCTCTGGTTTATGCATGTTTCATTTTGGATCATGATGGTAGAAAAGTTGGGTTTGATCTAGATATTTCTTGCTGTAAGAACCCTTGCTTTGTGCCTGGTTGTGAAACTCCTGTGTTTTTGTGTGTTTGCCATGATTAAACATTTTCCACTGATTTGTGCAGAAGCATATTGGAAGACGGTCATACAAGCATTCTTTCATTTTTCCACAGTCAGAACTCAAACTTAACTGAACTTGGAAATTTATTTTTGTTCGCAGATGATGTTGACCCATTACTTCTGTAATGGAAACATCTGGCAGTTAATCTTCTATATTGTTTCAGAATGTGTGATTTGTTGCATAAGATTTCATTCTTTAACGTTAGAGAGGGAGAGATGTATCTGGTGTCATTTTGCCATACTAGCTAAATAATGATTTGTTTTTCTTCTGGAATCATTTGGCAAACTGTCTATTATGCATCAAGATGTTTCTTAAAGGTAGCTTTTCTTTTGGGTGACTTTTTTTTTTTTTTTTTCATTTTCAATGCATTGAAGTTTTAACATGGTGTTTTCAGATTCAGCAGGATCTGTCTTTGGGTATTTGCCTGCCTTAGCAGGTCTTCCCCCACCCCCTGCCACTCCCATTAGATTGATTTCCTGTATTTATGGGAGTATTGGAGGGAGTAGGGTGGGTTGAACAAACGCCACAGAGAACCATTTCCTCTTAACAGTAACATCCAAGATGACTGGAACTTACTTTATCTCTTAATTTTTGAACCAATTTTTGGGGTGTCTGTTATTCACAGAGTTTGATCAAGAAATTATTAATGTGAGGTTTAAAATTCCAGAATACTGGTTATGTCACTCTTCAGTCTCAGATCACACAATGTGTAATATATGTCACTTTTTATTAAAGTGTGCTTATGACATTGCTGTCATGGAGAGCTTCCTTTTTCCTTCGGATTTTCTCTGAGAGTTAAATGCATCCTGCCAACCACTTTTCTGTGTAAAATTGATAATTATGAAATATAGTTGCTGACCAGAATCTTACTATGCTTACCAGAGGACCTGAAAACAGTTTTCATCTCAGGTCTTGGTTTTAAACCAAGATGATGATTTTATGATTAGTTTATGAGATTGTCTAAACTTGATTAAGTTTTTTTAAAAAAAGAAGTAGATTTAATGACTGCATCCTAGTACTTTAACTGGTAGCTGCAAAATAGTTGCATGTAGTGGGATACTTTTTCATTATTTTGATAGAAGATTGAAATATTTCATTTGTCTCAGTAGTGCCATGCACAGAAACTTTCTTTTGTTTTTCTGTCTGCTTGGCATCAAGGATAGTGGAATTGAAGAAAGTGTAGCATCTCATCTGAATTAGCATCTGAGACTGAATTAATTATGCTCAGTGTCTTGTCTTTTAGGTAGTGAAACAGCTTTTCAAATTAGCTTTTTGTGTTAGGCTTTGTCCTTCCGTAATTCTGCCTCTTTTTCTTTCTGTGGTTCTCTCTCCTATTTTATGGAAGCATGGGGGTAGTTTGGTTTCTGGGTTGGGTTTTTGGTTTTGGTTTTGTATTTTAAATCGGGAGTTCCTGAAGCATTTTCATAAAACATCACATTTAACTTTTGTTTCTGGCTTGTAGGTATCCAGGAGAAATATTCTAGTTAGAAAGCAGTGGACAAAGTGATTTAGGTTCTCTTTTGTATTTTAATTTGGTTGAAACTGATGTCCTAAGATATCTGCTTGCAATGATCTTTCCTGTATACTGTTGCTGGATAGGAGAAGAGCTTGCGGTATTTTAGTACAAACCACCTGTTGTTTGAAGCCTGATTCTTTAAGTTTGTAATTTCTTCTTGGAATTTTAACTTTAAACTTGTCATGCTGAATAAAAATGAGAAAAATTTCTAAATTAATATTTTGGCTGAGGGAAACATTTTTCTTTTTAACTAATTTAAACAATTAAAACTCTAGACATAATTTTAAAGATTCAATAGATGATGTATATTATATGGGAAATGCAACTGCTCTAAGTGTGTAAAGCAAAATTTCAGGTATCCTGTATTTTATTTTCATACTGTTAATTAAAGTATAAGATTATTAGCTGAATTATCACATTTATGTAACTGTGAAGATACGAATCCTTAATTTGCGATAGTTTAGAAAGTTTGACAGAGTCATTGGTGATAGATGTTTAAATGTGTTGACCTGTGAATGACAAAATTCTTACTGTTGTTTTTTATTCCAGGTAGGAGAAGACAGAGAGTGCATCGTCCTCGTTCTCCAATATTGGAAGAAAAAGATATCCCACCCTTGGAGTTTCCTAAATCCTCAGAGGACTTAATGGTGCCTAGTGAGCATATAATGAATGTTATTGCCATCTATGAGGTACTAAGGAACTTTGGCACTGTTTTACGCCTCTCTCCTTTTCGTTTTGAGGACTTCTGTGCTGCTCTGGTAAGTCAAGAGCAGTGCACACTTATGGCAGAGATGCATATAGTGCTTTTAAAAGCAGTTTTACGTGAAGAAGACACTTCAAATACTACCTTTGGACCTGCTGACCTCAAAGATAGCGTTAATTCCACTTTGTATTTCATAGATGGAATGACGTGGCCAGAGGTTCTGCGGGTATATTGTGAGAGTGACAAGGAATACCATCATGTTCTTCCTTACCAAGAGACAGAGGACTATCCTTATGGACCAGTAGAGAATAAAATCAAAGTTCTGCAGTTCTTAGTGGATCAGTTTCTTACAACAAACATTGCACGTGAAGAGTTAATGTCAGAAGGTGTTATTCAGTATGATGATCATTGTAGGGTTTGTCACAAACTTGGGGATTTGCTTTGCTGT
Source organism: Morus bassanus (assembly GCA_031468815.1). NCBI lineage: Eukaryota > Metazoa > Chordata > Aves > Suliformes > Sulidae > Morus > Morus bassanus. Next base: position 5,805,284 of record CM062577.1, on the reverse strand, counting down.
GAAACTTGCTCAGCTGTGTACCATTTGGAGTGCGTGAAACCACCTCTTGAAGAGGTACCAGAAGATGAATGGCAGTGTGAGGTCTGTGTAGCACATAAGGTGCCTGGAGTAACTGACTGTGTTGCTGAAATCCAAAAAAATAAACCATACATTCGACATGAACCTATTGGATATGACAGGCATAGACGAAAATATTGGTTCCTGAACAGAAGAATCATTATGTAAGTAAACTAAGCATTTAGTATTTTCTGAACAATAATATTGTATTGAGTGTATTTTTAATATGTCCTGTAAGTTGCTGTTGCCATCTTAGAATTGTTCTTTCTTTAGATAAGACCATTGCTTGCTGTTTTGTAAGTAGATTTCTAAAGACCATGTAATTAATCCATCGATTTTCTCCAAAATAAATATTCTCATAACCTATATATAAAAAGGGGGAAAAATCCAGGGCCTTTGGCTTAATTTTAATGTGCCTAAAACACATGTATATGAGGAAAAGAAAGGGAATTTTAATAAGAACTCTCCAGTTTCTTGTAAAAGTTACTGGAAAGTAATTTAACTCTCTTTGTGATCACATGGTGTGTAGGACACTAGTTTTGGTACGCTATCACCTGCTTAGATAGTATTTGGCAGTTAGATACTGGTTTGATGGTCTGCCTTTGAAGCTAAGACTTTCAGAGGCACTCAAAGGTATTCACCATATCTGTTAACTAGAAATGCAGGTAATGTTGTATGTGAACAGTTCTGTAGGTGTAAACAAAGTCAAAATAGAAATGCCTGTCTTCAGGTGATCTACTTCGTATGTTTAACACAATTTCCTGTTACTGGTTGGCTTTGAGATACATCAGTATCTCAAAACATTAATAATAATCAAACCCTTGGAAGTGAGGGCATTGTGCCCTGCTTTTTTTACCTGAAAAGTTGAATCTGAAATTATAAAAATACTTCTACATTTTACATAGGAAAATAGCTAAAGACTGGTTTTTCTTATGAAAGACTGTTCTGATGTAACTGTTCTCATAATGGAGGAGAAATAGTGTTTAAGTGAAATCAATGGTTTTGTTAATTTAGGAAAAATAAAGAGATTTTACTAGATTTCTTGAAATACAATTTTCCATTCGGTATTATGGAGAAAACAGGTCACAGCTGGATACCTTAACAGAATTTCATACAAAACAGATTACAGTGAATGTTAAGATATTAGCCAGTGTCTTTAAAAGGGATTGTGAGGACTGTTGATGGCATTACATCTTGCAAACAAGGCACTTCTAAGGACTCATTTTAGTCCTTTAAAATATAGTTCCCTTTCTCTAATGTGGTGTTTGTTAGCTGATGCTTTAAGTATCAATTATCGCTGCTTTTTGTTTCCTGTGCTCGTCTTTCAGACTTGTAAAAAAAGAGTCCATGTTTGATTATTTTTAGTTTCTCTGGGTTATAAATGCCACAGTAGTAAGTAATCTTTTAAAAGATGCAGGGAATCTTTTAAACTGTTACCTTTTTTGTATACCCTATGTTTATACTCAATCACATGCTGTACGGTATGTAGTGTATTATTCAGATGGTTCAGCAGAATGTGATGGTCATCGTGAAGCTGTTGATATACTAATTCTTCCATTGCCTCATACATAATTTTCTACCTTCTGTTTCCAGAAAATCAGTTGAAAGTTTGATTTTTCACAAAAAGCCTGGTTGTGAAGGACATGTAACTGATAGTCTCTTTACTCTAGTTACCTGTGCTTTAATAACTTCGTCTCCTCTGTGTATGGTTTTTGTATCTTTCCTTTCAAACTCTTAAGGAAAAGGTCATTCTAAAGATGGGTTTGTCTCACTGCTCTACTGTGTACTGGTGGAACAATTATATTCTGGTTGCCTGTAGAGGTCTAGGAATTATCATAAAAAAATCCAGAGAGTCACTCACTCAGGGGGTGATTTTAAGATAAAGAGGCAGACTTTTTTTCCCCCCCAATATGTAGGTGAGTTGGTAATTATTTTTTTGACTGAACTTGATCTATGAAACAATGTTTTTTTCCTAACGAAGTGGAATATTGGTTGTGCGGAAGGTTTTGATATAGACAGTACTTAAACATATTTTAAACTAAAATAAATCATACAGGTGCTTCTTGATCCTTTGAAATCTACACATGTGAAAGTTGTTTTTCTCTAGTACATTGGTAGTAATTTTTACTGCAGTAGATAAAGTGACTGCAAAGGTTAAATGTACTGAATTTTTTTAAAATTATTTTTGCATTCCTGTTAGGAGTTCAGTGGGCAAATTATTTGTTTCAGAAATCGTAAATCAAGTTTTATGAACATAAGTTTTGTATCCTAATCGGGATTTATTTAAAGAGAAAATACCTTAGTATTCCATTTCAAATCAAAATAGATGAGAACTGTAAACAATACAGCAAAAGGAAAATTTTTATTGGATTTTCCATTTGACTGATTTTTTTGTTAGTGATTAAAATATTTCAAAATGTAAATAGAAAAGTATTTTTATGTTTACAAAGACAAGAAGAAATGCAGTTCATCCATTGTTTTCTGATTTTTCTTTTTGTATTCTCATGTGGATCATCTAGGTTGAAAGATTCTTTCTCTGCTAGTTCCTATCCTTCCTGTTACCATTAGATACCATGCCTTCTGCTAGCATAAATGTGCCTGTGCATGCTTCCAAAACAAGTTCTTTCTGAAGTATGTGTTTTGGATTAAAAATTTTTTCAAATCTTCATGATAGAATCAGAAGAAAAAAAAGATAGACGGTTGTTCTGGTAGATCTGCAGCAGTAGTACTCTTTAACAGTGCGGTGTGGCATGTACAGAATCAACCAATTCCACTAGGCTTTTCATAGAATTTTGACACCTTTAAATTTGTGCATAATGTGCCTTGAAACTTTATGCTAAAGCCACTTTATAAGGGGACAAAAGTATTTACTACATAGCTAAAATCCAGGGATATACAACTTTAATAATTCACGTAGGTATTAAACTCTGCACTTTCAGTTTTTAATGTCCTTTAGATACAGTAAGCATGCTGTATTGCAGAGCCAACCATTTTGCATATATATACTGAACAAGATCAAACCGCATCTGGTGTCTTGGATAACTGAAGGGTAACTTAAAGGGTAACTGCCAAATGCTAAAACCTGAGATTCATGAAATTATATTATCATATTGACTTTATTAAAATAAATAGAGTGTATTCACCAATGCCATGTGATCAAATACATCAGAGGAAACTAATAGATCTAAAAATAACCTGCACAAACACTGATTTGAAATCTTGCCCAGGGGGTGAGAGAAATGAAATCCTAAATTCTTGCATTTTTTTTTTGTTTTTCGAAGGGGTTTTTAGGGCTTTTTACTACTTCTCCTCTCTCCCCTTATAAATGTTATAAATCCATCATAACACTGGTTTTGCCATCTTCTAAAGGGTTTTGTAGACTTGTTCACTGATACTTTTATTTCCATGCTTATGACTTGCTGAGGGTAATAAGCCTTGTTTAAGGCGATCACTGTGGTTTTATTTCTTTTTTTCCACCTCTTCTGTTCTATAAAGATGGAAAAGTGGACTCTGAGAAGGTCTGCTCTCCTACATCCCCATGAGCAAATATCAACAAGATTTTTTTTAAAAAAAAAAAAAAGGGGCAAGAGAAAATTAACTCCTGAGGTTTTGTTTCAAGCTCTTAACAAATTTAGGATGATGTCTCTTGGTCAATTGCATTTCTTTTGTTTGTGAAGGTTATTTCTGCAAGTTAACAAGTCAGGAAATATACAACTTCACATTCTTCTAGTAAACTGCTGCAGTTTTTTAACAAGTTATCTTTCTAGAAATGTTGAGATGCGTTGGATTTGTCAAATGTCTCTGAAAGAAGATAATGAAACATTGTTTGGCTTTCATGATAGCAGAAATAAGACACAAATTGTTTTTCTGGAGTTGTATGTATCTTCCTCAATTGTGAAAAACAGTTTCAGCTTTTTTTCTGCAAGATTTGTTATGTTGTTTATGTTCTTAGTGGGTCCTCCTCTATTTTCTCCGATTAAAAAGGTTTTGGATCTTCATTTAAATAAGATTACTTTTTAAACAATTTACTGAATTCTTCTGTTTCTAACTATCATCATGGAATTCGGGAAGGGGTGTATCTACTTCGTTATTGCTTTACTTGAAAGTTTCTAGCATCTTCTGTTTTGTCATTTTTATCAGTCTTACAACTTGCCTCTAAAGCTTGCCAGTGAATAGTTCAGGTAGCGGTGAAGGAGGCTGGAAGAGGTAGTAAATATCGTGTGATTCTTTTCTCCCTTGCTTGGCCTCACTTAATGTATGTGACTCAACTGAGTCCCCTGGAGACAAAGTAGACCTGTCCGGCACCAAGCTGGCAAATCTGTCTGGCTTGTCAGAGAAAATGATTTGGAATCGGTCCTTGTGTAGACTTGCATCTTTCCATCTTCTTTTTATGACAGCCTCTCCGATTTCTTCAAAGGGTAAAAGTAGTGTCCCGATAGCCTATACAAGAAGGTGTTCAGGGAAAGTTAGCTTAAATCTTTCAATTGTTAATTTAAATCTTAACTTTGCCAAAATGGATCACATAGAATGCTTTCTGCGGTAGTTCTTTGACTGTTAGTGAGTTGTTAATGAATATCCCAGGGCTTCCACTGGCGTACACCTGATTCTTGAAAAGAAGCCTGACCAAAGATGAGTTTTATGTAAGCATACATGACAGAAAGCTTGTGCCATTTCATTTTCTGTCTGTGCTTTTGTCAAGAGAAACTGCTAATTCCTGAACTTCTGTTACTAAGGTTGTGAGAGCCTTCAATTCAAGAGAAATTCTATCCTCAAAACCCTAGATAAATGAAATAGAAGGGAAATAAAATACTTTTGGATGACCTCATTGTCCATGTCTAGAATATTATCTGACCGTTTTTTTGATGGGTAAGACTCGAATCACACATAGAAAGATTAATTAGCTCCAGGTGCCTTCTGCAGAATGCTCTCTCTGGTCTAGTGTCTTGATTCTTCACAGTGTGCCTCTGGGTTTTGTTGGCCTGTAATATAGCATACCTTTACTGGTACTGAAGGCTTTTTCTTGAGTTATACAGGGGAATTGAACCTAACAGTGAATTGCTTTTCAGTCCAATGGAACCTTGTAACCCTAGAATAGGATGAACTGATGGGAAAGGAAAAGACAGATGCTTCTCGGGATTTTCAGGTGGCATACATATGCATCCTGGATGCATTAGCATAGCTGTTAACAGTTTCAGATATGCGAAGTGGGGGGAGAAAGTGGAAAAAGAAGAAAACACTTGGATAATCACCATCGAAATTTAAGGAAGGTGTACAAGCCTCTATGCCTGAGCTGCTTGCCTGGCAAATGGGTACTAGCACAGCCTTACTTCGTGGAATGATACTATATAAAGCGTTCTTATTGTTGCATATCTAGGTCATATGAGAAGATGTATAAATGGCATATCTATCTAGCAAATAATTGTGTAATGAGCTAGGGGTTCCAAATGAAAGGTTAAAGTTCCCTTTTTGGTGAGCTAAAATAATTAAGGTATAAACTTAGCAACAGCATTATATTCTGCGGTCGTGTTTGTAAGGAGCAGAGCAGCCTTACAATTGCTGCTCTGGCACTGTCTTGCCCTCGCTGCTTCCATTAGACAGTTGCCAGGGGAAATTCAGAAGCTATACTTTCCCTGTCCTTTTTAGTTAAGCATTTTGTTTCATCTTTTTCTTTCCTCTTGCTGCATAAAGCTGTATTCTTGCATTCACATCTCCCCATCCCTATTAGTTTTTGGGAATTTGCCTTTATCTTCTTTTTCTGTGGCTTTTGTTCACAAACAGTAATAAAGGTGCTGCCATTCCTATTCTTGCTAGTAAATAACTTTCTTAGTTTAGAGGAAATACCATTTAAATAATAACTTTTCTTTAACATGGAAGTCTACAGGCATAGAATATTCCATAGAGTCAAATGATTGTCAGTGTTCAGCTGTTACTTTTTGATGTGTAGTATGTGGGCAGTCTTCCCGAAATGAGCTGTTTTCTGAGAAAACTTGTCAAACTTAATGATGCTAACCTGTTAAAACTAATGGAAAGTTACTGGTAACCTAGAGGGATAAATGGGTAAAGTAGAATTAGTTGCTTTTCATGAGCAAAGGCCTTTATGAGAGAAATGATAGCATTTCTTTGCAATACACCAAGTTTCATCATTAATACCAAGTCTTTTTTGTAGTAGTGGTTGTGACAAAGTAGTAGTTGGATTTTGAGTAATACTGCCATTATTAACTTCATAACCACCTTATTTTAGTAGTATTCTGATTGAGTTGTGAATATTACAGTTTTTTCATAATACAATGTGGAAGATAGTAGATAGATGACGATCAAGTTGCTTTACAGTGGTTTGGCTTTCTGAATACTTCAGGCCAATTTTTACCGTCTTAATGTATAAGCCATGTGGAGGCAGCCAGTAGAGAGGAACACACAAAAAACCTTATAAGCGTAGATCTTTCAAACTACAGTCAGCTTTCCATTCCTATCGACAGTTTGGTTTAGGATTATTGGTGAGTCATAGGTCTGTAATACTTTTACAGGTAGTGCAAGTGTAGCAATAGCTTAGCTCCTCCTCCACATGTGAAGGCCAGGCTGATAAGTTGTTGTGTCACCCTGTATGGTGTTCCCAGTATTGGGAGTGCTAGGGTGTGTTGAGGAAATGCGTGGTCCTGCCCACAGCCAGCCTGGATCTGGCTGCTGCTGCTGCTGAACAGGACCTAACCAAGCCAAGGTGAAATCAGGATCCTTCTGCAGAACTGCTTAGTTAGCCTGTTACCTGAGGTATTTATGGAGCTCGCTTGGGTCTGGTGGCCCTGTTGAGATGCTTTTGACACTGTGGTCCTCCAGTTTTGTCTAGGCTTGTGGTGTCATGGAGTACTGCTGTATAAAAAATGTGGAAATCCCTTCATCTTTTCAAAGGGTCGTATTAGGATTCTTTTGTCCCTTACTGGTGCTCTCACAGGTGAATGCCGTAGAGATGGTAATACAAAATATTTTATGAACATCACATTCTACAGTTTGAATTTCCTAACCTTGCTATTTCCTGAACATGCAGTCAGAAATACTACCCTTTATGGATTCTGGAGCCATACCCTCTTTCATTGCAAGTTGTTTGAGACTTAGTAGTAGATTACTGGTTAAATATAATGAGTAAATATAATGAGAATAAACCTTGTTGCCAGATGGGACAAACCAGTTTTTAAGGAGACTCTTCAAAAGCTTTTCTGAGGAAGTTGTCATGAGAAGAACTGAGGGGATGAAAAAAGAGAAAGAAGTGAGAAAGGAGTATTCGGGTACTAAACTGTGTGCATATGAGTGGCCTCATGTGATTTGTTTACTCACATTCAGGTATTGGCATTTAATAGTTCTCTGCAAAAGGTAGGCTGATATTGATTTTTGTAATTTTTCCAGATATTTTAAAATTAATATTTTTTACTACTTTTACAGAGAGGAAGATTCAGAAAGTGAGAAAGATAAGAAAATCTGGTACTATAGCACAAAGATACAGCTGGCAGAGTTAATTGAATGCCTAGACAAAGATTACTGGGAAGCTGACCTATGCAAAACTCTGGAAGAAATGCGTGAAGAAATTCATCGGCACATGGATGTGACAGAAGACCTTACTAATAAAGCAAGGGGCAACAACAAGTCTTTCCTTTCTGCAGCAAATGGTAAGAATATTTTGTTTAATGGGAATAGATGTTGCACTTTGAATTAAATACTAGTTATATTTATTTTCTTATAAGAAGTTTATAGAAGTTGATGGAGAAGCATCATGCAGGTACCATCATGGCTATGTAGTGCTGACTTGTAGGACTATGTATCATGTGTTCCAGGATGTCCTGAATGATTCAGATTCTTGACATGCTTAGGGTGTGCCAGATTGTGATCATTCCAGGTGCTGGAGCAGAGCTGTGTTAACTCGTCATAAACATTTAACAATCCAATGGGAGTTGGAGTGGCAAAACTATTAGAGTTCCAGTATTTGCTCCAATATTATGGAAAGTGTGGAAGAATGCATATTTCCTCTGCAGTTCCCCACCAACTTAATTTATCTACCTTGGAGCAATAAATAGCAATATAAATCTGTGAAGGCTTGAACTTTGGTTCTAGGGAAGACGTGAAGATTAGATATTCAGGTTTAAAAATGGATTTAAGTGATGAATTTATAAATGCATAACTCTGAGAAATCAATAATTAAATGTTTGAATTGTTTCTTCTAAGTTGGAAAAAGTGGTAAGAAGTTGGATGTTATCTTTTGTCTTGTTGAAAAGAAGTAGTGTTTATGTCATATTATTTCTGCTCAGTGGCTCTGTAGGTGGTGGTTTGTTATTTATTGGTGACAACATACTTTCTTGGTAGATGAAATTTTGGACATTATCAGAGCAAGGAAAGGAGAAATAGTGGAAGATAAAAACACAGTAGATGATGAAGCAGAAAAGGCCAAAAGTGACGTTGATAATGACCAGACAGATGCTGAGAGAGGCAAGGAAGAATCTGGAGACCAAGATAAAACTGAGGAAACACCCGCTGAGCAAGACGTGGAAAAAGTGAAAACAGAAGGTAAAGAAATTATGATTGTGCTTTAACAATTTCATTTAAGTAAAGTGAATCTTTAAGATCCTCACATTTCTTTAAGTGTTAAAGTTAAGTAATACGTGATACTTCTCAGTTCCTTTGTGATTATATATTATAATTGTTTTTCCTGTTAAGCAATTTCACCAATTTTACTACTTTTCAAGTTAAATACAGCTAGCTTGTTGATACCTTGGCTTGAGGTACAGGTGGCATTTACAGGTTGTCATCAACATGTTTGTAGTAAGCAATATTACATCATTTTTAGCATTGTTTTCCTCATCAGAATTAAATAGTTTGTTCTTTGAGTCTGAGACAATACTCTCTCATAGCCCAAAAAAAAAAAAAGGAAAGGAGAAAGCTCGATGTCTTTCAGCATTATCAAACAGGCAAACAAAGCTGCTGAAGTTGCTTTCTATGGATGATGCCAAAATGACATCCTAAGACATACTAAAGAATATCCCTAAAGTTTTGTTGTGCATTTTACTATAGAGGCAACAGTCGTTGGGGATAAAAGTAACTCTGTGACATCAAGCACTGATGACAACACCACAAATCCTTCTGCAGGAGAGACTAGTTGCTCTGAAGGGAAGAACGCAATGGGGTGTCAGTCAGAAACCCCTGATAGCAACAACGTGGCAGAGAAGAAGGTGGCATCAGAGCTCCCTCAGGAACTCTCAGGTACAGAAGGCACTGTTACCAATGCCTCTGTAATTTGGGGAATCTGTTAAGTTTTTCTATCTGGTTTGTCCACTAAAACCATTCACAGCGTATATCACTCATGCTGTTTGCTTGCAGTGCCATCCTTTACTGCTACGTTGTCATTAACATTTCAAAGTTAATTTTCTTGCAACTAGTGCTTGAAATTTGTGGCCCTCTGTGACATTACAACTTGTTTCCATGCCTTCCACAGATGACTATGGCTAAGCTTTTTATGTTCTATTTTCTGTATATTTTATTTTTCCATAGTGATCCATAATGATTGTTAGCATCCTATCAAAGTTTATTTCAAAATCTAATTTGCTGTTGGCTTGTTTATTATTTTAACCTCTCATTTACTGTATAAATTACTAACAAAGTATTTTCATTCACGTGAGTAAACCATTGCACTGAAGCATCAGGATTAAAATTGTCATGCTAGGAATTTTAAACAGATTTCAGAATTATAAGCACAGAGACTCTTGTTGTATTTTAACATGTTTTGTTCTGCCATGTCAGTGATTCAACAGTAGTAATATACACTATTTAATTCAAAAAAAAAAAAAAAAAACTAAACCAAAAAACCCCCTGAAACTTTAGAACTAGGAATAAATGGGACTTGATTAGGTGTAACATAAGTTATCAGTGTACTGTTTTAGAATGATATTCTATTACATTTAGAATGATATTCTATTACAAGCTTTACTACATAACCAAATGTTATTCTAAACATCTAATTGCTGTTAAAATAATCCGTTTTATTTTCAGTTCTTAAAAATCTAAAATTACTCTAATCTGTGATGTAGCCATTCTCAGTGTGTTATGTTTTAACACGTGGTAGTAAATGTTTTCTCTCTTACAGAAGTATTTCTCCATTCAGCTACAGGTTGCAGTTCTTGAACTTGCAAATGTGAATGCATCCAAACCTTGTAATAAACTTTGTTAATAGGAGGAGAAAATGAAAGTTAAGATTAATCTGCAATCTGCAAGCCTCATAATACACTTGTTTTAATACAGAACACGTCCCAGTGCATGGGACAAAAAGCATACATTTTAGATATTTGACCAAATACTTTTGCCTGTTTTATTCCATTTTAAAGCTAAAATAACTGTATAGAGGTTTAATGGACAAGATACATAACCTGTAACTTTTTTCCAGACACATTTATGGGTTTGTATTTTATTTTAAAGCTTCACTTATATTTATCATTATTTCTTTATTATACTTTTATAGGTGCTTTTCTCCTTACAAAGCTTCCAGCTTATTTTTAAATTAGTCGGCTTTTTTTGTAGGAAGGTGTGTGTGTGTGGAGAGGATTCTTGCTCAAGTCTAATATACTGTATTCATAGTGATACTTGTGTTCCTATTATGAAATTTCAGTTTGAGACACTTGTTTCAGAGGGAGGGAGGGATACTGAACCACTGAGTGAGGCAGCTACCCCCAAAGAGGGGGAAAATAAGAGTAAAATGCAAAGCTAGATGAGAATGTGTGTGTCACCATCCTTGTAAATGCAGTTTGGATATGAGTCTTTAATAAAGAAGTCTGTTCTGGGTGCTTCTTCTCTCCTCCAAACAGCAGGCACCACAAACGGTTCCGTTTCTCATCTTAGTAAAAAGGGAAATGGATCAAACAGAGGTGGTGACCTACTTGGCAAAGCCAGAAATGAAGATGCATTCAGGTTAGGGATCGTCTAAGAATCCCAGAATATTTACCTAATCTTCTTTCTGCTAGGAGTGAATATTTCACAAAAAGGAGATTTTGTTCTGTCACCTTTCTTAATAACAACAGAATCCCCAACATCTTGGAAGAATTCTAGAAACAGAAAAATCTTGTATTTTTTAATCAGCTAAGCTGTGTCTCTTTTGCATAAAATCAAAAAGACGTTGTTTAGAGGGATGGTGGCTTGTTCTTACTGGGAAGTTGGAGTCTTTTATTTCTGGGTAGCTGCAATTCACTCATGCTGTAGCCAAAAGATCATATTCATGCAGTATGCCTTAGCAACAAGTGAGGTGGCCATAATGTCCACAGCTGTCAAGACAGACAGGAACAAGGACAGCTGAGCACCCCAAACCCATTTGTCTTACTGAGATTGAAGCAACATATTGACCCATCAGATTGTAAGAAAGAGGCTGATATTTTAAGTTTGCAGAGGAGGTGTTTCGATGTAGAGTTGGTGCCAAGTGAACTGAAATCTGTGGGTTTCCTCAGAATTATCATGCTGAAGAGAGACAAAGACTCGGTGGAAAACTGGAGGGGAACTGAAAGGTGTATACTTTGAGGAACAGCTAAAGCACAAGAAAATCAAAAGAGATAAAATCATAGAAGCTGCAGGAAGACCAAATTTCTTGAAATCTGCATTCTAAAAGCAAAATAGAGTCTCAGTAGTGGGTTCTCTGTGCATCCATCTATAGGAAAAAATTGTCTTGTATTTAAAATACATTCATATTTCATCCAAGTATGAATTTCAATTCTTCGGAGCTGTGAAAGTTGAAACTGCTTGAAACAGAACACAAAATACTTTCATGGATACAATGCTCTGGAGGGAATTAATATTTTATGGGTATTTCTCTCCAGTCCGGCAAAAGATGTTCATCTGACTTTTTTAATGAAAAATTTAAAACTAGAAAAAATTGCATTGATCCAATTTAAAAGAAAAACTAAAAATGAAGTTGTTCTTTTGTAGAAGAAACTGGTCAGATGATCCGTAGCAACAGTAGCAGTGCATCTGCTGCACCTCTACACTCAGATGTTGAAAACAGCAATGGTACTGAGTTGGGCTCTGGGCAGAATGACTCCATCAAGACACCTGATGATGCTGAAAATGCAGAGAGGGGATCCCAGACTTCAGAGGACATAGGTAATAATAGTGTTTCTAACTTTCATTTTATGCATCTTTTCTTTTTACTTTATAACTCCCATACATCAATAAAAAACTTCCAATTTTTAAGTTTGTTTTAAAAGTTGTTTTTTTTTTCCTGGGCAGGAGAGAAATCTAATGGTGAAAGAAGTGATTCTCCAGGCGCAGGAAAAGGCACGCCAGGTTCAACACGAATGCTCACAAGATTACGAAATCCAGATAGCAAGTTGAGCCAGATGAAAAGCCAGCAGGTTGCTGCAGCAGCACATGAAGCAAATAAGTTATATAAAGAAGGCAGAGAGGTTTGTGCACATTTTGGAAAATTCAAAGTAGTACGAAAACTGTTCTAGAAAACTGATAATATTTTTAAAAATAAAAAAGTGATTTTGGCAGACTATGGAGATACTTAAAAAAGTAGTAATAATAAATTAGCAAATGGTGAAATTGTAATATCACAGGAAGCTTTTTTCCTCCCTCTCCTTTACTTTCGCTCTCTTAGTTGCTATCTACAGAGTAGTACGACAGTGACCCAGTGCACCTCCTTTCCTTTAACGTGCTGGTCATAAAAGTTAGAGAATTGTTTACTATATGGCCAGTAATAAGTTACATGCATTTTCTCCCACTTCTGTCTTCAAATCTCACTGAACTGGTGTGCCAAAACTACAACTTTAGAGAGGTTTGCCTTTGATTATTGTTTGAATAGCTAGGTAATAGCCACATCTCCAGGTCATAATAAATCTGCACTGGCAGAGTATGGTCATTTAAAGACAATTACTGCAAAATTGTAGCACTGCTTGATGCAAATAAAGTGAAATATCTCTCAAATGTCTGCCAGTTGGTATAAATTTTTTGTGTGGCTGTAGGTTGTTTTTTTGGTGGTTTGTTTCGGTTCTTTTTCTTTTTTAAATAGCCCAGTTTCTCCAGGAAGGAAGTGTTTTAAAGTTAAGAGTTCATTGCAGTTAGTTGTCTGCATATGGTTTGGTGTATTAATGTTCTTTTTGTTAACTGGTTTTCCTTGTAAGTTAGCATTTAGCATATTTATTCACAAACCTCTCAAAGTTTAGTGAAGCTATTTTCCCAAAGCTGTCTCCCTCAATAGCTATAATTGAGAGCAGTAAATGGGTTCGTGTTTGACTTCTTCAGGAGCCTGGATGGCGGGTTTTTTAATGTTATAGCTGATCTTTGGGAATATCCTAACTATATGCAATCAGTACTGAAGTACATGTATTTAATATGTCTGATAAACAGTTATTTGCTTCTATAAACTGATGCAAGGTGTTTTTATTATTTTATATATAGATAGTTGAAGACTAAATAATAAGTAAGTAAAAAGAAATATTTGTAACTTAAGTGAATCTTTAAAATCATTCTTTCCTTCACAAGGTATTGGTGGTCAACTCTCAAGGTGAAGTCTCCCGAATGAACACAAAGAAGGAAGTTGTGATGAAAGGAAATATCAACAATTATTTCAAATTAGGGCAAGAGGGGAAATACCGTGTTTATCATAATCAGTATGCCACTAATTCATTCGCATTGAACAAGCACCAGCACAGGGAGGACCATGACAAGAGACGACATCTCTCGCATAAATTCTGTCTGACTCCTGCTGGAGAGTTCAAATGGAATGGGTCTGTACATGGGTCCAAAGTTCTCACCATATCCACTTTGAGGCTAACTATTATTCAGCTGGAAAACAATATCCCAGCATCATTCCTTCACCCTAACTGGGCTTCCCACAGGTAATTTAATAAATTAAAATATATATTCTCTTGTTCTACTTGTATTTTTGCTAACAGTATTAATAAGCAACTATCTTTGTTTTTTCAAATCAGTGATTTCCAAGCACCGTGCTTCAGTATATTAAAATATAAGATAACATGTTTCTCTTTTGTGATGGATGGCTAAAAGGATTGCACACTGAGTAGAATATTAAAATATAGGAGGTTTTATCCCACCATTAAATCTTACTAACATAGCATGCTATATTAGTGTATGCGTATGTTTCAGGTTTTTATCTTTTTTCCAATTTAGGTCTAACTGGATTAAGGCTGTTCAGATGTGCAGCAAACCTAGAGAATTTGCACTAGCGCTGGCTATATTGGAATGTGCAATTAAACCGGTTGTCATGCTGCCAATCTGGCGGGAATCATTGGGGCACACTAGGTAAAATAAATAAACATTAAAATCTTTTTGAATGAGAACTTTACTTTGTTTTACAATTGCTAGTTCCTCTAAGCCTGTAAGAATTATGTTGAAATTTAGTCAGTCATTCAGCACTTGAAGTGTTTTTCTCAACCAGAAACACTGAAAATACATGACAAGATTTTTATAGTGTTATTGCTCCTGCAAAGCAAGCTTGTTTTCTTTATCTGAGCCACAGTCTCAGAGATAAAACTTTGGGAGACTAGAAGAGCAAATTACAACAGACAAGACTCCGCTGAACTGAGTCTGTTGACTCTCATTGTGTCATAGAAGCAGAAATTAAATGTGCCTGATATTAGACACAGTTGCAGGCAGCTGTGTTTGCCTTACTGGAATAGCCAAAAAAAGCAGTGTTCCTATTGCAAGTAATATACATAACCTGATACTGGGCTTTCCTCTTAACTTCAGTTATTTAAAATTATTCAAAGGGGTAGTACATGCTGTTGTTTGACTTCTTATATCTGCTTACAAGATCCTGTACTTAAATGTACTTAAATCTCTATGTATTAGATTACGCAGAATGACAGCAATAGAAAGAGAAGAAAAGGAGAAAGTGAAAAAAAAAGAGAGAAAACAAGAAGAAGAAGAAACAATGCAGCAAGCTACATGGGTGAAATATACATTTCCTGTCAAACATCAGGTAAGGTTTTCTTTTGTGTGAAGAGCAAAAAAAAAATACAGAAATGGCTGATTTCTTACTCCTTTTCTGTTTCCATTTTAAACTTAAAATTTTAATGTCATTGTGTTACTCCCTGCCATTGGAGTAGGAACCATGCCCACCTATTCAAGCACATAATCTTGGTCTGAACTAAATTTGACATGCATTATTCTCTTTGTGACACTGCCTGAGTTGACGGATGTTTGTCTACAACACGCAGCCTTTCCTAATGTAAGAGTTCTAGATGGTTATTGGAACCTTGTCTGTATGTCTGTCCCTGTCCAGCGCTCCTCTCCCATCACCACTCCCCCCCCCAGAAAAGCTAGCTTAGCTGCCTTTACTTTGGAAGGTTGTATTATGTGATGTGAACTACTACAAAAACCTATTTGTGTTCTTCTACAGTAGATATTAAATATTTTTGTTGGAGTGGTTCTTTGCTCTAAATTTATTTGTTAAACATACAGGTTGATCCAAAAAATTGTATTATCTTTCAGCTTTTAGGTAAATAGATTTTCACTGTTACATGAAATTAAAATGGTTTTTAGATGTTACTATGATAGAATCAATTTAATTATCAGCAGATGTATCTTCAGTTTTAGATAGTACATGATTTCACAAATACACTTCCAACTTGCTTGGAAAAGTTTGTACATTGACGGTTTTGTTTTGTTTTTTAAAAAAGTCATCTTAGGTTTTTAAATGGATGTATACATTGCAGCAAATTGCACCATTAAAACTACTATTTTAAAAATACTTAACAGGTTTGGAAGCAAAAAGGAGAGGAATATAGAGTAACGGGATATGGTGGCTGGAGCTGGATTAGTAAAACACATGTCCACAGATTTATGCCCAAACTGCCTGGAAATACTAACGCAAATTACAGAAAGTTGCTACCAAGTAAGTGTCTGGATTGCTTACATTTTTTTTAAATTGCTAACATACTGCTTTTTATTGCTCATTTAGTTATTTAGTTAATTATTTGCATGAGATATTTCTTACGTAGACTTTGTTACAAATAGTGTTCCAGAGAAGCTTTTGTGGACTTCTGCTAACCTTTGTCAATATAACCAGTTCAGTTGTCATAGACATGTTTTAGCTACATAAAATTGTTTCAATTATGAAGCTGTGTATAATATTTGTACAGCTTGGTAGAGCCTTATTTAAATTAAAGGTAGATAAATATTATGTAGATAATCACAAGCAAAAAGTAACATCTAAAATATTGGTGTGTATGTACGCTTCCCCCCCACACCCCCTGCCCCATATTGACAGATTACTAGTAACCAATTTTATCTGGAAACAATAGTTTTATAAGGGGAAAGGAATTTATTTCTCTACAAAGTTCAAAACACACCTTCTTGCTTATTTGTTCCAAGGATTTATATTAAGTTTTGCACAGTTGATTTTTAGAATGCATCCTGAACTGTATGAGTCTTATTATAAAATTAATCTTGAGTTTCCTTTTAAAATTTAGATGGCAGCGCACCCTATATTACGTATCAAATTATTTCGTTCCTCGCTTATTGAAGTAGTACTCTCCCTGTTGCTTTCAATTGGATCAAACACAAAATGGATGCTGCTGCTTTTAGTGTTGTTTATATGATTGTTAAACTAGACTTATTTTGCTTTCTGTATGGCAGTTAATAGCCACTACAGTGTTAAGCACAAAGTCATTTCAATACTAATGTCCATTCTGGCTTAACTGTGGAAATCAAAATTATTAAAGTTATTTGTGAATTTTCAGTGTCTGAATTAATATGCTCTTAATAGGCTGGGTTTTCAGAAAGTGGTATTTAGTTTCCTGAAAGTTGAGGAGGGGGTGTTTTGGGTTTTTTGTTTTGTTTTGTTTGTCTGTCTGTTTTGGGGTTTGGTTTTTTGTTTGTGTTTTTAAGAAAAGCTGAACATGGACTCCTGAAGAAAAAAAAATACAAATGAAACATTTTTACCTCTGGTGGGCTTTTAGATTTTTTTTTAAATTCAATATTGCACTAAGCTTAATCTATGACACTACCATTGTATACTTAATTCTGTTTCTGAATTTCAGCAATGATGTGTGAATGACTTGAGGGGTAAACTAACATACATAAAAATATAGCAGAGTATAAAAAATATTCTGAATAATTGAAACCATTTAATTAATTTGTTAATAGCAAAGAGCGAAGATGAAAAATGCAACTTGGATAAACGAAAAGGTTCAATTAAGGTAAAAACAGAGAAAGATCGAACAAAGGAGTCTCATGATCTGCAAGCAAAAGACAAAGCAGATGTTTCAGAAACCTTGGGGAATGTACAAGTGAAAGAAGAAAAGTCACGTGAAGAAAAAGTGCAAGTTGATACAATTTCTGAAAATTTAGATCACGCAAAAGACAAAGGTGATATACTTCAGTTATTGTAAAACTAGCTCTTCGTTACAACATTGCATGTGTAAAAGCGTAGGACCTCAGAAATAACTATTGAAAAACTGTGTAACAGGTTGTGTCGACATTTTAAGTCTCAGTTAAGTGACTGCTTATTATTCCTTGCAGTAGTGTCTGAAGTTTTTGTTCCCTTTTTCTTGAAATCTATTAATATGCTAAAAGGTCTGTTTGTTTCTTGATACTTAATGTAAAAATATAGTTTGGTATTCATTGTTAGGGGAAGTTACTAATTCAGAGTTATTTCTTTTTCACAGTGGAAAAAGAAGTCGATGGTGAAAATGATAAAGTCATCAAGGAAGAACCTATGGATGTAGATGATGTGAAAATTGAATCCCCCATAAAAGATGAGGATAGTCATTGTAAGCTAGATATAATCAATGTCAGCGAGGGATTTCATTTAAGGACTTGCTACAAAAGGAAAGTAAAATCATCAAAATTAGATGGACTACTTGAGAGGCGAATAAAACAGTTTACACTGGAAGAAAAACAGCGTCTGGAAAGGATGAAACTGGAGGCTAGTGCTAAAACAGTAGGCATTCGATCTGTAAGCCCCCAGAAAAACATAAAGGAGCTACAAATGAGAAAAGTAAAGGAAGGAAGCCAGTTTGACATGTCTTCCCAAGATCAAACCTATATTTCAGATAAGGCCCAAGCCGAAGATGCAGAACAGGACTGCTTGCCAATCAGCAGCATCTCTTGTACCAAAACTGGTGAGCTAGATGAACCCTCTTTGCCTTTGACAAACAGGCTATCAAAAAGAGAAGGCCAGCTACTGAATGAAGATTCACCTCAGTCCTCTGAAGGTGAAAACTCCATTCAGAATGATAGTAAAGAAGAAAACAACCCTGAACCTATGACTGCTGATAAGCGTCAAGGGCAAGAGGTTCTTGGAGAGTCTGAGAGTTCCTGTGTGGATGGCTTGAAACAAATAAATGCAGAAGGCAGAATCAAATGGGATGTTTCAGAAACAAGCGAAAAACCTTTGAAACAAAAACTACCTATTACCAGAGTATCTCAGAATGAATGTGAAAACTTAGAGCCAGTGGTAACTGAAAGCAGCTGTCGAAAAGATGCTCTGGCCACTCTTGAAAAAACAGATTCAGAAGGGAATTCTGAACAGCAGAGCAAAGATCCAGAAAACATTTGTATGATCAAAAGCCATATTGAGCCAACGTCCTCTCAAGAAAGTGAAATGGAGGAAGAAGTTGCTCCAGGAAAGACTGAAAATAAATCTGAAAACAAGATTGTATTTCACCAAAAATCAGTTAGTAAAGACCTAGAACCATTTAAAACAGAGATAATTTCTGAAAGAAACCTTGAAAGTCAAACTCTGGAACATGTAAGTGAGGTAGAAGTTGATGAGGATTTACTGAGCTCAAAACTAACTGAGGCTAATGGTCAAAAGAAAGGTGAGGAACTGAAAGTGGAGACAAGTACCGTAAACAAATATCTTGATCAGACAAATCTAAACAGTGTTACTGACAAAAAGACTAATAAAGATGAAGAAACTGAGACAGACTTAGAAAAAGAAAAATCAGCACTTCAAATGAACGGAAAAGACAATGACATTAAAGTATTATCAAAAGATGACTGCTTAGTTAAAGATACCTGTGAAACTAAGGCAGGGGGTGATATTGAACCAAAAGTAAATAATATTAATAAATCCATTCCGGAACATGAAATAAACCCATTGACTTTTAAAGAATCTTCAGTAAAACCATTCATGAATGGTGACATCATGATAGAGGACACAAAGGACAAAAATAATGCGGACCCTAAGTCACGTCTGCAGAGTTCACCTGAGACTGAATCTGGAGAGGGTCTTCAGCCACCAGATGAAGTTCCCAAGTATGTGCAGAAAACTGAAGGAAAACAGCTTTCTCCTGAGAGATCTGCCTTTGTTGGCATAGAAGCAGTGCCAACAGATACTGTCTGTAAAGAAAATAACCTGAATAGTGAAACAGAATCTATGGAAACTGAAGTAATTGAGGATAAGAAAGTTGCTCCATCACCTGTAACCTCATGTGAGGAATCTAGCTTGAGTAGTGACTTTGCTGATCAGAATGGTGTACAGACATATAAAATGGAAAACATTAATGGAGAAAGTAAAATAAAAACTGTTATTACTGAAGTGACTACCACAACATCAACTGTGTCTACAGAATCCAAAACTGTGTTTAAAGTTGCAGAGACTGTAGCTTCTAATGATGAGAAAAAAACAGTAGTATCATCTACAGAAAATTGTGCCATATCCACTGTAACTACCACCACTACTGTAACTAAGCTTACCACTCCAGCTACAGACAGTAACGTTGATGTCATCTCTATACAAGAGCATAGTAAAACAGTGGTTACAACAACAGTAACCGATTCACTGACGACCCCAGAAGGCACACTGGTGACTTCCATGACTGTCAGCAAAGAATATTCTACGAAAGACAAAGTGAAGTTAATGAAATTTGCAAGACCCAAAAAAACTCGTTCTGGAACTGCCTTGCCATCTTACAGAAAATTTGTTACCAAAAGCAGTAAAAAAAGCATATTTGTTTTACCCAATGATGATTTAAAAAAGCTGGCCAGAAAAGGAGGGATCAGAGAAGTTCCCTATTTCAATTACAATGCAAAGCCTGCCTTGGATATCTGGCCATATCCATCCCCAAGGCCAACTTTTGGGATCACTTGGAGGTACATACTTTACATTTTTGAGGAAAAATTTAGGATGTGATTAAGTTAATTGAGTTTTAAAATACAAGTGGTATACGTGTTTGTGCCCAGAAATGCAAATTTTGAAATTTATTATTCAGTAATTTTCTAGGTTGTTCAATAAAGATAGAATGGAAAATCTTTGTCCCGTTGGTTTGGTTAGGTATTTTAAAAACATTTTGATTTAAAAATATAACTAACATTCTATTGTTAGGTACCGACTTCAGACAGTAAAATCATTAGCTGGAGTGAGCCTTATGTTGCGGTTGTTGTGGGCGTGCCTCAAATGGGATGATATGGCAGCGAAAGCTCCACCTGGGGGAGGAACTACACGTACAGGTATTAGTTCTTTACATTTCTGGGTTTCTTAATGCAAAAGCTCTTGCTGTTAATTTTTGAGTATTACACTCATTCCAAGCATTTCTGTAAAGGCTTGATGTTAGCTATGGCATTTGAATTTTTTTTTTTAGTTGCAGTTTGTACTAGTTGCTGTTTCTTTACCTTGAATATATTGGGTTGATTGGAGATTTAGCTTTTATTTGTTTTCTGTTATTAATGGATTGGGACTAATTTTTTGTAGAAACATCTGAAACCGAAATTACAACAACAGAAATAATCAAGCGAAGAGATGTTGGTCCATATGGAATCCGGTCAGAGTACTGTATAAGAAAAATTATTTGTCCCATTGGTGTACCAGAGGCTCCGAAAGGTATGTTTGTTTATACATTTTTCCCCTTCCCATAAGCTCCTACAGAAACTAAGGTAACTGGATCTTCATGTTAATTCAGACCATCAAGGGAGCAAATAGAGCTTGACACGAACTATTCATTCGCCTATTTGAAACAAATGACACATTTAAACTGACATGATTTTTCTGAAGCTGAAAGGCCTTCTTGTTTATAAAATGAGGCTGAAAGAGACACTAAATCTTGGTTTACACTTCAATTTTGTTTTCTGATTGAGCTTAATGTGTATGTTTTGACTGTTCTCTAAAGAAACTCCAACACCCCAGAGGAAGGGACTGCGATCAAGTGCACTAAGGCCAAAAAGGCCAGAAACACCCAAGCAAACGGGCCCTGTTATAATTGAAAGTTGGGTAGCAGAGGAGGAATTGGAACTATGGGAGATCAGGGCATTTGCTGAAAGGTAAACGAATTCAAATGAGCTTTTAAAGAAAGCAGTTTTAATTTGTGTGTGTATGTCAACTAAGTTCCCACTAGGGAACGCAAACTTGGTAGCTACGATCAGTAAAAGTGGGTCTGTTGTATTTTTACTGTGTCTTTTAATAATGGTTGTCAAGCTTAAAGTTGTAAAGCTAAACTATTTACTGGTACCAAAACTAATTTATGCAGACCTTACAGATTTGTTAGAACTAATATTGTATTAATTTTTCCATGCTTATGAACTCGTTGTTGTATGCTAAAAGGCTATTAATGTAATGCATGGAAAGGCTTTAGGCTACTTTTGGCATGCCTTTAAACAGTATGTATTTAAATACCTCTATAATACAAAAAAAAAAAAGTATCAGTAAAATAAAGGTAAATTCAGCCTGAGAATATTCAAGTCATAAAACGAATATTTTCAGTATTGCATGCTTGAAGTTGGAACACCATGTTTAAGTCTCTTGGAAATAATTGTTTTAAGTTAATCGTATTACATAGATTGCTTGCAATCTCAGGTGTAATTATAAATTCCGGTTTTGATTAATAGTTTCCTGTAAGGTGTTTCAGTAGTTTAACATCAGAATATTTCAGGGATGTTGCACGCAACTGCAGTAGTTTATTTCAGAGTGCTTTGAAAGCCGTGACCGCTTTTTCATTGATCTTCAGTCTTGACATTTGTTCTTTTAAGAGCAATTAAACTGGATAAAATGAAATCTAGTTTGACGGTTGGATTTTATGTGGTGGTATAACTTATTTTTGGTTGTGTCTTTGGCAGGGTGGAGAAGGAAAAGGCACAGGCAGTTGAACAACAGGCTAAGGTTAGTGAACAGAAGAAGGCAGAGGAATTCAAGGCCCAATTGGAGGCTCAACTAAAAC
Source organism: Morus bassanus (assembly GCA_031468815.1). Classification (NCBI taxonomy): domain Eukaryota; kingdom Metazoa; phylum Chordata; class Aves; order Suliformes; family Sulidae; genus Morus; species Morus bassanus. The sequence continues at coordinate 5,783,091 of CM062577.1, read as the reverse complement.
ACCAACGATTGGCTGCCCAGCAGGTGGGGGAGCTATTGGTAGTCAGTCCCACCTGTCAGCAACTATGCACTGGTAGTCCACATGCATTAGAATATGGGAAACAAAGTTTATCCTTATCTTACACCATTTTTTCAAATAGTTTCCACCTCCTGTGCAAACTTAGCCATCGAACAATGCTGCTCCCACTGCATACATTCGTTATTTTGAAACGGGTTTAAGGCAAAGATTTGCCTTCCCCACCCCACCCCACCACCACCCCCCCCCCACTGCCCCAATTTATAACACTTTAAAAAGGTTTATTTTGTTTCCATTTTAAAAGAAGGCTGAGAAGCACTAATCTCCAGGTAAGGTCAACAGTGTTCTGTGGTATAATGGAAAGCTGCCTTGGTATGTAGCTGCCTTGGGAATACAACTGCATTTGTTCTTCATGCTTCAATCAAATTGAATCTCTTTATTTTATCCTATCTTAAGTTGACTGAATGAAGCCCATTGATTTTTTTTTATATACAGATAGATACATATGTATGTATAGGTGTGTGTATGTATATATAAATATATGTAATTAAAATTGGGAAACCCAATGTCATGTTGATATTTCACCTAAGTTATTAAGAATTGTGCTCTTTTCCAACTTACTGCTTTTTCATTTCATCTTCCCTGAAGAAAATACATTACTGATGAATGAGTGTTACTCAATTACTGCAATATAATGCTAACCAAACACTGAAATTTAAATTAATTAATACAGAGATAATTCCAGTAACATAGGAAAGAATGTTAGACTAGTTAAAATTTTTAAAAGAGCTTACTGATGCTACCCCTTCACAAAGTGGCTGTCTAAATTAAATGTACCTTCTTGACAGTTACAGCACAGAAGGTTGCTGGGTAAGGTAAGGGATTTTGAACCTAATTTTTTTAAGCAAGCTGCAAACTGGATTTACAGTTAAAAAGAATTATTTTGAAAATTACATTCTTCATGGTGAAGTAGAATGATACAGTCGCTTTATTTTTTTTTTTCCTGTAACTGGCAGGATCTCAGTGCAGGCATCTATAAACTTAGGAATGACAGTAATAAACTCTGTGTTAATGATGGTGTACCTCTTACTGACATAGACGCAGGTTGTATGCACATGGTCAAAGCCAAATGTAGATAGATATTTTTCAAAGTTTTTTAACCTTTTGGATTAATCTGAGACTAATTAATGAGTAAATAATACGGGCAGTATAATTAACATAAGCTGAGGATTTTAAAGATGCTACAAAGGAAAATTTTTGGCTGTGTGCTATTGGCAGAGTTGTTCCGCAGGTCAAGGAGTCTTGTGCTATAGGGTACACAAGCAGCCTGTTCTTCAATCCTTTACAACTTGAACTAAAATCCTACCAGAGTTCTTTATTTTTTCAATACTGGGAAGAGAACATTATTTTACAAAATCTGAAAATGCTAATTATCCCTTCGTTTAATTTTTTTCTAAATTCTGTAGAAACGGCTGGAACAGCAGAAGCAGATACCTGCAGCAGGTGTGGCCCCCGCAGTCACTACAGCCAGCAGCACTGCAACTACTGTCTCAACGGCACAGAAAGTTGTGGTAGGCCCGTTAGCGGGCCCAGTCCCGTCTGGAACCAAAGTAGTACTTACTACAAAAGTGGGCTCTCCAGCTACAGTAACATTCCAACAGAACAAGAATTTCCATCAGACTTTTGCTACTTGGGTGAAGCAAGGCCAATCTTCAACAGGTAAGTAGCTATTTATCATGGAAAGAACATGTAGGTGCTGTGCTGGAGTTCATCCTATCTACATCTTCTCCAGAATATGTAGCGTTATTACATTTCTTGTTATCTTTGCTCTTAACTCTCTTGCTAAGTCAGCAGGACACTTCTGAGATATAATACCTGTCTTAATTTTTCTTTGTTCAGACTTGCTAGGTAGTCTTATTTCTGACCTGTCTCACTTATTACTGACAGTTACTATACTAGTAATCATTGATAATGAAAGCATTCTATGCCATAACGTTGTTTCGAAAAAAAAATCTTTACCAAAGAAAATATTATGCATTCAAAAATGATTGTAAAAATTATCCTGTAGTTTGCTGTTTCATACTTGAAAATAGTCATTTCATTGACTAATTATTCTGCTCTAAAACTGACTGTTCTGTGTACCTCAATAGCCACTAGCACAGCTGCCACTTCAGCCACAACCATTGCCAGCACAGGGCAGACCTTCCAGATCTCAGGCAGTCCAGTAACGATGGCAGGGAAAGTGATAACTAAGCTGCCACTCCCTGCAAACAGCAAGATTGTTGCCGTCAATGTGCCATCAACTCAAGGAGGTAGGGGAAAGGGAACTGAATTAAAAATGTATTCCAGCTTGCTGATTAATTCTCCATTGACACTATTTTCCCAGTGAAGTAAACTGTGACTTGAAGGGGGAAAAATATTTTTATATATATGCAAGTTTCTAGAGCTTGTTCCCCCTATATTGCATATTTGTGTCTGCAGGGGAAAAATGCAAGTTTTTTGCCTATAAATTAGTCTACATTTCATAGTGCAAAATTAGAAGCTTTATTTTTAACAATGTGGAATGAAGCATGCTTTTTTTTGTTATCTAAATTATACATCAACAAAACAACTTTCTTCAAAAAAAAAAAGCTGTTCTTAATTATTAATGCCTGCATCTGCTCTTCACTGATGAGCAAGTGTTTGGCTCCAAATTATGATTAGCAGTTTTTCTTCTTGCTTCAAGAATAAGACTTAATACTTGGAGATTTGTGAATGTATATTGAACAGAAAAGCTCAATTCTCTGTCTCCATTATACTTGGCATCCGAGGAAATCATAAAGGCTACTAGCTTTGTATTGAAATTTCTTAGGTGTCAGAAAAGCATTACCCATTTTCTTCAGCACCACAAGCTTGTAGGTGAAAGGTGTTTAAACTGGTCTCCTACATTTTAAATTAATCAGATTATCACTTTTAATGGTTGTATAATACTAATTTGTGGCACCGTGTCAGTGCAAGGACTTACTTGCAGTTACCATCAAACTGATCCTTGTGAAGATTCACTCTTTCCTTAATCTCTTCTAAATACCTATTTCTTAACTTAAAATGTAGTTGGACTATCAACAATGTATAATGTTGCTTCTTTTTACAATATGACAAAGGTTCTCCCAAGAAATGTTGAAAGATTCAAAGGTGTTTTAGAAACCTGGAGTCTGATTTCTAAATGCCACCCTGGAGTTGCATTTACTTCTTTTGCTGGCAATTATGTCATTAATGAATTCTCAATTTTTCTTTAATTAGGTGTTGTTCAAGTACAGCAAAAGGTGTTGGGTATCATTCCATCAACTACAGGTGCAAGTCAAACGTTTACTTCATTCCAGCCAAGGACAGCGACTGTAACCATTAGGCCAAATACCACAGGGACATTAGGAACAACAAGCACTTCACAAGTAAGATGTTTTTCTGATTATTTAATGCAAAAAAAGTGGGTGCATATATTTTAAGTTATTGGCAGATATTAAAGTTCGGTCTAGTCACTTTTCAATGTTTTTTGGCTCATCTCAGCAATAGTGTTTATGGATCCTTTGTTCCAAGGAGGTACAACAATTCTCTCCAGTTGGAAAAATTAATAGTTTAGAGCTTGCTAAGCCTTAGTGGTGTGGGCGTAGATGAAAAAATATTGGATCTGCTTGCATCTTATCATTTCTTTTTCTAGTTAAAAAAAAAGGGGGGGGGGGCAGGGAAAAACGACCAAAACAAACTGCAAAACCTTCAGGGCATATCCAGCGGCTTTTTTCACAAGTTGACATATGCTCTCCATTTTGATGTACGTAGGTAGTGCAAGGGACACCACTCCGCCCAGGTATGACAGTAATACGGACACCACTTCAGCAGTCAACGCTTGGAAAGACCATCATTCGAACACCTCTAGTGGTGCAACAAGGTATTCTTCCAGCCAGTAGGTTCATTTTAATGTTTAAATTTCCAGTGTGAAATCCATGGTTTGTTTCTTCATAAATACTTTCTGTATCATATGTTACAATGCAAAAATACCTCATTTGGATGCTTGACTTGTTACAAGTGCCTCTTCTGGCTTTTGAATGTGTTAGTTGCAGGCTTTGTCAGTGTTATTCATCATTGACACTGGGAAATCTAGTACTTTTTTTTAAGTCCATTCATTTGAAAACAAACAAAGTTAAGAATAACTGTGCATTGAGAAAATTTGTTGTTTTTTTTTTAAAAGACAGGCTAAGTGTTTGAAGTACTCCGTAAGTATGTGAACTGAATTAAAATAGAAAACATTTTGCAGACATTTTTCAGTCAACCACACAAACGGTTTGTAAAGAAAATTTATGTGCAAACTGCAGTGTGTGCTTCGCTTGTCTGATTATACACTATTCCAAGTTGTTGTGATTCTGAGGTTTGCTGTGCTAATAGTTAAAATGTTGGAAATGCGTTTCTTCTCACAAATTATTCTCTTACAGGTCAGACACAGCAAGTGGTGACTCAAATAATCAGGGGTCAGCCTGTCTCAACAGCAGTTTCTAGTACCAGCACAGCATCCTCCAGTGCTGGACAGAAAACTGTCACAAGTCCTGGAACATCACCTCAGCAAATACAGCCACAAACCACATCGCAGCCTCCTCGCCCTCAGCAGGGACAAGTGAAGCTTACTATGGCCCAACTCACGCAACTAACACAAGGACAGGTAAAATATTTTACAGTCTCTGGGCACGAAAATGTGCTAATGCTTACGATACATCTTACCAAGCCTTTGAATTTCAGCAGTGTAGTCTATCTGCTCATAAATTTATATTTCAACCTTCATTTAGGATGACCAGTAGCATAATTTTAGACTGAAAGCAGCTTAAATAGTAAAGTAAAATTTTAAATATCTCTTCCTATTATATTCCTCAGTAATGTAACCAGCATCAGGAAAGTTTAGCAGTATGGAAAAAAGTCTTTGCATTAATAGCAGTAAGGGACATAATTATTTTGTATGGCCTATTTTGTAGACTTTCAGAACATCATTATGTTCATTCCTTGTCTTCTGATTTTATGTGAAGATTTAGTTTTCATTCATGTTATCCAGAGTCTCAGAGGAAAAATTACAGTATCTGGAACTGGAGGAAGAAAAAGTTCTTACAGCTTCTGCTCAGATCATGAAGGTCTGTTGGCAAAAAATAAATTGTGTCAAGTGTAGGGTAAAAGTAGACTTCTGTGAGTTACCACAATACTTGTTCTTCAAATTATAAATAATGTATGTAAACAATTGTAATGTACATGCTGCTTGTTGCCAGATAGTTTTATACGTGGAGCAAGACTCAGAGTTCATTTCCACACCAAAAGACTCAGAAGGTTTTTTGTAGGAACCTTATTCTGTTCTGTGAGTTCACAAAATGTGGAGTTCTACATCTAGGTGTTGGGACAATACCCTACCTTCGCCATCACTGAGTTGAGAGTGATGTCGTGAGCTGCCCAAGTGCTCGCTTAAGCAACGGAAATTCACAATACGTTACAGCCTGAACAGTCAGTCATGAAAGCTCACAGTTGAGTAGGATCTGATACACGGTTAGAAAATGTTTTCAGTGCAGAAGACACCTTTTACACAAACTCTTGGGATTCTTGAGAAAGTAATTAATAGCATGTCTAAAATTATCCATGCTCTGTATTGCTTATAAGTTCTAGGAACAAAGATGTTCCATTGTAGCTGCTTTCTGGATAGAGTTCTTGTCAATATTTGGATGAAAATATGTGTAACTAATTTCAACCCAGTAATCTGTTGATGATAGAGTTGTTGAAAGAGTTTTTTAGTATTTCATGATCTCAGATACTAGTTTGGGATTTTAGGAATATGGTATGTGGTAAAAGTATTGAATTCTGAAATCCAAAACCCTACTTCTTCTGATTTTCAGCTAAGTCTCTCTAAGAAATATATCACTAATATACCAATATTAACTTTTTTTTAGGGTGGCAGTCAAGGATTAACTGTGGTAATTCAGGGACAAGGTCAAACTACTGGTCAATTACAATTAATCCCTCAGGGTGTGACTGTAATACCTGGTCCAGGACAACAGCTTATGCAAGCAGCTATGCCAAATGGTACAATTCAGAGATTTCTTTTCACCCCGCTGCCAGCAGCTGCTACTACAGCTAGCACAACTACAACAACAGTTTCTACTTCAACCTCGGGTAAGCATTGTTCTGTTCAGCAGAAAAAAGCTTCGATTTCAGCTGCATGGGAGTATCTCTTGAATTTCTGCATGGAGCTCCACAGTAGTTCTAAAAGGTTCAAATTAGTAAGGCTCATAGACATGTCATTTGAAATGAACGGCATACTTGTTTTTATCCTTCACAGCTACAGGGGAACAGAAGCAAGCTCTACAGGCCCAGCCAACATCAGTGCTGCCGCCAATTCAGCCTCAGCCTCAGAGCCAGCAGCAAGCCCAGCCTCAAGTGCAGAATCAGAGTACTCAGCCTGTGCCACTGGCCCAGCCACAGGCACCTCAGCCAGCGCTTCAGCCCGAAACTCAGACCCAGCCTGAATCTCAGACTCCAGCATCTGTTGACTCTCCAGTCACACCTGAAGCACAATCATCTAAATCTCCAGTTCAGTCTCCAGCACAGACCCAGGCTCAAGGGCAATCTCCAGTGCAAGGCCAGAGCCAGCCGCAGACTGCAGTCCTTCCACAAGGCCAGTCCCAAGTCCAGCCTCAGCAACCAGCTCAGGTGCAGACTACAACCCAACAACAGATTCAGATGCAGCCCCATGCTCCCATACAAATTCAAGCTCAGCTGCAGCAATCACAACCTCAGGTTCAGACTTTGGTCTCAACCCTTCCAACTACTCAAAGTTTAAATCAGGTTCCTGTGCAATCCCCAACTCGTCCTCAGCTGCAACTTCAGCAGCCTCCAACAAAAGTTATTACAGTGCCTCAGCTTCAGCAACAAGTCCAAGTTCTCTCTCAGCTTCAGTCACATGTTGTGGCTCAGATACAAGCCCAACAAGGCAGTGTGCCCCAGCAGATCAAGCTTCAGTTACCTATTCAGATCCAACAAACTAGCCCAGTACAGGCTCACCAGATTCAGAATGTGGTAACAGTTCAAGCAGCTAGTGTTCAGGAGCAGCTGCAGAGAGTTCAGCAGCTCAGGGAGCAGCAACAGAAGAAAAAGCAGCAACAGATAGAAATTAAACGTGAGCACACCCTTCAGGCTTCTAATCAAAGTGACATTATCCAGAAACAGGTAAAGTTAACAGAAGGAAATTAAAACTTCATTAATGAAACAAATCTCATTTTAAATGCCTGTTCTTGTTAACAATGTTAATACATTTGATAGGCAGTTAATTTGATTCTTTCAAAGTTAATGCACGATTGCTTTTGGCAATTTAATTAAAGATTCTAAGTTCATTCAGCACATCAAGTCAATTGTACCATGTTTGCAGTCTTCTGGCACCTTGATTCAGCTTACCACTAGCTGCTGGGACAATATATCTTTATTCTCAGTTCAGGAAAGATAGGTTATAGATAGGAGAGCTGATGTTCAGAACACATGTACAGTCCTTTCATTGCCTGCTGTAGGAAACTGAGGTTTCAAAGAGGTATCTGAAATGTAATGCTGTTGGATGGCTGCAGGGCTTAAATATATATTAAAAAAATAGACTCTTATAATTTTTTAAAATAAAATGACCAGTCACTGAAGGAATACTGTCAAATTACGTTTAGTCCCTAGGTTTAAACTTGACATAAGCAAAATATCCTACTCTATTTGGGGGGGGTGGGGGGTGGGGGTGGAGTTGGTGTTAATTTTCAATTTCATTTTCGATTTCCAAATAATTTCTTTGAACAAGCAGTGCCCCCCGATACAATCAGTTTTATTTTGTCACTTACTGAAATAAATAATAGTTCAACTTTTTCTTTAACTTAGGAAATGTCCTGGTTCTCCCAATAATATTATGAAATACTGGCTAAAATTTTCATATTTTATTTTGGATTCTGTATCATCCTGCAGGTGGTTATGAAACAGAATGCTGTCATAGAACACTTGAAACAGAAGAAGACACTGACTCCAGCTGAGAGGGAAGAAAATCAGAGGTGAATATGCATCACAGTGCATCTTTAGATGTGCAAGTTTTACATCTATAACATTTTTTAATGGTGGTATAACAAAATGCAGGTTTATAAAAACCTGTGTAAAGAAATTTTTCTATTTTAAAATTAGTTAAAGTAACACTCAAATGTAACTTCCATAATGATGTTCTTAACTTTAATTGAATCCTGTATATTCTCAATTTTGATTATATGTTTTTAAAGTGAAATGTTGTATTGCATGTGTTTGGAGCTGGCTATAGTTTTTAAATTCAAGGTAAAAACCATCCTTAAAGGAGCACAGAATGGAGAATTAATGCTTCTGTTGCAGAAAAGCCTGGGTTTTGTTTGTCCGTTATCATGGCAAATTATTTCCATTCTTGTCCACTGTACATCTCACTCTACAGAAGGAATTGAAGAATTAGAAGATAGTGCTGTTCAACAACCTAGATTTTATGCCTGAAACTGCTAAACACCAATTTGGAGTGTTTTGTCATTTGTCTTGGGATTATTTTGACTCCTTTTCACTCATGCAGTTGCTTCAACTGGATAATCACAAGTGTGTGTTGTCAGAGAGTAAGAAAAAGAATAGCACTTTTTGTAACGTTTTGATCATCAAATCAGAGTACAAGCTTAGTTGATTACAACAGTATCACTAGGTGATACTTGCTTAATGTTCACAATTGCATAAAGAATAAGATGTATTGTCATATACTCTTCATTAAATGGTGTCAGACAGCCAAATTGGTATTTAGACTGACAGAAGTCCAGTTAAAAAAAAAAAAAAAAAAAGAGTTCTAACTAGCTTGATTCATGGTGCACCTGTCTTTCCTTCTCACTGATTTTTTTTCTTCTCCAAAAATGTAGTTTGGATATCTTACCTGGTGAAAAATCAGACTTAACCAAGTAGTTACTTTGCTCTTCTTACCTGCACTATAAGCAAACTTGTATGGCCCTGTGAAACAGATAGCATATTACATGTCATCAAAATACAGACGTGTATCAAAAGACAGTATGTCTGAGCCTAAGACTACAGAGGTAGCAGCAGCTACTTGTCCCAGCCATTGCTATTTTGTTGTTTGCTTTCAGCTCCTATGTCAATGGGAGCTGTTTTTCATGGTAACTCTGGCAGTAAGAACCCTTTAGTTTTCTAGTGGATTTGAAATAGAATGGGATGGGAAAAGTAAATTCAGAAGAACCAAAACACATTCATTTTTTAATTGAAGTATAAAGCAAAATAAATGAAAATTGCAGAACAAGTGAGGAGGAAAAGAGATTTATAGTTGAGTGTACAACAAACAGATGCAAGATTAATCCTGAGTTGTCATTAGTGAAGAAACTGGGAACTGTTTTATAGTGAATTCTATACACTGAGAAATATTTGTCAGTCCTTATGCTAAAACACAAAAACTGAGTGTTATTTGGTGGTCACTGGAGGGTGGAAATGTATGTTTTAGAAGAAGTTACAGGTTTCCAACTTGCTTTCATCCTACATCAGAATAAACAAATCCAGATCTTTCAAACATGTTTGTGGAAACTGAATTGAGTGAAAATATGTCTCATTGTACTAAAGCCTAAGTTTTGTTAGGAGTTTTATAGCAGAAGGGGAGGAACAGTTAGTACTCAGAGCAGTTAAATGAAATTGGGACTGGCCCTCTTGAGCCTAGCCCAGGGACTTGAAACTCTCCCAGTGGTGTTCTAGTAAATAAGTGTGAGTGGGAGCAATGTGTGTTACTAAATTTACCTTGTATATCTTAAGAAATGTAATAATTTAGCTTGCAACTTGCAGAGACTGGAGAACTGAATGATTTTGCATTCTCAACTGTGGATAAATAGGCAGCTCAGCACAATGTACTACTACTTTATTTCTTCCCCAGAATGATTGTGTGCAACCAAGTGATGAAATATATTCTGGATAAGATAGACAAAGAAGAAAAACAGGCAGCTAAGAAACGAAAGCGAGAAGAGAGTGTGGAACAGAAGCGTAGTAAACAGAATGCTACTAAGCTCTCAGCTCTGCTTTTCAAGCATAAAGAACAGCTGAAAGCTGAAATATTGAAAAAAAGAGCACTTTTGGACAAAGATCTACAAATTGAAGTGCAGGTAAGGACAGATTCTCAAAGACTAATTTGGTTTTAAGCTGGGGAGAATATTTCTGTGTTAATGTTTATTTTATCTGTTTGCTCAGTGAGATTTTAAGGAAACACAGAAGTAGTAGTTCTGGTTGTGGATGCATGGATCCCTGCAAAGCTAGTATATGTCCTTTTTATGTTTGTTGTTTTCATCTGGACTGAAATTACCTTTGTTTCCTGAAACAGCTTCTGATAAATTGCAACCAATGGGTCATAGTAGGCCAAGAGTGTCATCCCCTGATGTTGTGTGAATTGTAGGTTAAGCACATAAAAAATTGCATATTTAAATGGCTTTAATTATTTTCTTTTGGCTAAGCATGGGGATTTATGTCTAGATTTTAATCCTGTCCTGGAATAATCATATGAAGTGCCTCCCTCTCTATTCATTTAATGTACTTCAGGAGGAGCTAAAGAAAGACTTGACTAAAATTAAGAAAGAAAAGGAAAAAGCCCAGGCTGCTGCTGCTGCCGCAGCAGCCGCAGCAGCCGCAGCTGCTGCCGCTGCACCGCCGCCACCGCCGCCACCACTGCCACCACCACCACCACAGCAACATGCAGCCAGTGTCGTCTCCTCCTCCTCCACCACAGTCCCAATGCCAGTATCCTCCCAGAAGAGAAAGCGAGATGAGGAGAAAGATTCGTCAGCTTCCAAGTCGAAGAAAAAGAAGATGATTTCTACTACCTCAAAGGAAACAAAGAAGGACACAAAGCTTTACTGCATCTGTAAAACGCCTTATGATGAGTCTAAGTGAGTAGTGAATGCCCTAGCCTTTTACTGTGTATTCTTAGCTTTAGGTTTAGTATTTAGCTGTTAGTGCAAGGTAGTTCTAGAATTGGAGATAAGAGTATCAGGTGTTATTGCAGTGATCACTAAGTTATAAAGAATAAAGCCTCTGTTTTCCACTAGCAGTTACAAAACTTATTAACATACTTGATTTATACTATTAATGTACATGATTTATATTTTTACTTGTTTGCATGTTTCCATTGTATGACCTTTCTGTCTCACATGCACATACTCTTTTTTCTTTTTTTCCTCCGCTCTGTTCTTTCTTTTGCCGTTTTGCCTCTGCCTCGGAAGCAACTGACAATTTGGTTTGAGCAATTTCTTGTGAACAAGTAGCTGATGTTCTTTAGAAAGAGCTTTGGTACCGTCTTCCAGTAAATGACTTTCTTTTGTAAGTCCAGAGCCAGTAAAGGGGGTTCCAAGTTACTGGACTGCAGTTCACTTTGGACGATGTTTCAGGTAGAAACAGTTTCCATGTGTTATAATTTACATCCCAGGGTTGACAAAAAATGAATATGTAAGCATTTGACAAAGTGAAAGCTGCAGTTCTCTGTAGTTTGATTCTGACTGTGAATAAGGAAAAATATTTGCGCTACATACCAAGTTTTGTGAAGAATTTAGTAAGTGGTGGAGTGGAAAATTCAGTGGATTGCAAGGGGATAGTGTTAATGCGTTCCTGCTTAAGCTAGAAGTGACTAACATCAGTAGTTAGTGATGGTTAATATCTGATAGCTGCATAGAGATGTATGTAAAATAAATTTGACTTCAGACCAATTCCAAGTGAGTATGTACCTGCTCAACTAGTGGCAGTACCAAAAAGTATTAATTGGTGCCATTTGGTGATGGTTTAAATGCTGAAAACAGAAAGAAACCATAGAGGTGGAGGAGTGCTTTCACTCCAGCAATGGTTCTTCGTTCCAAATTTAGGGCCAGGACTAGAGGATCTCTTGAGGTTCCTTCTAGCCCTTTTTTTCTTTTTTTTTTTTCTTTTTTTTTAACGAAGTTGAGGTTTTCGGGCTTTTTTCACCTTGGTTGTTCAGTAGCTCTGAACATTACAGCATGACATCAGTGGGGGAAATTGGACTGTTCTCTGTGCTGCCATCACTGTAGAAATAGCAGGTGGCTGATGGCTGGTTGTTAATTCACTATTAACTTCTCAGGAATGTCACCTGTCTCACTTAAAGTAAGAGCATTGCGTTAGGCTTTCTGTCATCCAGTAAACTTAGGAGGATACCCTGTTCTCATTTTGTTGTGATACCGAACAAAGGTCTGTGTATTACCGCTTCTGTTGTTAGTAGGACAGTTAGAACTGTCACAAAAATAAGATAAGATGAACAAATTCTGTGAGTAAAAGAATTTGATTGTCAGACTAACTCTTTCTGTTGACTCCAGTGGGCATTTGAGTAAGCTGATGAAAAATGTGGTCATAGAGTGAATTTTGGTAGCCTGAATCGAGAACTGTGCTTAAATGTACAGAATAAAACTTCAAGAAAATGAAATGTTAATAACTTAGTAGTATCCTTAGCAATATGATGAAGTTCTGCTGCTTTGCTTTTTGTGAATTCTAAATTTTATGTTCTTACAAATGATGACTGTACTGTTGAACTACATTATCCTTTCACTATTTGGAAAGGGATTAGTCAGGTTTCAAAACAGTTTTCTGGTAAACATTTTTTTTATTTTCATATACCTATATATAGGCATTGCATACTCCTTTTTGTGCTGGTGTCTTTTCTATTTCAGAAAAGATAGAAGTGCTGCTTGAAAAGCTGATTTGTGGTGTATTATGAATACCCTCTGCATTTTTTAGGATGTAGTAAATCCTCAAAAGCTATTTTGTGTTGTGTATTCTGCTGCAAATCTCTTATGTCTAGTTCTCATTTGTAATATCCCAGGGTTGTAGGGATTTGCTCATACTGTTTTCAAGGATGGTCAGTAAGGGTATCCTTCTAAGATTCCTACTTAGACTGCAACTTATTTGTTAAAGCATGGTGTGGCGCCTGTTCCACATTCTAGTGGCAAGGTTTAGCATCTACATCTAGACATAAATGGTCTTCCAGATCACCAGGAGCAAACAGGCACAGTCCCGTTTGGGAAGAAGAGGCTGAATCGTTGTTGATCGTTGTCAGAAGGAGCTATATCTATCCATTCTTTATGGCAGGTTGGACTGTGTGATTTTTTTTTTTTTTATTGCTATTGTTATTTGTTTTTTTAGGATTTGTCGGACCGAAAATAAAGAGAAAAGGCAGGATCTGAGGATCTGGGACATATGCAGAGGCCCAAGAAATTAAGAGATGCTTGTTTCGTGGAACATGTGATAGCTACTGTCCTGTTGCTAGTGTGTAGTGTCCAGCGGGTGGTGCTTGCAGACTGACAAACTAGGATGGCTGTAGTTCACAGAGAAGCACATGGCAGGTGGTTGGTGGTCTCCAAAATGTAGGAAGATTGAGGTTCTGAGTCAGCTTGCTTTTGCTTAGGCAGAGAGAATGGATGTGTAACTTTGCCTATCTGGTTGATTGTCACTAGTCATAGGTATGTTTTGAGATATCCATACACAAAATGTCAAACATCCTTGCATAATATTTTACAGTTTTGTCACATCATTCTGTGCAAGGTCCCATTCACATGATTCTGTGCCTGGTTCCCTTCACTTTGTGTCATACCATACCTGGTTCCGTCACATAGTTGTGTCTGAGAGTAGACATTATTCTCTGAAGAATGGTCCACATTTCAATTTGTTGCAGTTTTGAGTAGTTTAATATCTGTTTTTCAGTGCACCCCCCAAAAAAAAAAAAAAATTGACAACAATGTCCTGACCCAATTTTCTCTGGTATCATGTTATACCAATATGTATTCTACACATGGCTGGTATGCATGTTCTTTGTAGTATACTTGTAACTCCTAGTTGGTGTTTGCGCTTTGCTTTTGTTTTTTAAATTAACTGAGACCTACATTTTCAAATCTTAAGAAACGTTTCAGTGGCTTTTGAGCTACGGTTTTGAAAATGTAAACCTTTTTCTTTGGCCTTGTCTTTTTGTGCCTTTTACAGTTTTTCACACGCACATTGGAGACATACATTTTTAGCCCAGTTTTGTCAAAGTCTGGTTACATATTGATGTGCATTTTAATGAACTGACAATTTAAAATTGACCCAAGTGACCTTACTGATAGTATAGCCATAGCATGAGATGTTAGTTTGTAAGGATAGAATGCTAGGAAGCAGGGAAACTTGAGACAGAAAATTGAAGAAAGTAGGCCAGCAAGAAAGTGCATCAGAAAGAAATGCAGGGAAAAGTGCCATGCCATTTGAAATGACAATTACATTGTCATTTTCATTGTGAATACTTTTAGGTTCTATATTGGCTGTGATCTTTGTACTAACTGGTATCATGGAGAATGTGTTGGCATCACAGAAAAGGAGGCTAAGAAAATGGATGTGTACATCTGTAATGATTGTAAACGGGCACAAGAGGGCAGCAGTGAGGAATTGTACTGTATCTGCAGAACACCTTATGATGAGTCACAGTGAGTTCTGATAAGAACCTCTTATTTAATGTTTAGGTAGCAAACTGCTCTGACTGTGGTTACCTGTTCCTTACAAAGAAAAAAGAAGTTATTCTGCATATGTTGTATTCATTCATAATACAAATTGCTTTTCAGTAATTGTCTTCCTCTCCAAAATGTTTCTATGCAGTAAATGTTTAGGAAAAGTGAAGTTTTCAGGGTGGTTAAAATGTGTTGGGTTTTAAAAAAAAAAAAAAAAACCACTGTGTACTGTAAATTGGGATTTTTTTTTCTTTTTTTTTAACAAGGATGGTTAGAAAGATTAAAAGACAAACTTAGTATTTAGTGGATTTTTCTTTTTTTTGTGCTTTAATCTGATCTGGATAGAAAGCATAATTTTAGTATGGGGGTATATGGTTGGTATCTTTTACTGTAAGGCTCTGTGTTGTAGAATACCCCTTCTGTATTCAGCTACAAGACTGAAGCTTCCATATGAAATATGTTTGTACGGAGTGAAACAAGAGCCCTAGCTGTAGTCTAGTTTGTGCAAAATATATCTTGAATTGTTTTGGAATTCTGGTTGGGTGAGACTTCTGGCATTACCCTGTTCCTTTCAACTCTAAAGCAGAGGAATGATTTTTGAAATCTTGATTGCTTGAAAGTGCCTAGTATAAAATTTAGGAACTAATTTGGAAATGGTCTGTAATTTAGCCTGTTTGTAAATACAAAAGCAGTTTGAATAGTGTAATTAGAATTTGTCAGTGTGAAATGTCACGTGTTACACTGTTGTCTTTAATCATGCCAAGTATCTGCTTGTGTGCAGGCGATTGCAGGTTTATGTGTTTAAATGTAACCTTTAAATTAAATAGATCAAGTCACTAACATTTTTTTGGATCTTGCAGATTTTATATTGGCTGCGACCGATGTCAGAACTGGTATCATGGGCGCTGCGTTGGCATTTTACAAAGTGAAGCAGATCTCATTGATGAATATGTGTGTCCACAATGCCAGTCCACAGAAGATGCCATGACTGTACTCAGTCCACTAACTGATAAAGATTATGAAGGTTTAAGAAGAGTACTACGTTCCTTACAGGTGAGAGTAAGGATTGCAGCAAAGTGGAGTGCTTTACTGTGTAGGACACACCTAGTGAGTCTTGGAGTAGGTTTTGATTTCTCTTCTAGTAGTTTTGAGACTTTAAAAAAAGGAAATAGCAAAGCTTTTTTTTTTTTTGTGAGAAATGCCACTGTGTCAGCTGCGAACTTGATTGGCGTATTTGTGCTGAGGAATATTTACAATAATTAGTACATCACTGCTTCTGAGTTAGTGACACTAAACAGCCTCTTCAGTGGAAGGCTTTTAAAGGAAGGAGGTTTACCTAGAATACCAAAAGGCAGAGTGGTAGCCTAACCGCACAGGATGTAGAAGGTGCAATGTTCTGTTCTCAGATTAGTTTTCTATGATTTCTGATTGACACTTCTGTACTTTAACCTCAGAGATATTAGATTTCGGTCATGTTTTCACAGAAGTTGTTATCAGCATGTAAATGATGTCATCCTGATAATAAGAATTACATCACCGTCTGTTACAGTATATTTCTGGTTTATCTGTCACTCCTAAATATGCCTTTTCTGCTACAACTGTAAAGAATTTTTAAGAATTTTGGTAAAATAATTGTGTGGTAACAGAAATCCTCAGAGTAATATTTTGCGTTGTCCTAGGCTTTGCGAACATTTATGAAAACAAATTAATATTAGAGTACTTGAAAGTGAAAACAGTGGCCGATTTCTAGCTGTGAAGTGCCAAGCACTCTCAGTAAATTCATTACATACTTTCGTACGCAGCCTGTTTAGCCCAGCATCCCATTATGTCTGAATTTCACATTGTTTCCTGTTCTGAAGACCAACTACTTGGTCATTGACATTGAGCTTTAAAATTTTACCTAGTCATCAGATGAGAACTAGCCACCTTTTCATATAACGCTGCGCTTCTGCATTAAATGCAACTCAAGACACCAACAGATAAAAGTATAATGAAAATATTTAGCTACTAAATAGAGCTAATTTAACTTAATTTTTTTTAATTATATTTTGTTTTCCTGACAGGCTCACAAGATGGCATGGCCATTCCTAGAACCAGTAGATCCCAACGATGCACCAGATTATTATGGTGTTATTAAAGAACCAATGGGTAAGTGTTTCTGAGCGATAGTGTGAGTAGATTTGGGGTTTTGAATATAAAATTAATTACCTGCTGACCATTTCCATCCAGGGATCTTACAGATACGTTTTGCAGAATACACAGGTTTTGCAGTTAGGTAGATGGAACAATGTGATTTCTCATTGATACATTTAGAAGTTCATGAGGGTTAATATATCTACTTATAGGCTGACTCCTTAACCCTAAATACTGTCGGTCTAACATGTAAAATATGAAATTCAGTGCAGCAGTAGGATAGAATTCTTGTTTTTAAATTACTTTATTTCAAGAGGACAATTCCGCTACGTTTTGCTTTGCTTGGGTTTTTTCTGTCTTTGTGCATCAGTTCGTCCTACAAAGCGTGGGGTATGTACTCCAGAGTTTGAGGAGGAAGTGGTGCTCGTACAGTTAAGTGTGACATGCAACTTATGTTGGAGTTTAAAATTATCTTCATCTGACTTGATAGTATACTAAATTTCATATTGTATGTAACTTATCTTTAAAGCTGTAGGAACAAGAATTGTTTCAAATGTTGTGTATGTGGGGGAAAGTGGAGGAGGAGATGCTGCAGCTTTACAGTGTTTTACTCTGATCTTATTAGACCTTACCAGTCAGCTAGGAATAAGCTAGATAAACACCTGAATGTGAAACCTCTTGAAAATCTGCCTCCTGCCAGAAATAGTGTTGCTAAATGTTATCCCTTTCCTTCCAGTTGTTGAACCAGTACCTTTTCATATGTCTCTCTGAGAGCTAGGGTATCATTTGAGCTTTCCCACCTACTCCTTAGTGATCCTAGAAATAGGAAAGTTAGATTTAGTATCTTGGCAAAATTGTAGTACGTTGACTGAAAATAATATTTTGCTTAGAAATTGTGTCCTTTGTGCTGTTATGAAAATGCTAAACAACAACTATTCCATAATTGATGGATTAAAGTTTATAAGGAAAGCTCAAATAATAATATAATTAAGCATATGATGATTGAATTAAGTAAACAAAAGTGCATTTAGCCCTTCCTGACTTAACTAGCAGGAAAATACACTTGTAAGTATACAATATATGTAAAATACACTAGGTGATCCAGCCCCATTTATGTTTGTTTTCACACATTCTGTCATTACTGGCATTTCAAAATAAGCACTTTAAGGGCACTTTCCAAGGGCAGGTCATTGTTTTTCCAGCTGAAAGTGCCACTATACGTTTAGACACCTATATTCATAATTGGCAGTTCTCATTCCTCTCCCTCTTTTTAATTTACATTTGCATTAAAATAGGACAATTACTGCTCTACTTCACCATTCCGGTCTCATTAATGTGTCTAGTCAGTAAGAGTGAGAGCACTAGCATTTTGCGTGATCCTGCACTTGAAATCTCTTTCATCTGTGCCATGTGGTAATGTGCATATGCCCATGAAGATTGATAATTCATTCAAAGCAAGTCATGAATTCAAATAAATAATCAGAAGGTTTAGATAGGTGTTACATGTACGCATATAACTCTTGGTCTCAGTGAGGGCTGTAAAGAAAATAAAGTACAAGTAACTGAATCCAGATTGTCTGACCTTTATTTTTTTTTTCCTTAATTTCTTCAGAAAAAGCTAATATCTTCCTGGAAAACCCCAAATTTTCCAAGGTCATTTTGATACTTGTGTTTTAATTTAGCTGCACACAGCATACTTACGCATAAGTGTTTATTCTGAAGGAGACCTACTGGTGTCACCACCTCACAACCAGCATTCCTGGAAAAACAGCTAACCTAGACAGGCTTTGTATCCCACAGTCTGACAATGTGAACTTCTGCTGAGGATGAAAATGTCTCATTTTAATGATCTTTGGTTTCTTTAAAGACCTCGCCACCATGGAAGAAAGAATACTGAAACGTTACTACAAAAAGGTCACGGAGTTTGTGGCAGATATGACCAAAATTTTTGATAACTGTCGTTACTACAATCCAAGTGACTCCCCTTTTTATCAATGTGCAGAAGTTCTTGAATCATTCTTTGTACAGAAACTAAAAGGATTTAAGGCAAGCAGGTAAGCTGACGTGTTCCTAATCATAGATGTTCGGTTGTCCCCCAAAATCTTCTTAATGCTTTTATAAGCTTACCTTGCATTCGTACAGGGATTTGCCTCTCCATGCACTTTCCTGGACAACTGCTTTTCTTTTAAAGGGGGGAAAAAAAATCTGTTCTATAATAGCCAGCTATCATTTTCCATCAAAATTAAGGCTTAAATACGATTTTGTGGAGGTTGCTTTGTAATGTTTGTTCAAAATAAGTTGTTAAATACAAATTTGGGCAGTATCATAAATGTAGAAAATTTGGGTGATGCTTTAAGTCATTGCTGCAGAAGACTTCTTGAGCATCATTTCTGATCAGGACAGATACTGTGTTGTTCTGAGTTCTAATAACGTTCTGCGGTGCACTAAATACTTTTCAGAAGCTAAAAAGAGACAGTCCTTCCACAAAGCTTATAATCCAATAAAAGAAATGAAAATACTTTTAGTTTTTACTACCTTCTCTCATCATTTTATAACTTACCATATTTGAAACAGAGGGATTAAGGTTTAAAGTAGGATATGGAAAACTACACACAGTAAAAAATTAACTATTTAAAATTGAACTTTTTTTTAATGTTTTTCTGTAGAAGAATTGATGTAGAATACTTCCCTAACACAGACATTCCTGAAAAAGAGTATGCAACTCTACTCTACACATTTTTCTATTGCTTGCTGGCTCTGTCTAGTAGCACGTACATGCGAGTTGTACGGCACTAGTCAGATTATAATGTGGTATTTCGTACAGCTGTTCCTAAAACCAGCTCAGTCAAAATACTAATGGAGTATAGCGATTTCTCCAGCATCAATGCTGTATGCCAACATAAGCCAACTGTAACTGAGTTACAAATGTTGGATGCCTTTCAGCATTACTCAGAAATTGTATATGTATAGTAGTTAACTTTGTCCATCTGACTGTAACAGTCAAAACCGTAACAGACTGCTAGTCTAAGATATTAGTGCATGATTATATCCAGTTGTAATTAAATTGAAAGCTTCACTTTATATCCATTGCTGTGGAAGCTGTCTAATTTTCTATATGCAACGAGAGTAGGATAAATAAGAAGGGATGAGATCAAGTGAATTAGTCCAGCATTTTCCTTTCCAGTTTAATACTGTATTAATGATTTTTATCAGGTAGTTTTCAACTCATGTTTCTGTCATCTTGCTTGGGCTGGTTATCCAGCATTCACTGCTTGCACACTAATTTCATTGCTGCATCTTATTTGTTATTGTTTTTCATTTATACCATCCATGTTCTTTCTTTTCTTGCAGATTGTGATATCTTTAGTCTGAACTTTTTAACTGGAATCAGAACTGGATATTGGGGTCACTTTCTTTTGTTGTACAATTCAATGACGTTAAACTGCCCTAAAAATCCAGATCATTTGTCTAAAAAGTAAATGTTGTTGGGGTTTTGGTTTTTGTTACCAGCAGTCGTGCTGGTAAACATAACTGTATTAACAAAAAAATTTGTCCCATTCCTTAAATACTGTATTGAGAAAAATGAAAAATTCATCTTGGAAACCATGTATTTTATTGTTTTATCTTCAGTCACTAATAAAAACTGTGAATGTCAAAGAGGAGTTTTGCTGAACCCTGATTAGCAAACGTGATTTTAACGTGCCTGTTCAGTTTTTTCTATTAAGTTAATCCAAAGACTTCTTGAATGAATTTAAGCAAAGTATACCTTATTATAAATATTCACAATTAAAAATGTATTTTTGCTTTCCTTTTGATGGACTACTACTATGTAAATATGAGAGTAAAACTGATTTCAGGTATTTTGGAGTATTCCAGTGACACATTGCATTTTACAAGTACTGAAATATTTGTATACTGTAGGAGAAAATGTGCTTAAAATTCCAAGGGAATTAAGTGGTTTTTTAGTGTTGTGTTTTCTGAAGGGGAAAAAAAATAAATGGAAGCAACATGGTGGTAATTCCCTCATTGTGATTTACCCTTGGCAACACCTTGCGACAACTTTGTTCTCCAAAAATGAAGGGTGCTTAATTCTTCGCTTTCTTCTGTATTCTGCAGGTCCCATAACAACAAACTGCAGTCTACAGCTTCTTAGAGTTCAGCGTGTTAACCTAACACACGAGCAAGAATCTGGTTGTCTGAAAATTTTTAATTAAGAAGCCAGATGTTTTTAGTCAGGTTATCCTGACAAGACTTGATGTAAACTGTGTTTTTATTGGTCACAACAGTCAAATTATATTCTTGGCTTATTTTGTCCAAAGGACAAAGAAATAAAAATCAGCAGCACCACTTTCTTGTCAAGATCAAATTGTTGTACTATTGTGGCAGAAGCAGGAAAACTTTGTTTTGTTGAAGGAGAGAGAGAAAGAGAGCAAGAAAAAAGATACAGTAAATGGGGTCACGTTTAACTCCATGGAAATGCCACGTCTGTTCTTCAGTGAAGAAGCTGGTTTAAAGTCCACACAGAAAACTTTGACTGTATTTATTTATTGTTGCAAAAAAGACGCTTTTTTATTGCTGCCCTCATTTGTCAGCTAATTATTTTTTCTTATAAAATCCAGCCCTGGTTACATGTAATCCATTCTGTATCTTAACATGATTCCTGTAGGTAAAAGTACAAGAAGACCTCTAGATGTCTTTTCTTTCTATGAAAGGAGCTGCTATGTACACATGTGCACACACACAGAACTGGGAATCAACAATGAGTTTATCATTCATGGTAGATAAAAACAATTAAGCTTGCATAAAAGTTGGGCTAAGTGGTCATGGACTACAGACTCTGTTGCCTTGAATATAACAGTACAATTTGTCATTTACTCTGCACCAGACTGAAATGAGTAAAATCTATTTGAAGGTATCTTGTTTGTAAACATTTGTCAGATTCTAATTTTTTTCTTTTGTATTAAAATTCAAAATATGGATGTATATGAAACAAAATAAATGGAGATAATTGTTCTCCCCACAAATGTAGGTGTCTTTGAGTGTGCGCTAATATGTTTGTAACACTTTGGGGATCTGTTCAGATATTGCAAGTAATAGGGGAGGGAAGTGGCCAGGGAGATCTGACTTTATCTTGCTCCAAAGGTAGCGTTTACATGTTTCATTCGTAAGCAGCTGTTATCCCTTTATAAAATTTTTACAGCGGTGCCAAAATTACTAGTATTAGTAATTTCACAAATTAGTGTTTTGTGAAATGTCACTGCCCACCGCTGAATTAAGTGATATTTTGCCAAATACCCTAGGAATGTAAAGTACCGAGTGTAATTATGTCTTTGAAAGGCGTTCTGGACTGCTTCCTTGTCTCCTGTGGGAGGAGCGCTACTATGAGGGATAAACTGAAGTCACGAGAAGATGCAAATTGCAGATGACGTTGCTGTTTCTTGCCGGCCTATCACTTTCACGTTGCATATGTAAATGACTTGTTCATATTACCTGTCTATAGTTAATCAGCCATGGTTTGTAAGCGGCTCTTCAACCATTCGACGAGCTTTTGCACTAATTCACAGTTAACTTCTGTTCTACAGTGATCTGGGATTTACCTGATTTATGGATAAGCTCCTTTTGGGTTTAACCTCACACCTTGCTATGCAAGAACCTCTTCTGTTATTTTTTCTTAAAAAGATGTTGCTACTGACCACACTTTCTTACACTTACAGGCTCAGGTGTACAGGTTCTTCTGGGATAATTTTATCTACTAAAAACCCATGGGGTTTTTTTTGTACATACAAATGTTGTCATTTAACCTCTATGTGAAAATTAAAAATAATTGTTCCATGTGAAAACAATAATCCATTTATGTTTCTTTAACTTTAAGAAGAGTAGTTGCGTTTAGGTTATGTTGTCCTTTGACGTTTAAAAAAAATGCTGCATATTGTACGCATTGTGTTTTTAATGCAAAATGGAAAAATCTCAACTTTTAACAGCGTTTGAACATATCCTGCATCTCATCAAAACTCCGCAGTATTTCTGTACTATTTATTCATATATAAATATATATGACATCATTTAAAACTTTCCAACCTGTAGGCAATAGATTGCTATGTTTTTAACAAATTGTGGCAAACTGAAGAGTACTTTTTTGTACCTTATAGGACACATCATCCTAGACAAATAAAGTAATGTGTTTGACATTGATTTGGTGGTGTTTCTAATGAAACATTTGATAATGTTACCGTGTACAGGTCCTGGCTTTGCCAGATTGTATATAATTGCCAGTGAATCAGGTTGATTAGGGAAATAATCCATCCATGCAATTTAATCTTGCTGAGAGCCTTTTTTAGTGTTTTCAATTGCCGTTGAGTAGGTTGAGATACTTTTCCCAATTTATTCATAGTGATCTTTTATAGTTAAAAGGTGTTACGGAAAATACATCACTCGTAATTAATACCCACCTTCCCTAAAAGCATGGTAAGTTCATAAGACTTGTGATCTCTGTTCAGTCGTCCTCTTCTTTGTATTTTTATAAATTATTGCAAGATTTGTTTCAAAATGGTCATATATTGTAACACAGATTTTGATAATGTGAGCTATACCAGCTTGATTTTCTTTTCATCTCCTCAAACAAATCTGATGCAATTATCCTTGGTCTAGACTTAGTTCATGCAAAAGTTAATGGGGATTTAAAGTAGAATAAGAAGTTGGGCTTACCCGAAAGCCTTGAGTAAACCCCTGGAGAGACAGGAAGACAACAGTATTCCTGTACTCCTGGATTTCTGTGTGTTAGCTGCAGAATTTTCATGCTTATCCTGCTGGGGAAAAAACAATTAAGGTATCAAAATTACCAATTACCATGGCAGCTATTGCATGGAAGTGCCATCTTCTTTTCAGTGTGGTTAATGCTGAGAAGTTTTTGTGATAACGAGTGCAAGATTGTGTAAATCCACTTGATCCAGGAATTGTTTTTCTCTTCAGTATGTTAGTTGGCATGCGATAAGCCTGGTAAAAGTAAGAACGGTAGTTACGCTCCTGCTCCAGCTGTATTTCAGTTGGGCTGTGAAATACTGTGGCTTGTTGCCCAGCTGTTGTGATAATATTTTAAGGAGTGACCTTCCAAGCCAGAAAGGAAAGGTAAGATGACTTTGTCACACAAAGAGAACATGAAATAAATTGCTCTTCAGGCTTGCTTCTAGGCAATAGCTAGACCTGAGAGAGTGGTGCAGACATCGTGTGTCAGTTGTCAGCATTTTACTCAGGCTTTGGATGTCATTAGCACTGGTATACTATTATTTATCTCTTCCGAGAGACGAATCAAAGTGAGATAGAGCCATGGATGATATTTCTGTACCCACGCTTAGCCTGGTTTAGATTACAATAATGTCTTTGGGTTGGGGAAGGGTGCTTAATTGCTGTTCTGAGCAAATGGGTGACTGCAAGACTTGCTGGTTAGTCCCTGGACTTCAGTTAAAATAGAAACAGAGAAACTCGAGATGCACATGTAACCCTTTCTCCTTCCTTCTCCTGTCCGTCCCAGTCCACCCCAGTGCTTTGATTCGTTGCCAGGACAGTCGTTCTGCCAAATCAAAAGCCCCCTCAAAGTCTCAGGAAAATTCCATCCATATATGCCATGCTCCATGTGAAATCTCTCATCTAACAAAAGTGACTTGGTATATTTTTTAGATAGATACAAGCTAGGAGTAAATTTCTGTCCTAAAGTAACAACCTTCTGGGTCCTAAAATGTATGATGTTGGGGTTTGGCTCTTATTCCACATCAAGACATACTTCATACAGTGTGACTTACCACCCATCCACTACTCCGTAGCTTTTCAGTGACACTAAATCAAGCTGCAGACATGTACAACAGGTGTTAGAACTACCTTTGCTTCAAAACAGAAAATGCTTGTAGAACCTGCTGCTTCCTCTTCCAGGTCACATCATACATGTGTGTATTTTTTTAAGCTAGACTGCATTTTCCCATTTTATACAAATATACATCTTAACATCCCCAGATGACTCATCAAACGAGGAGATGCCATTGTTTAATATCATTACATCATCTTTTTGGATCTTTCAGAACCCAGGAAACGGTGAACCCAGAACCTCATGGACATTTTATTAGTTTCTTTTAAAGACTTACACTCTGTGAACACTGATTCTTGGAATAGCCAACATCAAGATCCCCTTTGCAGAGGTTGCATAGGTTCTTACGTCCCACCACATTAAAGGTACTAAAAGATTGTATCTTTGAAAAAATAACTTTACTGATGTGCAAGTACAAACTTGGTAACATTTCTCATGGGAAAATGACATTCAGTACACAGTTGTAGGACTGAACTTTTAAGGCATTGACAGTGTAACCAGGCATACAAAATGTGCATGCAGTTGCGTGCTTGTTTTGCGTTCCTTGCCATGAACTTGTGCTGTTACTTGTAAGCCTCATGGGGCATTTGTGCTGTGTGGTTACTTGATTTGCTTTCAGTTAGCGTATTCATATACTCAAATAACTACATAGCTATTTTGTATGCTTCATGTGAAAATCCAGCTCTGTTTGAAGAATGATGTAATTTTTAAAAGCAGTATGGACATGTTTGAGGATTCCGAAACAATATAAATGATACTTAGTTGTGTTGGTTTCTTTTGAATCAAATGCATGTAATACTTTATTCAGAATTGTGTGAAAACACAATGGACATCCTCTGTAGATAAAGCTGTGGTATCTAACGCTTGTTCAGGGTTAAGGGTTTGAAAGTGCTGTTACTTCTCGTGTACCTAGAACAACACCTCCAGAGTTTTACTGTACAATTGCTACAGATTATTATGGGTACATTACAGCAGGGGAGGCAATATCTTCTGGCTCTGAAAACAGCTGGAGCAAATTCATGACCAGTTAATGTTCCCTAGACTGACTTTTGTGCTAAACTTCGCAATATACAGGTACCTAGTCAAAATGTTCAGTTAAGTGTTTGCTAAAGCACAGAAGTGTCCTATCACAGCCAGTTTCAGAGGTGAGGAGAACTGCCTCCCCCTGTTGCTGAACCATGGCCGGGGTTATTCTGGTAGGTGAATTCTGCTGCTGCCTGTGGCCTAAACAGAGGTTACTAGAGCCTTATCTGCATTTAGTGTGAGCAGCATGCACTTTGCGATTCCTCTTCCTGTTGAATCTCTTCACGTAGCTGCTGCTGCTTCTAAGCAAGCCATCCCCTGGCCTCAGGCGCCCTCGCAGGAACCGCAGCAGGTTTGCAGGGATCTGTCGTCTCTTGTGGTAGATCCGACCCATCACAATGTATCTACTGCCTGCAAAATAAAGGAGACTTCTGTGCTGTGAAGAAGGTTGTGGATCCATTCGCTATGCTCACTCTAAGGGCAACAGATTCTTGAAGAGATGTGAAGTTGTACCCTGCAGAAATACATCCTGAATGTGTGGCTTAGTACAGTGGCACCCTGAACTTCAGTGGGACTTTGTGAGTTGTGCTTGCACAGAAATAATGATTTACTGTCTTGTGTTGCAATCAGAAGCTTTTTGGGGGAAATACTGGTATTCCATAAACTTGCATTTAGAAGGAAAACATGACTACTTGCCAAGACATCAGCTGAAGCTCCTGCTTAAATTTTTTTTGCAATCCTGAAAACTTGCAACCATTTTGGAACTGGATAAAGTTAAGAAAGGACTGCGCTGCTACCTGACTTCTTAACACAGTTGGTTCTCTTCTGAAAAATGTGGAGAAACCGGGAGGGAAAAATCTCCAGAATATCACAACAACCCAGGATAAACCTATTGAACTAGGACAAACTAAAATTGCACGGGAGGAATAGGGGAATGGATTTAGCTGGAATTATTTACCAAGTTTAAAGTCTAGACATGGTCTACTGCAGTTGAAAGTATCCACAACTAGAATGTGAACTCGAAAGAAGAAGCCATCAGGAGTGATATACAGGCGACTCATCTTGTATAATCCATCGCTGTTTACCAAAAGGGTAACCAAGTGGACACCATTCCCCAGTCTTTCCGTGTTATAAACGATTCCGTTCACTGCTGTTTTAAGGGAGAGAGGAAAAAAAAATAGCAAGCATCAGATTACATATCTTGGTGGTAACTCAAGGTATATGTGAAGGCTGTCATTTAAAATGCTTTGAAGTAAGTGTCAGCAGAAATTCTTTGGCTCAGAAGTGGGCAGTCTTGAAAGTAGGACTTGCTTCAAATAATCGCATTTGATGAGGTCATCACCTTAGTTTTTGCTGAGTTATCACCCTTATGCTTTACAGGTCTGAGATGTTTCATAGTGAAGTTTATAAACTGTTTCAAAAGAAAGCAATGTTTTAGCACTGTTTTCCATCCTGATATATAAAAAGCGGACCTATTTACCCAACAGTAAAATTTTCAAATTTAAAACTTCACAATGAAGTCCAAAGCTAACCTGCTAATAAAACACTTCAGCTTTTGAAAGAAAAGGCCCGTGTCATACCAAGAGGCAAGGGCACCAAGTAGGCCATGGTGTAAGCTCAGACAGTCACTTCGTGCTGTCCGCCCAATTTCTGGTTTAACTGGCATTACACATGCCTCACTGAGTGAGAACTTTGATTCAATCATTGATTCTTTAAATCTACACTATAAATGTGCAACGGAACCTTGGCCGTGTTGCTCAGACTGCCTTTTTCCTACCTGTCTTTCTCAGTTTGAGAGGTGAATGTTAAAGGCTGAAATGTACAAAGGTCAGGTCGCTGTAAGGCCTACGTTTGACAGGAATGCATGAGAGTGGTAAAAAATAAAGAATATGGCATTTGTAGAAAGCACTTCCGGACTTCTCCATTTAGAGAAAACAGATGTCTCATAACATGTTTATATTCTACAAATGGAAACATCTGTTACCACTAGGCATGTATTTTGCTGATCTCTTAAAATACTGTGAGAAAAAGCTGGTATCTATTTCATAACTTCGTAAGCGCAAGGCAAGATTTCAGTCAGAAAATGATTGCTCTTAAACAGTCAGTACAAAAATGCCATCTTTAGCTACATCAACTTGGACGCAAGGACTAAAGACATTGAGTCCGAAGGAACTTCAAGGAGAATCTTCTATACAGAGAGGATCCCTGTTTTATTTTTGTTTGGTTCTCCATTTTATTTTCATTTGAAACTTCAGCCCCCAAAATCACAAACTTGCTCTAAACAGTAAGAGGTAAGTAACACAGCTACAATGTTTAATCCTAGAGTATCTAGAACCATTGGTCTTTTCAGTTCCATTGACCAGCAGCAAAAACATTGTCTTTGTCCCAGGATTGAAAAGTAGAGGAAACAAAGAAGAGCAGCACTTGCCCAAGGTAGGGAAAGGGTAACGTAAGACTCGGTACCATTTGTCGTAGTAGATTTATAAAGAGCTGTGATGGGTCGTTTTAGTGTACTTAGCAATTATTTAACATCCTTAGCGAAACAGTATCTTAAAAGCAGAAGTGAAATGTCGGTAGTAGATGAACAGAACAAAGAAAGTGCCTGCTTGGTCTGTGCAGTTGGTGGAGGATCCAACTTACCGAATTCACTTGCGCAATAGGCCTCCGCTTCATCCCTCTCTTTCCCGCACTCACTCTGACATGCCTTCTCCTTATCGCCATCTAGAACAGGCACATAGACTGAGGAACACCAACGGGCCCTTTTGGGATATTTCATCCAAACAATGCCACCCAACCTTTGGAAAGCTCCAGCTATCCCTTGCCAGAGCAGTCTATCCCCTTACCTTTCTTCAGCCCACTGAAGTCGTATGGCAAGCTGGATGACTGGCGGTTGGTGACCCAGGAGGGTTTGGTGAGCTTTTTCAAGGGACCAGTACGTTTATAGGGGATTATCTTGCCTGGTCGGTTGAAGTGATCCAGGGTGTTAGGATCATCTGACTCTGCTGTTCCAGAGTCTGGAAAAGGATAAGCCTCCACTAAGGATCTCATCTTGTGGTAAGACAATGCTGCATGATGGAAGTGAGCTGACACGCTGTTGGCAGCCTCAGCCAGCTGCCTGTCCGTGTGCTTTCTGTTTGCGTGATTGAAGTCAAGGGAGGCAGAAGGCTCCTCAGTCAGGCTCTCCAGAGGCAGGGCCCCTCCATACTGCAAGAGGTGTTTCCTCAGCCCTGTGCTGTTTTCTAGAGAAGGCTTGGTGCGTTTCTTTTTGTCTGATGAGAGGGAGATGATTTCAGGAGGTTTTGGCCGCTGCAGGTCAGCAGGAGGCAGAAGCCAACGTTCTGTGTGATTCTGTCTGGCGCTGCCGGTGCCCCAGGCTGGCAGTTTGACTTGGCCAGATGCAGCGTCTGCTGAACTATAAGCATCTTTGCTGAGAGACTGGCTGGGTTTCTCGGCATAGGACAGGGATTCTACATACAAAAAAGGGAAAGAGGGAGAGAAATAGCATGTTATTTTTTTTTTTATTCCATGTGCTTCTGAATGGGAAGTGCCTGGCAGATTTGAGGCTCTAGTCAGTGACTGAGTCCTTCAACAATATGACAATAGAAGTGATAAATAGTTCAACAGATGAAATATAGTACAGCTCCTCATTCTTCTGTATCTAAACGTGGAAGGCCCAGTACAGAGAATGCAGCTGTGTGAGCAAAACACAGGAGATTTGCATTTTTACTTTATTATTGTTGCAAATTAAAAACATGACTGATAAACAAACCCCTTTCTCAAAAGCCTGAATCTCCAGGGAACATCTGAGGAAACAAGGTTCACATTGCCATTTGGGATGCTTGTTTAAAAGACCATGACAACGGAACTATTTGGTTTTCCCATCCATGGGACGCCTTATTGACAATGTCATCTGGACTCTTCAGCGGCTTCGGGCTTTGAATGCCACTGAAAAGATCTTTATCCACAGATTTGGGTCTCTGACTTTTGTACTATGGAGTTGTATAGTAGTAGTACCATAGTCTGGTAGCTAGGCTATTGCTGCTGAGTAACAATTATTTCAAGGCTTTTCTGAAGTCGAGAGGACAAGGGTTGAGAAAGAGAGGAAGTGCCTGGGAACCTAGTGAAAAATGGAAAGGCTTAATGGCATTGTTCACACAAGCTGGACGGTCACCTAGGCCTTCGTGTATACCTTCACCTTGATCACTTGGACCTCACGAAGCAAAACGACCTTCCATTTAGCCTGGAAAGAGAGACATTTCCTCTTGCAGTTCATTTTCCTTTTACTTTAGTCCTTCACTGCATGCCTTTAGTTAGCCAGCAAAGTTTTAAAACAGTTCACCCACACACAGCCGCTGTCTGGGTGTTCGCTGTCTGTGGTTACGCATCGTGTAGGAGGCTGATCCTAACTCCTTATGTGAAAAGAGATATTTGACATACGCAGATGAACAACGTCCTGGTTTATCTTCTACAACTGACTCAACCACTGACCTTGCCACTTCTCCCCCTGTGCTCTCACCAGCTGCTGTCATGGGAAAGATTCCCTGATATTTGGGCTGGCCACACGTAAAGTCAAAAGAATGTCCATGAAGAAAGGGGTGGAAGAAGTCCAAGCTAAAGAAAGCAGTAGGCAAGGGTGTGTTGGAGATGTTTCAGTACGAAGCTGTGAACTCCGAACAGGTGTTTTGGACTTGGTTTTATAAGTACACTTTTCTACCAGTTTATCACGCCTTCTTAGTCATGGATTGTAAGAAGAAATAGTTCATTTTTGTCTACTCAATCTGTTCAGGACCTTGAGGTTTGTTCTCCTATACCAGCATATTTCTGTCTAGCTCTTACAACCTAAGAAATGCAACTGCAACGTCATCAGCTCCTTCCCAATGGAACAGATGTAGATCTTATTTCTGTTCCATCAATGAGGTACTAAAAAAAAAAAAAAAATCTGTTTAGGACAGCTAGCTGCAGGCACACATGACAGCACAGAGCATGTTGAAATAAATTGAAATCCGGAGTTTACAGGTGAGGGGAAAGAGGTTAAAAGGGAAAGGTCACACACAAATTAAAAAATTCCCAGATGCAGAAGCAAGTCAAACCTCAATTACTGAATGATGGCTAGCAGGATTCATGGCACCAGCTAACTGCCTGCTTTTGGCAGGTGCTCTTAATTCTTTCAAATGCTGACAAACCAAATGCTGCAATTTACATTCCCATCCCACAAACAGGTTGAAATGTTTCTTTCTCCAGCCCTTAGGTGATTACGGCTACCGCTTGCTGAAGAGACCACAGCTGAGGAGGGCTGCTCGGGCAAGACTTTGTAGTAATGTGTTTAGCCTCCCCTGATACCAAAGGCAAATATGCCCCAGCCTCGCTTTGAATGTTAACAGACTTACCGGCCACTGAGCTGGAAGATGATCTAATGACAAAGCAGAGGAGCCAGAACACT
Source organism: Morus bassanus (assembly GCA_031468815.1). Lineage (NCBI taxonomy): Eukaryota > Metazoa > Chordata > Aves > Suliformes > Sulidae > Morus > Morus bassanus. The sequence goes on along the minus strand of CM062577.1, from coordinate 5,752,094 downwards.
TTGGTTGTCATCTTGCAGTAAAGTTTTTCCAGACTCCAAATGAACTGGAGTCTTTTATGCCCTTCCCCCGATTCATGCTAATGAGAGGCAGCCTTAGGGGAAACAGGAATCACTCCCTGGACAACCCACTGGAGCAAGCCCAAGCTGCTGCCGTCCCCGCTAGGCTCCCACCAGCCCTGCCTAGATGGAATGCGCCCCGACACCCCCTGCCCCTCTACGCACAAGTCCACGCTGTCGGCAGTCACCTGTGCTTCTGTGAATAACATCCGGAGACGTGTTTTTAGCAACAGATTTTTATTTTAGGGAAGGGTCTTGCTTCCTACGGTGTTTTTTAGAGAAAATCATACAGAGCAAACATGGTTCTACTGGATATGGAGAACTACATTACCAAGTGTGATCGACAGATGCTGGAACACGCACCACCTCTGCGATTCAGCGTCTGTAAAGGATGTGCGTTACAATTGAACATATTCAGGTACTTCTGGCCACCTCCAGCTCTCTTTTAGTTTAAGGAACCCTTTCCAGTGATTCTTTTCAGACTGAAAAATGTAGTAGTTACTGTCCAGTCCAAGGGGCAGCTCTGCTAACCCCAGATAAAGCTTTATTTTTAAATCTGTATTTGCTAAGATGAAGAACTCCGCAAATTTTCACACATTGAGCCAACTCTGCTTTGGATTACTGAATTAAGTAGGCTTATTCCTATGCTCCCAGCTGAAATGGGTGACCTTATTGCTAGACAAGATTTCCATTGTGACAGTTTATCTCACTAGCTGCTACTAGATGTCATGAAAGTCAGTGAACTGGTTCCTGCCTGTAAGGTGCAACTAACAACTTAAAACCCCTATAAAAGCACTATATCCCAGCTCCTGAACTCACCCCCCAACGCAAAACCTGCCTATCAGTGATGCCTGTGTCATGTGGTCCAGCTATTGCTCAAACAGTGGCTGGTTTGTACCGCCGTACAGGGCTTTGGCTCAAGCAGCTATGGGTGAAGGTAGAGAATTAGCCAGAACAGCGGGCCAAATAAATGACATTTTAACACATCTGTCAGTGTCAAGTTTAAATGTTAGCGTGTTAAATTTCTACTGCAGCATTTTTTAATCCTTATTTTCCTTTGTTAAAGATTTCAATTCCAACAGTATCCCAAGATAGCTATTATGGAAATCAGAATTTAAACTAAGGATGAGGCAGAGGTGAGCTCGTATATTCTTTATGTATCTCATTTTCCGCTCACCCAGCACGCGCCAGCGAGAGGAGTCACGAGTGCGACATGCTCGTGCTGTGGAGGGTTGTGCTGGGGATGGATGGATGCATGGATAGATGGATGGATGCATGCACGGATGGATGCATGCATGGATTCATGGATGCGTGTGTCCTGCAGCCTTCTGCGTGCCAGGGAGTCTTCTGTTCAAATTGGCTGGTAGTGTGGCTCAACCTGTATTAATGTATGCGTGACTACGTCTGTATTCATGAGTTGCTCCAAACTCTTTTCTTGGACAGGATCTTGATTTAAAGGCCAGTAGGAGTGTCTGGAGTACTTCTATCGTTCAAGAAGCTACACGTGCGGCAGCGGAGAGGGGAGCCCTGGCCTGAGGAAAACAGGGACCGGCAGCGCAACGGGCGCGCCCTGCTCCGGCGGGCGGCGGCTTTACGGGTTCACGTTCCCCCGCGTGTTCACCGCGGCGGCTGCGGAGGGCGGAAGCCGGCGCCGGCCCCCGGAGCAGCACAGCCCGCCCGCGAACCGCCCCCGGTCCCCCGCGGACACTCACCGGCCGCGGGCTCGGCCGCAGCGCTGTGGCGGCCGCCTCGCGCCTCGTCCTCCCGCCGCGGGCGCGGGCGCTCCGCTGCCGCGGGATCCCCGCGGGAGGGCGGCGGCGGGGCTCGCTGGCGCCCGGGGAGGGGCCGTGGTGCCGGCGGGCGGGCCGGGCGCCCCGCTGGCCAGGCGGCGGCCGCGGCTGAGGGAGCAAGGCCCGCGCCCGCCGCCGGCTCCGCGTCGTGTCTCCCCGGCCGGCGCCTGCAGCGGCGGGCAGCGCGGCTAAGCGTGTGGCGGTGGGCGATCGGGCGGCGGCTGTGCGCGGGCAGAAAAAGGGCAGGCGGTGCGACCCAGATGGGACTCGAACCCACAATCCCCAGCTCCGGAGGCTGATGCCTTATCCATTAGGCCACTGGGTCACCCAAGGAACGCTCTCAGCGCCGCGCCGTAAGAGCGCCGCCCGGCCTGCGCTGGCTCCGCCCCTAAGCGAGCTTTCGCCTTCTCGCTGCTCGTGACCGGGAGGCCCCGCCCCTCAGAGCTCCGCTCCTGGCCCCGCCCCCTCGCGCACCATTGGGCACGGCGCCGTCCTCCCCGCGGCCCCGCCCCTTAGCGTCACGCCAGTCCGAGCTGCCGCTGGCTGCCGGGGCTGGGCGCGTGCCCTCAGCTCCGCCCGCTTCACGCGCGCGTGGGGCCTGTCGCGCGCGGCGGCCGTTAGCTCCTTCTACGCGGCGCGGGGGCGTCGTCCTCGGTCTCTTCCGCGCGTGCTCGCCTCAGGGGGATCTGCGCCGGGCCGCAGCCGCCCTCTCCCAGGGACCCTCGTCGTTAAACTCTTCCCCTCACGGGCCTCCCGACCTCCGGCTTCGCGCCACCGCCCCGCCCAGCCCCGGCGGCTCGGCTTTCTCCCGTCTCGGGCCCCCTCCCGTCGTGGTCCGTTACCTCAGCACCTGTGTGGCCGTTCGCCCCCAGGTGCCCGGCGTCCCGCCACCTCTCTGTTGCTTTCCTGTACTGATAACAGCCCCTCAAGCTGTGACGCCTCTCTCCCACCCCAGGACATGTTCACCTCGTATTGGCCTGCAGTGCCTCGTACGAAGCCACCCCGAGTTTCCGGATCACTGGCAGCCCTCTCCCTGCCCTGCAACACCCATCCCTCCACTCCCCTCGTCTCCTTCCTCCAGGTCACGCTGCTCCAGACCACACACTCTCCAGCGACTCATGACCTGGCGGACTTTCTTCTTCACACTGGCCCTCAGATCCTTGGGCACACCAGGTGTCTTACCTTCATTTCTACTTTCAAGCTGCTTTTTTTCTGCCAAACTAGTCCTTTTTCAGTATCTCCATTTGTGACTGATGTGCTTTCTCTTCTCTTGACTTCCCTACTCTTGCTTAAATGTTTTTGTCATCTTTATCTTTTACAAAGATCAGAACTGGAAGGCCCCAAACAAGCCATGTAAAAAGTCACCAGTAATTCTTCCTCCTCTGCATACACCTTTGTCAACTACTGTGTGCATCTAAAGACCTGTATAAATGGTTTAACGTAATGGTTTAACACACAGATCTATCAATGTGCATCTCTGACGCTTGTCTACCCTGAATTGTGCATTATAGATGTTGAAGTGCTTGAGTTGCTGGCAGTCATGTTTGTCCCCCGGGTTTTATGGTTTGAATTACATCTCCTGTGAAACAGGGTGTTCTTCTTGCATATTCCATCCCTTGTAAACAGGCCAAATCCATCTGAAACAATCCCAAATCTGTCAATTTTCTGGGCATGCTACAGGGGCAGACATACTTTTTTTTTGTTATTCTGTGTGATTTAGCTTTGACCTGCCCCAATTGCTGTTGAAGTGTTTTCAACTGCAATCTCACATCCTGTTTTCTTTAAATTCCTGCGTACCACGTTTCTAGGAGACAACGTGGGGGAGTCTCAGGAAAAGCCTGCAGTGACCTGGTGGTGACTGAGGTCGACTGGGGAACGAGAGGCTGGAGAGCAGCTCTGCAGAGAGGGACCTGGGGGCTCTGGTTGACGGCAAGTTGAACATGAGCCAGCTGTGTGCCCTGGCAGCCAAGAGGGCCAACGGTGCCCTGGGGTGCATCAAGCACTGCATTGCAGCCGGTCGAGGGAGGGGATTGTCCCACTCTGCTCTGCGCTGGGGCGGCCTCACCTCGAGCGCTGTGGGCAATTTTGGGCACCACAGGACATTAAGGATACAAAGCTACTAGAGAGTGTCCAGAGGAAGGCCACGAAGTTGGTGAAGGGTTTAGAGGGGAAGCTGTATGAGGAGCAGCTAAAGTCACTTGGTTTGTTCAGCCTGGAGAAGAGAAGGCTGAGGGCAGACCTCATGGTGGTCTGCAGCTTCCTCACAAGGGGAGGAGGAGGAGGGGCAGGCGCTGATCTCTCTGGTGACCAGCGACAGGACCCGAGGGAATGGCAGGAAGACGTGCCAGGGGAGGGCTAGGTTGGGTATTAGGAGAAGGCTCTTCCCCCAGAGGGTGGTGGAGCACTGGAACAGGCTCTCAGGGAGGCATCACGGCGCCAAGGCTGGCGATATTCACGAAGCACTTGGACATTGCCCTCAGAGACATGGTGTGAATTTGGGGCTCTCCTGTGCAGGGACAGGAGCTGGGCTTGATGATCCTTGTGGGTCCCTTCCAACTCGGGCGTTCTGTAATTCTATGAAATTAGGCTGTATGTGAGGCGATGGCACGCTACTGCCCCAGACCGCTCCGAGCATGCGCATCTCCCTGTCCGCACCCCACCCAGGGGCGCAGACTCCGCCCCGCCCACCCCGCTCGCCTTCCCTGGCCCGCCCCCTCAGAGCCGGCCCCCTGCGGGACTACAACTCCCGGCGTGCCTTGCGCCGCCTCCCGGCACTGTCCCTGCAGCTTGGCTGCCGGGAGCTGTGGCGTCGAGGCGGGGATGGGTGTTGGAGTACGTGACGCCTGGTCCGCCCTTCCGGGAGCACGGTGGAGATTCGCCCACCTTCCATCGCGAGACGAGCTGCATTTCAAACTGGCCAATCAGAAGGTTGCTATGGCTCGAACTGGCCAATGGCAGGGCGAGGGCGCGGGAAATTTAAATCCCGCCTGGAGCGGGGAGGGGTAGTGGCAGCGTGCTCGCAGGCTGGGAGTGGCGGCAGGGCGGCTGGTGCGCGGAGCTCCGCGGCGGAGGTGCCCGGCCGCGGGGGCGGGAAGGGCGGCGGGGCCTGTGGCAGCGAGGAGCGGGGTGTGGGGTAGTGGGGGTGGAGGCCGTGCGCTGCTCTGTCAGAAGGATCTGGGCTCCGTCGGCGGTAGGGCAGGCGCGGGGCGGGGGGCCTCCCTTCGGCTCTCCGCGGTCGCAGGCCGCTGCCTGGAGTTAGGCTGGCGCGCCCCGGAGCGGGCCGTGTGTTCTGGCTGCGTTGTGGCCGAAATGAAGCCAGCCTTTATGCTGTGGGTCACCTGGGAGCTGGCCAAGGTGCAGGGGCCTGCCTCCTTACCAGTGCAGCTACTACTACGTGCTGCTGGCTGCACCGGCATAGCGAGCCCCCCTGGGGGCCCTTCCCAGTACGAGATGTCGCTGTTCCCAGCGGAGGGGGTCGGGGTGGGACTGGGTGGGGTGTCTGTGCAATGACAGATACGCGACACGGTGAAAATAGTATTTAAATATATGTGTGCTGCCTATGGGAAGGAAGACCAATCTTGCTCCTACAATGACTCTGCTAATGTTCGTGGATGGAAGTACCGTAAGATGATGTATGTGCATCTACTGCTTTTGTGTTAACGCTAGAGCTTGCTGAAACAACTATGGGTTTAAAGAGACAGCTGTTATGTTACTAGTATCTTCGATCAAGTCACAGGCTGTTAGTGTATCTAATATGGAGGAGTGTCTCTCATTATCAAGTATTGATCACAGTTTTTAACTTCTGTGGAGTAAACTTCCTGTTTATTTGCTCTGTTTTCAGGCTTGTTTTTTTCTGTTTCTCTCAAAATCTGATAAGCAAGATGTCTACTAATGAGAATGCCAATGTAGCAGCAGCTCGCTTGAACAGATTCAAGAACAAAGGAAAGGACACTACAGTAAGTATTTTGATGCAATTAGTCTTTTAGCTAGCCATCATCTCTTTAAACATGAGTTTTAAAAGCCAAGAACTCACTATGAATGTATATCCTCCAGGAAATGAGAAGGCGGCGTATTGAAGTCAATGTAGAGCTAAGGAAAGCCAAGAAAGATGACCAGATGCTTAAAAGAAGAAATGTTAGCACTTTACCAGATGATGCTACTTATCCCCTTCAGGAAAACAGGAGCAATCAGGTAAGTAGGCACTCAGAACAGGCACACTTGGAGGTCTTGCAACATAAGCTCATGCAACCACACTAGTATGAATTCCTTCTCATGTGGGGCACAGTGCTACTACATATGCATTACCGACTTAAGGCTATACTACCACCTCTAATGGGCAACACTCTTAAAATGTAGCTTAGCCAGTGGTGTTTAAGCCTGCTGTAGCTGTGTAATAGCAGTGCGGAGCACTTGAATTAAAGCTTTCAGTAGTTCAGATAACTGTAGATGAAGCTGCAGCTGATGAGGTTTTGGAGTATCACATAGTGGAATAATCTTTTAATAAAGAAAGTGGTTGTAAACTGGGGTCCGTTCACAGTATTGGATAGAAGGCCTCTGGGGTCATGAAGACACGTGCCTCTCCCAACAAAGCGTTCACATAACTTTTTATTGTACAGGTGTCGGCACACTGGTCAGTTGAAGAAATAGTCAAAGGAGTTAATAGTAATAATATGGAGCTTCAGCTACAGGCTACTCAAGCTGCCAGGTAAGGAGTTTAGAGCTAACGAATCTAGCTGTGCTAGCCAGTAACTAGGCAAGGTAAAAGAATCGGCTTATGAGCCAAAGTGTCTGCTTATGGCAGCAGCTATGGCTCTTCTTATCAGGTAGTATTTCAACAAACACCTCAGTCAGCCTTATATACAATCCTTAGGTACACTTAACTTAATCATTATTTTGTTTAAACCATGGGGCTTTTGAATATTTAAAGTGCCTGAACATTTTACTAGGAAGTAGTAATTCTTTCTAGTGGTTTTGAGGTGGCAAAATAAACAGTAGTCCATCTTAGAGTTGTAGGAGTAATAATAATAAACCCTTTGTTATAACAAAATAAGATAACTGTGAACTGTGTTAACACTTTTGACTACAATATTTGAGTGCAGTCATCTACCTTAGAATAACGTGAACAGTAAGATGACTGGGGTTTGAAGTATGCCAAGTTTCCTTTCTCCTTTCAAATCTAAAATATCCTTTAGCAAGCCTGTATATGCTGCAGTGCTGTTTCTGGCAGACCTTAACCTGTCTGCGGAGAAACCTCTAGCAATTCAGACTCTTGCAGGTCTGCTTTATTTCAGAGTGTGAACAGAACCTCTCATATAGTGAAGACATGCCAAAACCAATGTTAACAGTGGTTTAGGAAGCTAGTGTTCAGCTTGTCTGTATTTCTCTTCCATGTCTTGTGTTGTCTTCCATAAATGTTAAGGCAATACTGAACCTTTTCATTTTAGACTGTTTATCTGTTGTTCAGATGTCTACAGGCAAAAATAATGCTTTGTTTGTCTTCCTCCCTAGGAAACTCCTCTCAAGAGAGAAGCAGCCCCCCATAGACAACATCATTCGGGCTGGTTTGATTCCAAAGTTTGTCTCCTTCTTGGGTAGAGCAGACTGCAGTCCTATTCAGTTTGAATCTGCCTGGGCGCTTACCAACATTGCTTCTGGCACGTCAGAACAAACAAAGGCCGTAGTAGATGGCGGGGCTATTCCAGCCTTTATTTCGCTACTGGCCTCTCCCCATACTCACATCAGTGAACAGGCTGTGTGGGCATTAGGAAATATTGCAGGTATGTCAATAGGCTACACAACTCTTTTTCAGACCTGTTCCTTATTTAAAACAGGAGGACATTACTACTGACATGTCGTGCAGCATGCTGAGCTTCTTGGGAGCTCCATCTTAATGCTTTGCAAGTAAAGACCCGCTCTGCAATGTAGAGTAAGCTATGGACAAGTCTTTATCTTCAGACCTGGTATAAGATGTCTCGTGCAATACCTGGCAATTGCATTATGTGGATTGCTTCTGTAGTTAAGTTCAGTTCTCAAAGCGCTACGTAAACATGCTGCAACATAGGGCTTTTCCACATATCTCACTGGATGTGTTTGCGCTTTATCAACACACAGAGCAGAGCTCATTGACTAGGAGGGGGAAGGGAGGAAGCAGATGGCTCACATAATTGTGTATGTGATGGCCAATATTCCTTGCTTTGAAACAGCTGCTAACTGATGTGAAAGTATTATATACTCAAGTTTCTCATGCACCTTTCAGGATTACTTGATCTGCTGGTATTGTACCCTATTCTTAAAAAAAAGGTCAAAATTAATAATATGATATTGTATTTGCCATATTATGGTTTCCAACAGCTGTACCTCACAGAGTAGTGAATCTTCACACAGAAAGTGAGCTCAGTAAAAGCCTTGTTTCAGTGGAGTTTTTTAAAGTTTGTCCTTAGAGTTTTTTGAACTTGATTATAAGGTACTTTTTGTACCTTGCAATAGGATAATTCAAACTTTGGGTTCTATAGTACAATGCTGAAGGAATGTCAGTCATGCAACCAATTATTATAATGCATTTTGAGTCCCATGTTATGGGAAGAGCTCTGTTCTAGTGGTAGGGTTTAGATAAGTTTTCAAAGAAACATGCTAGTTCCTGCTTAGTTATAAACTTGAAGAAAAGCTGTATGAAAACATACACTAAATTACCTCTTTTTCCAACAGAAGAAAATTAAGCTTAGTAGGTTGATTAGAAAAACACATGCTTTGTCATATGACTTAACCATGGCAGTAGTCCTTTCGTCCTCTTATTTCTCTTTATTTTATCTAAACTTCTTAAGCAGTAGAAGAATTCATCTAACAAAATATTATTGTGTATGCACACATCCCTCTGTTCCGGTCTTCACCTGGCTATTTTTCTTGTTTTCTCAGGGGATGGCTCTACCTATAGAGATCTGGTCATAAAATTTGGTGCAATTGAGCCACTGCTGAGTCTACTATCTGTTCCTGATCTCTCTTCTCTGGCTGTAAGTGTGCAGCATGATTTGAGTTGCAATTACTAGTAAGTGAGTGAAAGAGCTGAAGTAACTAAACAGTTGCTAACCATTTATTTCAACTCTTGCAGTCTGGGTATTTACGCAATGTTACCTGGACCCTCTCAAACCTGTGTCGTAATAAGAATCCTGCACCACCCATAGAAGCTATTGAGCAGATTCTTCCAACTCTTGTTCGGCTCTTGCACCACGATGATCATGAGGTGTTAGCAGACACATGCTGGGCACTTTCCTATCTAACAGATGGTTCCAATGACAGGATCGAAGTTGTAGTGAAAACTGGATTGGTGCCACAGCTTGTGAAACTCCTGGGGTGTAGTGAGCTGCCAATAATGGTAAGTTAAACAGATATGCAGATTGCTGTTGCTTGATTTGAGTCATGACTTAAACTGCAGTTAGAATAGTGTCCATGTAACTGAATGGTTCTTTTCATACACAAATCTGATGCTTGTTCCAGGTTTTGTGTAGGTAAGACTTGAGCTTCTATCTTGCCAAGACACTGCCTCACATGAGGCAGACTATTGCTGTTGATGACTTTCAAGCTTCTTTATGCAATCGTTGGGTTTAACCCACAGGCCAGCGTAACAGTCAACATTCTTAAAGCTTGCTTTTAGCTCTAAACTACTGTTGCAAATCCAAATTCTAGGCACAGTGTTTAGAAGTGGGCTCTGCACACTAATAATTATAGTATAATAAAACTGCATTGGTGTTTATGAGGTGGTTTTCCTGACGTCTGTTGTGGGTAGTTGTTTGCAGACTGGCCTTGGAAGGTGTGCAGTCTTAGCATGCTTAATTGCCTGCATATGTAATGCTAATGAGGATCTTAAAGCCCATCAGTACATAGCATATCATGCTGTTAACTGGGAAGGTGATAGCAGAGGGGTGTCAAGTATGGCTGTGTTTGTTCAAGCACAGATTAGATGATACCAATTTTCCCCAAGTCCTATTTTCATATTTCTTTCAGACTCCGTCATTAAGAGCCATAGGAAATATTGTCACTGGTACTGATGAGCAGACGCAGGTTGTTATCGACTCAGGAGCACTATCTGTCTTTCCAAGTCTCCTTTCTCATCATAAAAGCAACATTCAGAAAGAAGCAGCATGGACAATGTCCAACATCACTGCTGGACGACAGGACCAGATTCAGCGAGTTGTAGACCATGGTCTTGTACCTTATCTCATTGGTATTCTCAAGAAGGTAAACAAAAACTGTATTTACTACATTGAGGCTTTTGCTATTACTACTACTGTCTGTGTTCAAATACCCTGCTTTTATCTTCACAGGGGGATTTCAAATCTCAAAAGGAAGCTGTGTGGGCTGTGACTAACTACACAAGTGGTGGAACAATTGACCAGATCGTGTATCTTGTTCAGGCTGGTGTTGTTGAACCCCTACTGAATCTCCTCTCAGCTAAAGACAGCAAAACGGTGCTAGTCATCCTGGATGCTATTTCTAATATCTTCTTGGTATGTGGAGGCAGTATACCAAATCACTGCCCAAGCTGTTGCTAATGGATCTCCAGTAGTTGGTGCCATACACCTTCCCTGAGGTTATTCCATGCTTGTCTCTTGCAGGCTGCTGAGAAGATTAATGAGACTGAAAAACTTTGCCTCATGATTGAGGAGTGTGGGGGTCTAGACAAAATTGAAGCTCTCCAGTCACATGAAAATGAGCAAGTGTACAAAGCCTCATCCACCCTCATTGAGAAATATTTCTCAGCAGAAGTAAGTGGCTGCAGGATGGTTTTTTTCCCCCACTTTTATTTTTGATACAAGCACTGACTACCAGGTTAAAACGCTACTGCTCTTTCAAAACTCTTTTCTTCTTCTAGGAGGAAGAAGACCAAAATGTTCTACCAGAATCTACTGCTGCCAGCTACACTTTCCAAATTCAGGGCAATACTCCAGATACTTTCAACTTCTAGATCTGCATATACTGCAACCACCTACAAGTCGTTTGGCACACAAATGACTGCCACCTCTTTGTCTTAATAGTTCCTCTTGTTTTTACTGTGTTTTTTTATGTGACCTGTAGCACTTTGTCCAACTGAAACATACTTGAACAGTTCAAAACTGTATATACTATGTGAATTTCTAACTGTAAACTTCATGCTGAGATGTATGTGTAAATACTTGTTCTCTTCCTGGCTCTTACTGTCCCTGTCAGGCCGAAGAATGCAAACGGGCAATACAGGCTTCTCGCAAAGCATGAGCCACTACTCTGTGAACCTCTTCATAACTGATCACATTCTATGTATCCTATTGCTGTAATCAATACACTGAGTAGGCTTTTAAAGAGGATTTATGTTTGAAGGTCAATAAAGTGATATCAGTACATCAAATTGAACTGTGTTAATTGCTCTCTGAAAGGTGGCTCATATGGTAAGTATACTTAATCAAAAACATAATGCCAAGAATGCAGGTCTAAACTATGAGAGATTCAATCTGAAGATGGTGGGTTTACAACCGCTTGGTCAGCCTAAGCTCTGAATTCTGTATATAGCAGCCTTCTCTTACTGCAAAACAAGTGAATTGCTGCTTCTCTCTAGGTGTTGTATAGAAATCTGATTACTAGTGCCCTGCTCATAACTGAGCTAAACTACCTTCTGCTTTTTGGAAAAATATATATGCTGCAAGTGGTAGTGTGGGGGAGGGGTAAGTACAGCAGTTAACCAAGTGCCTGAGCACAGGAAGTGCCTTGAGGCAGCTGCCCCCTCTCTAGAGCGAAGATTAAAAAGGCCTTGTCTTAGAATCTATTGTCCCTTTGCTTCTAAAACCACTACTTAAAATAACCTCCTCTGTCTCTAAAGGTGGTTGTGCAGGGAGGGGTTTGGGGGGGAGTGGGTGGAGAAGAACGGTAGTCCTGTTTTCTAGCTTTTGGGAAAAACTTAGATTGGGCTATTGCCTTAACCAGAACCTCTCAGGAGTCAATGTGTCTGACTAACCACCTGGACTTGGCTCTCTGAGCTTCTCTCGCTCCCATGGTGGTAGTGCAGGAGAGGTCAGGTTTTCATAACTAGATTTTTCATAACTGACTTCTATTTGAAACACAGCATGTCCCTTCGGTATTTTATGTTTGATACCTCTTCAATTATTAGTAAAAGGTGTGTGTGGGGAACCTAATGCATAGGCAATTCTCAGTTCCCCAGGCTTAGCTTCTACCTTTATGGGGGGAAGGGGAATAAAACAAATACAAAACAAAAAAAAAACCCTTGTATTCTACTATAAGTGAACCTGATGAAAGAATCTGATTGATCTTATGCATTTGTTGTGTGCTTTCAAGTCTATTTTAAAGTGTATATGCATCTATGTCTCTTCAAATTCTTAATTAAGAATACCTGATCTTATAAAGGACTGCTCTTTCTAAACCTAGATTGCCCTTCTGAGGTACTGCTGCTGTGGCCTTCTTCAAAGGAGTTGTTGCTAATGTGGAAGGTGCTGCTGTCACTTCCATTATCATGGTGCAAGTCTACTACTCCCTATTTCACATTTGCTTGCAAAAATGGTACCCTCCCTAACCGGAGGCTGACGATCACATATGTGCTCCTGTGACTTCTGTGTAAGCCACTTGCTTAGATCTTGGGTGCTGCTGGATAATAGTAATGTTACAGAAGGCAGCGGGTAATCTGTCTGCATATACATTTACAGCTCTTTAGTTAGCAGCAATAACGTTTCCTGCCAAGCAATCACTTGAGGCCTCACCTGTATAAGCATACTTCTGCGGGACTATTTAAGCCACATGAGTTCCTCCATCCAGCTCAGAACATGGTTGTGAGACACTTACATTGCTGTCACTGCTGTATCAAGGGGGTTGCAGTTTTTATTTGTCACAAAAGATAGTCTTGCAAAAATCACAATATCCTGAACTGATTAGTGATGGCTTCATACTTTTGACTGGACCACTGCTTTTTCTTTACCCCAAAACAAAGCTGCAGCAACAAATAAGCTTTACAATAGGAATCTTTAAAAACAATCGGCCTAACAGCTACTGGAACCCTATTGCATTTTCTGTTTGAGATGTTGATGTCAGTGTTGCTAACCTGTCTCCATGCCTGTGCTGCCAAATGAAGGGTGAGACTGAGCCGCGGCTGCAGCACGTTCCCAGCCCTGCCAGCCTTCTGTGCTAATGGGCGAGGCTGCAGCCAGCACCCAGCACCTGCAGAAGAAGCTGCAGACAGTGCCAGACTGCAGAGCAGTACACAAGTCTGACACCACAGACTGCAACACCCTTGGGACCAGATTCTGGTATTATCTTAGCGGTACCCGTGCAAAGTGGAAAGAACGTTCTGCCTTGCGATGCTGAAGCCTTTAATGTTCTGGGAAAAAAAACCAACTAAATAGGGCTTTTATGCATCTGCAGTGAGGCCTCGTGCGTCCTTTGCTTTGTTGTCAAACCTCCAACTTTCACCTAAAAGTATCAGTTATAAAATCATGATTTTCTGTGTAACTGTCTGTAGAGAACTGAAAGAATTAACCTATATAAAAGCAGTTATGCAAAGTCAGCTTTCATAAATGAAATCATTGCTTCCAACATGTTTTATGTTTGTGGGTTTATAAGGACAATGACACAATGACTTGTGAAACATAATTCAGAATTCTTGAGTAATTTTACATTTCTCATTCTGTAAAATATCGCGTCTTCCGGTAGAGGGTGCTACAGGAAACCACACAGTCTCCTTTGCTTCTAAGGGGTTGATGTGGAGTTTTATCCGGCCTGGACCACTCAGGTATGATGTACCTTATTTTTCTGTTAAGAAAATACTGAGATAAAATACTGAGGGCACCTCTTGTAGTTACAGAAAACATCTATGTGCTAATTCCCGAGTATTTAACCAGATCAGATATTGAATATAAGGTATAATCTTTCAAAAGTGGTACCTCAGGGTACTGTTATTTTAAAACACAACTCCTTGCTGTAGCTGCTTTTTAGCATATATGCAGTTGATTTGACTTTTCTATCTCCGTATATAGAAAAGGGGATGAGAACGCAAAACACTTGTTGAATAGCGTTATCTCTACTTTTTTTCCTGAAGTACTTGTTTCAGAATTATCTAATATACTGAGTCAATAATAGAACACTGCAAATTCTTCTCTAGATGCCTGACAGCTCAGTAGCTTAATAATTAACTTTCTGGGGACCAAGACTTTGTTTTTATCCAAGAAAAATGTGTTAGCCTATCCACCAATGAGCCCTGTTCTTGGCAGCACCTATTTCCACAAGCAACAATCTACAGTGGTTATGAGTAAGTGACTGGGCTGAGTCACTCCTTATTCTAATACAAATGCAAACTATTTCTGAGGTTAGGATCACAGTCACCCATTAGGCTGTGTCTCTAGCTTAAAAAAGCGGTAGGAGCAAAAAGGGAGAGGAGAATTTTTATTGCTCCTGGTTCTTGGTTTGTTGGTTGGGTTTGGGGGGTTTTTTGTGTGTTGCCCAGCCAGATTTCAAAGCTAGCCTTTGTTCGGCAAACGCCTAATACAGGACAAGGGCTGGAATAAATGTCTGGTGGCCTATGTGTCAGTCTGCCAATTCCTCTGTGCTGAGAGCAACAATAACAGACCCTTGCTGACATCAACTGGCTTGGAATGCAGTTGTTGCTAATGCTATTTTATCTGTGGAGTGATGGCAAGATTTCAGTCTAAGATTTCAGCAAATGTAACCACCTCTGAAATTCTGATGCTAGCAGATGCTGTCTGTGTGATTGCTTCCACCTGCTGTTTCCAAAGATGCTAGGCTCTGAAAGAAGGGCAGAGGCTTTGCAGTCCTGTTCTTCAATAGCCTGTCTGTTCGCTTTCCACAGGAACAACAGTTTAAACTGTGGAAAAGCTAGAAATGGTCAAATTAGGAGAAATCTATTCTTTATGTCCCTGTGATTTAGACTGAAATATTCTCTGAAGTGAAGGTGTTTCCTGCTACTCTATACAGAATGATTTACATTCCGCAGAACTACCGTGGTATATCAGCAAAAAGGAACAGCTGTAAGTTTACAGGAAAAGGAATTCACTAGCCAACAATATTTCACATATCACTTCTGTTTCTAAATCTATTTTGCAGCAGAGCAAACTGCAATACAAGAAATTTATCCACAGACGTCTACAAAGTAGCTGGTAGAATTAACCTGGAGCCTGAGAATCCTGATGTCCATTCTTCTAGTTAACCCATGGCACCTCTGGTCATGATCATCCATTTGCTGAGTATAGGATTATCCCAGGAGTATTGAATCTCTTTTGTGATAAGGTACGACATAACGTTTAAGCACAGGTCTAAACTTTGGGACTGTGTGCAATTCGGGGGAAAAGTACTGTTATTCAAAACAGAAGTAATTAACGAAGGTTAATTGTGACTGGTGATATTGGCCTATAGAAGGAAATGTTGGGACTCTCACTTAAAACCTAATAGCAAACACATTAACCCTTTGGCCTGAGTTAAAAACTTAACCTTGACTCACCTTTAGGGGAATGGGTTAGGGGAAAAGTCTCAGAGGGAATTAGGTGACCCCTCCTAAGGTTGTACCCAACCCAACTGCAAGTTTCAGAAAAAAAGCATTCACAAGAACACACAAGCTGCAAGGGTGCGAAGTTGTTCGCTGTGTTGGAAAACACTTCGTTATTGATCCACGGCATGGCACTGATAGGAGTCGGGCAGAAACTTAGCATGTAGACAGCTAAGAAAGAATTTATTTGCTCTGAGTTTTGTAGCAGTTCATGTGGAATAAGGGTCACTGGATTCCAGTCCTGTTTCTGACTGCAGAGCACTGTCTGTCTCAGACTGGCTCCAGGAAATGGACGCTCTTCCGCAGAAGCCAGAAGATTTCGTGGAAGAGCCATGGCCTGTTTCCAGGTTGCAGTTCACCCACTGCCCTAGGGAGTGTCATTAGTGGGAGGGAAGTGAAGTTGGGATTTTAAGGGATGAGGAGAGGAGAGAAAAATTAAAGCAGGGTGGAGAAAAATCCTGTTAATTCCTATTAAGCACATCTTGCTTGACCACATTAAAATGTTGTGTTAATAATTTAAATAAAACAATGGGCCAAATCCAAAAGTGATGTAAAAATGTGTAAATCATACATCAGGAAAGGAGTGTCAATTGACTGACATACTAAAAGCAAAACCAATGGCACTGATTTCACTGCGGAAGAGTTTGGATTACACCTATGAGCTCAACAAATGAGGCAGTATAATGAGGAAGGGTTCTACTTTTTCGTATCTTTCTCAATTCGCATTGCGACGTGAAATGAAAATCATGGGGTCATTTTTTGAGGGTGTGATTTTTAGATATAGATATATAGATATATATAAAAATAGCAGAAAGCTGCCTAATTTGTTGTCGGTAACAGATTGCCTTGTGTACAGGTTCACAGTGGTAAAATAGCTATAATACCAGGAGTATGTAATAATGCTCTGTGGGCATGTGGAAGATTGGATGTACAAAGTTATCAGAAAATCTTGAATAATTTCCAAGGCACATTTCCATCATCCAAATCACTTCATTTTTACCCACTATATGAAACAGATGTAAAAATAGTTCTTTCATCAGTGGACTGCTACACATATTTGGGCTGCAGAGGTTCAATTCTGTTCAAAGCAATACTGTGAAATCATTTGCAGAATGTTGCTGTTAATCAGAAGCAGCAATTTAATGTTACGTATCCATCTCTCCTCCCTTCCCCAGCTCCCCTTCCCAATTCTGAGCAGGAAATGACACTTGGACGGAGCTCAGCATACTAACTTTCTGGATAGACTCTCTAGGAATGAGGAGGGACTTGAATTCTCTCCATATGTCATTTCCTTTCCCCTAATGGCTAAAAAAAAACCATTGCTGCAGTCCCTATAACTTACAATAGAGAGAACATTACCAATATAGGAAAATAAAGGTGGGGGGATGGGACAGACAGGACATCCACATTCCATTTCTAAAGAACTGCTTTGCAAAATTTGACTTGAATTAAGCAGGAATCTTTCTTCTGTGTAGAAAGATTGTTTTATACCGTTCCCAAAATTGAAGCTGTTACCCTGTCTGTACTTAAGTGTATATTGACACCTGCAGTCTGTGGCCAGACATGGATTAGAAAAGGAAAACATAAGTAGAGGAAGAATGGTAACAACTGCGCGAGATTTAAACTAAGTCAAAAAGGAAAGACAGAGGTGATTGAGGAAGACTGACAACGGCGATCTAATAATTTCTATTAAAACCAATTTTAATAGCAAATAATCCTAGAAATTACTTAAGAAAAAGTAGATTAGCCCACTCCTGCAACCAGCTTTTGTCCAGACTACCTTTAAAAACTTCTCTGTTCAGTATAACCAATAGCATATGCAGATATCTTATCCTGCTGCAAAATACAAAATTTGATCTGCTATTTTGCACAGCGGATTTGCAGCTGTCAACAGAATTCAGTGTGCCATGGTTACAAACAAACAAACAAACAAAAACAGAATAAACATTACAAAAAAAAACCCCACCAACATTTTAACTAAACGGAAAACTTACTTCCTCATAGGCAACCAACTGTGTATTAGACTTAAATTGGAACATAGCATCTTTCTAGCAATATAATCCAAATGTTTGTTAAATTTATAGCAACCAAACTGTGCAAGACACTTTGCAGAGCAAAAGAGATACGACATTTGCTCAAAACCCCCTAAATTTTGTAGTCAGTGAACGAATACATATGCTTGTTAAATTTATGTTTGTTAAATTTGTAGCAACCAAACTGTGCAAGGCACTTTGCAGAGCAAAGGAGATATGATATTTGCTCAAAACCCCCTAAATTTTGCAGTCAGTGAAAGAATGCATGTGCATATAGGGGCTAGATGCATCTGTTTGTGGGATGATTACATCTGATCGCAGAACCAAGGCCTCACAACTTCCATTAGACGTATTGCCTAATTAGACACATTGCCCCTGAATTCTACTGCTAAAAAGAAAAGAAAAAACCCCACCTTTCCTCCAGTTTTATTTTAAAGGGTTTCAGGAGTGGAATAAAAGCATGATTCAAGACACATGGTGACAGATTTTGCTTTAGGTTACTTTTAGCACTTCACTAGACCCACTAACCTACTTAAAGATCTGTGCTGTTCTTATCTGGCATGCAACCTTGCTTTATAATTTTTAGGATGAAATAATTTTAGAGATAACATCTTAAATCCTCTCAAATCAATTTCACAGTGGACTTGTGGGTGATTCTGTTAAAAGAAAGCACAAAAGAAGCTAGTACAGATTGTGGATGGGTTAGATATTTCTGCAGTTCAGAAAGTGTTAGGAATTGGATTTAAAAAAAGAGGGATTGTTGTGTTTATTGAACCTACAAATGTTTTTGTGTCATGATTGATCCGATTTATAGATTTAGTTTTCATATAACATGTTTATAAATGTCTACAGACTTGTTAATGTAAGACAAAGCAGAGTGCTTCCAAAGCTGGTTAGCTCGGGTTCTTTTCAGTAATTCACAAAACTGTGTGAGTATTTGTGGTACGCACATTTTAAGACAGCTTATTCTGAACCTTAGTCGTTACTTCCCCATGGCAGAAAATAATAGTCTTGTGGGGTTAAGGCTTTGTCAGCTATTTTTGTCTTTGAACCTTGCAGATTTAATTACCAGTAGAAGTACACAATATTGTTATAATTTGATAAATCTCCCTGAATGAATCGCATCTCTTGAATGGAAATCTTTGGAAGTAACTTGTACGAGACACATGAAAAACTTCTACTTGCTTGAAGAAAGATAGAAAATCAGAACTACTGGGTGAGGGCTGTTTTGTTTAAGTGGTTTACACTGCCCCAAGATGCTTGCTTTCTTACATTAGGCAGGCAGAGGAGTCTGTTGCCAGCCTCGTTGCCTATCCATATCCAATAGATTAGAACGGAAAGCCTCTCTTGAAAGCCTCTCTTAACCCCTGACATGTATGGGGTTCTGTAAAGCTAGAAACATGAGGTTTTAATCCCTGAATATCTAGATAAGTAACAATGGCCAATGAGAACAAGCTAATTATGCCAAAGGATGAAGTCTTATCAGATAATGTTCTAGGTTTTTTTGGGAGTCAGTAAAGCATCTCTGCTTTCCTTGGCTGCATGGATGGAAGGTGCATCATAGAATATTTTTTACTTTTTCCAAAGCATTAAATAGTGGCTGTGGCCCAAGCAGGATGTTAGCTAGGCAGACCAAGAGATTGATTTAACATGGCAGCTACCTTCCAATGTATCACTGTTGATCAACAGTGTCTAAGGGGTGAATTTATAGCAGCAGGACTGAGTCAGCTTTTGGCATCACTGTCAGTGGCACCCTCCTCTTGGCATCAGCATCATTAAAACTCAGAGAGACTTACAATGTAGGAGATTTTACAGCCCATCTTTTGGAGACAACAGAATTGTTATTTCAAATTGATGTTGGCCCACAGGGGATAGGAAAGATTAGAGAAGGTTTGGTATTCCTTTAGTGGCTAAATAAGAAGGCTTGGTCGAAAACAGTGCTTTATGTCAGTTCTCTTAAATACTTGTTTGGGCTGACAGTCTTCCCAATAACACTTCATTTGTCTAAGCTGCATATCACTGGCACAAAGACACAGTGTCAAGTTGAATCAGACAATATCTGGAGGCAGATGTTGTAGTACAGTAGTAAAGTAAATTCTCGATACATGTCACTCAGAGGAGACTGTTTCTAACTGTCTTATTCTGTAAAGTCTTTTATGAACCTATTTATATCACCCAAATAAATCTAAGGATGACATCCTACAGTTGCTTCATTCACAGAGCAACATGAGAAAGTTCTGCAGAGCAGTTGCATGAGGGAACATGTGGTCTTCAGGAAACCTTAGTAATTTCAGTTGGAATACTTAGCATGTAACTCTCAAAGCACGTGACAAAGCCAGTCATCCAAGAGTCTGGTAAAGAAATTGTATTATCAACAGTCCTTTATGGGTAAATAAGTGGAAATCATGGCAGAATCAAGGAAATATTTTTCAGAAATAGACCTTCTTTTTGGCCCAGGACTTTTGAAGACCTAGTTTGTACTTTGAGTCAGCATTCCCACTGATTTTGAATAGAAGACAAATCAGGGAAATCTTTTAGGCCTAAAATACTTCACTATGTTAAAGACTGAAGCTAGGCTCCGCCCGTTGTGCTGGGCTGTTAAAAATGCTGTGCAAAGCCTGTCTTAGGGCCATGGGTTGTGAGATACTGTACATCCAACAGCGGAGAACAGTGTAGACTTGAGCTAGACAATGGGGCTGGGGCTGGAACATGGGTATAATCCAGTCATTTGCCCAAGCACCAGGACGTGGTTCCTCATGATAGATTTATCTCTTTCAGAAAGTGAATTTTAGTCTCTGGCTGATAATAAAATAATGCAGTGCATCTATTGAGTCTGTGTTCAATGCCTGTCTCTTTAAAAACTGCCTTTTTTCTTCTTCTTCTTATAAAGTTGCATTACGATAGTGCTGTCCTGCAGGACATGATGAGGAAATAACACGGCTAAAGAACTGCAGGGAATATCTGTGCATCAGTTACTAATCTGTTCTGGATGGATGGACTTAGAAGTTATCTTAGTGACTAACCACTGGAAAATCCTGTGATATGGGAGCTCATGCATTTTTTTGTAGCCACAGCTGCAGTCATTTCCCTTCAGAGACACATCATTTCCCCAAGACGCATCCTGTCTCAGAGGGCTATGGTGTCTGCTGCTCCAAGCTTCTGTCCCCTTTTTCAGTAGCCAGCATATGGGTGGAGATTTCCTTCCTAGTTTCTTCTCCTGAAAAGCTTCATCTCAAGCTACAGCTTGAGAAATGGATTGAATCTTGACCTCTTGCATAAACATTGTCTCTGCATGCCAAAAGGAGTCTTAGTGAGAACCAGAGCCCCTGTCTAGACATGTTTCTTCATCATATAACTCTGATAGGTATGTCTTCCATTGCTGGGTTAGCTCTCTTTGTCTCCGAGTAGCAGCGATGCCAGAGTTAAAGCAGATATTTAAGCACGTGCATCTGAATACTTGAATGTAGTTTGTTCAGTTCACCAGCAATGCAAACAATGCAATAATTTTCATAATCTGCAAAGGGAAATAGGAATCTTGTACAAAGTGAAACTATCTATTCATAGTCTTTCTTCCTGAAATGCATAAGCACTTTATACGTGAATTCAGTAGGGTTTGATCCTTTTGTACAGAAGAGCAGCAGGGAAGGTAAGAGAAAGCCTCACAGTGGACAGAATTCCATTCAGGAACAGGACAAAGGTGTGATGGATCTGCAATGAATTTAGGAAGTACCTTTGCTACAATAAGAAGTTATGATTGGATTAGAGAAGGATTAAAAGAAAAACCTGTCCCAAAAAAGCAGACTAGGAGAATGATGCCTGTTGCAAGCAAAGATATTGATGGAGCAGGTTGCTAATGTAGTCTAATGACTAGCTCTTACTGAGTCGTGTGTTGGGACATCAATTTAGATAAGGCTTACTTGTTATTTGGCACTGTATTAACATGATAAGAGAAAGTCCTTGCTTTGAAGACCATTGCTGTTAACGGTGGAAATTGGCTTGGGACAGATGGTACATGCTAGTGAAGAGTATAATACACTGGCCAGCAAACAAACTAAGGCTTCTTTAAAATGATGTTTTGCAAAGCGATAAATAGGAATGCTTTGAATGGGAATGAGTTAATCAGGCAAATTAAGAAAGACGCAGCAAACACTGATGGTATAGATGCTCATCATTCTTCACAATTTCTTTTTTTTTCCATTTATGTTTTTTGCCAACATTAACAAAGCTTTACCAAAAAAAGAAAAATACCGATGTGATAAGAAAGGGAACAGATTTTTGTAAATATTTCAAATTTATTTCTTTTCAGATTAAATTCGACCTGATAAATTTAAATCTCAATGGGGCTGCCTAGGTATATACTTCTGTAATACTTTTCTTCTCAGAACTACACCATTAGGTGGCAAAAATAGGCATTTAGTATTAACAGTTGCACAAACAATGGAAATACATCATAGAGAAAAAGGAAACGGAGGTGTAATTCTCTTCTGATCAACTCTGTCTTTAACTCCAAGATCTCCAGGGGTGGTGTCTATAATTCAACCAC
Organism: Morus bassanus; assembly: GCA_031468815.1. Taxonomy (NCBI): domain Eukaryota; kingdom Metazoa; phylum Chordata; class Aves; order Suliformes; family Sulidae; genus Morus; species Morus bassanus. Next base: position 5,730,143 of record CM062577.1, on the reverse strand, counting down.
AACAGGCTCTGGGAAATTTAGTAAATGACAACTCGTAGAAAGAAATACAATCCAGATAATTTTAAATATCTTTAAAATAGTAATAATAGGAAAATAGTTTTAACCTTTTAATTTACTCACAAAGGCTTAATAATAGGGGCAGCACTCTTGCTTTCTTGATATCATCACAGAAGCTGGGCAAGAATGTGATAAAACACCAGCCAGCTCTCATTACTGCTGAAGGAATGTGGTGTGATTAAACCTCTATATGGAAAGAAATGGAATGTAATTCTTACATGTTGATTTGCTTTGAACACATACCACATGCTGAGGAATGAGTTTCCAGTGTACTCTTCCGTTGCTAAACATGGAGAGGACCTCACCTCCAAAAAATTAACTACAACTGTCCTCTTCTGAAAATGAACACTATTTGGTTAAAGACATTTGTTCACATTTCCCAGTGTCCAAAACCACTAAATCCTTTGAGAAATATCTGTGAATGCAAAGCCTTCTTTTTCTTCCTATTGGGAAATTCAAGAAATCAAAGCCGTTTTTTGTGCAGCCATAGAACAAAAGAAGGTTTTGTATTTCTAAGTACTTCTTCCAAAGTTTCACTAATACAATACCAATTGTTAAATTATTTTGTCCTTACGGACTGCTCTACAGCCCTGTTCGTGTCCTGAAGACGCCTGAACTTACCCTCTTCCTACACATTTCCTCCAGCCCTTGAGACTGTGCCTCGGTTGCTAACTTCTGGCTGAAGACTACTGGATGGGACTCCCTCCCGAGTCCAGCAGCGAGGCTGTCATCCAAGAAGTGAGCTGCAGGGTGATGCAAGGCACTCCCTTCCCTCCGGATCTGAGCTAGCTACCTCATCTTGAAAGGATTTGTTGCTCAATGACATCAGCCTAGAGTGAAACACGGATCTCTTGTCAACAGTTAATGATGATATTTGCTTGCTTACCTCACAAGATCAGCACTATAAAGCATGAAACCCCTTCTCACCCTCGAAATGGAACCGCATAAAGACAAAATTTACTGTAAACTGTTGGCTTCCAAAACCTAAAGCAGAATCAGCGAGATATCTGTCGCGTTAATCTGAGAATATTTTGAGGACTTGGGGGATAGCACTGGCACAAGAAACTCTGGATCATAACACTCGTGTGGAATTCTTTTGTTGGAAAAGTAGCACTTTCAATCATCAGGTACTGTCAGTATCTTTGGTCGCCTACATTCCCTGCAGTTCTTGGCGCTTTGCAAGTCTTCCTGACCTCTGCTCACTGCAGATCTTGCACAGACCCCTCACGGAGCTGCTCCTCTTAAATTCTGCTTGGCAATTCTACTCAGTGAAATGGAGCAATGAATAAAAATCCTGATTTCCCTACAGAATTGGGAGATACGATGGGACAGAAACATCTGTAGGACATCCAAGGTGCAGTCACTCGTACAAACCCAGAAGGGAAGAAGCGAGCAGTTTGCATCTGGTGCATTTGCCTATCCAAATGCAACCTGATCTAGGTAATTTCTACCTATGTTAGTCAAGGGAGGACATAGTTCTGACCTAAATGGGACACATACTGTGCCTGCAGGTGCTAATGAGAGCTAAAGCCCCTCTTCTCTCACGCTATTAAATACATGCATTCTGTATAGGACTTTCTTATGTGTCACTGATACACTTTGGATATATTAGTAAAAAAGCTCAAGTCATGTAGGGTATTTAAAATAAATAAATACAATCAAATATTGTGCATATTTAAAAAAAAAAAGCTTGGCAGTAGCAGCAATCTTGCAGCCAGCGCATTTTATAGAGTGACCCAAATGCACAAAATGTCAGTGCTCCAGCACTTGCAATATATCGCAGTATTTTCTCTGAAAGGTGAGCAGCTTGTCCAAAAACCTTAGAAAAATTTATAGTTCAGCAAGTTGCTTTCTGAAAAGCAGAATGAAACTAATTATGCTTCATGACCTTTAAAAAACACTTTTAATTAAAGCCTTAAAATGTTTGTACACCTACTGAGCTATGAAATATTATATTTAATCCCAATAGGTTGTTTTTTTTTTTTTTTTAAATATTGGCATTGCAATTAATGCCTAACACACTAGTTATCCATTACAAAAAGATCATGTAGCAGTTAGTACTGTGTTTAACATAACCTTAAATACTTTTGTCAAATTACATCAGAATTATTGAATGTTGGGCCCAGAATGCACTGCAAGACCCCAGAAACAAATAATTATCACGTGTTAGGAATAACCTAGAGTAACCTAGAAATATGTTAAGTATGTGAAAAGTGGCTTTATATTTTGTTTTTCTGTTCCGTTCAGCAGTGGCCAGGTAATGTTGCAATATTTGCAAACCATCAGCCATTTGCTTTATATAGTTGGTTTTACAAAAGGATAATGACCTGGCTATGTGAATTTGCAACAGATTGAAGCTTTACTAGTACGACCTTCAATTATGAAGGCTGATTTTTCTTTTTTTTTTTTTTTTAAATGCAGGAATCAGGACACCTGGAATGTCTTTGAGGTGTGAATTTATGTAACTATTATAAAGTGACTTTTTAACTGTTTCAGTGCAGCACATAAGCCATAAAATCAGCAGATATATTGCGTCTGTTTTGTAGTAAATGAAGTTTAATCTTTACTTGTTTCAAATTCTCTTCACTTGAAGCAGTGGCTAAGCAATGAATCAGCATTACCTCTTGTGCTCTGGCTATGCTGTAAAGAAAGGTTTGTCTCTAACACTTGCTAGCTTTGTGTTGAACAGGCAATTGCACAGGCAACAGACAGTCCTGTGTGAGGAAGGAATCCCAGGTCCTGATCCCAGGACTCCTCTGCTCCTGGGTGAAGTGACATTGGAACAGCAGTGCCACCAGAGCAGGAAGCATTGAAAATTTCCACCTGGAAGAACCTGGTGCTTCAGACACACTTTGGGAGGAAGGAGATGTGAGTCTGCACGTACCCAGTGGGGGGGAGGGGTCTTACTTTAAGGGAGGAAATCTTTGAGAACCACATCCCACTTCCAAGTGGGAAAAAATCAGTTTGTCATCCCAGATTCGATTTAATGAGGCCCAAGCCCTGAGCTCTGTCAAGATGGAATCACTCAAAACATGCTGACAGGTCAGTTCTGTGTATGCAACTTCAGCAGGTAAACCTGTGTAGAAGCTACATTATAAACTCTGTGAAGCACAGGTCATCTTTTCATCACTGTGTTTGGATCCTGATCCATAGGCTGGATCCTAATCTATGACTACACTTATGATAGTACTTTACAGGTTGCCTCAACAGGAAGAAGCCAGGGCAATGACACAACCGAATGCGTACATAGTAAGGTTGTTAGTACGAATAGGTGTGTGGTTTATTAGCTCAGACTTCTGAGGTAAACTGTGGCAGCCTTCATAGCTTCTCTGGGAGCTCTTCCACCCTTCACAGGCCTTTAGCCCTGCCGAAAGCCGCCCCCGACTCCCGCTGCAGCATGGAGCTCCCCTCACGGGAAGCGTGCTGCAGTGCTGCGAAAACTCTGGAAAGAGTCACCTTTCCTCCAGGATGGGAGTTAAATTGGGCCACATGGCATGGGTGCGAGGCATTTTAGGTTTGGTTTTTTTTTAATTATGTTGAGAATGGCAGTTCACAGAATGGGGCTGCGGATTCTTACGAAGCGCAGATCAAGAAGCGAATCAGTCCAAAGTTTAACAGTTTCCAGGGCCAGTCTGTCACACCCTGACCACGGAAATACAGCCCCTGATGAGAAGCACTCCCGAGCCTGACTACACACATTACAGCCCGGCTTCGAATTCTCACCCGTATGGTCCTTTCCCATTTGTACCTTTGATTCTCCAGTCCCCCGCCCGGCGCAACTTCACCCTCATCTTCCTCCCCGTCTCCCGCTCCCCTCCTCCCAGCCACGGCCCCCCCCGTCCTTCCCGACCCCCCAGCTCTCCCGGGGAGGACCCCAAGCGTCGCCGCCACCTGATGCGGTTCCCCCTTCAGCACCGCCGGGGCAGACCCCGAGGCGGGGTGGGCTCTCCCTGCCCGGCGGGGGGGCGCGGAGGCGGGCGGCCTCCCCCGGGGGCAGGCCGGGCCCGGCCGCGGAGGGGAGGGGAGGGGAGGGAAGGCGGCCGTCTGTCTGTCTGCGTGTCTGTCCGCCCGCTGTGTGGCTCCGTCCCCGGCTTTGTTGTGCTCGCCGCTCGGGCTCCGGGCGAGGGGGCGGGGAAGCGGGGAGAAGGGAAGCGGGGAAGGCGGCCGCGTCTCCTCCTCCGCCTCTTCCTCGGCCCCGGCCCCGCTCATGGCGACGCTGGGCACATCCGGGCTTCTCCTCCTCCTCCTCCTCCTCCTCCTCCTCCTCCTCCAGCGGCCGCCGCTGCCCTGAGCGCCCGGCCCGACTCCATTAGCGCCTCCCCTCCCCCCGTCTCCCTTCCCGGACCCAGAGGCAGGGGGAGCCCCGGGCAAGGCAGCGCCGAGCCCGCGGAGCGGCCGGGGACATGTCCAACCAAGGGGCCCGGCGGAACGGGCCCGTCAAGCTGCGACTGACAGGTGAGGGTGAGCGGGCGGGCTCCGGCGGGGCCTGCCGCCCTCCGCCGGCGGGGCCGGCCGGCCGCGGGGGAGGGAAGGGCCGGGGGAGCGGGGCGCGGCGCGGGCCAGGGGCGCGAAGCCCGGGCTCCCGGCGGCGCGGGGCGAGGAGAGCGCAGCCGGAGGGGCGGGCGCGGGTTCTCTCCGTGCGTCGTTGAGGTTGAACCTGGGGCCGGCGGAGCCCCCCGGGCCTCGGCAGGAGAGCGGGGGCAAGGAGGGAGGCGGCGAGCCCGTCCCTCGCCTCCTGCCCCGCCGCGGGGTCCGCGCCTCCGGCACAGCATGTCTGGGGGGGCTGCGGGGCTGCCGCCCCCCTCCCCTCCCTCCCTCCCCGCCCGGGCCGGGCCGGGCCCCCGCAGCCCCCCGGGGGTCTCCGGGCGCGGGGGAGCGGCGGGCTCGGCCGCCCCCCCAGCACCCCTGCGCTTTTTTGTCGGTTTGGTTGGGTTTTTTTTTTTCTTTTTTTCTTTTTTTATTTTTTTAGCTTCGTCTTCTCAATGTAAACTCGAAAGAAACTGTCACACTCTTTGTTTTGATCTCTTTGTTTGTTGTTGTTTCTTTTTTTCTTTTTTTTTTTTTTTGAAAGCCAACTTCCTCAGTTACGGCTGTACACAGTCCGTTTGGTAAAGTGCCTTACGCCTCTCTCTTTCAGAAGACCACTTGACCTCTAATATTTTAAAATATCATAAAAACTGTTCACCTGCACGCTGGGAAGGAAAAGAAGTTGTTTTAAAATAAGAACCCATGTAAATAGGTTTAGTGAAAAAAATCTTGGAAGTTCTGCTAGAGCTTTCTTAAAACAAAAAAAAAACAACCAAAAAAACAAACCAACACCAGGAGACTTTAAAGAAGAGAGCTAGTTCAAAGTATTGTAAGTCCCCTAGCAGATAAACGATATTTTGTATTCTGAAGTGTCAGTGCGTGAAGGTAAGCAATTAGAAAATAATAGCACTGCAAATACTCTTCTCTGCATATAGGGTATTTAACCAGCTTGTAGAACAAACGTGTTTAAAAATACTTAAAGTGTTGATATCTTTACTTTCGGTGCACGCAAAGTATTTCCAGTTTAATGTCTAATAAAGAGAGGTGCTCTCAGACGCATTTTTCAAAGTATTACTTTTACAGGGAAAGTAAAATGTATCTGCTTATGTTTTACTTTGGAAATACTTGGACTAAATTTGTAACTTAGTTTTCATGGAGATTTGTGAGTGTCTGTATATTGCTCTTAGAAATAAAACTCTTAAAATAAGCGTAGCTGGGACTGATGCGTGGAATAGTACTGCCTTGTTTTTACAGAGTGTTTTGTAGCTTTTTCTTCAGGTTATTGCTTTATTGATGCAGCGCTTTAATACTTTTTTCCTGAGCAGTGAGTGCTCAGAATTGCTTATCTTTGAAACATTAAAAATGGTCTGTTGCCTTATGTAAAAGCATGGAAAGTACTGTCTAGGGAGCTGTCTCTTTCACCTTTGGATTTTGTGTTCTATTTTTGTTCATATTTATTTTATTTTTATTAAGGTTTAAGCATATAATGAAATCGTGCCTGTGACAGTTATAAGCATGTTATGGGGAGTGTGATGTGAGCAAGAAGTAGGCAGTAGTTTTACATACTGAGTTTTAGTTGTGCGGTCAGTCCCCAAAAGAAGCAGATACAATCTTAAGGAACATTTCTGAGTTTTTTGTCATCTTATAATTTAGGAAGGGAATATGCAGAGCACGGGCCGCTGGCAAAGTTGTCTTTCTAGGGACTGTTCCAGGGTTAGCAGCTCTCGCAGTTGCTGAGTATCAGTTCTGTTACTTGGAACTTTATATGAAACATCGGCCTACTTCTCGAATTAAAAAGGCTTGAGGTATTTTATGCTTTAGGTAATTGTGTGTTGTTTCACATAAGGTCGTTTGTTGTAAGGAAGCTTTACATGTTTAAGAAAAACATTGAATTTTATTAATTCAGCCGACATGTTGTCAGCTCTTGCCTAGGAATAGTTTTAAGTGTTCTGCGTGGTTTTGATTACCCTTTTTGATTGGAAAAGCAGTTTGAGGGCTCTTGAATTCTAAAACTGTTTGGAATTAAAAGAATCTGTATATCCAGTGTTTTTAAAAGCTTATTCTCGAACTGACAAATGCTATTTAATCTTAATTTTCTTTGGCTGTATCAGACTAGCAGTCTTCTGTTTTGGCTTGAATATTTATAGGATTAATTCTGCAATCATTGTACAATACTTATCTTTTTTGTTCATTATATCTAAATTAGATGGTATAGATTAAAAAATGAATTTCAAGAACTGGATTCAATTAGCAGTTTTTCAGGACATAAACATTAAAGGTTTAGATGGAAAACATTGTTTTGACTGACTGGATAAATGACAGGGTAATGTTTGATGTGATTCCAAGAACTGATCTGGAGCTAGTGCCCAACTTCTCAGTCCATCTTGAGGAGCCAAATAAAATATTTAACCTAGGCCTCATTTTGCAAAAAAGGTTGATTCTTTGTTGGGACCTTAAGAAAGTTCTGAGAAATGTTTGGCATACCTTTACACTAAGTGTTTAACAGTTTATTTAGGTCTGGGTTCCATAACAGAGAAAAACCACAGTGGTGGCATACTTCTAGTAAGTTTTTATTTGGTTTACAGTGCATCTGTGTTATACATTTCTTATAAAAGGTTATTCTTTTGCTCCTAGGTTTAGTTGTCTGTCATAAATATCACTTGAATCTTTAGTGATACGTGTGTCGATACACTTTGCACAACCGTGAGCTAGAAGATTGCTGGATAATTGTTAAAATCCAAAGATTATGCCTTCTGATGATACTCCACTTCTAGTATGAGGTATAAGTATTTGTTTCTGATTAAAATATAGGCGATGTAATTTAAGTTAGCTAAAGTCTAGAATTGCACTAGTCTTCTCCAAAATTTGTCTTAGCAGCTTGTAATAACATTACCCAAGGAAGCTATAATATAAGGAGAGTTCCTTCAACTCTGACATTTTTACTGCTATTTTATCTAGTCCTATCCTGAGTACATCTGAGTTCTACAAAAGCTGCAAGTGCAGTCATCCCCTTCCATTCTTACTGTGATTTTTCTCAGTGATGTGTAGAATTTGTGGATTTGTAAATATATTATACTCTCAGGCAGAATGTACTTTTAATCTTCCTTCCACCCCCCATGTTGAATTGCATTGATCTTGTATTCCTCCAAAAATTGAGAAACGACCATTCCTGTCAGTTGCTCAGTAAATATTCTATGTCCTAATCTGTGAATTGTCTAATGTTAAAATAGTTACATTTGACTGCTTTCACTTACGATATCAATGACAGTTATCTGAATGAAGTCCATAGGGTTGTTTCTATCAAGTAGAAAGATATATTTTAAAATCAGTTTGAAGTCTGAAAAACTACATGGGTACTAGAATATATCAAGTTGAATAAAGGTTAGTGCGTGAATTTTTAGTTCACGTGTTATAGTGAGCGTTTGTGTCAGAACAGTTAACAAGTAAAGATACTTTGATAGCTACAAAGCACAGTTACACTGTGTTGTAAAAAGTGTTAATAAATATCCCATGGATAAAACTGGAATGAGCTGGAAGAGTTTTGTTGATAAAGAATCAGAGGTAGGCCCGAAGAGTGGTTAGATCTGGTTTTCCTCCTCCTTACTGTAAGCTTCCAGGTTTCCTGGCAGAGTTTGCTAATTAGGGAAATAAAAGCACCGGATCTTGTGTTGTAGAAAATGGACAGCATCTCATCTTCTGTCCTACCCTCTCTCTTGTTGATGCTACTGCCTATTCAGTCCTTACAGAACAAAGGTGGTACTGTACTGTAAAGTTATAGAGTTGAAGGAAGAAGGTGCTATTCTCTTTTTACCAGTTCACAGAAACTCTTGTTGCAATGCTTATAATATTTCTCAAGAAAGACATTATGTATTATTTAGAAAAAGCCAGAATATTGTTGAGTTTTGCAAAATAATGTGGAATCTCCAAACCTGTTGTTTTTTTGCAGTGGATAAATCTAACAGTTAAATTAATACAATTGAAAACAGTGGTTAACCTAAATCCTAAATTAGCGCTGTTGGAAGCAGGACTGAAGTTTATGGATAGCAGAGCTTCATTGTAGGAACAGCATTACGGATTGATTGATTGATCGATAAAGTAGCTACCTATATTTTTAAGTAGCAAGGCTATGGTTTCATAGTTGACTTAAATGGTAGTGCAATTTTAAAATTTGAGTACTGCTTTGGGTTGGTTTTTTTTTTTCTTTTTGTAGTCCCTGGCTTCACTTTTCTGGGCCCTCCCTTGCGTTGACTCCAGCAACTGTGTAGCTACATGATGAGCTGAAAGCTAATCCTACAAAGAGAAAAATAGGTTTTTGCATTGAAGGAGAAGGATGCACACAAGAAGCTGAAAAGAGGGCAGGACTGCCTCTTTAACCAGCAGCCTGTAGTTAGGTAGGCTTTGGTCAACAATAAAACAATGGGTTTCCTTTATGTAAGGTGTATTTGACTTAATGACACATGACTTACTAAAAACTAGTACTTAAGAAATCAGGATGAATAAATTACATAGTAGGTGGATTAAACTGGTCCAGTCATAACAAAGTCAACAGGCATGTGTCTAATCAGATTGTGTAGGGATTGATGGATGCTTGGCCCTCAATATTTTCATCAAAGTATGAAGTGTGTGTGTATATATGTATGCTTTTTATATATACTGTATATAGTTATAGATATTTATATACATATAAGTCAGTTGTGGATCACACAGATGCCAGAGAATTATAATAAACGACTGAGCAGCTGTATAGAGCAGTCTCAACTGCTTGTTTCAATGGGATCAGCTTGTATGACAAAGTTTTATTCATCTGGGTATAAAATTAGGTATCTGTGTTCAGGGATACGTAATGGGGTATTGTGGCAAGGAAAACAAAGATCAAAAAGGATTTGGGGGAGGAAGTTATAGTAGGAAAACAGTTCTGTAGGAGCTCCAATGAAAAGAGCAAAAAGGCCCAATATTCATCTTTGGTTGTAGAATCGGGTAAGCATCGAGTAGAAGGTAGTGCAGGTTTTACATGTATCGGTAACATATGGGACATATGTAGGAGATGTGTGGGAAATCTGCAGACAGTCCTAGTGTTAATGTTTAAAAAAATAAAGCCGTTGGGGAAAAAAATAAAATAGAAATCCTGGGGGTGGAAAAATAGCGAGCAATTGTTAGAATTGTACTTTTCAGTTACATTTGAAGAGTTTAAGCTGTCCCTAAATGTGTGTCTGTGTAGCTGAACTTAGCTGAGTAACTTAACTAGTGGTGACAAATTATTCTCCTATTTTCTTTTTTTCTTTTTTGTTTGTTAATCGCACTGAAAATCTGATCAGGCCCCAGATGAAGACATTTTGTCTTTGTGTCCTTAAGGTGAATGGGTTGGTCCCTAAAAGAAGACAGCTTTTAATGTTTTGTTCTGTTTTATCTCATGGCCTTTGAAGTGTGTCTTTGCTTTGCCATCTTACTTAAATTGACATCTCATCATTGGGCCAGACCTTTCTTGCGGGTGTTAAAAAAGGTGGATGATTTCTTTGGGTGTCTTCCCTCCTCTCATCCCAATAATGAGATGACCTGACGTCTGACTTGGCATAATGACGTGAGTACGTTACCACGCAGGCTATTACGTGCATGCTTTAATGTACAAAATGTAAATGCTCATGACACGTGCAATGTCTGAGATCATTCCGGTGACTTCTGAGAGGCTGGTAAAGATTAATCTCAATAATATTAGACAATGCATATGAAAGTCGCTACTGTGCGTGTCTGCTATTAGCAGAGCATGTTTCCTATTTGGGAAGGAGGATCAAAATCTTGGGGGACATTTGGCAACAGCATGTTCAAGGAAGCAGACTGTTGACTTTTTCTTGCTGCTTAAACTTTAAATACTTTCAATGAAAGCATAGATAAGAATGCTTGTAACTTTAAAGAAATCTTCATCTGTGGATAACAAAGCACAAGACAAAATTGGCTAAGCGTTATCATCTGAGTTTAAGTGGGGAGACTGATACAGAACGGAGAACAGACGTGCTCAAGATCATAAAAAGGATAAACCAGGTAAAGCTGGGATTTAGAGCCACTATCTTTTGACTTTCTGCCGGTGAACATTGTTTCTCTTGAGTTTAAATCCACAGAAATTGTGGTTCTGTTTTGGGCCTTCTGAGAATATGCATTTGGGGTGATGTGGGTTCAGTTTTCTCTTACATGCCATATTTGTGTTGCACTATCAGCTGTATTTTAGCATCCTGCAGATTCTTGGCAGTTACTTCTTTTGTACTTCAAGATACCTTTTTTACTGTTGCTCAGGCAAATCAGACTAGGAAGACCGATATCCCCAAAAGCGAGCAAAAAGTATTGCTTAGATGAAGTGTTATTCACATTTTCAAAATTCTGAAAGTGAAAGAAGTAGCGGTATGTGAGTTTATGGGGCTGTATCCTGTTGTTAATTTTCTGGAATGACTCTTGGCCAGTACGTATTTAACACAACTTAGAAGGATTGTTTTCTTGCAGAAAGGGAGAGTCACTCCAACTATGGCTTTGGTATTGTCAGTGTAAACTGGTTCAATGCGTCCTTTCTATAATGAATTCATTTAAGTTGTTTCAAATATGCAGAGCATGTACAGACTGTGTAATTTACAGATCACAGTAAAAATATGTACCCAAATTCTACCATTTGTGCTTACATTACCATGTGTGATGCCATCCTGCCGCAAACATTAGAGTGACAATGCCGGTGACAAGTAAAGCTTTCCAACGTGCAGCACCGTTTTTCGGGTTGCACGCATCCCTCTGCTCCATCCCCTGCTGTCGGATGGGGTTGACTGAGGAATATATCCAAGTTAAAATCAACCTCTTCCTCTCACCCCCTTTTCTTTCTAACTGGGTGTGGAGGAGGACTGTTGTGGGTTGGCGCGCGCGTGTTTGTATTTGAGTGGTGGCTTAAGTCAGCCAGGTGTTTGCGGAACAGCAGGCTGTTTGTGGGATTGGGGGCGTATCTTGGCTGATCACGTGAAATGGTGTTAACCGAGTGACATACGCTCATTTTCATTCTGCCTTGACCCAGATTTCAGTATTACTGATGGAGTTAAATGGAGTCGTAACTAATTATATCTGTAATTGTACTTTTTTAACATACCTAACTATTTGATTTGGAGTTTATATATAGTTACATAAATAAATTCAATTATAGATGCAGTTGTGGTTGTATTTCATTGAAGGTGGGAATCTGCATTGGTAATACTAGAGGCATTTTCTGAAAGCTTGAGCCAACTTGGTGATTTCTTTATCATACAAATAAAGACCAGGCTGTGCATGTCTAAAACTGCATATGGTAAAACTGCTGCTTTATGCATATCATAGGACATGAGGAAAGGAGATGGAGTGTACTCAGTAAAAGTTTGCTGTTTCATTTTAGTAAAAGTCTACTGCATGCAGGCATTTTTCACAGAAAACATGTAAATGTACTAAAATGAATCTTTTATTCTTGGTGGGGGAAGAAAGCTGTATCTGGGTTAGAGTACTTAGAAACATGGCTGGTTTAAAAAAAAAAAAAATCCTTGGATGTGCAAAGGAACTAAACGTGTCTGGATAAAATGCATAGAATTACATTCATGCTTAACTGCCTGGAATTAGAAATTCATAGCGTTGATTGTGCCAAGCATTTAGGTATCTTTATGACAAAATAGTTCTTCAATTCAACTCTGAACAGAAAATTTTCAGCTTATATTGTCCTGAAATGATTAATTTATGATGTGTATAAATATTTATTTTCAGAGGAAAACCTCTCACCCGCTGTTTTCCCTGATGGATTTATTAAAATAATGGTTTATAGCTCTGTATAGAAGACTGTATGCAGGACTAAATGAATAGTAGCATTGTGGTTAGGTGTAGTAATATTAAGGTATCCTCTTTTTTGTTTAGTAGTAAAAGTAAGTACTTCTGTCTTAACTTATAAAAGGTGGCATCAGATGTGGTATAAGAAACTTCGTAAGGTAGAGCTCGTGTAGGCAGCTGTTGTCATTCAGAGGGAAACGGGGTCATTTGCCCCACTCTGTCCTGTTTCACCTTTACAAAAATGTTCAAGAGCTGGCCTGAGGAGCAGAGCTGACACAGGGACATGAAGGGGCTATAAGTATACCAGGCTTTGTGTCAATTTATAGTGAAAGCAGAAAACAAATGCGGGTTCCTGTACTTGGGCTAAACCAGACAGAACTCTCTCTCCTGTGTTTCATGCTGTTGATTATAATACTGCTCATAGCCAAGTAGCAATGATTGCATTTTCAATCTGAAAATCTGAAGATACTGAGCATTTCTCTTCTTCATGCTAATATTAATACATACATTTTGTGTCTCTTAAAATATATGCGTTGCTAAGTACTCCATTTAAATAGCTGTGAAGGACCTTGTCCTCATGTGTGCTGGAGAGCACTTGCTCAGCATTACGAATTATGGAATTAAAAATGGCTGGCTGCTTAAAGCCTGGGTTCACAGTGTATGGCACGTTAATTGGCCAAACTTTAAAGAAGGGTATAATGCATGTTAAAGCGGAAATTTTCTAGTGCTTTTATTTAGAGGATTCTAGTAGAAAGTTCAAAAATATTTTATACTGCTGCTGCGGAAGCTTCTTGGTAATTGAAGCCTGTGAACAAGTGTAAAAATTTTAAGTGCCATCTCTCATAATTTCAAATGGGTCATATATGTGGCATTTCTAAATGTCTAACTAGCAATTCTGGATGTTTGGTAAAGCCCAAGGTGTTGGTGAAGAGACTCTTCAAATGTATATATCACACAATTTTATAATAAACTGTTGATCAAGTATGAACTTGTGGAATGGGGAAAAATTGCTATTGACCTCTGTCCAAGCTAATTGCTGCTGCACAGGGGAAGTGCCCCTGTGTTCTTACAGAAGCAAATGCTAGCTGCAAATTCAAGATGCCATGCAATAATTCCAGTTTGCCTTAAATAGCTGGATATGTATTTTTTGTCAAAAAGTTAAAGGGTTTAAATCTTTGTGATTGTACTAATGCAGGAGTGGCCAGGATTTATCCTGAAGTTGTGATGTCATGTAGCATTGTATCCCTTTTGTAAGCATCTTTTATATTTGGCATTTCTACTTAAGAACTGGGTCGAAGGATGATTTCAAATGTTGATTTTTGCTCTCTTCTGCAACAGGAAAAGAGGTGGCCTTTAAGGAAAAAGTGACTTACAGTAATTTTCAGTAGTACATGCTTTGCACCTGGCTTGTCATAAAGTAAAATAGTTGTGTAGTCTTCTCTCCCTTCCTTAAGCAGTTCCCACAGTTCATAATGTTCTCTCAATACCCGGCTTACAAGGGGGTGGTAAAAGGAGGTTAAAATTTCTGTAGTCCCATGTACAAGGATAGGCAATAAAGTTTTTGGTTCCTCTCCCTAACAGCAAGCAGTTATTCTGCCTGGGGAGATACCCTATGTTTGTGTTTATCTGTGTCTCACTTGCTTCTGTGGCCAAGAGATCATGAAGAAATTCCTGTTCATTTGTGAAATCTGAATGTGGCATTGTGAATATGTGCCTTGGATTTCCTCATTACAATATTTATCATTTTTCCTGAAAGTTCCTTTCCTCTGGTGAATTGTTCATCCTGTAGAATGTCAGCTATTTCCTGTGTATCAGCATAATGTTACTTAATCTACGCTGGGTAGTGCTTTGGATCCATTCAAAAGCCTTATATTTTTTGTAAGTTCATTTAAATTTAGAAACTTCACTCTCTACATTTAAACAGTTCTTCCTAGTGCGGTCCAAGACTGGAGGTGCACTTGTTCTGGACAAACCCTGCGTCACCGTGATGGAGTAGCAGTAAATTAGAAGAAAAATTGTCCCTGGTCATCCTGACCCTTTTGGATGTTACGTTCTCACTTCAGCAGCCTGGTGAGTAGGAGCACTGGTTCCTGCAGTTGCTTCTACCTCATGTAATTTGAACACAATTCTGAGTTGCTTTTTCTGTCTGAACATCTTTGCTTTTTATTCACTGTCGGTAGAATTTATAACTATAGTTGAACTTGTAATACCAAGCTGGAGCTCGTAATGCCAACTATAGTTAGCACTTCCCATTATAAGACTGTCTTTTCAGTTGCTGTTAAGCAGCCTGCTAACGCTGAAATTTTTCATGCTGAGTAGCTAAATCGGGCTGAATTCATTTTGGGAATATTCTGTTAAAATTCAACCAGTTTCAAGGAGGAGATTAAAATTATGTTGCACATCTTTTAAAATTCCTTTGTTCTTGTGAATCCTTTATTTTTGGGCAGGAACACTATTGAACAGGGACATGGTAATAGGCAGTTGTGTCTATCAGCCAAGTAAGAATTAGCGCAGGGTTTAACAAATGGCTGGGGACAGGAGTTGATCTCGTCCTGTTAGTGCACTCCTGGTGTGAAGAGAGGCATTAACTAGAATGCAGAGGGTTCAAAAGTTGGATGAGAGTGGAGAAGGGAGTGACCTGGAACAACGAACTGTCCTGGACAAATGGGCGGGTGGTGGAGACTGATTTTGGCAGGACAAGGCGCTGGGAATCTCTTGGTGCCCAGACTCTAGTGTTGTGGCAATGAACGTGACACAGGGTCGCAGGGGCAGCCCAGAGTCTTGTGTTTCCAAACTTTTTAACACTTGGCTTTGTTAACTGGGGAATGCTGTTGCTGCATGTGCTATGTTATTGTTAGTGATTTGGGTATATTACTGGAAGAAGTTGTCATCTGCAGCAGAGGTGCTTTATAAGAACTTAGGATGTATAACAAATGCAAAGAATGTAAGCAGTAACAGTTGGATAGAGGACAGAAGTTTTAAAACAAACATGAAAAAACACCCACCCCAAAACTTCTCCCATCTGTTCCTTTGCTCCACACGTTCATCACCTTGATCCTGTAAAGAAGAAATAGGGAATTAAGGGCTACCTTCGAAGTGGCCATGATTCATAACATAATTCTAAGAAAAGCTTGCAGGTAACATCAGGATTATTCCTTATATGTAGAACAAAAGGAATTCTTCAGCTTTTAGCAAACTTGAGAATTTAAAAAAAAATCCTTGATTTTAAGAAATGATGTGATGTCTTGGTCACTTCATTAATGCTAATATTTTCTTGCTTCAGAAGGGTCAGAAGACTTTCTGTTAAGTAATATGTGATAATAACTGAATTATGTAGTTTTTAATGTTTCCATGGCTAATTTACATGCCATCTATTCACAAAGGTTTTGGAGTTACAATTAATATTTTTTTCAGGGAAGTGTTATCTGCTGTTGATGAGTTAGTTGCATGAAAGATTTGAACTTTTTTAGTTGGAGTCAATACAAATATATTAAATATCAAATGGACAGAGAAAGCTGTGGCAGTGATCACTTGTGTACTCTGATGGATCTTGTATTTAGAGATCACTCTGTAGAAGAGGAGGGTCCTCTAATTTTACACGGTTTCGGCTTTGTATAGAAACAGCTTACTGTGGTAGTGGATTGATTTGATATAATATGTTGTGCTTTGTTTATACTGAGTTGCCTGCACTGTGAAAAACTTTGATCTTCACTCTATTTATTAATACACACACATGTATGAGTCTGCAGAAGCATTTAAACAGTGAAGAAAAAAAATCAGACATTAAATGCAGTGAGCAGGTGTATCTCCAGCAAGAGAAAGGCATTGTGTTCTATTTGAAGTTTCTTTTAGAGGCCTCCTCAGAAAGTGGCTATATATAGACAAAGTGGGGAGAAGTTACAAGAGTGCTATCAGATGTATGATATTTTTTTAGTCAACTAAAAATAAACTAACTGATACAATTTGAAACTGCAAGGTTTCATTTTAAGTAAACTTACACATAATATTGTCTAACCATGAAGAAAAGTGAGCTTTTTAAACTATTTTCGTATTTGTACAGCGTTACTTGTTGATACTTAACAGTGCTGCTCTTCCCCCCCCGCCCAACGTTTAATTGATACAAGGCTGAAACAAGGTCTGCTCCTATGAAGACACCGCTCCCAAAAAGCTGCTCATTTTCACACCTGCTTGAGCTTTGGGCAATTATAGAGCTATTAAATACTTGATTTTTTACAGCTGATTCCCTTTTTGATGATTTAAGGTCTGTGAAAGGCTTAACTACTTCTTAGGGAGTTGTTTTGGAGTCCCTGTGATGTTACTGTCTTGAACTTTCCAGAGCTGGAGGTCTGTTTCTTTTTTAGATCACTACATGCATCACCTTTGTGCTGAAATAAATATCTGTTTATCAGCTTAATAATGAGTTGTCAGAGTTTGAGAGGTGAGCAGTATCTTTGTTGTTTTAAGACTATTAACTTAAATAGCTAAAGAATATAGTTTCCGTCAGATATGGTGTTAATGGTATTTTATGGAATTCATTTTCCTAAAAAGATTTTTTGTTATTTGCACACATATGCATGTTTGTTTTATTTTTAACGGCATGCTTTCTTAATTGTATTTTGCTGTGGTTTTAACTTCCTAATTGAAGTATTTACAATATAGTTATTTTTGTTATAGTGAACCGTTTTATTGTTTCAGAAGTGAATGAATCATATATTCTGGGTTATTTTTTCCTGGCAAATACCTCTCCTTAATGATTACTCAGGGCTAGCTTAAATTGTACAGATGAATAATATTTGAAATACAGTATCTGCTTCATAATTTCAAATGTTACAATGAAAAACCTTGTGAAAATATATATAGAGGTCTTTTTCCCTTTGTTTGTTGGAACAACGCCTTTATAGGGGACTAGGCTGGCTACGAAGCTGTTGTAGGACAATGAAACAATACTGCTTCTCAGTTCTGTTTGTTCTGGCTGCATCTCCGTTTCCTAAAATCCCAAGATTTTGTTCAATTTCCCAGGTTCCTTTCCTCTGCCCTGCCTGGACAAACAGGTACCGGCTCTGCAGCTGAGGCTGCAGCAGGTGGTTCCAGATTTGTGCCCCCTTTGCAAGGGCAGGGTGGTTGCAGGGGCTGAGCAGTTACTGGGGTGGGGTCGGGAGAGGATGTTCTGCAAATCCCTAAGAGTTGCTCTGATTGCCTGTAGATAGGCCTGCCCTGTACGTAACTGCATCATAGCAATCTTCTCATGTAGGTTTGCTACATCGCTGCCAACTGCTCTAAATTGTTGTTTCCCTGCACCTATGAATTTCTTGCGTTTTGCTTCCTCTTGTTTTAGGAAATTGCTATGACTTTTCTCATTCATGCCATGTGTTAACAATGCTGTTTGTGCCCTTTCATGCAGTCCTCCCTGTATCTATATCCTAGAAGCAATCTGTGTTACCTATAGCATAAATGATCTCCAGCTCTCTCCTGTGTGGAGTTTGTGCTCTTGATTTCTCTTATTTTACAATTATTTTATTTTTTTCCTGTCTGAAACCAGTCAGGGTATCAGCCTGTTTTGAATGTTATATGGATATTGTCATGAAGACAGATGTTAGCGGGGATCCTCTGCTAGCCTACGAGTAGGCCAGCACAGTTAAGTTTAATTTTGGCAACAAATATAGCAGAAGATGACCATAGGGTGGTGTGGAACCTGCTCACAGTAAGAGGCCTTTGCAAGTTGAATCACAGTTTCTGACTGGCCTTCTGAGTCAGTCTCAGGTGGAAGAGTCCAGGTGCGCTTCCTTGACTGCTCAGCATGAATTAACAAAGCCAGATTTGAATGCTAGAGATGAGTGAGCACCTCCACAGCCCCCTGAAAATGGAAAAGAAGAGAGGAATGTGAATATTCCATATTTCTTGTTAGTGGAGTGGATGTGTTCTCATATTTTTGTTGATTATACTGAGTTTTAAAATATTTGGAAGAGTAAAAGTATCAAAAGAGCATCTAATGTGTAGGTATGTGTTTGTGTGAACACAGTGAACTTTTTGAAGTGTAGCAGGAATTCTGGGCAGTGTATAAAACCTGAAAAGAGTGAGTCTACTTCTCTGCATCCGTATAACTGATTTATGTAATCTAGAATGTAAAGACTTAAATTCTGGTAGATTTTGTTTAGGAGTAAAAATGTCATACACAAACTGTTTTTTCGTATGTTTCCCAGATTCTCTGTAGGTAGGTTAAAAAAAAAAAACAAACAAAAAAACCTCACAAACCAAAACAACCCCCACATATTTCCTCGGTTGCCCCTACTCTTTTAAGCTGCTGTCCAGACAAATATTTATAAACAGAAAGTAATGCAGTTTCTTTTGCGTGCACAAAGCCCTGGGGAAAATGGGGAAATGTTTTAGTGTGAGGTGTTTAATACTTTGTTTTGCTCCGATTTATCTTTCAAAGAGCTGCGGAGGCCTGCCTAAAAAACTAGAATACACTCCCTGGGAGCTTGGATTACCTTTGTTTAAAATAGTCAAACCTCTACTGCTGAAACTCGGGAATTCACGGACAGAATGACTAGAACAGCAAATATGACTTTAAAAAAAAATGTGGTTATTGGATAAACTGGTATAAGCCCAGCTGCTGTGGATAAATTGATTTTGCTGTTGCTTTAAATCTATGATGTGTTGGTATTTTAGCAGAGTAAGAAAAACAATGATATTAGAAAGTAATTTACTGCACTGGGATTAGCAAAGAGTGTTCTGTTTCTATGACTGGGGCAGAACAGGATGGTTTAGATATGTCTGATAAACAGGACGAGGTCTAGTCTGACAGCTGGCAACAATAGCTTTTGCTCAAAGTCAGGTGTACTAAATTAGCAAACCTATTACAAGGATGCAGGAGAAAACTCACAGAAGACAGCCTTGTAGGCAGAAGTGTTGCCAAATGGGAAATGATTCATCGTCTCTGAATGGGATGAGCACTGAGCAGAAGCAGTTTAAACCTCAGACTGCTTTGGCTCATAAACCACCAAATATGTGATTAACACTTTATCTTCTCCAATCCTGTGTTTTTTATTGTCTCCTGAACAGCAGTCTATATTTAGGATCAAAGTCTATGAGGTTTGCTTGTTTGTTCTAATTTCTTTTCTGTAAGTTTGAATGTGTTTAGGTACTTTTTTGACTTTTAGCTAAATCGCAAAATGTTTGCATGCATCCTAAAAACACTCCCATCTTGTGACCCTTTGGCAATATCGCCTTTTAGTGAGGTGTCTGGAATGCAAGCGTGACACGAGTGATGCTGGGAGAACTTGGGTGAACTGACTTAGCCTAGTTTATTTGCTTATATTTGGTGAAAAAACATGATTAGCTGGAGATGTAGTTTAATGTAGCATTTCAGTTCCAATGTGGTCACTGCATTTTGATTTTTAGTATTGTAAAAACTTTCATCTATTTAACATTGACAATGCCATTTGTAGTCTAGAATGCACAAAGATAAACAGGTAATATATTTGTGAATTCTTAAATTTAGTTAATAATCAATGCAGAAAGGAGGTACAGTTTACAAAGCTAGTTGAAGGAATGTAAAGGTGGGGGGAAAAAAGCTTGTACCCTCTTTCTTCCTTCATTGTTCATATAGCTGATGAGAGTTTTAGCCTGGCTCTGGTCTTGTTTTGTTTAATACAAATTGTTGTATTGGCTCTAAGATATGTAGATGATAGAGAAACAAAAGGAAATAGGTCATTGGAAGGTGCTTAGTATTAAATAATTGAGATTTAATAAGAGTTGTGAGAGGAGAAATTATTTTACTTGGTAATTAATATATTGTTTAGCAAATAATTATATTTGGGGGCGACCTGGGATAGCACTCAATTAGCAGTTGAGATATCCAAGGAGCAGTGTGCCTAGGAAATGAATGTAAAGATTCCTCTGGAAAACTGGGTTTGGCATCCTTGTTCTTACCTTGCATGTGCAACTATGTAAGAAATGGTAGAAATCAGACGTGATATTTAGTATGATGCTTTATGAGTGGAACTGCAAGAGGCTGGGGGTTTCTAGAGTGAGAGGCAGCAGTGTAAATGAAGGTTTTCCATTCCTGTGTCCCCTCAAAATACCTTTCGTGTCCACTCAGACTTTCTGCAGCTCATAACTGGAGCTTGAGATCAATGGAAGTACTTGCATGCTCATTATGCTTGAAGGCTGTTCTGCCTTTGTAGGTGCCTAGTAATAAAATATCCTCTAACTTCTTGGAAATACCTTCCTGGATTTTTACTCATTCGCTATACTGCTAGGAGTGTTGATTCAGAGTGTTACACTTCTTACATTCATGTAATCAGCTTTACTCCTCCTTTCAGTCTCACCTGCTTCCCATTATCTATCTTAGTTTTCATGCTCTGCTGCTTATTATCTTCTACCATGTGCTCCTGTTTCTCAAAAAAACTCTCGTCCTTTCACCACTTGAACACTGCATCTTCCCAAAAGATTTTTGAAGTTGTAGTTTAAATTGCATAGTAAGCTTTTTTTTTGGTGAGATTCTCTATTTTCCTATATTGGCGAGCTATTTCATCTGAATCACTTGGTGGTCTGTTTCTTTAAAATCCCTTTTATATTATTTCTTACTGTAGTATATAAATTGTACTGATTTGACTAAATAATTTAAGGAACTTATGTAAAACCAAAGCAAAACAAGAAAAATGGGGCTTTAATATAAGTTGCTTTATTTCTGTTGAAATAAATAGGATTGCTCATCCCAATTAGTTCATGTCTATTTAACAGCAGCAGCTTCTTAAATTGTTCGGATTTGATCTGTAGAACACATGTTTACACAGAAAATAAACTGAATCTGTTCATATGAAAGGACTGCGATAACTTAACTAAATCAGTTTGTATAGTCTATTGACAGTTATCTCCTGGAAATGAGGCTTCATGGTTATCTGATGGGGGGGGAAAAGACTGGACTGAGGCACATGAGAATTTTAATAATGTATGAATGGTGACATCTTGGTTTTCTGTACGTACGTTCTTTAAGCAGCTGGTGTTTTCCCTACTTATATGGTATTACACTTCCGCAGTTAGAGACAGAACTACATGACCAGGGGCGTAAGCTTAGTAACCAGGTAAAGGTGTATATATCGTCCACACATCTTTCTGCTGACCCTGGTTTTTTTTTTTTTGCAGAAGCTAAACTGTCAAGTTCCAGAGAGAGGCAGTTTTGAGAGTTGAAAGCACTCCACTGAAAATAATTTTCCCAAAAAAAGTAAATATAGGGACATTGTGCTTAATATTTCAACTGTATTAAAGGAGAAAGAGGCAGGATCAACATGTTATCAGGGAGACAGATCAGAATCCATGTTTGAAGTTGTGGATATTGATGATAATGCAAGAGGATGTAGAGAGGGCATCACTCATCTGGATTCTCCTACATAATAGGATTTCAGTACATCAGGTGTAGTAGTAAAACAAAGTTGTGCTGAGTTTAGGAGTCTATATGGAGGGCAGATGCCTAATTAGTGATTTTTGCTAGTGATAGTATCAAAACCGTGATCCCTGTGAACTCCTTAACATTAAGTTTTTTTTACTAGGGAATAATAAAAAAAATCACTCAACTATTTCAAGTTGTATATTTGCAATGCTAGAATTTATCCCCCCCAACAAAAGTTGTCACCTTCGCTGTTGTCATGTTTTAGTTGTTTCTTATAAAGCAGCTGACAATCTTTTTGTTAGTGTTGATAAAATTAATATTTACAGCATTTTGCTGAAGAGTGGTGTGAGAATTACTCATGAAGGGTAACTGATATGCATGCTTTTGGTGTCTTCCTTTCTCCCCCCACCTCCCAGTGGTTCTTTTCCTTTCGCCTCTTCCCAGAAAAGCGCCAGCAGTAGCAGTGTCCCCCTAGGATCATGTCTCTAGCGGAGACAGAATTTTGAGACTTCCTGTTTAAATCAAATGTGTGAGTGTGTCCCGACAGAGATGGCAGTGCTCCTGCAGTCTGGAAATCTACAACTCCTGATACCCAGGAGTCTGGGTTAGTTGCAGGTGCCTCTTGTCTGAATCCCTTTTTAAAATTCAGGGCATTTTTGTCTGGTTGGTAATTAGATCATGAATTTCTTTTGTTGTTGCCTCCACTATAGATCATTCAGAGGGTGGAGATTTTCACTGCAGTGAAACAAATCCGAGGGCTCTGCTTCTTGTTAGCATGTTTTTCCCCCAGCACGTTTTCAGAGGTGCGTGAAATACATCAGACAGAACAGAGCTATAATTTGTTTCTTGTGTTAGCTTTTCCCCCATCCCTGTTCCTATCAAAACAAGCTGAGAAATATATGGGTAAATTTCCATGTTACCTTTTTTATTTACTCATCCTCAGAGGAAGAATCCTGTGCTAAGTGTTTTGCAAGTTGATAATTTTGGACTAATCACTTCTGTCTAAACTGGGTCTTGGTTAAAAAATAGCTGCTGGGATTTCAAACAAGTCTTTAAGGATTGAGGTAAGATTTTAGCACAATAATTCCTCAGAGTTTGAGATAAGAGTACCCCCTTTGCCTGAGCTCTTAAATACTATTTAATTTCTGTATTTCTATGATGATTGAGTTAATGCTCATAATACAGTTTACTTCCACTCATACTTGCATATAATAATCACCTCTGCAGGTTTGAGATTAGTTAATCTTGGTAATGTTACTTTAATGTTTTTTTAAATGGGAATTATATTTTTAATACTGCAGGAAGGTAAAATAAAAAAAAATTGAGAGGATCATACAGCAAATATAACAGCAGAGCTGGTGGATTCATTTATCTTTAATGGATTTCTGTTTCCCATCCTGATTTTGTTTACTGGAATACAATTTTACGCTTACTACAAATGTGAGAAACGGAAGACATAACTGAAATTGGTCTGAAAATTGATTTTTGATTTTTTAAAGTATTTTAATATCTGTTAAATTAAAGTTATGTTGTTCCCCCTCTGACCAGCATAGTATTCGGTCTTTGTAAGCAGTGTATTTATGATGACTTCATGGCACAGTAGTGGTTTTTCAGATGTTGAAAAATGGGCAAGATATGAGGGTTAGGCCATTTTGGAGTAGGGTGGAGAAGTGAAGTGGAATTTCTAGTGTATGAAAGTTATGCATTAGAAACATCCTTGCTGGTCTGAGAGGCTCCATCCACACTAAACCAGGAAATGCAAATATTCGCAATAGCCTTTGTTTTCCTAAAGTTTCCCACGTGTTACTTCTGCTTCTTTCTCACTGTTTGAGGCTGTGACTGAAGCCCTAGCCTCCACAGAGCCCTGATGGGGATGGTTTAATCCTGTATCATTCAAATTTGATATACGTATTTGGTATATCCCTAAAAAAAGGCAAACCAAAACCCACTTACGGTTTTGCATCTATATATGCAATTTCACTGTTTCAAACATGAATCTCCATAAAAGAGACTTGTAAACCTTCACGGTAAGAATCAAAATGCCTGGGGAGGGTCGCTACCTTCGTTGCAAAAGTGGCAGCATGATTTCCTTCCTTTACCTCTTGACAGGCGTATCAAATAAACTGGACACATGAATAGAGTTGGTGACGTGTGTGGCAGTAAGCCCATCACTGAATGAATCTAGGAAATGTGAATACATTAGTTGCTTGAAGGAAGAATTTGATGGTGGTGGGGGGGTTGCATTTTGTTTTACTTTTGGCTTGGAGTGGAATAAGGGAGGAGAAGTGGAAAAGGAAGCCTTTTGTTTACAGTAAAACAATACTGTGAAGTAGACATCATGATGTTAAAACAGGAGTCTAAACATGGCAAATCTAGGCAGACTCCATCTGGCCGTGCGCACAAGTCATTCAGTCGTCCCCGGTACAGACTGCTGGAGTCTTGAGTCGCTGTCGTGTTGTCCTCCCATTACAGGAATTTAAAATAGCCTTGGAGACTCTGTCCCAGAATTTTATTATTGCATGAGATGAAAGATTTATTGGCTTAACTGTTCATATTCAGTGATGCAATGCATCTTTATTAACATTTCTTCCGTGATAAATGCGTGATGTTTTAATTTTGAATTTTAATCTCCATGACTTATATTACATGCAAGTAATATGGGTCTTCAGTTCTAAATTAAGCGCAACCTACTCCTATAGGCAGAGTTTGATACAGTCAATCTGCTGGAAAGAAAAATATACTGTTACTATGTTAGTTTCTGGCATATTTTGCAGTGATTTGAAGTATATTGCATTGTTAGGACACTTTTCACTTCTGGATAATCCATATTGGTGTTTGAATGCAGGTTATTGTGGTTTTGTTTGTTTACTCCCAGAGGAATAGTTCTGATTTGTTGAGACACAAATTTCTAACTGATAATGCTTGTAAGCAGGTGCATGTGATCCTTTGAAATGGGTTTCATTTTACATGCAGTATATTAAAGATTTAGCATCTGGCTTGTGTTGAACTTGCAGAAATGTGTTTATGGGACAATTTAGAATTTTAAAATTATTAAAGGAAATTCTTATTAAAAGTGCTTTTCTAGTACTGAGGTTATCCTAATACATATTTTAAGAGTTTATTTTAAAGCTTTCTGCCTTGCGTTTGGATATCAGCCTAGCAATAGTGCTTTTATGTCACTTAGAACTAGTGTTGAATATTTTTTTTTTTTTAACCTGGCAGGTTGAAAAAAATTCAGTAGCACTTTAAAAATTCATTAGTACTTCTGAATCGTTCTAGCGCATGTTCCTAGGAAGACAGTTAGAACTGGTACGTGATTCTAAATTTGCATTAGATTTAAACTAGGTTTATAATTCTGGAAGAGTATTGGAAGTTAGTTTCCTACCAGTATGAACTGTAAGTGTATGTGGTAAGTTAGCTGTGCCTGTTGAAGAAGTTACCATCCCTTCCAAGTTGTGCTGGCTCCCGTAGCTCTCGGAGCAGAAGGGATCATGTTATGCTTTTCCAAAATCACATCTGAAAAAGATACCTAGGTGAAACAGCTAGTGATGCTGGTTTGAGGTTTACCTGGCTGCTCCAGAAGGCAGTGCTCACGCTGTGCTTTCCTGCTGCAGAAATATGGATCTAGTGGATGGTGGAGAGTGTTTATATTTAATCCAGCGGAATATGTTTGAAATGAGCATCAGTTTATCCGGTGTCCTTGGGTGAACTGGGCTTCCCTGGGCATATCATATGGCACCTTCATCTCTGCATCTGCTGCCTCTGTACTGGTCCCAGAAAAAGAAGAGGCAGTGGGGTGACTAGTGGGCCTTTCAGCTCACTCACGTCTTCAGGGGATTGTATTTAGATATCTAACTTGGGTAGCACTGAATTTCGGATAAAGAATTGGGGAAAATAATTAAACTTTTTTAGAAGGGCATGCCAGCCTCTGTGTTCATACATGTTTTGTACTAACTCTAGTTCAGAGCTCATTAGGTTATTCTAAATTTCTAGTGCTTTGTGAGACTTGGGAAGAGCAGCTGTCAATCAGTAAAATAGAGCAGCCTGAAAGCAATTGTGTGTATACTTGCAAGAGAAATGCTTCCCCCCCCACCAATGTTTTCATTCTGTGCTTCTGAGTGTGCTTTGGGAAATAAACATTCAGATGGAGTGTTATTTTCTAAGGTTAAGATTGTGTCTCTGAAAACCTAAAGGTGTTAGGTTGTTATTTTGTTATCCTGGTGGCAAAAATCTGCTTTTTAAAAAATTAAAATATTTTTTTCTTTTTTTAAAATAAATGGCTAGAACTGCACAACAGAGGAGGAAAAACTAGCAGTCTGCATTAAAATAAAAATATGAGGGAGTGTATTTTCTTTTTAGAGTTGAAAAACTCACTGGTATGGGGTGCACTTTTACAGTGCAACTGCAAGTTGCCCTCAGAAAGGTAGTCTGGCTAATCCTTCCTCCTTTGCAGCCATGTGCTTCTGCCACTTCCTTTGCATTAAATCTACGGGTGGCGTGACTGCAGGATAAGTCAAGGCAGCTCTTGGAGCCAATGGCAAACTAATCCATCTTCCCAGAAGGTTAATTTTCTGTTAAGCCAGTTCAGCTTCCTGATCTACCTTGCATCCATATGATTGCTCGACCTGATTTGAGAGAGGAACAGCTGCAGCCCTCTTTTATTGTTAGGTGCAACATGAAACCCTCTGGCTCCTGTTGATCAGTGATTGTGGTTAGAATAATGGTCAGCTGCTGCATTCTTACCCATTTCATGTTTCAGTACCTCCTTTACTCAGAACCCCTGTGCACCTGTTAAACATGTAGTTGTTAGGTTTACCTGTCTTTGTGTGTCCCTTCTTGACAATAATGGATTGCAATCTTCTAAAATGCATGAATTTCATTAACTGAAAGTAAATTCTTAGTTTATGATCATGTTCTGTCACTTAGTTTGTTCATCTGTAGAAAAAACACCTTTCAAAGGAAATGAAAATTGAAAGGAAATGAAAGCTAAAAAAAAAAATCCTCAGACAGATTCATTGTAAAATAAAATTTAATGTGAGTAGTTGGGATAAACAATTCTATTTCAAAACCTTAATTGGGAAAGTTATTACCTCAACAGCTGTATTTGCAAATCCATATGGCGTTATTTACAGCTCTTTGTTTCATGAATAGTTGAAGACCTCCTGTTTTATATCTTCCCATGTGGGAATTTAGGCGGGAATGCAAGCAGAAAAATTTAAGTTTCTCGGTAGCGTGCCAACAATGGAAGAAAACAGTAGGAATTTGTTAGAAACCTTTAAAGTATTGAGCTGTCCTGCTGGAACCTGTGCATGGTGTGCTGTTTGCCCGTCGTTTTCCTAAAATAAATAAATTTATGAAGAGTTTTATACAATGTGGAGAAAAGCATGTCATGTCAGCCATAGGTTCAAACACCCCAAACAATTTCTGGGTCCCAGGGGCAGCCATCTGAAGGCGAGGAGGGGTGTGTGTGCGGGCGTTCATTTGTCTCCCTCCCCCAAGCAGGCTCATTCCAATCAGCAGTGTAATTGGAATGCAACCACAGTCTGGAGGAGGAAGGGGAATTTTTGGCAAGGAGAGGCAGAGCAGTTGGGAGCTTTATTCAGATTAAAGCATAGACGACCATTCATTATCAGTACAACACACATTAGCAACAGCATAACATTGTGTTTCTACAGCTGGGACTTATTTTAGTGATTGTATTGCACTGCATATTACATGCAAACAACTGGGATCTGGTCACAAAACGCAATGCTAATGGCTTTCATTAAAAGGTGGTGTTTCTGTAGGGGGAAGAAAGATTTGTCTTCAAAATGAACTATTGTGGTAAAAATTGATAGGCAGCTTGTCCTTCTCCTCGCTATCCCATGTGTCACATATGTTCTGGAACAAGCACTTTTTTCTGAGAGAAAAACCCTTGGGGAAGGAAAAAAAAAAAAAACAGAATTACAATGTTAGAACTGCTGGTTGGATTCAGAAGGCTGAACTAGTTTTTCTATGGTGATGACACATGAAAAGCCAGAAGATTAGTAAACATAATCTTAGCTTTGGACCCAGTCCTTTTCTTCCCCCTCTAAACTCAGGGATGTCTGTTGGCACAGTATTGGTTGCGTACAGATGTCTGACATGAGATGGGGGTTGTTTTCTTACTAAGTCACCTACTGAGTTTTAAATGTGTTGATTATGTGTTCCCTTCTGCTTCTTCAGCTGGTATGCTTGCTTCCATGGATTTGTGATTACTTTTTATTTTCTTACCTGTCTTCCTTTATCTTTCACTGGTAGTGTTGATGTCTTTCCAATATGTAAATTTAAAAATTATTTACTTAAGAAGATAGTGTAAGAAAGATTAATTTTTAATACAGAAATTTTAAAACCAATGTATTTCCATTGTGATCACCTACAACTGTAGCCCTGAGGTACTAGTACCTCGTGTTGCTAGGTACAAACACATTTAAACCTTGTAATTTGTCATAAAGCAAGAGATGCATTATAACAGATGAGAGTATATAAACATACAGGTAACATAACACTACAACATACCTGTGAGATAAAGCAGTATTATTCCCATTTTGCAGGTGTGAAAGAATGTGGTGAACAAATTGGCTATAAACAGTTTGATATAGGTTGGAAATACCTGTGAGGGCTGAATAGAAGATCACTACCCTTAAATGTCAAGTTCCTTAAATTCAGCTAACATTTTCTTAATGTTGCCTTCCTCAACACTCATTCTAGGTCTGTTATCCAACCACTGAAGGTGAACAGGGTCACTGAGGACTCTTAGATCACGTCTAAGATGTGGTCATTCTGTAAAATCTCATAGCTCTTTACCACTTGTTTCCATTGCAAGCTTCCTACAATGGCACTCTCTGCTTCATGTTCTTCATGTTCTTCACTTTAAGTATGGAGACCTTGTGTTATATATATACACTTATGATTCTGAAATAAACATACTTTTTAATACTTGTATAAAATAGTGGTAATGTGTAACATAGGATACCTTCCGTAACAACAGTTTTGATGTCAGAGTTTGATTTTTCTGTAAAAATGAGTCCGAAGTAAAAAGCAGTTGTAACAAGAGTTCTTCAGTAGCTAGCAAAGAGTAAGAAGAGTTCAGAAAATGAGAAGAATATTTATCTTTCTATAAAATTCACATTTTCAATAATCATAGCTTCCTTCAATTTTTTTGTGGGTTCCACCAATTACTTTATCCCCCTCTATAATTGCATGTAAATTTTAGTAGCTAACACAAAAATGAGATTACAGGAGTTTGGGGATATTAAATATTTTGCATTTACTTGCAATAGTTAAATTATCTTTCAGTAAACCATTCTTTGTCAGTCACTGGAGTAATCAATCAGAAGAAGGAAATTGGCAAACGTGATTCACTTAATTCCTATTTTTGAGTATTTGAGAACTACGCATAGTCATAGGAGACTAGGTAGCTTATAATATTATGCTTTTTTAATGTTTCTGTGAACTGACCTGAGTAGCATATGTTAGAATGAGATCATAAGGCACGATACAAAGATATTTAATGAATGTATAGTATGTAAAACTGATGTGCCTGTTTGTCTTGGCACGTATATATTTTTCCGTCATATTGGAATATTAATATTCTCTTTTCTGTAGACTACCCAGGAAGTCTGTAATAAATACAAAACATAGCTATACACTGACTCATTGATACTTTATAATAAATACTTTATCTACATATGTGTACTAGAAGCCATTAATGTCTTTTGATGATGTACTTATGGTACAGTGCTTTCCCTCCCCCCTTTTTTTCCAAACCAGTGTCAATATATACAGGCATTAGTTTTGTATTCTAGTTTCTGAAACCCTTCAGTGCAAATTTAAATAGCTTAACTTTTTTTGTTTAAAAACAGCTTTAATAAAAATATTTTAAAACAAGCACATACCAATAACAAATAACCTCTTCCATGCCCTTGTGCTTCCAGAGGATCTATTAATGGTGCAACTGCATAGATCTGTTAACGATGTGGGTTGGAGTCCAGAACCATCAGCATTTTAACCTGGCTTTGTCAAGGAAAATGAATCTTGCTGTGTTTCTTTCTGGTTTTTGAATATTTAGCTCAAATTTGACATAGGATAGAGGTCTCGGAGCTCATGGGACTTAATTCCCCATGAGAATGGTTGCCTGGGTAAAGAGGAGACCCTGGCAGTGACCTGAAATGAGAGGAAAAAGCTGCAGCAAGAGATCCCATGTTGCGAGACCACTGGAGAGGCTCTGCGTGGGAGAGTGTCTGTCTAAATGCCCTCCCGGTGGGAAAAGCCTCAGCTATGGCTCTCAGTCAACCGTAAAACATAAATCCATAGGAAACCAAACTTCCTTAGTTTTTATTCTCAAGGAACTATTAATCAGTTGGTTATCAGAATATTCAGAATAGGTTTTAATACAGTGTTGAAACTGTTAGAAAAGTGGAGCATAAACTCTGGTACTTTTCCCACCAGCGGGAAAAGTTCTGTCCAAAAAAAGTCCTGAGATAGATTAAAGTTCTGTGTGTGGAAGAAGATTGTTTCACTTAGAACTGAGCTGATGCTCCTGTGACCTGGGCTTTTTCACCTAGAAATACCTGGCAGAGAGGGTGCTTTTAATGGAAGATTGTTCAGCGTCTCTCCTGTTTTTTTAACCTGACAAAGCCGGAATG
This sequence comes from Morus bassanus, assembly GCA_031468815.1. Taxonomy (NCBI): domain Eukaryota; kingdom Metazoa; phylum Chordata; class Aves; order Suliformes; family Sulidae; genus Morus; species Morus bassanus. The sequence continues at coordinate 5,699,690 of CM062577.1, read as the reverse complement.
AGTTGACTTCTGACTTTCCTTAAATGTGGTTACTAGAGAGGGAAATCTTGAGCCAAAAATATTAGTTTGTTCACTCATGGCTAATTGTTGGGGAAACGGTTATTAGTCCGTATGTTGTGCGTGTGCCCTACTGTATAAAAATGAGACTTTGGTTAAATTGCACTGGCAGGTCTGCTTAATATTTTGAAAAGAAGTGTTTATAATTAGTTAAGCTTCCAATTTCTCTCTCAAAAGATTAGTCAGACCTCTTATTTTGGACATATTGTATGGCTCACTGTGCTACAGATGAATTTTGACTTAACTGTTGGATTTTAAGCCTTCAGCTTCACTTGACACTTACTGTTTTTTGTAACGGGTGAAATTGTGCAAATAATTATATATTTTTGAGATATTTAAAAAAGTGTCCATCTGTATAAGCATCTATTTTACTTGAAGTTTTTCACCACTAGGTGAAAGACGGGCACTCACCACTAATGGTGAGCAGTAACCTCTTTCAGCTCTTGGACGAGTGGTGTCTGTTGACAGGCTGAGGATATTCTTGGTGTAATAAAATCTTAAGGAAATGTAGAAGCATTTTTCTAAGTTTGTCTTATTATCTGTTTCTTTAAATGTCTTTTAAGTTGTTATCAATTGATCAATTGTATGGATGGAGTAGACTTTAAATTGCTGGGCACATGGAAGTCTTTAGTAACTGTGGATTTTTATTACACCATCCTAAGGACTTTATTTGAATGTTTTGTGGAGCAGGCGGTGATGTGACAGTCTGTTTCCTATACATGCTTGAACTCCAGGTATCAGAAATACCTAAAACATTTGGTGCTCTATTAGTATTTTACTACTGTTGACTGTTTACAGTGGGATAATTGGGTGAAAATCCCTTAAATAGAGCTCTGCTTTAGAATTACCATTTTGTCTTTGAATGGAGAGAAGTAATTTACCTCTATAATTTTTTTTTAAAACGAACAACTAATAACAACCTGGAACCAAGCAAATTTTTTTTTCAGGTTAACAGTATTGTTATTAGCACTCCCTTGCACCAAACTAATACCCTGAAACTTTCCCGGGAGCTTATATATACCTTTCCTGTGGTATATGTCAATGTGCAGGGGTTTGTTTTATGACTACCTGTAGTCATTAGTAGTCATTAATAGGTCTCCCCTTACATTTTTACTCATTAGACCTGAGTAGAGTTTTAGCTAGATTTTACTGAACTCCTGTGGAAAGCAGTTTCACTAAAATCAACATCTTTATAAACCTAAAAATTGGGAAAACGTCAATTCTGTTGATTTAGAATAATGTGTAACTTTGACTGTGCTAGCATGCAGAACTCTTCAGGGTGGTGCTTCTCTGCCCTGACCATGGAAATCTCCATGAGAGTGCTCAGGGACTACCTTGGCTTACTTTTATTTGGGCAGATACTGTAAAAGAAATTGGAGAATCAGTAGCCCTGCAGGATCAGTTTGAGGATATTCTATGGGGGAAAGCACAACCAATTCCATTTGGGTTTAGGTGATGTCTGTGGGACGTGATTATTGGATGTACTTTTCTGTCTTTGCATTTCCTGGTACTAATAAATATTGGCAATATCATAGAAAAAATATCCAAGGGAATCATGTACTGAGAGTCTTCTGCAGCTTTGGTTCCAGCCAAATACCTCTTCCCTCCTCCTCTTTTTTTTCTTTTTTTATACTAGTTGTGGGAATTCACGCTTTCACTCAATACCCAAGAATCCTTTTGTGTTATCAGTGAATATTTTAATGTTTCACAGGGGAATCTAATATTTCCTGCTTACTAAACCTGTGCTAATAGATAAGCATATGTAGTTGAACAGTGGTGCATTTTGCGAGGAGAGGTCTTCCGTGTGTACCTTGGCATCTTTATATGAAAGTTGTTCCCTTTGACCTTATTTATTTATTTACTCTATTCTCATATGAGATTCTTTTTCCCTTGGTATTTTTAGTTGACAAATGCAAATGTTCCTCCCTTTTAATTTAAACAAAAAAGCCTGAAACAATTACCAGCTTCTACAATAAAACATCTTCACAGCCATCAAAACTCTGGTGTTAGAAGTTAGTCTACTCCACCCAAATGTTTTCAGGTGAAAATTCTTATTTAGTTTCCATGCAAGATAACAGAAAAGCCTAGACTGCCTAATGCACTTTTTTTTATGGTCAAGGAAGCTTTTGCTGGTCTGTAGAACTGAACATAAGACCCTGCTTGTGAAATCCCACTAATTTTACTGGCACGATCGTTTGTGCCACTGTATGGTGAGCTGGTTAGAAATGGCCCAGGTCCCTCACTAGGTAAACACAGAGTTGGCAAAACCATTGGGGGGGGGGGGGGGAACCCATGCGTGTGAAACTATGGCCTGAAGAAACCACTACCATATCAATTCCACTATAACCTACCTGAAGGTAAATTGCCGACAGATGATGCTACTGGCTCAGCTTTCAGGAATTATTTTAGAAGACAATATAAATGCTGTAGGAGCACAGTTCGTTTATGCTTATTCATTTTATTTTGAGCAGGATTTTCTGGAATGCTGGACAGGTAAAATAACTTCTTTTTTTTTTAAGTTGGGAATCAGTAACTTAATTTTTTATTTCTGTTTTTCTTACAGTACTGTGCGCAAAAAACTTGGTGAAAAAGGATTTTTTCCGTAAGTAACTGTTAAACTTTTAGACGTTTTTAGATGGAATAAATATTATGCAGGTTCTGTACATCATCATGTTTGCACATGATCATTGTATTAAGATATTTGCATTAAGGGGGCTTGGGGCTTTGATGTTGTCACACAGTTTTATTTCAGGGCTTTTAATTTTTTCTTAGGTGACACTCACCACAGATTCATAATAATAATTAAAACACTGACACACTCTCTCTGTTTTTGATGGGAGTGGAGAACAAATTTACTCTCTCAGGCAAATTCCATGTTTTTCAATTAGTGCCACATATTTATTAAAGTGTTTTTCATATAAGAACTTTTTGTCCAGCAGACAGATGTACATCTTAATTATTAATAATCATGTCATAATATTTACCTACTCTGAAATTATATTTTAATTAATTTTAATAATGTTTTGAAAAAAGTGCTAAGAGGTGGATGAAGGAGACAGAAAGGAATGTTATTGGCTGTGTAGGCATGCATGCACAGATCACCTGCCTGCCACCTACCAGTCGGGACTAGGAAGAATTTGAAAGATCAGACCTGAACTTTGAAAAGAACTTGAAGAAGGGATGATACAGAATTATATTGTAATTTGTGATACTTCTAAAACTTCCTTTGTATCTGGATTTTTGTATTGATTGCAAGTTTGCAGGTTTTTAACAGTTTAACAATGCCTAAAAAAACCCCCTCAAGATTTGAAAGCTGTGGTGTGCTTCTGTACTGAAGCACAAATGTCACAAGGTCTTGTTCCTCCCCTTCCCCATGTGCTTCACCTTTATCCCCACATGCTTTGTCTGACACTTGTCTTGAACCACGCTGCTGCTTGAGTGGCTCTGTTGTGAGTCACCTGAGGAAGGGGAACTGGTACAAAACTTGCGCTACAGAAAATGTGAATTATGTTTCACTGCCTTAGTTCCTTCAGCTGACTCACTGGGCACTCAGATGAGGGGAGGAATTAGTTCGGTATGGTGGGAAAAAGCGATAGGACCATGTGACTTAGGGGCATGAGTGGTGGGACCATCCCTTTTGGTGTCAGTTAAGAGGTTGGTTAGACTAGCTGTTGCAGTAGAGCTAATGGTAGGCTGCTCTGGTCCTGCTTCTTTCATGTCCTCACCTGTGTAGCCGTGCACCATCTTTGCATGGATTTTTGTTGATCAGCTGAACCTGTGTTCAGTGTTTCCAAGGTACTAAGCAGAAAATGAAGTAGAAAGCTAGCAGAAAACAAAGTGGACCTCAAAAGCAAAAATAATCTGTTATAGGTGATTTCCTGTAATACCGATAACAACCAAATCATGACTGTAATCAATCTTAAAAATAGGAAGAATGTAAATCTGTTTTCTCTGCCTTTTGCTGAATTCTTTGTATACTGAGAATTTACTCAGTCCTGAATTAGGAAGATTAAGGTGTTCAGATTCCCCCTCCCCCCCCCCCCCCCCCCAACGTGTTTGACTTACACAACTTCTTCTTGGTCTGTGTCAATGAAATAAATTGCTAATTTAGACATTTCCTGTGCTTAATATGTCATGTTATTCCCATTCATTAAATATGGCCCTCATTTATGAATAAAAGGTAACTTCAAATAAAATATTAAAAAATTGTGCAGTGATACAGGACTTTAAAGCATCCTGATCCATTTGCTAGTTTTTTTTTTCTTTTCTTCCTCTTAGGACTTCCTGATCCATTTGCTAAGGTTGTGGTGGACGGATCTGGCCAATGCCATTCTACAGATACTGTGAAGAATACACTTGATCCGAAATGGAATCAGCATTATGACCTGTAGGTGGTAACAGTGATAACCAAAGGTTTGAAGTGAAATCCTCTAAAGTACACAGAAACTGACAGATGTTCATAATACTGTCCTATTTACAGCTTGGAAAATATCCCAGAGTTTATTAGTTTGAGTAATAAAAAAAGTGTCGGAATACAACTTTCTTACTTCCCTCAAAATTTAAACACTACACTTGGTTTTCTAGTGATGTCTGCAGCATGCTTTACATGTACTATAGCATTATTTTATTGTAATATTTTCATGCTAACACGTCTGTAAAATGAAGCAAATAATTGACACTATTTCCCTCAAAACTGCTCTTCTCTTCATTCTCTTCTTGTCTGTTGCAGTGCTACAGCGTCTTTTCTTCGGTGTGCCTCTTGTTCAGTTTTCTCTCTTATGTCATTTTTCTGCCCCAAATGTCGTTCTCACTATAAACTATTATTTTGTTATCATCACTTGAGCATCTTTCAGTGCTTTTGAGCAATGTAATCAGTATGGCATGTATATGTCATGTTTTTCCTCTGTCTTTCTAAAGCATAGAATATTCTGTATAATAAGTTATTAAAACTTTTCTTTTTTATATAGGTTTCTTTGTGCATGCTTTATTTTTTCCTGTCTTTTATCCTTCTTCCTTGGGATGGAAGATGAGGAAAGGAAGTGAACTCTTTTGCCTCATTGTATTCTCCTTTCTAACTTTTTTCCCCATGGCTTCATTCCCTATCTATATTATTAGACGTTTTTTGAGCAAATTTACGTTAGCTTTGGACATCACCGAGCCTAGAGCAAATCAAGTATTAGTACACAGAATTTCTTGTGCCCGTTTTTCCCAGTGAAGAAAAGCAGCTTGATAGGTCTTTCAGCAGAATGATCACTGATAAAGTGATGTCTTGACCTACTCTTTATTTGACTATCCAAGACTAAATAATGTGAAGTCATTGTTCATAATGTTTTAGTGCAGTATACAAAACATTTGCATTACTGCTTAACAAAATATCATTGGCAGTTTAGTGAAATAATAGCACTTTCACTGAGGAAAGCTATAGTATATAGTTTTATTATTCAAACTCAGTCCAAGCTTAGATTCTGACTGGGAGAGTGTAATTCATATTCATTAGAAAAATGGATATAAACCAAGTTTAAGTTCATGTGGAAGGTATGGCTCTTTTTTATATTTAAAGAGTTCTAAGTTAATTTGATTTTTTCATGTTATTAAACCTATCGAAGTGTTGATTTGTACAGAATGCAGATTTCAGACCTCTGCCCTTCCACGCCCTTTCCAAGATTGGCCATCCATTTGTGAAGATCTGTCTTGAACTTTTTTTTTTCAACAGCAATTAACACTCCATGCAGTGTCCCAATGGTGAAATTTGAGAGTAGATTGCACTGAGCTTGCAGCCACCAAAAATGGAAGGCCCCTTTTTTTTTTCCCTGTTTCAACCCCTTTCCCAAGGGTGTTCAGCCTTTGCACTGGTTCCATCTCGCTTCTGGGTAAATGGATTCAATTCTCTTAACCCATGGGAAGGTAGCTGGATAGGGGGAAAAAATGTGTGTAATTCTCTGCTGAGTAAATGAGTTGCATTGGGTCAGTAACGATGTGCCTGCTTGCATCAGGAGTGAGCTTTTGTAATGAGTCTCTTGATCATCCCCACTTGCTGTGTTTTGGCTTCCTTCATGAAGCAGTTTGAGAGTACCTGAACCCAACTGCATTGGATGAAGCTGAACCACAAGGTGTGTCCCCTGAGTACCACCGATGCTCTCCTGCTGCTGACAGGAACTGAAGTTGACAGGATCAGACTAGAGCTAAGAAAAATCCCTGAAACACAAGCATGGACTTTTATTGTTGTTTAGTTGGCTGGGCCCATTACTGGTCACTAATGCGTAGCTGTACAGGGATAAAAGGAGAGTAAGGGGGAAGGGAAAGTGCTGCCAATGTGACTGGAGTGTAAAGCCTTCCTATAACCTTTGTACAGTTAGGGAAAGGATACTTTTGAAAGAGGAATGGTGGGCTGTCATTTGGCAGTTATCTGCTGCTAGATTCTGTGTTGACAATGTCAGCAGTCTTCCCCGGTATCTGCCAGTTGTGTCTTGGTGTTTGAAGTGCTGTGGTGACAATGCAAGTAAGCAGTTGACAGGAATGGGTTATAGGGGATGCTAAGTGCTCCATGGGCTAATGACTTGGAGACTTGGTTCCCGTCTGGAGGAGGGAAGGAGCAGAGGACATTGGAAATGAGAGAGGATGTTAATATGCGATGAGAGTAATAGGAAAAAAAATAATAAAATCTTTAGAAAAAATTCCTTCCTGGTTATAATTCTCAAGGAAGGATGAAGAGGAGGTATTCTTACATTGTTTTACAGAACAAGTCGTGCTTGTATCTGGATATTGTAGTTGCCTTAGCTTTGAAGCAAGACTGATTACAGTCCACGTCGTATTATAAGAAGCAGAGATACAAATGGGGCTTCTGGCAGAATGTTTTGCTCAAGCAAATTTGGGGCATCTCTTCTTGGATTGTCCTAAAGAATTCACACCTGTGTGAACCACTTCTTTGTGTGTCGTGTTTTGTTTTGGGTTTTTTGTTGGATTTTTTGGGAGAGGGGAGCAGATACCTAAAACCCCTAGGTTTTGTTTAGTTAGGATATTATTTTCAATATAAATTACTTGTCCTGTAGGGAATACTACTTTGATTCTGGCAGTTGAATTCCCTGCTGAGAAAAGCATACACAGCACTTCTAATGCGAAGTAAAATTTAGCCTTACGTCAGGCCTTGTAGTTTGAAAATAATCCTCTCCCTCTCAGAATTTTCCTCATAATCATTTAACCCCTTTTATTGTCTTGCCTGTTATTCCTTACTCTAAGGAAATTTATTTCCGTATCTAAACATCAATCACCTAGTCTTCAGTTCCTATTTAAATCAGCAGTAAAAGATTAGATCTCTTTGATACAACAACTCACTGCCTGGCTTTTATCTTAAGGTAACTTTTAACTGTTATATACCCAATGTCAGGTCTCAGCTTTTCATCTGCACTGGATATTAAGATAATTAACTCTTACTTTGGGGGGGGTAGTGGGGGAAGGAAGAGTAACCATCCTACTGCTAAGCACCTGATGGCAAACCTCACAGATTACAGGACTTAATCTTTCTTCTCATCCTTTGAAAATAGTTTTTTTTAAACTTGCTAATGTTTGCCCTAACAACACACCATTGCATGGGAACACTAGTCTCTTCCTTATGACGCTTCCACTGTTACAGGAAATGCTTTGCACACCAAGCAGAACAGATGGAGTCTTGGTGGCAGCTTGCCTGCTCCTGCCACCACGCAGCATAGAAAATCAGCCAGAGTAAGGTGCAGTTATGTAGAATTTTTTAAAGAAAAATCATGCTTTTCTTCCTTCCATGAAGATTTCTCTTTTTTTAATGACTGTGACAGGCTTATGGGCAGTAAAACTGTCTCTTGGCTGTGTTGGGTTGATTGAAGTGTCCCCAGCCTAGAATTTGTATAACAGGTTAACACTGCTGCTAATTAACTGTCTCATGAATCCTGTGATGGCATATGCAGATGGCACAGTAAGGTGGATCTGTTGTGACGTATTTATGCAATAATGTCTGAATTAACTTGCTAATTCCAAGGGAATTTTGTGGCTTGCTAACGTGATTCAGCATAATAGATATTCTGTTGCATAAGTTGTTTTTTTTTAAAAGACTTCTGCAGCATTACAAAGAACAAAAAAGGTTTTGCTTTTGCCTTACGTGGTTCTCAATTCAGATCTTGGTGTGAAAGGAAGCAGCTGAATTAGTTGCTTAGATTCTTCAGCCTAGATGGGTGTGTGTGGGGGGGGAATTTGGGAGGCTTTCTAGAAAGAAACTGCCAAATAGTTGCTGTCTGGATGCAGTTTAATGTCAGTAAAATACCATGCTTGTCCTGGATGTATTCCCCTTCCTTATTTTCATTCTTGTTTGTGTTTTCCCTATTGTTCAGGCCTTTCGTCAAAGCTTTGAATAACCAGACTTAACACATTTACAGACCTTCTCACATTTAAATGCTACCTAAACCAGCAGTTCTGAAACTTAACAAATCCCCTTTTTCTCTTCCTTCCTTTCTTTTCTGTTCTGTGATAGCCTAGATCTCTCCCGCAGCCTTCCCATGCTCACCTGTGCTCTCTAGCCTGCTCCAGCCCTCCCCAGCAGCTTCTGCCCTTAAGGCGTAGCAAGTCATATGGTCTGCTTATCTCTAAAAGATATTTGTACCATGATGTCCACCAAAACACAGTCCTGGTCCCATCTCTACTCTGTGCCATTCAGATCCGCACCCCCAGGCTCTAGCATGGACTTGTTGCTTTCTTTCTTTGTTATAACTCTTAAATGTAACCTCACCCAGCTTCTGCAACTCTTCCTCTTCCCAAAATCTCCCCACTTGCAGATTCTGCTGCTGTTTAGCGCCTTCACAAGGCACAAGCCCTTGCGCTGCCCTGGCAGAATCACCTTTCTCCCCCAACCCTCCAACTCTACTTTGCCTAGTTATTGCTAATGATCCTGGATTCTTCTCAGGGAGAGAAGGCAACAGCTCTGCTTAGCGCTGGTTTAGACAATCCCATCCTAGATTAGACTCCTGAAGAGCTGTCAAACAGCTCCTTGCAACAACTTTGCCATCTTGACATGGTTGTTTAGACCAGTTTGACGAAGCTGATGCCCTTTGCATTTAGGGTGAAAGCATTTCTGGGTTGTGCTTGGTCCATATCAGCAGATCTGGCCATTCCAGCTCAAGCACGTCAGGCGTACAAGTCTTTGCTGAGCTACTTAGGTGGATCTGTTGGGAACATCTGGAGTAGAAGCTCACTGTGCTGTTTGCTTGGTGCGGCTGCTTTTACAGTGTCTTGTAGGCTCAGCTCAACATTGGGCTGAGTAGCACTGGGGTGGAGAAAGGAGCAGCTGGGCAGTGCCGCATGTGTATGCTGTGTCCCTGTTTAAGCCACAGCCTCTGTCTGGTTCCCTTCTGACCATCCCAGAGGCGCAAATGTCCTTCAGTTGCTACCAGAGATAAGAGCAATGTCAGGGGAAGGAAGAGAGAAGAGAAAAAATTGGGATGATATTTTTCATTATGTCTCTTCACATCCTCTTCTCCCCCAGTCTGAAAATAGCTGATATCTCAAAGCATGGCCCTACTATTATATTAGAAAAATTTCAGAAATGGGAAAATGGAGAAACAAACTAAGTAGTTTGTCCAGGTTGTAAAAAAAAGTCTGTGTGACAGGATGGATTAGAAATAGGGAATTCCTGGCTTCCAAGCCTGAGTTCATACCTCTTGATGTTGCATTTTTCTCTCTTCCTGGAGGGAGTACATCTGGCTTGTGATCAGGAAGAGGTGTGTTTTTCAGGAATATTTCCCCCACCACCACTTTCTTCATTCTGCTTTTCTCTACCACGCTGAGCTCTTCAGGGGACGTGTATATAATGCCATGGGGATGAAGAGTCACTTAGTACCAAACTTTCCTGAGTGGTACATTGGCTCAGATGGAAATACCACCTTTTGGCAAAGATAATTTTATTTAGACAAATTAACAATTGTCCCTGTGTTTTTAAAATTAGATTAAAATATTTTAGAAGTTTCCAGTATGGCATGTACTTGGTTTTGTTTTGGTTTTTTTTTTGTTTAGAAGTGGAAGTGCTAAGAGTAGGCATTTTTCCTGAACTTTCCAAATGTGCAATTCTTATCCAGAGCCCTAATTTTACAGATTCAGGAAATATGGGAGTTAACAAAATGTATATGGAAATTGAATTTCCAGGTTTCCACTTCATTAATACTAATCATGTTATCTCTGTTGAAGTACTGAAGCTGTGAAATGCATATTGCTGATAGGGTGGAGTTAAAAAAATAAATTAAAAAATAAATTAAAAAAAAAACCAACAAGAATTTTAATTATGAGGAGGAAGAGAGAGGCATCCAACAAAATGGGGTTTTTGTGTTTTTTCTTTCTGTTTTGGTTTATTTTAAACTTATTCATTTTATTTTTTTGGAACATTCTTTTCCAATAACAAATAAAATTCCTAGCTCAGGCTTTTATGTTGGAACTTTATTGCCAGATGATGTAAAACAAATGTAACTTATCTACCAAATGAATTGGAAATGTCAACTTGTCCCACCGTCACTTTCTAAATGCAACCATGTATTTTCATTCCTGAAAATATGCAGAAATATAGATGAAACATTTTGCTATAAAGCCAACTAGCAGTTACTGAACTATTTCTTTTCTTCCTTTCGGGGGGGGGGGGGGGGGGAGGGAAGACATTTTTATTTGGAAAATGCAGCTTGTCTTCCTTATTTCCTTTAAATGTGTGGATCAGCCAGGTTTTCTGGTATGAAAAGCAGAGTAGGTTATAGTTGTAATATAGAAGTCCTCACCTGTTTGGTATGGATGGCTTACTGTCTGCATCTCAACCATGAGAACCTCACCCTGAAATGTTACAGTAATTCTTGGAAACTGTGTTGTGTGTTCAGCTGTTCTACATATTATTCAAACTGTTCTGTTATGAAATTGTGTTTAACTATATACCTTTGACTTTTTTAAAGCAACAAGGAAAACTGGAAAATTCAAGACAGGTCATGATAAGTCTTTATTTTTAAGTGCACCTAACTTGTTCTCATAAGAATTTATTTTAAGTACATGAAACATTGTAGACTGCAATTGTGCACGTGAATACTCATCTTCATCTCTCGTTTCTTTATGCAAAATTGGCATTGTCAAGGTTGTAAGGCCAAAAATCTGACTTATATTATGCAATCAGTTCACTATTCAAAAAACTTTGGGGTTTTTTTTGTGTGAAGTTTGTGTTTTGGTTTGGTTTGGTTTTGTTTGTTTAGGATTTGTTTTTTGTTTGGTTGGTTTTTTTAATGTGCACTGGTTATTTTAAACCATGCTCATGGGTATGTGCCTACCTACAATCACACTTTTCTGTCTTCAACTTCTTGGGTCAGTCCCTGTCTGCAGGTGGGAAAAAGAAGTTGTCAAAGTTCTGCTTTTTGGAAAAGGAAAAATGGGAGAAATGTTAATTGAGAACTTCCCTGACCACAGCTGCAATTTTAAGCCATGACAGTTCAATTGTTTGGTTTGCCAACCTTGACAGTATCATTTCTGTCTCTATGAAAATATTAAGATGTTCTAAAGCTGATGAAGTCTTAGTCAACGGGGGAGATGTATTTAGACATTGGTTGATTGAGTTTGATCAGTTTTCCTTCAAAAACAAACGAAAAAGCACTTGGAACTAAACTGCAGAAGGCCAGAATTTGTGGTCTGGGAAGGGAGAACTACAAGCAGTTCTTGGGATCTAAGCCATAGTTACAAATTAATTTTCCTCAACTTGAAATAACTATAATAATTCAGTATTCAGTATCGGCAATAGCCAATTTATCTTAGGTGTTTTGAAATTGTCCTCTGAAAGTTTTGAAAACAAAAACTAGCTCACAAAATAATTGCTTCTGAAGAACAAAGCTTCAAACAAAAAAGCAAAAATCAAATAGCCAGCAGTGTCTGGGTTTCCCCAAGTCGGTGCAATGCAGATGTAGGTTTTGCAAAGCATTTCCGTGGTGATGCTGCGAGGAGGTAGTCCGGTAGTCCGAGGGGGCGGGAGGGGAATGTGGCACATCTCAGCTAAGATACTGTATGAACTTTTTGTAATGGGTGACATCCATAATATGTAATGTATGTTATAAGCAGGGCCTTTCTGAAGCTTTCTTAACAGTAAATTAGCTTCCCAAAGATTTGTTAATTGCAGATGTGTAACTAGGTTTGCCTTTTATTTTCCCTGAGAGCTCAGAAGAGCTCTAAGTGAGGGTGACTTGCATTGCCAGTGGTTGGAAGAGTAGCCTGAAAAGCAGTGGCAGATGAAGTGCTGCAAGAGGACGCTAAACTGATTGTTTCTGTCCTAGTGTTTGAACCGGTCTGCTTGCTAGCGCTGCTCACAAAAACATGCTGCCCCGAGCGTTGCCCTTCTCTTTGGTTACATTGAGCATAGGCATGAATCTAAGACTGCTTGTAGCTGCTTGAAGAGGTGTGGTCACCAGGCCAGCCCACAGCCTGTTCACGTTACTGTTTTAAACAGATTTTGGTAAACTTTGGATTCACGTGAATGCCTTCTTCCAGAGTCAGGATTTTAGATGAGTTTGTATTCAAGTAAACTCCTTCATAAGACATGCTTTCATTAAAGTATAATGTGTACGTCTTCTCTGAAGATGACTTACTCTCTATTGCCGATACAGTGTGTATTAAATTTTTAATGTAATGGTTGATAGTCTTTTTTTTTCCACAAGGTGATTTCTGGAGCATCTTCAAAGTATTCAGTAAGTGCCATTCACAGTACTGTTTTTCCACGTTTTTCAGATATATTGGGAAGTCGGATTCAATAACAATCAGCGTGTGGAATCACAAGAAAATTCATAAAAAGCAGGGAGCTGGTTTTCTGGGTTGTGTCAGACTTCTTTCAAACGCAATCAACCGCCTTAAAGACACTGGTTGTAAGTAAGCTAAAGACTAGAGTTTTTTTCCTCTTTCAGATGAAACTTTCACACGCAGACTTTTGAAGAGTGACAGTTAATTGGGTTTTTGTTGGTTTTTATAAAGCTTGTATATTCCAATTGGTTTGGTAGTTTGTAACGGTATTTTGTGGCTGAGGATAGCCCGAGTAGGTTAGAGAATGTAACTTACCTTTTGGTTTTTCAACTTCTTAGTCCTGTTACCATAGTCAGTGGTAGCTTCAGTGCTGCAGTCTGGTTGTGGATTGCTAAGATGGAATTTACTGTGTTGGAATTCCAAAGGAAGACAGATTCTAATTACCTTCAGATTATCTATCTATTATTATCTAATATCAAATATATTATCTATTACCTTCAAAAATGCAAATTTTAAGGGGTAAACGAAAGGGTAAATCTATCTTGAAGCCAAATTTGTAGTTTAAAAATTAATGGGCCTTCAAAACTAATTAGTATATTTTGTCATAAGATATTAAATGCTTTTGAGCACTTTGTACTTACTTTTTCAAAAAGTTAATATGTAAGATGCTGTTTTCTCCTGATCCTAATGGGTGCCATTTACTTCTGAACAGAATTTGGCACACTGTGATGGAAAAGTAGTGCTTGGCTATACAGATAATTAAAAAAAAAAAAAAAAGAAGAAGAAAGTGACATGCTGTCAGAGAAGCATTGTGATTTTACCTTCAATAACGGATTCCTTGGTGATAAAGGCATAACTTCTCGTCTTTGAAGTACTGATCTAGTGACAAATATTTAGTGCATTGTACTTTGCTCAATTTTATGAAGTTCTACCTATTTAGTACAGAACATGTGAATTGATGCTGCAGGTTAGCTCTGTGCTGTACAAATACGAGTGTTGAACTGGAAGTGCATTATGACAATGGCTGGTCTTCACAAGGGAAGAGAGTTCAAAATACTTCTTACCATCACTTTAGATATCCAATCTAGGGTAATGTCATTTCCTATTCATCAAAAGAGCTTTGTGAAGTAGGAAAAATATTAAAGCAAAAGTACTGTAGTCTTGTTTTTCTGATTTAAAATTATTAAAAATGAAGTCTTGGCTGAAGTTCTTTTAGTTTTGCTTCTCTTCCCCCATCTCTTGAAGTCTTAACTATCTTACACTGGGCTGATTTTTGTTCTGATGGAACTTCAGTGTGCCTTTCAAAGGCAGCAGAATATTATATGACTTACGCTTTGTGTCCTTGTTTTGTAGATCAGAGACTGGATCTGTGCAAGCTTGGGCCGAATGACAATGATACTGTTAGAGGACAGATAGTAGGTAAGTAAGGGTTTTTATCTTTAGTTCTCCTGGAGCTTAATAGTAGCTATAGAAATACCCTTCCTAGATGTCAGTTTTCTGTATTGAATTTTTTTTTCCAAATTCAGTCTCTAGTACCAGAGCCATTTGGACCTCAAGCTAGACGTGTATGTAGAGAACTAACAAAAAAAACCCCAAACAACAAAACAAAACACTCAAACCACCTCCCCAAAAAACCCCAAAACAACCACCCCCAAATATTATTACAACTATTGGGACAGATAAGACCATAGATAATAGAGAATTTTTTTAGAAGGTTTTTAATTTCACTCTAGAGAATGGTGACAGTTTGAGCCTGAAGTCCCTGTGAAAAACTGATTCCAAACTTCTTGGCCATTGAGAGTTCCAGCAAAGCTGTGCTTCCTGTAGGTTTTGTAAAAGGGTAAAACATCTTGCTGCAACAGGAGTGAGTTGCTGTCTGGGATGACTTGGTCAATTCTTTTGTGTTTTCATGGGTTATTAACAAGCCTGTCACCAATCTCCATAACTGTGCTTTGTCATTCTGCTAACTCATAAATCTTAAGTAACTTAGGAATTAAAAAGAAGCTGGCAAATTGAAAAACAAGTATCCACAAACAACTTCATAAACACTCTCTTTTTGGTGCATTTTAAGTTGTTTCAGAAGGCAGTGTTTCTAGTAGGTCACTTAAGAAGTCAAAAAAAGTCGGTCAGGATAAGGAGGTTTGTGGGTTTTTTTATGGCAAGATGTTAATGAGACTATTTGGACATGGAGGAAAGAAAAGTGAATTTGCATGCTCAGTTTTACATTCAATTCCTAGTTCAAATAATAACCAAGCAGCATTCTTGTTTTCTCAACAAGGGAAAACTATTGAAATATCAGTCAACAAGTAAGGCCTTCAGTGCATTTGTTTGCTTTCCTCAAAGTGCTCTGTTGAATAATACCTATGACTTCACCTCTTCGTGTTGCTTTAACCATCTGTCTAGCATCTCATCCGCAAGTGTTTGCACAGTATTGAGATAAGAGTGAGGTGGCACAGGAGAGTCAAATGATGGTAGAAGTGTGGAGTTGTAAGTGCACTGCCAACGCTTCAGACCATTCTTGAATATTACATTTTTCCATGTGAGCTTGCACAGAAGAGTAAACCAGTCATTTTTCTAGGGTGTGTTATGTTGTCAGTCTGGTTTGCCTTTTGGTTTTGCTCCAGTATACTGCTCCCCTGATCATCCATGCTGTATGCATGTGAGTGAGTTTGTGGGGTTCCTTTTAAGAGGAAGCTGAGCTCAGCTGATAGGAGAGCTTGTTCAGGGTCTGCTCCAGGCAGCAGAGATCCACTCTGCCCACAGCAGTCCTTCAGACGTGACACTAGCAGGGACTGTACCCTCACACTGTGACGTGCTCTCATGCTGCCCTCCAGAGTATGCTCCTTGTCATCATGACTTGAGAATACTAGCATTAATTAAACAAACAAACAAAAAACAAAAAAACACACCCCAAAGCAGAAAGGTCTCAAGGCCGTTGGGATGCCAGATGGGGAAA
Organism: Morus bassanus; assembly: GCA_031468815.1. NCBI lineage: Eukaryota > Metazoa > Chordata > Aves > Suliformes > Sulidae > Morus > Morus bassanus. Next base: position 5,683,915 of record CM062577.1, on the reverse strand, counting down.
ATACCATGCAGTGTGGGCATGGCAAATACACTTCAGAGAGTAATAGTCAGCAGTGTGGGCATAAACTAGGCTGACCAGTTGGCTTAACCTGATATGATCATGAAAAGTGGTGTAGCCAAAGCAGCATTAACTCTTTTGGCATGCTGCTGGGGCTGTCCCTAATTAGCAGGAGCTGCTGGATCGCGCACTGAACCTAGGAAAAAACCCAGCTTGTCATGTTGCAGCGGAGACTGAGAACAAATCTGTATGTTGTGCTTTGCACGGTTATCATCAGAAAGGTCAGGTTTTCTCAGTCATGGCTGTGTTTTAATTTAACTTGTCCTTGGTAAGATTCCAGAGACTCCTGTCTCTCTTTTTTTTTTTCTTGTTTTAATTTAAATTGTTATTTATCTCCTTATATTTTAATCTTTCTTCACTAATACAATTTTGTTGAATGGGTGAATGAGCCTGAGTACAACTACATAATTCTGCTGGTAGTTACATGGTGGAGAAATCTTGATTAAAAATAAGAAAGAAGCTAGAATAAGTTACACATATACTCTCAGCCCTTCTAATGATAAACTGGCTTAAATTAAGAGGCTATGCAAGATTGGAAAACAATATTAAAATGTAATTGATACCTTCAGCAGATGATAACCTTACAAATCAAGTGCACATGGGTATGCCTTTATAATTTGGGACAGGGAGCAAGGGGATCTTTATCTTAAATACCTGGGGTTATCTTCAAAGGGGGAAAGAAAAGGGGACGCTTGTGCGTAGTGGATGCAAAGGGCACCTGAACTGTGTCTTAATCTTGCAGCTCTCTTCTGTGCCACCTTTTTATTTCTGATGTGGCGGTGCAGAAAAAATGAGTCCTTACTCATTACAAAATGAAGCCGTGCACAAATTTTGGTCCTCACATAGGCAAAGAGGAGGTAATTGCCTTTGTTTAGTTTCATTTTTGTCTGTGTGTATTGCTTGCCAAACCTTGCCTACATGCAACAATGTAAACTTGTAATGTGTGGGTTTTTTGCAGAATAAATAGATCTACGATTTTGTTTTGGTTGAAATTAAATTTAAGGTGTCTTTCGCTGTAAGAAGTTGCTTTGTAACGTTAGTGTTCGTGGAAGACTAGGAGCTAATATTGATTACGAATAAAGCAAGCAGGTACTTACTGCAGGATTCCCTAGGTTGGTCAGTTGAAGGCCCAAAATCCTAAGCTTCAAAACATGTTGTTGTTGAAAACTTAGACTCTCTGGCAAAAATTGCTGGTACTACTACATCTTTTTGTAACTTTGTGATGTTGACAAAAGTTTGGTTGTGTCTAGATTAAGGTCTGTAAGATTATTACACTTCATCGCACTTGAAGACAATTGTCCAGAGGTGAAGTAGTGCCACCTCAAGAAATGTGTGCCACAGCACGCATCCAGCTTTTTAAGTAATCGTTTTATTGTTAAAGGCAAAACAAAACATCAGAAAAACCCTCCAACCCCACAGGAACACAAGTGTCATAAATTATCATATGGGACACTTGCAAATTATGATACTGGGAACAAAAGCTGCCCAAAAAATCTTTGTTTTCATAATTGTAGTACAAAAGCTTCAGGCATAAATATCCATTGCAATGAAACATGTAAAAAGTAAAAATTAAATTAAAAAAAAAAAAAAAAAAAAAAAACAAAACAGTAATACAGTTTTGCTGAAGGCTGTAAGGGCTTTTCAGAGTGCTGAGTGCGCTGCTTTGTGTGAGAGTTGCATTTAACTTCTTACCACTGGTGTTTGAAAGCAGCCAATAAATCAGACATGTAGTGCTTCTAGCAGTTAAGTTTTGCCTGGTTTTATGTGTATGTGTTGAATCCCACATGTGCACAAAATACATAAGGAGTCAAAAACATACAGGGATTTTTTATTTTAGGTCTTTTTATTAGCAGTTCTCCTGTAAGCAGTGCAAGCGCTAGCACTGTCCGCTTGCTCTCCCAGCCGTGAGGTTGGCCACCCTGCTGCCGCCGGATGAGCCACGCAGCTCCGCTGTGTCAGTCTGTCTCAAACAGAGAAAAGTTAATGACAGCTTCAGAGTTAACTTCTTTTTGTGCCTTAACTTGCATTCATATTCTTCAAGCTAGCTTTCTTTTGAAGTAGTATGTAGAGAATTATACGTATGAAAACATACGCTGTTTCTGTATAACTTTCTTTGATTTGTGGGAAGGGAAAAAATATCCAGAACATGCAGCTTAGTCCTCCAAGTTGTACCATTTCTCTTTCAAATATAACTGTAATTTGCATTCAGATGTCATATCTTTAATAATTCTTTTATTATCTTAATAGTAAGTCTTCAGTCCAGAGACCGAATAGGCACAGGAGGACAAGTTGTGGATTGCAGTCGGTTATTTGATAATGATTTACCAGATGGGTAAGCTGACATCACTGTGGTGTAAATACAAATACAGCTCATGGAACAGGCTTTTGCAGTAATGAGAAGTCAGTGTAGAAATAACTTATTTTTATTCTCGCCCTCAAAGAGTTCTACAGTTTTGAATTTAGGAGCAGGAGATAAGCCAGACAGGCTACACAGAATAGTCAGTTAATAGTTTGACCCTTGCCTTGTCTCTTCTTGGAAAATGGGAGGGGGCATATATGAGTGAATGCATTAAAAAATATACATGTCTAAGAAAACATATGTCTTTTGAATTATAGAACTGATAAACTAATATAATGTTAAATCACAGCCAGCAAACTGGCTTCATCCGTACAGTAGTTTTGTAGCAAGGCGGTAACACACACGCCTGGCTGTCTTCTGCAGCGCTGTGCAGAGGTATACACTGTTATAAAAATGGATTGCTTTTTCTTCCACGTAAATCATAGTGAAGAAAATGTGATTGGAAAAGGTAATGGAGCCTGAGTTCTTGCTGTATTTACCTGCCAAAGGCTGGGTTTTGGATTTTGGTTTGTCCCTGTGAGAGTTAATGACATCATTAACACCTAGAACAGTTTTGCGAATACAGAAAAATGCTCTGTCTTAGGTTCTGGTGCTGTCATCAGCTTTTTCAGAGCAAACACAGGCTTTCTGAATGTGATTCTTGGCAGGTAAAGACAGGAGAAACTGATTTTTCAGATGGTTAATTTTAAAACATAAATTATCATCTAAGTCCTAAACAGCATTCTTTTGTTAATTTGGAGTCTGGAGAAGTCAAAAGCGTTTTTTGAAAGTGTTTTTAAATTTTCACTTCAAAATGTTCCTTGTATAAATATTGCTGACTTAATTGTGTAACTGCAAAACTATCTGTATAGCCTCATGTATTTTGGAGTGCAAAAGTAATAATAATTAAAAAGTCATGTTATTTGAAGGTGACTTCTTAATGAAAGCAAGTAGTGCATGAAGATACCATGAAAGCACTTCCTAGGATCAGTGGTGAAAAAAAATTAAATGCATTATTAAACAAGATGTTTTCAAGAAGTTTCTTTATATGGCTATTTGGATTTAAATAGAATTCAAGTAGTTATTGAACATGAAGGTGTGATATTGTTAATGATATGCCTGGTTCCAAAGGAGTAATATGTAAAATCAATTTTGAGTTGAACTTCGAGTTGTTTCTTGTTACCTTGTTCAGCTAACGTGATTCATAGTAGTGTAAGTCTTCCTGAGTTGGCATTCGTGTTGGAAGTATTTTGTGCCCTGGTTTCCTGGAAATGCCACTCATGGCCTTATCTCCCAATGTCTGGATTCTAGGTGGGAGGAGCGGAGGACTGCTTCTGGAAGGATCCAGTATTTAAATCATATTACACGAACAACTCAGTGGGAGCGACCGACACGGTAAGAAATTATTGGAGACTGCATATGATGAAGTTTGCTTGCTGATCAGGGGTGCTGAGCATAAGCGGTTGTAAGTGGCTCTAACAAGGCATATTCAGTGTTCCTCTGAGTCACTCTGCAAATGCTGTATGCTTTCCTTCTCTAACATCCTACTCTTTCAGTCTGCCTAATACTTAACTCAGAAGAATCATTCTGACTAGTTTTTTTTTCCTCCCCTAATATTAGCATCTTTGTTTTCTTTTAGAGCTGCTGTGGTAGAACTCTATAAATACAGACATCACAATGTGCAGGCATCGTAAGGGATGAAGAAGAGATCATGAATAGCTGTCAGACATTATCTATGTACATGCTATGACTGTAATCCAGACCTTTTAAACCTGATTGTTACAGACCGTGTTTCGAAATCATTACGACCACCTTTTCTAATAACTGTAGATGTGTTGCGAAGCTGTGCCTCAAACCAGTTTTGCTGTTACCTGAATTGTAGACAGTGTTGGTGCATATTTTTCAGACACTTCAGCAGACCGCCTGTGCCTGCAGACTCTCTTCCATCCTCAACAAATATTATTGCAGTCTCTGTATGAATATATTTGACTTAAAATAATCTGTACTCTTAATGCTGCCAGCTCTGATAGATCTTTGCAGTTTTCAAGTGAGTGAAGGTACCAAACAGCTTTTTAATTTATCCATCTGTATTTTTCCTGGTATGTTAAAATACCTATTCTAAGCTCTATTCACATTTACAGTAGAAAAACAAGTGCAAAATATATCATTTGTTTCAGGGATTTCCTGCATCCTTATCAATCTCCCTTTAACCCATTTTAAATCCTTCTGAAAGCAGCTTTGAGGTACAAAAATCACATAATTCAGCGTTTCCTCTTGCAGTCAAGCTGTCAAGAGCAACTGTTTATTTTACCTTTTCTCACCATTCTCACCTAATAACCTTCCTTAAAAATTAAAAGGAATAACAAGGCCTGATCACTTCCTTAGCTGTACGAAGACGAGGTCAGAAAGTTAGGGCTGTATGCTGCTCATTTAAAGAAAAAAAATAATTTTTTTGTTCTCAGCACTCTTTAAGGTGGGAACTGCTCATGTGAGCATTTGATATGTTGCAGGATCAAGATCATCATATACTAAGTGTCAGGTCAGACTCTAAGATAGGTGAGGGGGTTTACTAGTTACTCTGGGATATGAACCCAGTGAGCACAGAACAGAAGCTTTCTGCCCATCGTCGAGGTATCCTGCTCTACAGGTCAACTGCTCAGTTCTGCCATCCACAAAGGTTTCCCGAGACCCCCTAGATGAAGGTTCCATAAAGCGCGTTGTGTAGCCCCTGTGTCCAGTCAGCAATGCAATTTCATGCTTCCCCCCCGCCCAGGCCAGCATCTGAATACTCCAGTCCAGGCAGACCGCTGAGCTGTTTTGTGGACGAGAACACTCCAATTACAGGAACAAACGGTGCGACCTGCGGGCAGTCGTCAGATCCCCGGCTGGCAGAGAGGAGAGTCAGGTCACAGAGGCATAGAAATTACATGAGCAGGACACACTTGCACACTCCTCCTGATTTACCTGAAGGATATGGTATGCAAATTAAAATTTTTTTAATTGTCTTCCAAGAAACTGGGAAAATGGGTTGTGTCTTCTCGTATGTAAGATCCTTTTGATTCCTTAGTTTGGGGAAGTCAGTCTTTGAGGTTTTTTTACTGCATTTTTTTATTCTTATAGTTATTAATTAATCTTGATTTCACAGAGCAAAGGACGACTCAGCAAGGTCAGGTCTATTTTCTGCATACTCAGACTGGTGTTAGCACGTGGCACGATCCAAGAGTACCTAGGTAAGAACATGATGAAAGTATCCTTAAGGTGTCAAATCAAAATAGTGTAACTAGCACCGTCCTCAGAGTTCTCTGTCTAGTATTGTATTTCTGACTCTTGGTCCCTAATATACCATTTTAACAAGTCATTCATCAAAATAAATTAGTCTCTCTTCCTCAGTTCTTCAAATTGTTATTTTTAAAGCAAAGATGGAGAATCAAGAAATAAATTACAGTGGTGTTTTACAAAACGGGTATAACGAACTGATTCTAGCTCTTGCATACAAATTATAGCCAAGTGCAGGTTTTAATATCCTGGAAAATAGTACAGCAAAAAGAGGGTTCTGAGCACTTCCAAAATATAGTTTTATCAAGATACTTCAGTGAAAACTGGGTGGGTTTTGTTTTTTAATTGAGGCTCTGGAAGTTGACAAGACTTGAGAAACTGGCAGCATACATTTATGAAGAACCAACTTTGTGACAAAGAGGCTACATTGTTTTTGATGGAGGAGTAGACAAAGGGGAGAATCTGGAAAACCCAGTGGATGCCCCTTTTATGTTTGGACACACTGTTTGTAGTGAACTAGAGTCTCATGATTGAATTAGCTTATATTTACTTGTCTGTGAGAATTATTGTCCCATGTTCAGACTACCAAACGTAATTTACTCAAGGAATGGGAAACTTGGTACGTTTTGAAGACACTGGGTCATAAAAAGCCTGGAAGCTGAAAGGGTGAGCTGTGTTTGAAGTGCCAGGCTGTTGGGCCTTTTTTTAAAAAAAAAAAAAAAAAAAAGGCATTTTTTCCTTTTGAGTATAGTAGCAAACACCTAAAAATGCACAGCTTTTTAACAGCAGGTTTTGTGTTACAGAGCAGAAATTAGATATTTATTTTCTTCATAATGCTCTAACAGGGATATTCCTAGAGCAATCCTATATGCTTTCAAGCAACTCAGCAGCATATAAATGGGAAAGAATTTGGGGGAGAGGGGCAAACAGGTAGAGAAGCTGAGAGAGACTGATCTGTGATTAAAATAGTCAAACTGCTGTTTCTGTTGAGGCTGTCTCAACACTTAGGAGAAGATAAATCTGAAGTGTCCTTTTAAGTTTAGTGTCTGTCTTTACACAGTAGAATTGTGTACATGTTGTACATGATCGTACATTATTTCTGATGTGTTTGAAAGGAAAGAAGGGTAACAATGAAATAATTGTTAGCTTCTGATTGTTCTTTAAAAACCAAGAGATCCTGTTGAAAACTATTGCCTCCTAGAGTCTGTGGATGGTGTTGTAAAATTGTGTAGTTTGAAATTGGCAGCCAGCATTGGCATTTATGAGAATTGTAGGAACTTCGTCAGTTGCTGCTGGTGCTCATTCCCATGGAAATAGATTTTGGATATCCTGGTAAGGATGAAGTGCCTCATGGCCATAAGTTCACTGCATTTTTGAATGATTCTTTTATTTTTATTACTACTATTGTGTTACAAGAATATACTTTGCTTTGATGCATTATCTGTATACTCGAGAGCGGGATGCCTCTGGCAGTTGTGCATTAGGAAGTCTTTGCTCCTTTGACTTGTGTATTATACAAAACTAGAAACTACTCTAAGAAAAACTATGTGAAGACCTAATCTTAAGTTTGCAGTGTAATAGTTTTATACAAAATCTAAGTTAGCAGTGCTCTTAGGTGTGGCAACAGAAACCGCATGAGTTTCTAAGAACAAAATTTGGCTGTTTGCATGAGGATAGTTTATGCCATTTCTAAGGAATATTGTGTTTTTACGCGAATATGCCAGTCATTTAGTTAATAAAAATAAGCCCTGCAATTCAGCAGCAGTTTGTATATGGGTAATATCGGCATAAGTTCAATGCCAGAGCCTTGTATTTCCATTACTGGCTTCTCCAGCCTTTTGGGTCCCTGCAGACAGCATCTTTTTAGCTGTTCTGCCCCCCTGGCTCTTTCCTCCCCTCAACTCATATCACATTGGGAGATCTGAAGACTTACCTGACACTGTCAAGTGCAGCTCTTTTTAAAGGTGTATCTGAGGTATGAATTATATACATGAAAAATCAGTAAGTGTACGTTTTTGAAGGCTAGTGTTTGTCTTCAGTGAACCTCTGGAATGAATCTACATCTACCTAATTTCAGCATAATTTTCTTGAGACCCATTAAGTTATCTCTGCATTGCTCAGTGCAGAGTGGAATCATTGCTTATGTAATATTTTATTTGAAGTATTTTGTTAGAGAGCTGTTTGCTTCCCACTAGCAGTTGGGGTTTTGGGGCAAAACTGCCTGTGGCATACTCACACATATCCCATGTGTAATTCTTCATGGAAAGTATAACTCTTCAGAAATATAGTTTTGTTCTGTAGGAGTTTTTAAAGTGTGATTCAGAGTTCCTTACATGACTAATGTTTTAAAAATGTTTTCTGTCAGAATTGGTGTAGAACTGCAATTCCATTTTGGCAAATATGGCAATGGTATTTATTTTTGTTTTAAGCCTGTATTAATTTAACATCTGAAGTTAGTTTGTAAAAATGAAGGTTATTTGATAAGGATTTTTTTCCCCACGGCATGTTTTCAGGGGTGTGTGTTTTTTCTTTGGTGGGCTTGCACCTTGGGAGTAGAGATTCCAGCTGAATGGATCAAGTTTCTGAAACAATACACTTTCTCAGACTTCATGGAATTGTTCTGTTACATTTACACTTGTTTGGCTTAGAGGCCAAATGCTGAGGTATTTTTCATTTTATATTTGTTTTCACAGGGATCTTAGCAACATCAATTGTGAAGAGCTTGGTCCACTGCCTCCTGGATGGGAGATCCGAAATACAGCAACAGGCAGAGTTTATTTTGTTGACCATAACAACAGGACAACGCAGTTTACAGATCCACGGCTATCTGCTAACTTGCATTTAGTTTTAAAGTAAGTCTAAAGGCACATGTTGAGTGTAACAGAGGAAAGAAAGTGACTCTTGAGGGGGTGCTGGATTTTATATCAAGATGTATTCTGACATTCAGTAGTATTTAAAGTTTAGTAGCGGTGGTGTTTAACACACTGCCAACTTACTCTGTTACGCAGCAAAGAAGACAGGTTTGATCGTTCTTGGAAAAAAAAAAAAAATCTCTAGCAGCATTTAGGCAGGAATGTGGCTGTTGTAATGCCGGGAGTTGGGGGCAGCAGTGGGGGAAGCAAGTGCTGTCCGGTGGAAGAGATTGGCCCATAAAATTTTTTCTAACAGCAAGAGAGACACTTTCTTTCCTTTTCTTTATACGTCATACTACTTTCAGTTATGGACTACTTGTTTTAAAATACGAGGTTGCATTCAATAGCCAGTGGTATGAAATACTGATGAGTTAAGCAAGGGTACGCAAATGCCCTGCTGTTCTCCTGGAATAAAGGAGAAATAATTGAGCTCCGGTCTTCAGTTTTAGAGTAAGACTAGTTGAGATGTTCTCAAAATAAGACCCGAATATTTTAACTCAGATTTTTTACCAAAAGAATAAAATAATGTAGGAGCTGTATTTTTTTCTGCCTTAGTGTTCTGACATCTCATTTTCAAATTGCACTTTTAAAAAGAGAAGGGGAAACTCAAAAAGGATTCTAGTTCTTGTTTTTATTCCCTAAGCACTTATTTCACACTGGGGGATTTTCTACTAAAAATGGAAATTAAAAAGCAAACAAACGCTTCTTTTTTTGCATAGACATGGCTATCAGTTGGTCCAAGCTATCTGGAAGTTGGAGTCTATTGTTTCTCCTACTAGCACCTTTTAATACTCTTGGGAAACACCTGTAAAGTGTTCAGTAGGTGTTAAGTGGAAGAAACAATGAAGAGTTGGTTAGATAGAAAGCCATGCAGCCCTGGGCGAGGAGTAAGTAGGAGAAATAGTCCTTTTGAGGAAGTGAATCATTGGGAAGAAAAGCTGAAGGAAAGAATAATGGGAACAAGCACTGAAAAGACAAAACCAAGGAATGGAAAGTAATATCCAGGAGGTCAGCGTATCTTTTGTGTAATACATAAAAGCTGGCTAGCCTTTGTCTGCCCGATGTACATTTGAACTTAACACCCCAAGAGGGAGAAGAGTCAAAATATTGACAGATACATATTTTGTTCAGAGAAATCATTGGTTATATATGTGTGTATTACAGAGCTTTAGTAAGCTCTCATCATCCAGACATTTCTGGTTCTTTTTGTTTTATATTAAAAAAAAAAAAAAAAAATCACTACCAATTTTAGCTAAATTTAGATTGGTGCTTTCAAATGAACATGATCTTGAAAAAACATACCAGCAGAGGAACATGTTTGTGTTTGGTACACAGAAAAGTTCATTAAATTAATTCAGATTTAGATATTTTACCTGAAGAAAAACTTCAGACCTTCTTAGCTACAACACTGCAATTCTTAAACTGTAGAAAATTTAGTGAACTGGGCTATATTTGAAAAACTGTCCTCCACAGTGGCAGTAGAGTCACAGTGGCTAGTTCTAAATGTATTGTGGAGGGCAGATACATAGCTAGCTTTTTATCTGGAAAATCCAGTTTGACCTTCAGGTTCCAGAATCACAGAACCATTTTGCATTTCTTTAAACTTAAGTACTACTACAATGTGCTTAAGTTTTTCATTTGTACATCTGTCTTTCATTAGGGAAGGATTTCAGAAATTCAAACCAACAGTGTCATCAGCAAAGTCTGCTGCCTGATAAATCTTTTCTGGTGTTTATTCTTTTATTGCACTAAACAGGATATGTGAAAGCTTCCCCCGCCCCGCCAAACCCACCTCCTTATTTATTCTTATTTAAAAAAAAAAAAGTAGTTTGCCTTAGGCCTGTCATTTTGTAAATTATCTGAGAAATAAGTTTTAGTATTTGGGTGGGATGGGTGTGATAGTGTTTTAGGTTCAAAGGCATAATAAGTTTACTCTCAATGATACTGACTTTTCTATCGAGCTGAGTAAAGCAGTTTGTTCTTCTAGTGATGACATAAGTTATGAAAATAATCAAACTTGTTACCCAGTTCTGTTTTAAAATATTGACCAAGAGTTCGTGATAGGTTTTGATAGTTATGGCACCTGAAAAGTACTTAGCTATATCCTTAAAGCAAAGCACTGTACAGAATCAAGCATAGTCATTCAGCTGAGAAAACAAACGAAGATATTAGATTTAATTACTTTAAGCACTGCAGATTTTTTAGCTAATACTGCACTGATTATTTTTAGTGTAATATGGAGGATGGCATTTTATTTTTCTCCTAGTACTGCCCTATTTTAGATTGGTTTAATTAGATGCATACATCTTAAGTTCATGCTCATTTCAGAGATCACATTTTCTCCAAGACTGACATTGACAAGCTTTGTGTTTAGGGGACTGTATTTTTTACTATTAAAGGTAGTATGAACATATGCTCACTTTAGTGTATAATTGTGACCTTCTCTGGTAGGTATATAAAAGGAGTATTTTCACATGCTTGTCCTTATGGAATTAGAAAGTTTAGAAAATAAAACAATGATTTTGCTTGTATGTCAAGTAAATACAGTTTAAGTGAGACTCATATTTAAAACTAATCACAAGTGAAAAGAAAGTACCATGCATGTAGCACAAATGACATAGAGCCATATTCTGGAACCACATTGAGTGTGTATCGAAATCATTGTAATGACTTGGTTTCTCAGGAATGACTTAAAGTAACTGTAGTTTATTGTAAGACTGATGTGATCAGCTTGAGAGTAAAGTTAAGGTAGCCTTATTTTTTTTAAAAAAAAAAAAGATGCAAACAAAAGAACAGCAAAACACTGTGAAACTAACAATCGGTTAAGCTAACTTCTGAAGTTCTGCATCCTGGGGCATAGTAACAAAGTAGGATTTCTGTGCACTATTCCCTCCATAGAGCCCAGGAGTAGAGGGGTATTATTGTTAACATTAAGCTTTGAGTTATTGCTTAAGTGATCTACAATGTGTGCCATTGCAGGGGTTTCTAAATGTTAGGCTTGTAAGAGTACTGATAAAGATTTCCTGGTCACCTGGTGTTAGTTTCCCTTGAGGGTGGTTTGTGCAAAATTGCTTTAAATAGAAGGTTTGCAAATAACAGAATAGCTCTCAGAACCACAAGGCAAACTGGGAACACCCCCACCCCTTTTTTTAATTGCCAATTCTGAATGTTCCTGTGGCAAAAGTCTGCTGGAGGTGATATTTTGGTTGGCCAGGACAGCCTTCTAGTAGACCTTGTTTCAAAACAGACAACAGGCTGAACTTGTAAAATATGTTAAAACTGTGTTTGGTTCCATCTAATATTTTTTGGTCTCTGATGTTGAAAAAACCCCAATTTATTAACATTCCACTGGAAAACATTCTGAATTGTAACCTTTCTTATTTATCCAGTAAATTTAGGGTATTCTCATGTGTTCCAAACAGAGGTATTCTTCTCATGGTTTAGGTAAAATATAATTTATTCTGTGTTGTTTGGAAATGCCATACTAAAAAGCTATAAAAATATCCACTTACTGCATACAAGAAATGACACAAGAGAGGACATCTCTGCAACACGATTAATTTAGTTTTCCTAGCAAGAAGTTAGATTTACAAAATCTCTTAGAATTGCTAGTAAAAATACTTGTTTATCTGTGCCAATTTGTTACATGTGAACTCCCACATTCCTGTGGTCCAGACTAGGCCAGGTACAAGGGACAAGGTCCTTGCCAAGCTGCCAGTACAAACATCTTTTTGTAAGCTTACTCTTTTTCAGACAAGCCATTTAAAACAGACTATGGTATTGACTGTAGATTAGAGGCATAGTGTTTGGCAGATCCCTGAATTTTAAAATGGAGGAAGGCAAAACATGCAAAGGAAATATGGACATGGTATCTGAGAAATTCAGTGTCAGCAGCTTAGTAGTAAAATTGTATGGATAACCCCTTATTATAGAGCGCTGTAACCTTTTACGTACTTTGTAGAGCAGTACTAATAGAAATAACAAACCCTAAAAACAACTGAGAGTTGCCAAGAAAGACAGAAGCATATGTCTTTAGTCAGGATAAAATCTCTCTGAATTTATTTTTTACTGGACCTGGACATTTTTAGTGTAATCACAGTAATAATCATAGTAAATTGAAAGTAGTTTAGTTACAAAGCCTTAATCTTTAAGAAACTTCTGAAGAAAATAGGGGACGTATGACTTGAACATCTGCAAACAGCTGTGTTTGTTTCTAGCCGCCAGAATCAACTTAAAGATCAGCAACACCAGCAGCAGCAGCAGGTAGTGTCCCTGTGTCAGCTTCCAGATGAGGCAGAGTGTCTGACTGTGCCAAGGTACAAGCGAGACCTAGTGCAGAAACTCAAGATCCTGAGGCAAGAGCTGTCACAGCAGCAACCTCAAGCTGGCCATTGTCGTATTGAGGTCTCCAGGGAAGAGATTTTTGAGGTAATTCGAGAATTTGACCCATTTCTTAACATTAAGGGAAGGGGAGGAGGGTTGTTCATAACTGTCTAAAGAAGTCATTCAGTTTGATGAAATTTTGGAGTCTGGAGTTGAAGCTGGAATTTTATGGGTGGCGAATGGGAAGAGGAAGCATTTCAAGGGGATGTTAAGAACAGTTGTGTACTTAAAAGTAGGTGTATTTACCCTGGAGAGAAGAAGAAAAACAAGGAAAGCTTTCCCTGTGGCTGGAGGTGTACAGACTGTGTCAGGGACTGAGGGAGTCCAAGCACTTCGTGTATTTGAAGATACTGTCTCACTTCTTCCTTGAGTATAAGAACACTAATGTCTGCTACGGAGGGAATGATACGAATTGAAAACCAAACAATTATTAGTGATCTATTGTAACTTAAGTAAAATTACTATTGAATAGCATTCATCTTTGGAGTTTGGATTACTTAGCATCTATCTCAATTCTGGTTGATTTCCTATGCACCCCCCCCACACCCCCCCATCAGACCAATTTTATGGATTGTCTAGGCTTCTGAATGACCAGAGATGCCCACAGTGGGATATCTGCATTTTATTTTGTGACATTATTCAGCAGAATAATTCTGCTGAATTGATTAAACACAGATAAAATTCATTGGTTTCTTCTGGAGAACAGTCTGTCCTCTTAAGAACTTTATCACCCATCCCACCCATCCCTGTTGAATTTTTACCCCACCCACAAACTTGAGAGCCCCGCTGTGTTGTCACGGTTTTTCCAGCCAAGAAAGATTTGTGTTGGTCTTCCCTTGGGAGACAGTCAAATCAGTTCATAATCAACTAAAAAAGAAAGGGAGGAGAGGCTGCTGTACAGCAGTGACAATTGTTATGTTCTTGTTCTGAAAACTAAGTTGAATATGTTGGGTCCCAGACACACCTACCTCTTCTCTTCTGCAAAGCCAAAGATTGGGGCACCCATACTGCACATCAATAAAAACTGGACTTCTGTGGTTTAATTCCTTTTTAAAAATTAGCATTTGTTTTGCCTCATTCAGCTTTCTTTTTGTGTCTTCTTGGTGAAGTCTTACTGACAGAAGAATAATTCTGTAGATTTATGGGGATGGCATTGATGCTTCTGTTCTTAAGATGCTTCTGGAACGTTTGCACATATGTTAGACCCAGAGTAGAAGCTCCACTGTTGGCTTTTCAGACTGCAAAAACTGTGAGCCTTTATGCAAAATAAAAGGAGTTTAATGACACAGATTTTAGTTTTTTGTAAGTTATGTGAGAATGAGAGAGAAAACATTCTGATCACTGTACACCTCTGGAAATTTAATGGAAGGTGGTACTTCTCAGGTATCTGTTTTATTTGACAAGTGCTATCACATTTGTGGAAAACTGAGTAACAGTCTGCAACTTGAGAAACAGTGGTTATCTAGTTATATCTAGGAAAACAGTATCCCCCTTAAAGTATCCCCTTTGGACTCAGAGTCTGAGACTCCCTTCATTTCTAATAAACGGTAGTAGCTTCTTGCCTGTAAACAGCAGTTAATAAAAGAAAGTGTTATGTGTTCACAGGAATCCTACAGGCAAGTCATGAAGATGAGACCAAAAGACCTGTGGAAACGATTAATGATAAAATTTCGTGGGGAGGAAGGCCTTGATTATGGAGGTGTTGCCAGGTAAACAGTCTGTCTGCTGTCTCTTCCCCCGCACCCCAACCCCAGCAACTACACCTGTGCTTTGAATACTATACCAGCCTTGTATCAGCTCTGTTTCTTTTTACATTATTCTTATTTATATTTATTTCTGTAACGGATCTCATGTCAGAAGAATATATATTTTCAGATAGTGTTTTAAAGGAAAAACTGCATCAAAAAAGAACTAATTTACCAGAAATACATCAAAATGCATGTTACAGATTGCATCAGATGTCTGTCATATATGCGAGACAGGCTTTTGGTGTCTGTTGAAACTAATGTATTTTTCTTCGGTTAGTAAAGCTTGGGTATCTTGAGAATTTATTTCACTAAATACTCAGCTTTGTGGCAGAACTTTGATTAAAAAATATGCTTTATTGCAAATTATCACTACTGTTTGAAACAGTGTTAAAAACTAGCAGTTAGTAGGCAACTGAAGTCTGTCAGGAATCTGTAAGGTTATTTTTCACTTACAAAAAGTGACATTTACTGATCGTATGAAGACATTCTTCACATGTTAAAACAGTGTGAAGGATTGTATTGGCCAATTGCACAGATGCTGATTTACTTCACTGAAAATACTCCCCACCTCTGGCATGTGGATCTACTTTCTAAATGAGTGTTGACTCATCTCGGAGTATTCATTGTTTGCATTGCACTGCATTTTTTTACCATTAGTATTCATTGCAAAGTACAGACGATGCTCCCAAACAGCCCATCTTCGGCATCTGTAGTTGGCATACGGCAAGTAACCCTGTGGGACCCTGGCTGTTAGGCTGCGGGTGTCTTCAGGAGTTTGCAAATGGCCAACAGAGTTTTCACTTCATCCATTCCTAAATATTTTAACATGCTAATTAGCCATAACTAGTAAAACAGCTTTGCTGAATCAACCACTAGTAATTGTTTGATGATAATAAGTGTTTAAAATAAAGAAGTTACAGATGATGTTGTGCCCGATTTTTCCAAAGTATCTGCTAGTGTTTTTCGGCATGAGTTTTGTTTCTAGTCTGTATACCATGGAGCTTTTGCCTTTTTCCCTTCCATACATGAATACAGGAAGACCAAGCCAGAAAGTGTTATGGTTTTTCCAATTCTTAGATGATTGTTTACAGATTTGTGAACATGTAATTAAAATTTTAATTAAATATGTCCGTTATCTGAAGATGGTTTCTATTAAAAGCTTTGACTTGAACATCTCTGTAGTATAGTCAATAGAATACGTAGTGTCTTGTCTTAATGTGTAACGGATGAAGGAGAATCACAGTCAGAAACTCTCTTGGAAATAAGTAACCTGGAGAAAAATCTTGGAAAGCTGGGAAATACGTCAGCTGTCAGGGGCTGTGCAGTTACTGAGCCAGTAAAAATACTGATTTCGGCCTTATCTAAGCACGTTCAGAGAGAACTTCACGTTTATGTTTAACAGATTAAAAAAAAAAAAAACCCATACTATTTTGATAAGATTATTAGTGTAGGAATGCATTTGTCTAAAGTACACAATAAATTATTTTGTCGTCTTCAGGGAGTGGCTATACCTGTTGTCACATGAAATGTTGAATCCATATTACGGTCTCTTCCAATATTCCCGAGATGATATCTATACACTGCAAATCAACCCAGACTCTGCAGTCAACCCGGTATGGCTGGTAACATGAGTTCTGTAAATGATCGTTTTGTGACTAGAAATTAAATACATCTGGAGGGTGTTCTAGACTTAGGAATCTAATTCTCACATTAGTATTGCTAGAGATGGAATTTGTGCAATAATATGATAATTTCTTTTTAGTACTGATCAAAGAAACTTCTCAAATGTGTTCTTAATTTTCTGTAAGATGTCGATTTATGTTTCCTTTGGGAGAAATTAAGTTTATTTTGATTCTTAGTAGTAAGACTTCTGGACTGGCAGCAATATACTCAATGTGCTGTGTATAAAAACAAAACAAAAAGCTCTGGATTTTTTTTCCTTTGTATTTAAATTTTATTTCCTATTCAGCAGATATAACCTGGAGGTCTTATTTAGCCGAATGGCTTAATCTCTTCTTTTCATTCTAGGAACACTTATCATATTTCCATTTTGTCGGACGGATAATGGGGATGGCTGTGTTTCATGGACACTATATTGATGGGGGCTTCACGTTGCCTTTCTATAAGCAGTTGCTAGGGAAGCCAATTACTTTGGATGACATGGAATTGGTTGACCCTGATCTTCATAACAGCTTAGTCTGGATACTGTATGTACTGTGTGTTATATCTTACAATGTTAGAGTTCTGTCTCAGCTGACGTGTGACAATGTTCCTAAATCCAGTTGAAAAGAAATGAAGTATATTTTGGTTTCCTGCTCAGGCAGATTTAAGAAACATCTTTCTTGCACAATTCAGTTTCTTTAAAGGCTTAACATGCTCAAGGTATTCAAATTTGGGGGGTGGAGGGGAGATAAATGATTACTGAGCTGTGAAGTGCTCAGTTAATGAATTTTAATTTCTTAATTTTGCCTATTATTAACAGTAACGTTATTAAAATATATTTTAAAACTGTTATCAAAGTTTCAATGTTATAACATAGTAAAACTATATGTTCATATTTTGCTTCCAAGCCGTAATTTGAAATGCTATTGAAAAACTAAATTGTGATGTCTGTCAGATATATCATGGCTCTAATATATTTGCAGAATATGTTTTCACTGAGTCACTTGCTTATTTTCTTCCACCAGTGAGAATGATATCACAGGAGTCTTGGACCATACGTTTTGTGTAGAACACAATGCATACGGGGAAATTATTCAACATGAACTGAAACCCAATGGCAAGAGCATCCCCGTGACAGAGGAGAACAAAAAGGAATATGTCAGGTACATCAATATTTTTTCCAAGGTTACTTATATTTCCTCTGGTGGGGAGGAACTTTTACCTATTTGAAGTAATTGAGAGTGTTCTGTTGTTGGGGTTTTTTCTAAGTGGTAGCACAAGTGTTGTGTGTACTCCTGTCAGTAAGGCCATTTTTTTTTTTTTTCCTGGATAAATTGCAGGTTTATTGCATTTGAATACATCTTTCACAAAACCAATTTGCACTTACTTGCAGGCTTTATGTAAACTGGCGATTTTTACGAGGAATTGAAGCTCAGTTTCTGGCTCTACAGAAGGGATTTAATGAAGTAATCCCACAACATCTGCTGAAGACATTTGATGAGAAAGAGTTAGAGGTCAGTCCACTAATGTTACTTTATGTCATCAAATGTAACAATGAAAGCCTGAGGCATTCTTCTGAGGCTGACTAACATGCGAAGTTGTATCCCCAGTGCTTTAGGGGGCTGCAGGTGCGCTATTACAAGAAATACAGTTAGCGTAAGAGGTTACCAGGTCACACAGTCACTGAGATTGCATGTGCCTTCCACCGAGAGCTATGAGAGTGCTTCTCAAGGTGACATTTCCTAGCAACTGCAGAAGTGGTAGAAGAGGAGACCCTCTCCTACACCTGAAAACACAGCTGAACCTCCTGAGAAGTAACTGCAGTGACCTCAGATTGTTTCAGGGAGCATTACTTCAGCAGAGGTGGTGGTGGTGCATATTTCTCACGGTGCAGTTTCACAATATGAAATTCAGTGCTGCCAGGAAAAGAGTCTGTCGCTGCCTTCCACCTCCCACCACTTGCTCCCAGCCCTTCCCACTGCACTGACTTGGGTGTCAGGCAGCTATGTGGTTTTGCAGAGCTGAGTTATGCCAGACAAAATTGGCCCTGTAAATACAGCATAAGGAAAGGTGCTGTCGCCGACAAACGTGCAACAGAACGTTAAGATCGGCATCCAAACAATATCCTCTGAAGGCAAATCCCACAGATCCCAAGCTTGTTTTAAAACTGAAATCTAATATGCAGTCTGTTAGTTGTGGAGCTGAGGTTTTTGCCGTATAAAATGGCCACAAGGTAAATTAGTCACACTTTCTTCTGTTCACTGTACTAGAATGTCAGTGATTGCTGCTCTTTTATCCTGAATATTATCATTCAACAGCGGTGAGCCAGCCGTGCTGTTAACCCAGAATCATTTTGCAGTTGCAGAATAAGAAAGGGGAAGGTCCAGTGTTCTTAGTCACAAGAAATGTCTTCATAATCATATCCTTGTTGAGTTTAAATTGATCCATTGTGGATCTCCGTTGTAGAAGCACTGAAAGCTCTTCGTCAGGAGAGAAGTCTGATTTGTATTACATGTGTGGTTTGACAAGAACAAGATTACTTTTGGGGGACCAGAGTTGGACCAGCCAAACTATACACCCTTGACTACGCTCTGGAAAGAAATATTGAGTTCAAGTGTGAATTATGCATGCGCTTTCACACGCGTAGAATCTGTGCTTCTGCTATTTTATTGCCAGGTCAAGATATTTTCATATAAGCTTATGAAATGGTTGATTTTTTAAAATTTGAATTGAGGCAATTTAAAAAATAGATTGTGTGCAAAGGTAAGATTAAGAAAAAAGAAAAGTTACATTTCTGCATTGCTTAAGATTAGTGAGAGGTTATAATTTGCCTTTGGTATAAAAGCTGTCGAATTTTCAAAATCAGTTTTTCATCATTTGACTGGCTCCAAAACCGTTTTTATATTGATAACGATGAAATATATTTTAAATTTACAGCTCATCATTTGTGGACTGGGAAAAATTGATGTTAATGACTGGAAGGCAAATACTAGGTTAAAACACTGTACCCCAGACAGCAATATCGTGAAATGGTTCTGGAAAGCTGTGGAGTTTTTTGATGAAGAGAGGAGAGCGAGACTTCTCCAGTTTGTGACTGGCTCATCCAGAGTGCCTCTGCAGGGCTTCAAGGCATTACAAGGTAACGTTTCTCCAGAAGTAACTGCAAATGCCTGTACTTGGAGGAAGCAATAGGACACATCACAGAAACATTAGCTGAAAACGAGGCTGGTCGGCTGCAGTGTGACTTAAGAGCGATTTTTAATGGTCTGATGAATAACAATCACAAGTAGTCTTTTTTTTGTGGGTTTGTTTATTACCTTGTTATTCAGCTGTAAACGGCTCTTTTGTTTCAATTACGCACTTCTTTCCCTGGCAAGAAGTTGTGATCAACAGATCTTAGTGGGGTTCTCCTTACGTTTTTTTCTGGAAGCCTGTTTTTTGATTTTTATCTTTTACAAGCCCTTGTCACCTGTACAGCCCTGGGACCTGAAAATACCAACATGCAGTGTTCCTGCGGGTCTGACAGCAGAGGCACTTGGTAATGCTGACTACTTCTGTTGTAAGAGCGACATAATCGCGGGCAGCCCAGGCATTGGAAACGATCACCTTAATTACCGACCTGTCTTCTGAGCTTCAGTTGAAGCTCTGGGTCTTTGTAGCAGCTCTGGCTGCAACCCATGCTGCTCTGTACCACAATAGTTATCCTATTTTACCCTCTCACAAGATGAGAGAAACCTGCCCGGCGGAAACATTGACCATAAACTGTTTAAAAAGGTAGAAGATTCCAACAGAACATAAATGCTATGGTAACAGCTGCCACATACAAAAGCCAGTTGCTCTAGAAATCTGTTTCTTTTATCTGATAATGAAGGGATCATGAAGAAGCCCTCGTTTTCTTTTTTGTTCTTGAGCTCTAAAATGTTCGGGTCCATTAGAAGCTCAGGAATATTGAGGTTTTAAAGACCCTAATTCCTTTAAGCGAAGTACCATACTTCGAGCGTTTAAATAGCATTGCGGATGGTGGAGGGACTTGTTTAGGCAAACTGCATAACTCTTAACCACCTCAGAACAGTTACAATCAATATTAACCCTAATATCGATGTGCACAGTGTTACTGTAGTGGAGCGAGCTGCTTGGAGAATGGTAACGGAGGTGCCACGAGTTTAATGTCATCTGCGCTGCAAGTTTTAGTACCAGTAAAACAAATATTTCTGTGAGCAGATGAAGCCTGCTTTTGCTACAGATTTGAACATGAAGGTTGTCAGGTTTTAGACCGAGCTGTACTAACACAGCACAACGAGCTCACATTCTTATTTAACAGCAGAGAGTCCCCATGAGAAAGAGTGACCCTGTGGATTATATTCTTTAATATCTGTCTACTCGGGCAAGAATTCCAGTTTTGCTAAGGTTGGGGCATTTGTAACTTCTTCTGCCCCTTGGGAAATCTTCAACGTACACTAAGTCTAAAAGTTTGCTGTGCTGCAGTCTTTTCTTTAGCAGAGATTAAGGGGATCTCTGTAGGGTCAGATTAATTTAACAAAATTACAAGAAGTTGGTATTGTGACTCTCTGTCGAATTTGAATGGAATTGGCTACTACTCAAGACCTGTTATAAAATGCGGACAGATACAGCTGTGTAAATTTTCTTCTGCAGGAAGAGCGAGAGAAGTTAAATTAAAAACTGTTAGAATTCTGTAGTGCACTGTGTAAAACAGGTATTTTATTCTTCCTTATCAGTGCTTTGTTCTTGTTTATCTTCCAGTGGTTTAAATATCTGCGTGGTTATCCTGTGGGGGTGGAGGGGAGGAATCTGTCTGATAAGCACTGAGAGTTTGGTTTAATTTTTTTCCTGGCTGTTTATGGTTTCAGCTTTCTTTGTGCATAGCTTCTCTCTTTTTGTGGTTTTAGTTACTTTTTTGTTATTGCAGTACAACAAAGAAATTCCATATTATGCAATACAGTAGTAATAGAGATCTTTTCTGGATTTTCAGGTGCTGCAGGCCCACGACTATTTACAATACACCAGATTGATGCCAGCACTAATAATTTGCCGAAAGCTCATACCTGGTAAGACTTTTTCAGGTCTCTGTTGTGATGTAGGTTAAGACCAATTTGCTGTCTCTGTATTTTGAGCAGTCTTTTTTCTTTTTTTTCGCCCCCCTCATTTTCTGACATAATAAATGCTCTCCGTTACAGAGTCGTAAAGGTGTGAAAACTAGAGATTGCTTTTATTTATATGAAGTTCTGTTGGCCTTGTTAAGTATTGCTTTGTCATTGTTTCAAGTACGTCAAATGAAGGGTAACAGAACTTTGCTTGAAGTTCCAGATTGCTGAAACTTTTCTGCTTTCTATCCACAGCTTTAACCGAATAGACATTCCTCCTTACGAAAGCTATGACAAGCTATACGAGAAGCTGCTAACTGCCATTGAAGAAACATGTGGGTTTGCTGTGGAATGACCCTGCACAGGCTTACCTGAGACTCTATTTATACTCCTGTCAGCCAGAAAGCCCTACCCTCAGCCAAGACTCAAGAAATGCTTGAAATACAGGAAACTTTCCCTTTTCTACACTAGGACACTGGGAGGGAAAGGACAACTTTGGAATTTTTTTTTTCCAAGAAAATAGGTTCTGTGGTTCCTGCCATAGGATCATTCAGCTGCTATTAAAAACTAATATCTTGAACATACAGAATGCTGACTTTTCCTACATTTCAACAGTTAAGCAGTATTCTATACTTAAAGACTACTACTATTTTTGTAAAAGGTAATCTACTATATTTGCCTACCTGATTTCTATTCTCAGATACCAAGACACAACTTCAGCAGTCGGTACAAGTCACGTTTCAGCCTGTTTTAAATGTATGATACTGAACAGCATCTATACCTGCTATTTTTGGAAAAAACATTTTGGATTATTCTAACTTTGCATAAAATTGGCTGAAAAAATCATTAATCTTTTTAATTAAAGCCACTTAACATGTTAACTGCATTTTCTTATACTAAAACGTTATATTCTGCAATGTAAATTGAACTTAAATGTTACCACAGGGGGCTTTTTTTATATTTTTCAGGCATGAATTGCAAATACGATGTTTTGGGGTCCTATTTATATCACTTGTCAGATTCCTTAAACAAAATTTCTAGTGTGAGTGACACGTACTGTGTTTGGTACAGTACTTGTGTTAACATGTGGAATAGACCTTTTTTTAATGAATAGTAGACATTTTGATTTTTTTAAAACAGCATTTTTCTAACAAGTCTGTCAAGAGTATTTTCTGTTGCTTTTGACTTTAAACACTGCATTTTTCAACTTTTTAAGCATGCTGATGAGGTGTTATTTGACAGCAGAAGCCTGTCAGCAGTTCGTTTCGGAACCCATCCTGTCCAGTCAACCAAAGTTTGTTTGAATGCAGCCAAATCACATTATGTATTTGTTGATGCTAAAGATTTATCAGGTAAAACATGTTGTAATCTTTTGTCTAGCTGCTCATGACATGTGGGTTTAAGTTACAGCTAAGGAAAAATGGTGTATTAACTGAAATATGTG
The DNA here is from genome assembly GCA_031468815.1 of Morus bassanus. Classification (NCBI taxonomy): domain Eukaryota; kingdom Metazoa; phylum Chordata; class Aves; order Suliformes; family Sulidae; genus Morus; species Morus bassanus. The sequence goes on along the minus strand of CM062577.1, from coordinate 5,660,993 downwards.
TAATGTGCTTTGAAAATGAGGTTTTAAAAGCACATAATTTATTGATTGTAGGGATGGAAGTAAGTATATATATATGAAATATAACATGGGTTGATCTCTTCAAAGAGGAATAAAATGCACTACCAGTAGAGGGAACAGAACTTTGAGGTTAGTTTGGGAATTCTCAGTTAAGATCTGTATGATCTGCTCGTGGTGTGTAGATAAATTGGTCTGCTTAAGAGATGGTGGCATTCTCCTCTCAGCAGTGAGCATATTTGGAATAAGTAGCGGGTTTTTTCCAGTCAGTGTTGTGGTTTTTTTACCTTGGGCTACAATTAATCATCAAATCTGCACTATTTTTACACTGCCAGTGAGAAGAAAGTCAAGGGTATTGAAAATGCTAAAGAATGGGATGTAAACAGCTGTTCCATTTTTGCAGTGTAAGTCACACAGTGAACTAGCTAATTTTCTGTCTGTTCTGTGGAGCTTGAACTTAATTTTGTCCTGCTAAATCTGACTGCCACAGTGAGTAAACTACTACTGGTGTTGTGTATTACAATAGTGGGCAATGGACTACTTTTGTAGAATTGTGGTAAGAATCTGGTGAGCCAAATCCACGTTTATTTGATTAATTTTTTTTTTATACAGCTGTTGCTGGAAAGTTTGTTCTAAGAGCCTTGCTTCCCATTCTGGGCTGGCTGCAGAGATGAGGCTACTTAGGGCTGTAAACATAAAGCCAAGAAACTTGCTTTGACAGCCAGGTTTGAAATATATCAGTCCCTTTTTTGTCCTTCATCTCAAGGGACTATTGCACTCACGTAAAATGGCTGGTATCTTTGCATCTCCAGTTGGGATCCCTAATTCACGGCTTTCAGGTAATACTGTTACCAGAGAAGCTACCACTGCACATGTCTAGGTTGCCTGGGAGAGCAAAGTAGGTTGTTGCCCACTGTGTTTCTCACTCAGTACTGCTGCCCGTGGTTGGGACCACTGCTTTAGACACTCCCAAAGACCTCTTCTCACCCCTGCAAGTTTTGAGGTATGATGTGAATATTTACAGAGACTTTACAGAGACAGGTGCTTTTGACCACTGTTCACAGGACAGATACTTCAGTGTTGTGTGAGTGACTTTCCACCCCCTCCACTCTTGCTCAGGCTATGGCTGCAGCCTCCCTGGTCATGAAACATGAAAAATGTAAAATCCAGTTTGATCCAGCTTTTGGGAGAAGTCAGGGCTCTGTTAGGTGATTCAAGGGGGGAAGGTATGCTGCTGTTCCCTTTGCACCAGACAGCTCACCTCAGCACTATTTAAAGACTGTCTCTGTAGTGTCTCCTGACCACATCATCTATACCCACCTCCCAGGAACCTTCTGCCTGTCAGCCTGCTTAGGCTGGTAAATTTATTGTACGCATGGTTATGGCCACCCTTATGTCGTAAAAGCATTTTTGAGGAGGGAGGAGATGAGCTCTGCAGAATATAGACTCTAGATCAGCTGACAAATACCATCCATTTTCACAGCAGCCTTAGCAGTACATCTGTTTGTTCTACCAAACATTGTGGTATGGCATAGAGAATTTTTAACTGCCACAGATAAATATTTGTAAATTTAATATATTATAGGCAAAACTAGACAAATCTACATTTGACTTCCCATAGCTGACATATGAGGATGAATATACCAAGTATTTTGAGTGCCTTTCTACCTTTATGACTGAGAGCTTTAACTAAAGCACCTCATCACCTAGTCAGATGTTTATCTGAAAATGTTAAAGGGTTGATTCCTTTGCAAAATTCTGTTTCAAAATCATGTCAGCTACTTTCCCCTCAATAAGGTGCTAAGCCTAATATTGCATTTTAACCTTGGACTTTCACCCCATGATTAATGTGAATATTTATTTCAGTGTGTCCCTCGTACTGGGTTTTACTTTATCCAGTCTTTAGTTGTTTTAGAGAGATGTCACATCATGGTTTTATGCTGTTGCTTTTCATTATGAATGTTTAATTATGAACAGTGACTTTTGTAGATTTCAAATATACAGAACACAGTTGAGTTTCAGAGGATTTAATTTCTCGGTGTAAAGAGTTTTGTAATGGTGCTTTGTACAGTATGTATTCTAATTTTTTTTTGCACATAGTTTCAGTTTCCCTAAACTGATTTATTTGTACCAAATTTTTGTGTTGTACTAAAGTCCAGAGCACACAAGCTGTTTTTAAATTCTTGTTCTACAACACTACATCTGTATTGAACTTCTGGTGCGTTTAAACTGGCTGCATTGATGGAAGTAAAAGCTTTGCTTCTATATCATAAGTATGCATCATACAGCTTAATGTAGCATGCTCCAATTGCTTCAGATTTTAAACAGCACCATATAGTTAACAGGTGCCATTTGTTGTACTTTACACTATGTAGTAGGTTTCTGGCTCTACCACATCCTCAGAGCTATGTCTGTAGTTGTAATTAGTTTATACAAGTGTAATTACTCCTCCACAAACTGACAGTTCTTAGTTTATCATGTCCATTGTATTTATTACAGAGTGTTTTAGCATTGATATCATTGTACTTTCACCCAGCTGTTACATGAGCTTTAACAAAAAAAAATCTGTATAAAATGGTTTTTAAGTACTTAATGTATGTACCCTTGCAGAAGTTGAGCAATAAATTGTATGCTGTTTGCACTGTCACAGCATCAATGGTTTTAAAAGTTTTTAAGTTTTTCTTAATTAAATATTTAGTTTAAAATGTAACAATATCATTTTTAAGTAACTCAACTTTGTTTAAGGAGAAAATACTTAAAACTTGGTGTCTTTCTACATGCTGTTACCTACAATAAGGATTGCGCTAAAAGTTCTAGTCAAACAAAAAAAGGTCTTACTTTTGGCTTTCATGTAATGGCGTACAAATGTCTTGGCAAGGACATTTTCTCAGCATAGGTGAACAGATGTCTCCTCTCAAAATTCAGCAAAGCTAAAACATCTTCTTTAAGGGAAGAAAAAAGGTAAATAAATTTGGTAAATACTTGTTAAATTTGATCAACTTAGCTGGTAAATATTGTCCCTTAGATAAAGACTTCAAATTAGCCTGGCTTATAGCAACTCCCTGGAAATGGCTGTTAAGGAAGTCAGGGTGTGGGTTTCTCTGGCTTTGTGGAGGTTTTTTGTTGTGTGATTTTTGGGGTTTGCTTTGGTTTTTAAGTGAGGTATATCATGTTCTAACTGCCAGCTGTTTTGTTTAATCTGTAAAGGAAGGATCTCCAGCTGCTAGGTTTTTTTTTTATTGCTTAGCTCTTTTTTGCCCCCCCCCCCCTTTTTTTTTCCTTCCCAGTGCATTAGTCTTAATTCACTGTGTGTGTTGTCAGTGTCTGTTAGAAGAACTGTCTCTCTGGGCAAGCTCTAAATATTGTATACACAATGCAATTAATTCCAGTATATTTATATCACTTTTCACACATGCAACTTTAAGAACTCTTCTACTAGAGCCTGCTTAAAATTACACTTTAGTTCATCCTCATTACCAAGAGAAACTATTTAAAAATTGCAGTTTTGTCAAGCAGAGGAGAATATATCAATAATGGGCTTCATTAATTATCAGCTTGGTTTTATGTAATTTGTTCTCAGTATTCATCCCTCCCTGTTTACAGCTCATAGGGCCCATAACGCAAAGCTGCTGAAACTTGAATATTGAAACTCAACAATATAGTGTTTATAGCACATGACGATTCTACAAAGATAGTTGTAGGGCCTGTTGTCAGCTCCTACTCTGCCTTGAGGCAGACCTTACACCCTCAAGTAAGGTAAAAGCTGCATGTTGGATTTTTTTAATCACTATTTACTCTAGCTTCACTCTGACAGAACTCGAACTAATTTGCTTCTCCCTAAAAGAATTAAACAGGGTACTAAATACAAGTACCCTTGCAAAACTTTTGTCCAGGTAATTGGCTTCTAAGAGCAAACATAGTAAACTATTTAAGTTGTTATTGTTTGTCCATTTGCATATAGGATTACTATGACTCCCTTTTGAAATAGATCAACTGAAACAAAACTTTGCTTGTTTACATGTGGGGCTTATCTGGTTTTGAAAACCCTCTGTGAAATCCAACACTTGAAATACCTACAGAGCTCACACCTGTTAGTACATCCCTGTTGAAAATTATGAGGAATGCTGTCCACAGGTCCTTCCCAGGTTTCAGTTCTTGCAGAAGCCTTTCTCTAGTTCAGACTACTTTTTCCAGTACTTCATATGCTTTGCCATTAACAAGCCAGCAACAGCAAAATTGCAAACATAGTACCATGTAGAATAAGTACTGATTTTTATGTCAGGCTTATTGCAGGTACTCTAACTTGTCCTTCCAAAGGTAACTGGAACCACTGATGTTCTTTTAAAGATCTACTTGTTCTTTGTGAGCTTTCCACTCCAGTAATTTCTGGCTAATTCTGTTATTGCTGGAGTTGAAAAGCTACACTAAGAATCGGCAGAGGTGTACAGGAGGCTTAGCATTCAACTGTTCTACTAAGGTAACTTCACTGAAGCACGCTTACTTCATCCCACTTCCTTTGTGTACAGTTCAACATTATCTCAGCCTTGCTAAGAAGGTAGAAAGTAGTTAGAAAGTAGTTTAAAAACTTTATTGGTGATCATAAAAGTGCTGTAGAGATTCCAGATACCAGCAACTACACCTCTGACATCAAAATAACAGACCAGATACTTCAGAGAAAAACAGCCACACACCATCTTCTCGTTACAACAGCTCTCAAAGATTCTCATCATCTTAGCCAGAGAGAACTGCAGTGATATTTACCGTAAGTCTTACAAGAAATGGCTTTTGCTATAGTGAAAGGAAGCCATCTGAAGTCTAGATTTCAGTCTGTCTGCTTCTAGTTCTTGAAAAAAGGTGTCGTCATCACTTTGCATTATTGCTGCTTGCAGTTGCTGTATTTCCTTTTCCATCCTTGATCTCAATTCTCTTTTTGTTTTCTGTAGCATCTAAAGGAAATACAGACATTAGCCACAGCACATAAAAAGAAAAGACATTTACACAAAATTAAGAATACTTACTTGTGCTTGTGCTTTTTCTCTGGTGTGGATTTCTTGGTGTTCTTGAGATAAAGCTTCTGCTAGCATGGAAAACTAAACATAACACATGTTTGAGTTGAACCAATTAAAGAAAGACTTCTAGCATAAAAAAATACGAACTGTCTTTGAGGCAGATTAAGCTTTACCTGATCTTTGTAATAATTCTCCATAGACTCCAACTCATTTTGGTGCGCTCTCCTTTGCTCAGCACGTTTCTCTTGAGCATACGCTCTCATGTCCTTCAGTCTTTGCTTCTGAATTTCTAAGCCTTCTTCAAATAGGTTTTTAAATATCTGCAACAATTAAAAAAAGCAACCCTAGAACTCCCAGAAACTTAAGTATACATTTACATTTTACAGCTGCTTTATCTGCTGATGGAAGGGTGATCACACAAAGATAGGTCATTGCCCATGAAAAAGTACAGTTATGTATCTAGTAATGGTGATACAGATACAGTTGAGCTGTATTACTCATTTAGCTGAAATTCTGACAGATAAAATACATTTTTCATGTCAGTTTAGCCATATGACTAAGAAAGGGGCTAGAACAGCAAATGTACATTACATTTTCAAAACCACTTCAGACAAACCGACAATGCAGGCCAGGGTCTCTGAACATGCACTGTGATTTACAGCCCACCCTGCATTTTGTCGTCGAACTTCAGGACCTTCATCCAGATTTCCAATAGCCAGAAATCCAGCCTGTGCTTAGGCTTTCCATTTATACAAAAAAACCCACTTCCCAGCTACGGTGCTGTGCAGCTTGAGGCAAAACAGTTCTCAAATCACTAATAGTGGATTATGCACTAAACTTCTAGCCTTTTATTTTAAGAGGTAAAAGAGTAGATACACAATTCTCAAAGTGTAACAACTCTACTTGCTTTCCTTAGCTCTGGTGTCCAGCCCTAATTAGAGATCCTATCTGTCAAAAAGTCCACTTTGCTGAACAAACAGAATAACAAAGCTGTCTTTTTGATCAGTTTCCTTAACTGAAGATTTAGATTGTTTTCTTTGGATAGTAACTATAGGAACAACTTCTTAATCCTACTGTTTCTGAAAACTCATTTCCCCAATTCCTCATGTTACCAACCCTGTTTTTTCCATACTGATACTTCACCCTTTCTCTCCTTCTCTTAACCCCATAAAGCATCCTTCCTTGTTTTACAGTGGTTTGCCCTGAACTGTATCAGTGTTTCCAAAGAAGGAACCTTTTCATCTGGCATCTTGACTGACCAACCATTTAATCCTGGCTCCTGTGCTCAGTTCACTTAACTTGCTCTCTGCCTCAGATGTTTTTTTTTTTTCCCTCATTATTTGAACTACCAGACTATGGATCCTCAACACTGGGGTCCAAACAAAAAAAGAATTCCACGCTTGCAGAGCAAGACATCTTGTACTTACCCTTTCTTCCCGTGTCCTAGCCCGCATCATCTTGGCACACAACTGAACCCGGTAATCTTCATAATATTTCCTGGCTCGAGCAATTTGCTGGCGTTTCTCTCTCAGTTTATTCTGAGCCCATTTCTGTCGGCAGATATGTTGCTTAAATTCTTGCTAAATGGAGAACAGTAGCTGTAAGACCACCAAGCTTCCAATAGATATTGCTGCAGGCAAACTTTTGTTAATCATTGCTAAATAAATAGGGTCCTCTAGGAAGGACCTTCTCCCTGCACCAATTTTACACTGCATTTATGATTTAAAGCTTTAGTCACCACTGATTTAGCAAAGTGGTGCTATCAAGAGCACTATATAATTAAGGAGTCAGCATTGCCATGGTAGCTGGTGTTTTTACCAGTAACACCAGGAGATTCTTAGAATTTGTTTGCACTTCTAAAGCAACAGTACAGGATAATAATATTCTATTCCCATGACCTCAGTAGCCACACAGCAAACACATTACATGGCATTTGAGACCACAGCTACTCAAGAGGCATAAAATTGTTGTGAGATATAAAGCAGCTTTCATGGACCTGGGAATATGCATTCTAGCTAGCTCAACGTGAAATTTTTGTATGATGTAACAAATACCCTTCAAAGAACATACCAGTCTCTTGTTATGGTCTTGATCTTTTTTAATAATTGCAATAAGAAGCTCATGCTTCTTCAGGGCTTGTTGAACCTGGAGGTTTTAAAAAAAGAAAAGCTATTACTTCTCTCTTTCTGCAGGACAGGCAGTTGTGTGTAGGAGTTTTAAACATTGCCCCTCTCCTATGTTTTGTTTTTTCTGTTGAGAGTTACCATGCATAAGTCAATCAACTTTTGCATCTCATAACTAACTTTTAAACTAAAAGACTGTTTAGAAATAGCACTCGAAACTACAAAATGCTTTTAAAAAAGCAATAGCCATCTTATGCAGTACTGGATAAACTAGTATAAAAAATTAACATTATACTCATATGGCTGATAAAAAAGCTGAACCCACGTGTCTAGATATGTACATCCCTATTCAACTAACAAAGCTCAGATATACATCCTTTCATATTGTGCTTTCCCTATCTATGCTGCATACAAAGAGTCAGGATGATTTTAATATGACTTTTATTAGGCAATACAAACTGATGACTGCTAACTATTCTGTCAGAGGTACTATCCCTGCTGATACTTAGAACGTAAGAATAAGAATGCTCACTTCAGTTTGGAGTTTTGGCCTAGTTCTGCCAGAAGCTGCCTTAAGTTGTTCAGTATGTACAAGCTGCTGCTGCCACATTTTATTCATAGTATGGTGGGAAATATGCAGGTGGGGAAACTCTTCCAGTAGCTGAAATAGGAGGTCATCATCTCTTACTTTCACTACAAGGTAAAGACAGATGTAAACAATAAATTCCTGGAGAGTACATTTAGTGGGAAATTCTTCCAGACAGCGTCAGCCTAGATTATGAAATGTTTTAGATTGAACACTATATACAGCTACCATGCTGTTGTTATGATGTCAAGCTAAACCCAGCAGGACATAACATCATTCTGTCAGTGCAGCAGTGGAAAAAGTAATCCCAAGTTTTTGTTGGTGGTGTCTGGGCTTTTTTTTTTCCGTGCTGAAGAAGTGCTTTTATAGCTCAGGAGTTATTTCTGTCCCACCACCACATCCAATTAAGACAGGTATTCCCTTCTTTCCTCAAATGGTTCTGACTATTACTAATCAGTGATTTCTTTCTCTCTCTCTCCCTCACTGGCTGCAGCAACCTAAAATGATGCTAATACAGCAACTGGTTTGCAACCAGCTCATTCCCATTACGTCTTTGATCTTTCTGGCAGGAAAAGATGATGGGGAGATGAAACAAATGGGTATTAACCAAGTATATGCATTTTAATCACTGAAAAAAAATAAGGCAGTGTACCTGAGCAACATTCAGATATGTAGGGGATTATACCATGCTTTTATGTATAAGCATGCATAATGCTATTCACCAAAAATGAGCCAGTAATTTGCATGTTGGCTGTTCCTGGAGCATCACTTGCTCAGCAAAACCAGTGGCAGTGTTCACACCACCATGGTAGGGTCTTGAAAGGAAGATGATGGCAAGTGGCAGATTCTGCTCTATTACCTGCACATTGCTCAGCACCAGCCCACTCCAGCTAAAGGCCCAATTTTAAATCTGATACATGCTCAGAAGGGGGAAAAAAAAAAAAGAAAATACTAAGCTCAGACTATAGTGGAGCAAGCATAGGAGTAGCAGTAATGGAAACAAGCTTTGAAAATAATCCAAGGGATTTTAAGGAGGTAGCAAATAGGTCACAGTTTTGATTATGCATTGGTGGTTTACATTTACTTAAGGCATTATCTTCCCTAACAAAAATCCAGACATATAGGGGTCATAAGAAGGGGAAAATGCTACAGCTGGCTGGTATATGTTGGACTGATGCCTTTATTCTTGGAGTTCAACACATGCTTTCAAAAGATGCCAGTTTTCCACCAAGTATAGTTTTGCAGTTCTTACTTGGAGCTGCTTTCTTTGGCTTCACAGTCCCTCGTTTTGGAATCCACTGGCTGTATTTGGGATTCCGAGGTGTGGTTTTTCTAGAATAAACTTTCACTGGCTGAGGCATTTTTGGAGGTTCTTTAAAGATGTTTTCTTTGTATTCTTGTTCCTTAGGAGCAGATGTAAAACAGATGGAGAACAGGTATAAGAAGGGAAAGAGTGATAGATCACATAGTTTGGATATCAGAACTTCAATGTCTTTGAAACTTTAGAGTGAGAATTTGGACATTGGATTCTCTAGAAGGTCAGAATTTACCAAATACAGGTCAGGATTCAAATAAAGGTTAAATCTCACTATTGCATAACCACAGCTCTTTTGTGGCACTTAACACTACTGCAGCAGCCTATGGACTGCTTCTGCAAAGGTCGTGAAAAGGGCCAGCGCAGCCTACATTGTTATGACATTGGTATGACAGAGCTTTTCAGCTTAGGTTCTTTGCTGTCCTAGTAGTATGTAATAAAGTAGCAAAAACCCCTTTGCCATATTCATAACAGAGAATCATCCTTGCACAAACTCAACTTTTAGAGTAGTTAAAGACTATGACAATATTAAGCAGATTGTCTGCAGCGTAGGGGGTCTCCAACCTTATTAACCTAGCTGCTGGGGATGTTTGTGTGTGAAGAAGTGTGCCTAGCCATTGAGAAGTTTAGGCCTGTCTATGGAAGCTACCTACTTGCTTTGCTTTGCCTTAGTTCTTTAAATCTGGGTGTCTTGAAGTTACCACTTCATGTGAAAAGCATGGTGGTTGTTACCCGTAAGAAAAGGTATTATTTTTAATACATAGAAGTGCTGAAACTTCTAAACCCACTTGTTCCTTGGTTCTACCTATCTGAAGAAAAGCTGTCCTTCTGTTTATTACTTTAGTAGTATACAGCACTGTAACTATGACACTGGAAGTCAAAGAGGTTTTGTACGCTAAAGACATACCCAGTGTCTGGACAGATCATCTAGACAAAACACAATCAACAATCCCCATAGTGCATCACATACCATTTCCTTGATGACTTCTCTGAGCTTGGAAAGTCTAAGCCTCTCCCTAGCTTCATAAATTCTTAGTTCATCTTCATAAGCTTTAGTGACCATCTAGAAAAAAAAAAAAAGGACTTTTCAGAGAAAATAATCAGTCTAGATGACGTGTCATGAACTTTTTCAGTGTATGGGTCAAAGAAGCTTCTTCCACTTTAAACTCTCCTTTTTGCAAAATTTGGGGGTTTAAGTCTTTTCCTCAGCAGTCTACAGATACAACAGTACAAAATTACTAAAATAGGCTAGATGCCCCCATTAGGTAAGAGCATTCAGTTTAAATGCTTTTAGTGTAACTGTTGCTAAGAATGACCAACAGGTCTAACCTAGAAGTTACCTTTGTTTTTTTTGTTCTTCCATCCCTTTCTTTTTGCAACTGGCTCTGTATTTTCCTTATTTGGCCTGTTCCATTACTCCAAAGTTTATCTTCCAACTCCGAAGAGAGTTGATGCTGAGATGAGGGTGAGGATGGAGAAAGGGATCGTGGCCTGCTTGGGTACCTTACATGTGGTGTGTCTGTAAGGAAAGGTGAGCCATTGAGTATCTAACTTGAAACAAACAAAAAAAAAACCTCCAGCCAAACATAAGGGAAAAAAGCCCCCCAAAACTCATACAGCATAAGAGTCAAAGTTTAGCACAAATTAAGTCATAAAAAGCTAAACCCTTGCCTTTAGAATTATCCCTGCCCCAAATCACAAATTTGTGGGCTTATGTAACAGCAAAGATGCCAGATATTCAAGATGGGAAAGGAAAAAGCAGCAGAGACAATGGAAGGTAGCTCAAGGTGAGAGACTGGCTATATGCCAGGGTCACAAACAACTCCATCTTGCAATACAATCTCACGCATGTGGATTAGATCAAGCTATGTGATAGTTTTATAGCCTGGTGTACACACAGGGTGGTTATTTAATCATATTGCCACCAACATGCACACTGCACAATACTGTTTGTAAGATACCTAGATGTACGTGCTGTGCTCAGCACAGAAGACTCTGCAGTGAAGTGTATTGTGAATAGGCCTTCCTTTCAGAATCACAGTCCTATCAATGAGCTTGTATTCTGTCCCTCCCCCCACTTTCTGTACATTTTACTACAGCTATGTTTGTCTTGTATTTTTAGTAAAGTTCTACCATAGCTATTTAAGTGTTCAATGGGAACTTAATTGTAATTGTTACTGTTGCTCAGGTTTGGATCCAAGACCAAATGTAAGTGAACAATACAAAGCTTACACTGAACTACTTATAGCTAGTTACTATTAGCTTTACATGAGAAGGATTTTTTTTTATATTCCTTTCCATCCTAAGTGGCATAAGAATTGGTACCTCGTTCAGCTTTCCTTTGGCGATAATCCATGATGCTGTCACTGTGCTGAGACAGGTTGTCTTCGTCTGTCAACTCCTCTTCCCTAGTGTGCCCATCCAAAGCTCTCTTTAACATCTATTGGATAGATTTTGGGGGGGGGTGTGTGTGTCAGGTTCAATAGTTCCTTAAAAACTTAGAACTGTCTGAAGTCAAGTGTTAATTGCAGATTTCCTTTTTTATCAGCATTAAATTTATATTCTGGTTCTCTCCACTATCATTACTAAGGCTAGCTTGCTCAGATGCCACAAAAAATAGATTTCACTTACTAAATCTAGTTCATTTAACCTGTGAGAGAGTTTTTCCAACAGTTTATGAAGCTCTTGCTCAGATAGCTTTTCCTTTGTTGTTCTGTAGGAAAGAGACTCTTCAAGTGACTCTGTGGAAGAATTTTTGTATCTGCTAAAACAGAAAACAGACATATTTCATTTCTGTTCTAAAAAGTTGAAGATAAGCATTACCTAGTACAATTCCAGTTCACTTTTTGCATGAGCACGTTTTTATAGGATTAAGTAAAAGCTGAATGTGTAAATACCTATAATTATATTTAAGAAAATCCATATATGTCAGGAGAAACAGGAAATCTTTCTGTTAAAATTAATCTTTCACTGTCATGCAGCCAAGGAGGAAGAGATCTTATTTGGGGGCAGCGGGGGGAGGGGGCCTGGGTGGCCATGTATATTGAAAGGGCTAGCTTGGCTCAGTACCAAGAAACTGAACTTGCCTTTTCTTTTTAGCCAGATATCTAGATTCAGGTCTTGGAATCTGTGTTACTTGTTCAGCATGAAGTGAGAGTTTTTCACATAAAGGGGAAGCAGATGAAGTCCCATATAGCCAGGGAACCTAGGAAAATGAGTAAGAGTAAATTAAGATTTTATTAAGATCTTCATGGTGAAGCTCAGAAATACCATAGATCACGTGAGTACAGAGATCCTACAACAGATTTTATAGAGGAACCATCTCAATTTTTTTTTTATATATATATATATATATATAAAAATATATATATGGAGTTATATGTCCACGTCCCTGACTGAAGATAGTGTGCTTTAGAGAATTAGATGTTTAAAGAAATAGACTAGCAAAAATATAGAACATCAGTTCAAGAATCATCTACAGCTAAACCACTGAATCAGAAGAACAGGGTTTAGGTTAAGTTGCATGAGTATCCCTACATACTACTGCATTAGCCTGGGACTAATGCCAAGTAATGCGAGTAAGATGAACCTCACTGAGTATAGACTAATAAGCTGCAATTCACAGCAAACTAAAAGAAAACACTTATGTCCCCATGCCATTTAGTTACACTGGTTTAGTATTGCCTGGTAACTTATCTGTTCAAACTGGAGTAATTCAGGGTTGGCATGCAAATACACCAATTGCAAATGAGTTTTAAACAGAGACAATGTTTTAAACAGACAATGTAGAAGTAAAGGCTGTTGAAACTATTAGAACAAATGAAGCCTGTGAGTACCTCTTGTGGTTGTAGAAGGCAAAAAAAGTGTTTTCCAGAGCAAGGAACTTCTATATGGACATGTTTCTACAGGCACAGAATGGTATCTGCTGATCAATTTGTGGGCTTTGCGTTACTCAGTTTTTGAAAAGCAAAGGACAATGCAAGGAAATGAAAGAATATAGCCAGGCAGTTCAGTGATCTTTAGGAATGGAGCAAAATCTGAATTTTATTGGAATCTGAACAATCCCCGAAAACCGAAATTCTCACTAATTTAGAATACTGATACACTTCAGAGAAAGGACATGACTGTACTCTTGCATTTAATACATCTTTGATTAAAACCAAGATAACTAGTAACTGGTTGGTTGCGATAAATTAGAACTCTGCAGGTACTGGCACTTACACTTCTTGAAGCAACCACCTCCAGAAAGAACTGACATGACTTATAAACTGTACATAGTCATAGCCTAACAACACTGCATCACTGATGGTATATCGAAGAAAGCAAGCCAAAAGCAGATTTGAGAAAAGCCCAGAAATGCCACAAGCTATCAGGAGAATTAAGCGGAAATCCAAAAATATTGACTGAACTTCCACAAATAAGGTAAAGATGCAATGTCTACCTTTGCCACATTGTCCTCAGCACCATTTGATACCACCTTGTCTCCCACTGCAGAAGCAGATGACAGATCAGTGTTAGCTGATGGCATAGACTGCTCTGTGCCTCCTAATGTGGGGAACAAGTTAAAAAAAAAAGTAATCCACGGCCTTTGGAACCAAATTATTCAAAGAGAACAGAATGACAAAGCAACTGTGGTTACTCAGTTGTGACATTCATTTTTGTTAATTCCTCAAGTTTTAAATGTTCAGTGTCATGGGAATGCTATGGAAACTAGAAAGGTAAGCAGTGTTTCCCAGGCAACAGAGAAAATAAGTACTGAAAACTAGCTTCTAAACCTTTTCTACAATAGCAGTTAATGGCTTTCTCCTAAAATTGAAACTGGCTTGTTTGGTCCATGTTTCTCCGCTCAGAATAAGCTCAGCCAAGGGAGTGATCTGCTAGAAGAGATTTCTGTAGTATAAGCACATCTTAATTAAGATTAACCAAGAAAGGAGTTGAACTGAGGACGCAGATTATTTTTCTCCAGCACAGTGAACAGCTTAGAAGTAACCTATTTTTGTTTCTCTATAAAACAGAGATAGAAATATGAACTGGTAGCTGAATTTAAAAAAAATACACTAGTAGTATCAAAGCCATGCTTCTTGTAGTGCCAATAAAAACAAATGCAACATCTGACACTTAAGAGTTACCCTATAGGAAGCAAAATTTTCTCTCACCAGGGATTTTCCTTGATAGAGGAAGACTACCAGAACCATCTTCAGATTTTTGTGTAAGTGACTTTTCAAGCTGAAATAAAAAGCAACATGTTTTCTACAAATTCACAGGAGAGTGTTGATAGGAAGGTCATACATCAGGTTTGTCTGCATACGGAAATCAATGCTGATAGATAAATAAAAATACACTACAAATATTTTGTTTACTATTTTGTAAACTGTGCAGTTACATTGATTATGGAGATGTGTATGTATATGTGTATAAAATAAACACATCCCTCAAATTAACTTCCTCTCTGGACACTCAGTGAAGAATGAATCCATAATCCAAAATTCTTTGAACTGAAGATAAAATCTGACACATTCAGAAGTGTTCTTCCGAAACCAACTACTCCCATTCTGCAAGTATACTAGAAGGTTTTAAAGTGAAAGCAGTACTGATTACTTAAAAAAAATAAAAAGATAGCTTTTTACTTACAGTAGGAATTTTCACTCCTCCACTGTTAGCCAAAGTTGCTGACTGGCTGTCTGAGCTCTGATAATATCTCCATCCAAGATAATGAGTTCTGGCTTCCAAAGGCTGAAATGGAGGTAGCAAAGGAATAGCTTGCTGTATAGGCTCCCCAAGTTTTGTAGCACTGGCACTCAAACTCTCTTTTTGAGGTTCAGTAGTATGAACAGACTCCACTGATCCTTAAGAGACAAATATGAAGAACTTGAAGTTTAAGTGTTACCTGTGAAAGCAGAATGTTTTGTATATTCTCCAGGCATATTAGATGGAAGTCTCCAAACATTAGCTACTATCTTTGTTGGATTGCATAGAACAGTACTTAACATTTTAATGCCTTACAATGTTACTCTTCTTTTGTTTAGAGATACATACTGCAGCCTTTCCCTGTCTCACTACTTTTCTAAGAGCACCAAGTTTTTCATGACTATATATATGTATGTATATGAATATACTGCACTCATACTGCATGGGTGTAGGTATGTACATACACAGTAAATAGCTTTCAATTTGCTGTTATTTTCCCCACAGTCATTTTAGATACATGCTGGGGAATGCCTGCTCATGTGCAGGAATTCTAAGCAATGACAGAGCCATAGTCAGCAGAGGCCAGGGATAATGGGAGAAGATGGCTGCTGCCTGTCAGAATGGTTCACCCAGTACAAAGTCTATCAATAACTGTCCTTAAGAACAGCATGAAAGCCCCCTTGAGAACATGATTTTGGATGCTAGGATCTTCCACAGGACTTTTTACTTTTAGTATTTTGCTTATTGAACCACAAAAGGAAAAAAAAAAAACACATCTAGCTGAAGCTGAATCCTAGCTAAACAGAAATATCCCAGATAACAGAGTTGCATGCTCTGGGACACTAAAATATAAAATTTCTGAAAAGGATTTATTTCAAAATATAGCTAAAGTGTTTCCATCCATAACTAAGGTTCTCCTCTACACTTAGTACCCTACACCCCTTAGTCAAAATCAGGTAGATTAACTCTCAGAAAAATGAATACTCACCATATTCCTTTTCCTTTACAAAGGCCCTTTCAGTTTCATAGAACTGCCTAGGTAATGTTGCAATAGCTTCTGAGTTTTTAGTGCCTTCCACCCCCTTGTCCTTTTCTGCTGGTAGCAATTCAGACAACTGGAATTCTAGAAGTGATGTTTGAAAATGATTAAATTAAGAACTAAAAGTCTTGCTATGGACTGTTTAGATGGACAATTTTCATGTTTGGTATGTTAATAACTTGGTGTTAGCAGTCCATATTGTGCTGAAAATAGGTCTGTTAAATTCTCACTTGTAATTCTATTCAATAAAAAAATTCATAATTCATAATATTTCTTTGTGCTTCTACTTGGAGAGATTAATCACCAATAAGAATAGGAATATTCTTATAGGAAAAAGGAATGGACTCCATTTAAGTAGTCTGCACATTATTTGTTCCAGAGCCACCCATAATGTTTTTAAGTGGCATATACTCCTAACAAGTCTTCTTTAAGCATGAACTTACTAGTCTTTTTACAGTCTTAAATAATGCATTTTACACTGCAATAAATTAAATAAATTAAAGGCTTCAGAAATCTCTTACTCTGTTGAACAAAATAAAATGCCTTTGTAGGGAGAACTGATTTATAAGTCAAACAACAAACCTTTATCCAAATAATGTAGCTCAGAAGTCATGAAAAACAGCGTCTGAAATACTTTAAGAAATTTACATTTTAACTTCAGCAAGATCAACTACAGGTACGTTTGCTTATTGTAGGCTGGGTTTTTGAGGGGTGTGGGTTTTTTTGTAAAATAAGAGTTTAAAACAAAGCATTTGTCTGAAAGAAATAACTTTAAAAAACAAATAACAAAAAAAGCCTAGAAACGTTACTACAGAGCAGTCTTGAATTTTTTTTTCACCCAAACTCACCTTCCTCTCTCTTGGAAAATGAATGCGCAGTATCTCCAAGTCTAATTAACTCACTGGTAGATTCTGAGCCATCTACATCACAACATGGAACAAAAAATTCTGACTGGGACCTAAGAGGAACATGAAGCTGTAAAATATTTACTCTGAAAGTCTTTGCCCCTTCCGTCCGCAAGATGGAGCTGCAGGAGAGTGGTAACTCTACTTCAGGTAGCTGGCTATTCTACTGTAGGCCAGAAGAGACCAGCTTCTACAAAACAAACCAATGTAGAAATCATGAAGATAAATCGAAGGCAGTTTAACTAAAATACAGGAATTTAAAACTGAGACAAAGTTTTCAACTTGTTTCATTCCACATGTAAAGTAAACTTAAGGGAAACAAAATGCCATCAGCACTTTTCAAGAGCAAAAAAGTTCTGGATCGAATTTTAGCCCTCTTGCTGACCCCATAAGGGAGAAAATTACCTCACGTTCCATGTGACATATGTAATCAGTATGTTTCCTACTTGCATACTATTAAAAACCTAGTAGTTTCTTTACAGATGCACAAAAAGATAGTCACTTGCTATGTCAATGCAAATATTCAGAACTGTTCTTACCCTTCAACTGATGAGCACATTGAAGGTTGCCTAAGTTGACCAGCATTGCTTTCCAGCTGCTCTTGAGATGCAATTTGAACTTCACTATTATTCACATTTGCCTCATCTGTTAAAAATGAGGAGGCAATTATTTTCAGGAAAACTACCTCTACCTATTAACTTAACAGGTATTATTGCCAATATCATCAAAACAGTTTAAGTGTAATAAAACATAATGATGATATCTAAAATGACGACATGCAACGGACCCCCCTCGTGGGGGGCACAACTTCTATGGTAAGTTTTGAAAAGCAATACAACTACCATATACCCTATTCTTTCAATTATAAATAACCCCTTTTTTCTTCCTCAAAAGAATTAAAGCCTGTACTTAACAGCTAGAAAACGGCAGCCACTAACACCTATTGGGTAGTAGCACTGGCAGTCTGAGAGAAGGCGAAAGCAGAAGCACAGGCACTGAAAAGTGCTACTGCCCTCTTTCTGCCATTCGCAGTGAAACAGGACAGGAGGCAACTGTCTCAGCCACCAAGTGCTCTCCCCTTTACTCGCAGGGTGAAACAGCCAGTGATGACAGTTCTTATCAGCTTTAAGATAGGAAGACCAGTACTCAGTCTGCAGTAACAATGATGCCTCTGAAGGGCTGAGTAGCTTCTCTTACCCTGTTTAGCATTTTCCTCAAAATAGCCCCTGCTATGAATCTGCTGCCAAGACCCACTTCACAGGAAAACTTAAATCATCCCCCTGTTTGTCTCCTAGTTAAGTAAAAGAGACATTTGCTCATTGTTCCAGTTAAAAGTCAGCATCTCCCTCCCTGAATCCTATAACTGTAAATCATTTGACTTCCAAGTTGAAAAGCAACGTACTAACAGAGGATGAATTGCCTGGAGTAGGTTTCTGCCACAAGAATTAAGCAGAAAGATTTTGTTCTCCAATTCTTGCCTTTTAACAAGTTTGGGGGAAAACAAATTATCTATTTTATCATTATTGTTTATGAAAATAAGGAATGTAAATACTCAGTTTGGCCACTGAAATTTCCTCCCTGCCATGGTCAGTTTCAGTCTTTCTCCTCTTCTGCATTGTCAAGGTTATAAATAATTCAAAAACCCACCAATTAAATCTTTGCTACATCGGAATCACCTTGGGTATCCCAAAACAAGGTTTCACAGAGCTTACATAGTGAGAAAAACAGCAAAGGAACAATTTTTACGTACTACAGGAACTGTATTCCATCCATGGACACCAAGAACTATGGTCATGATAACCTAAGCCCTCAGCATGCTAACTTGATAGCGGACAAACAGAAAAAGTAAGCTGTCCATAATACAGTAGTAGCAGAACATAATACATTAAACTAGGACATCTGTCTACTCACCTCCATTCTGAGAGGAAGATTCACTGACTTCTTCTGTAAGATACTCTAACAAACCATCAAATATTTCGAGGAGGTTTCTGATAGATTCCCCTTCTCCTTTCACAATGTTCTCACCTTAAGAGAAGGTACTGCCACATATTAATAATAAGTACTTCACAGAAGAAACATTCTCAAAAGGAGGAGTTTTCTGGAGAAGAATGCTTGGAAATTCTTGTGAAGGTATCAGCTCAGAATACAATTGGTCACTCACTTGTGGCTACATATGTAAGTTTAAGGTATCTTAAAAGTTTCCTGAAGTTGCATATTTTCAGTTCTAATAAGTGAAAGTTTGACAATATACCTGCTTCCACAAACAAACAAAAAAAACCCAAAACAAACCACCAAACAAAAAACAACAGGGATAATTTCAGGCATAGTTGGTATTTAATATTTTTCTTACACATACTAACTACAGCATGAACCAAGCCTATGGACTCACAGGCAGGATCACCAACACCAGCCATATGGTATAGGTACCAAATTAGAGAGAGATGCTTCATATCCAGCAAGCAGTTTTCATTCTCTGCAGGCTGTGCTATGCGAGACTATACATATGAATACTCAGTCAAAGCTATTATCTGTGTACACAGGACACAACATGGTTCAAGTCTTTACTCAGGAACTTTTTAAAATTCAATAACAAGTTTGAAATTCAAGGCCCATGTTTAAAAACCGAGTCTCCAAGCTTTAGCTGTATATAGAAAAATACTGACCCAGTAACAGACTTCGGGTAATGCTTTAGCAGACAAGTAAAGTATGATTGTCTGTTAACTTTAACATTTCTTACAGGTCTGCATCATACAAGATGGCTCTTATTTATTCTCTTCCTGCGAGTTTAAATTTATAACCTGATGTCCAAGGCAAGGGTTCAGTGTTTTGATGATACTCACTACAGGAAAAAGACCTTTCATGTAAGTACAAAAGAATGCTTTTTACCATATGGTTCTTCTAAAATGTTCAAATTAAGCCACACAGATATTCAGCTGGTGTTTGTCTACATTAAATTGAGTACTTACCAGTGATGTGCGACAAGCTGACCTGCAAATAGTCCAATGCCAGGGAATCTATTACTGATTGTACATTATGTGCATCATCCTCTTGGCTTCTAGGAGTAGCTATGAAATCTATTTAAAATAAATAATAGATTTTAGGCTATCTAAATGAATAGCTTATTGCAGATGTGTTGACTAAGCTACTTTAATTTGCACTTACAAGTTAGTATTTTTTCAATACCTTGTGTACTTGGTGAAAAGCCCAAATATCATATGGTCGTATGAAATCTTTTATAAATATTGAGTACAAACTTAGAACACTCCCTGGAAGGTGTGATGATTTTATCAGCTCAAATATTAAGTTCAAGAATAGAGACTACTTAAGTATTTTTTCTCCTTCACTCCCAGCACACACATCTAGTTTAGATCATCAAATTGGAATTGCAGTTTGTGTTAAGGTCTCTTCTCCTGTCAGAGACCAGTTGGACTACAACATATTTGACTTAATAGCGAGCAACGTTATTTTTAGTTCTGGGCTTATATTTAACAGGACTTCTACCTCCAATAGCTGCCAGTTACATCAGTGCTATTAAAATCTGCAGGTAGGAATCTTGACACTTCCCAAAAGGAATAGTTTACCATAAAGCAAACAAATAGATAATTGTATAGCCCTTGCTTAATTGTTGTCACTTAAGTCAAGTGGAGTTGGGTTAAACCAGAGTTAAGTCACAGCTTAGCTCTTAGCAGACTGTAACTATTAAGCACTGTATGAGAACAGGCTTCAGTATTAACACTTCTTTAAGAGAAATGAGCCAATTCACACCCTTCAAAGGTATTGTGCCTATGTATGGCTTTCAAGATCTGATTTACAACAGAAAAAGTTTTGCTGTAGCTATAATAGTGAGCTCCCCTCACAGCTGCCATCCATGGCAAGTCCAAAAAAATAAAACCAAAAATCGGCCAGTATTACTTAAATCTTCTTAAAGAATGACAATCCTATGTGTTTGTCTTTGGAAGGATACAAATACTTTAAAAACCCTACATCTGTAATAAGTTTTGCAAATTTGAATTTGTTCATTACAAAATATACAGAGACAAAAAAAAAAAAGCAGGTTTAGAAATTATTGTTCCCACCTGGTACTTCTTCTCCTAAAATTGACTCATAAAGGTGAACAAACACATCAGCACCACATTCTGAGAGATGCTTTATGTGCTGGTTTATGTGACAGCTCCTTAAAAGATCATTGGCAACATCAACCCAATCTATTAAAAAGTAAAACATATTAAAGGTTAGTTACAGTGAAAGATGGAACCCTTTAAGTGTCTTTGTCTCTACCATATGTGGTCAATCCCAGTCATGCTAGCCCAATCATCAGAAATACGGAACATGTTGTATGCTTTCTGCTCCATGCCCTGTTTACTTCAGATGGAAGCACAGACAGAGTGTGAGGAATGATACACGCCAGAATCTCGTTCAAGTACACAGTCATAGCACAACTGGACTTGAGAGGTGAAGGGGACTGAAGTACCACAGGCTGGGCAGATTACATTTTTTCGTCCCCATAATGGAAAGCAAATTTTGGTCTGGCTGCGTAGCCAGGAATTCCAAACCCTGAAGGACTTAACAAAATAAGCTTTGACATCTTTTATCAAGAATCAGATAATACATATACTTTTTTGTAAAACATGAGCTTCTCTCTCACAAATCCAGTTTCTCTAATATTCTTAGGCAACGACAACACTGCTAAGTATTCTTCATGAAAGCTAAATTCAAGGACTACTTTTATTACTTTGATGTTTAGGCATTACAAGAATATGGAGCTGGTCCCACCAACTTCACGCTATGTTGAGCGCAATGAGATGTGCGCAGAAACGGCCTGATTGTCCCAAAGCTTTGAGTCCTGAATTCAAAGTGCTTTGAAGTACATGTATCCTCTACAGCCTTCCTCATCACCCAATTCAAATATCAACTTGGAAGAACAAAAGTCTTCATCTCTGTTAGTCTGTGATCTCTCAAGGTTGGATTTCCTCCCGGTACGTGTTGCTTTTGCAAACAAAACAGTATCTTAACAAGCATTATCAAGGACTTTAAATTACTAGAGAAGGGATAAGTCATCTTTAGGAGGAAAAAAAATACAATTACTACAACAGAAACTTATTTGTACAGTTTTTACGCTTCTGTAATAGAGTGTTGCTTTTCCATCGCTCTACTCTTCACTCAGTTCCAGGAATCACTTTACCCTAGCATTTTAATAATTTTAGGTGCATGAAAGGTTAAAGTAGCATCCCCTACGTTTCAGACTGAGGTGTCTTAGAGAACTTCAGTTACTGTCGATCTTCACATTTATCAATTTAAAAGCGTCACGGGGGGGGGGAAGGGGTGGTTAACATAAGAGGCTTAAAAAAACACAACGTAAGAAAAAGCCAGCTTTAAGGGAAAGCACGTCTGAATAAAACGGGCGGTGTTAGCGATGCAAGCCGCAGGAGGATGACCAGGTATCGGGGAGGGACAAGGCAGCTCTTCCCCTCACCGCCCCCAGCCCTGCCGGGCCCGATGGCTGGCAGCTCCCCCGGCAGCCGCGGGGACACGCCGCGACCCAGCCGCAGCGGCGGGCAGGGCAGGGCACGGCAAGGCGCGGGGGAACCGAGGACCGGACGATGGCGGAGGACGTCGCCTCAGCGCCCCGGCCCCCCCTCCGGCCCCTACCTCTCTCAGCGCCGTCCATAGCGCGGCGCCGCGCACACCAACGGACGGCAGCGACGGCCCCGCCCCCCCGGGGAATTTAAATATCCCCTCGCGGCGTCCTCCGCGCTGATTGGGCAAGGTGGGGCCGGAAGGGGCGGGGGCCGGTTGGCATGGAAACGGGGAGAGGGGGGAAGCACAGAGCCTGTGCCTCAAAGCCACGCCGCAGCGCGGGTCACGTGGCCTTCCTGCCCTCGCTTCCTGGTGCGGGCGCGGCGCGCTTGTCACGTGATGGGGCTCATCCGTTCTTCCCAACCCCCCACCGGTGTTCCCTCCTCACCCCCGGGCCAGGCCGCGCCGCCCCGGCCTATGTCGTCGCCCGGGCCCTGCGGGCTGTGCTCCCTCGGGCGGGGCTGGGGGCTGGCCAGGGAGCGTTTCGGCTGCTGAGGGTGGCTAGAGGCCTAAAATGGCGGCCTGAAAAACCCTGGGCTGTAGGGTGGGAGCGGCCCGCCCTGGGGGGTTCTGCCGTCCACACCCTGAGAGCGGGGCGGCGGGGCGCGGTTTCACAAGCCAAATTCGGTGGGGAGAGGACTGGGCTGTGGCGGGCAGGGGAAGGCTCTGGCACCGGCCCTTACAGGCCCGGCGGAGGCGGCGCTCACCTGAGCGCGGTTGGGTTGGGCCCAGGGAGAGCTGGGCCTAACTCGGTGCGTGATGGGGCTTTGCTGGGGAAACGCGGGTAACGTGGTGGCTTTTGTGCGCGATAGGAGCGTTAGAACCTTTATTAAATGCAAAGTTCAGAAAGTTTTGTTTAGTGAAACTCTATTAACTAGCTGCTAGCGTACAGGTTTTTGGAGACACTGGATGGTGAAAGTGTATTATTTTCCGTACTCAGCAACAATATTCCACGCTCCTTAGGAATTCAGGAGTTTCCATGTTGCATCAAGTTATGCAAAACTAGAAGTGCCCCTTATCCTTAAACTCCCCGAGCCTGACAGAAGCAGCTCAGAGACCAACTGTGGCTGTAAGAACCATGACTGGCAGTAAGTAAACACCAGTGACAACATTAGCTCTAACGGTCCACGGGCATAATTGGGATGTACATAATCCAAATGCATACATTGCTTTAATAAAAACAAAAGAGCTTTTGTGCGTATAAGCAAATGCATCTCGGTACTATTGAAATTAATACTAGAACACAGCTTTCAGTTCGATACATACACAGCTTTGCAAAGCCATGTTGATTTGCTTTGCATATGTTGGCTCAAAGTAAGATGAGAACACAGGAAAATCAATGATGTTTAACTTAAAGGGGTGGAACACAAAAATGAGGAAGTTTTTTTCAAAGAGGAAATCAAGAGGAGTTACTTGCAGACTGAAGTGCATGCAAGCGAGGCAGAGACAAGGTTTTGTGTTTGTTTAGTGTTTTCAATTATTTAAAAGCTTACCAAGGTTAAACAGTGCAGTAACAGGAACCACAAAGTTATATACAAACACTAAAAAATCAAAATAATCAGTGTTAAGCTAAATGTAACAGGGGAGAACAATAACAGATCAGACAATTTGATACTTTCACAGCCTTTGCAAAAACCTTTTTCAGACTTACAAGAAGCAGGAAGTCTGCAGGGTCAGTGATATAGAGTGTTAAAAGGAGTATTTTGGGAGAAAAATCTTTAACAAGCTGTATCAAATCAGTAACTCCATACTGAAAAAACTGGGGAGGATCCCCTACTAGAAATTTGTAGGGGATAGTATTAACAAACCTAGTCAAATTGAAGTGCTACCAAAGAACAAATTGATAAAAAGTGATTGATCAAGATGGTATTCCCACTTGCTCAGGGGGGAACAGCTGTGGCTATGCATAAACAAAGATAATCCTAACTTAGGTGTTACTTTTGAGGAAGACATCATGGAAACATCTAGTACTATTCTTTGAAAACCTTGCTCCATTCTTAGCAACAATAATAAAAAAGGAAAAAACATCATTAGGAAATAATACACAACAGATCAAAAGTATCTTTTTGCTTCATTTGGTAAATCTGTATGGGGCCCAAGTTTTTGAATACTGTGTGCATTTCTTGTCAATAAGGAGAAGATGGCAAGGATAATCAGAAGTGTGGAATTGCTTTTTAAGCAGAAAGAACTAGACAGGCTGCCACTTTCGTTTACAAAGGAGGTGACTTAGAAGATACTAATGTCCACAAAAGGTATAAATAAATAGAAAATTATTACTCACCACTTCCAATAACTCATTTTGTTGCGTGCCCCTTGTTCTTACCAGGCAATGTGTTGAAAATGAACAGAAATGTTTTCAGGTAGTGAACAACTAAACTGTGAAACACATTGTTATAGTATCTTAGGAGCTAAGAGCAGAAATAGAACAAAAATGGGAAGAAATGGCCATCGAATACAGTTGCATTATTTTTGTCTCAGAAAAGTCTTAAAGCGTGGATTGCTAGAAGGTGGGAGGATGTAAACAGAGTGTTGTTAATGACACTTCTCCTTCCTTATGTTGTTTTCATTTGCATTGGCCGCTGCTTGAAACAGGTGGTCTGGCAATATGGCTGCTTGTATTTATGCTTCAGGCTTCATCTTTTCTTTTGTGTGCTTGAAGCCTCAGGGAGCAAGCCCTTCAAGTTACTCATTAAGCTAGCAAAGCAGGGCAGATAAGCAACACAGTACCCACTTCAGGTATTTGATTTTTATTATATGCTTTCTGAACAGCCCTGTCCTTCAGTGCACTGGCGTACTTCTTGTGACCTTTAAATTGCTTTCCTAGCCCTGTTGTGGAATTTAAAAAGATAAAAATAGCAACTGTTTCTAATCGCATGTATTTAACATTTATAAAAGTGCCCAGGCAATGGGTAACAGTCTAAAAGCACTGCTCAAAGTAGCATTTAATAATGTCTGCTGTGATGGTTGTGTCCAACCTGTTCACACCGTGAGGCTCTGCACATCTACCTCCTTTAGTCTCTCAAAAACCCCAGGAAGGTCCGTGGCTCAATCTACAATTCCTTCCAAGTTATCAGTTAAAAGGTGGCAGCTCCACCTAAGCCTGGGTTTTATCTGTCGGAGCCCTTGCAGGAGGCAATACTGCCACAGGTGCTGCGGCTTGTGAGCACCTGCGGGGCTCCGGGCTCGGGGAGCTCCGAGCGAGCCGCCGGGCCCCCCCGCCGGCTGCCGCCCGGCCCGGCCCGAACTGAAGCAGCGCCGCCGCACCGCTGCTCCTGCGCGCCATGGAGGGGCCGAGCAGCTGCCTGCACAACGCGGGAGGCCGGAAGGCGCCGGGCTGCGCTAATAAAGGGCTGCCGGGGCGGGGGGGAGCGGGTATCGCCATTCCCGCCCGGCCAAGGCCTGTCGCGCCGCCGGGCGCGCGGGGTTTAGGCCGCGCCGCGAGACGAGGCGGTGCCGCGAGGCCGCGGCCTCCCGGCCGCTCTGCGCATGCGCGGCCGCTCGCGCGCTTCCTTGCGTGGGCGGGCGGGGCAGCACGAGCGGGAGCGACCACGAGCCCCTTCGGGGCGGGGCCGCTGCGGGCAGTGACGGCACGGAGGCCACGCCCCAAGGAGGAGGGGAACTTCCGCCCGCGAGCGCAGAAGCCGGTCAGTCGGCCGAGCCGCGGCCACGCCCACGCGGGAGGGGGGCGGCGATTGTGGCCGGCTCCGGCCACTTACACAAGGGAGGGGGCGGGCTCTGTCGTGCGTCACCCGCCGGTTCCCAGCAGCCCCCGCGCCCCCCTATATAACCGGCATCCGGGCGCCGGGGCGCTTTACAGTCAGTCGCCCCCACCAGCGGCGCCGGATCTGCTCCTGCCCTTTCGCCACCCGCTTTTAAGTGACCGGGATCGTCTCGCCCCACCGCCACCATCGCCATGCCCGGGTATTCCAGCGACAGGGATAGAGGGTGAGTCCGGGGGCCCGGCCGGCGCCAGCCGCCGCCAGCGTCCGGACTCTTAGACCGACCACGGGGCTCTGGGGGTTGTTTTGTAGTCGCTTAAAATGGCGGCGGGTGGCGGGGGTTGGGCCCTGGAGCCCTTCTTCTCAGCTCTTGCCCTCTCGGGGGCTCCGCGGGGTGGTGGGGGAGGGGAACCGGCTTTAGGAACTCTTGGTGCCGGCGGCCGCTGGGCGTGGGTGGCCGCGGAGACGGGGCGAGGTCCGCCCGCCTCAGCGCAGCCCCCGCTTCCCTGTGGCCGCTTCCGAGGGGCGCGGGTGGGGGGGTTTGGGGGGGGTAAGGGGCTCCCCCCCACCCCGAGAACGGATGGTCCACGCAGAGTTCGGTCCGTCCGTCCGTGGGGGTGGGCTGGGGAGCGGCGGGCTGGCGGGAGGTTTGTGGGTCAGTGGGTTGATCGGGCGCTCCATCGGTGCCGAACCTCTGGGGAGCTCTCGGTAGGGCGGTTCCCTTTTCCTCCTCACAAGGGACGGCGGCTCTAGCTGTTGCCGGTAGAAGCCGGCCGGCTCCCGCTTTGTGTTGTGTAAGCGGATGTTAATGGCCGGCCCCGCCATGCGGTGACTGAGGGGAAATCAAAATGCCGGCTGCTGCTGCCGCCTTTGTTCCTCCTCCTCCTCCCCCCGCCCAGCTCAGACTCTAAAATGGCAGCGGCTGGAAAATGTGGCGTAGACAGAAATGAGAGACAAAGGAAACAGCGCTGGCAGGAAGCAGCGGCCGCTCAGCCCGGTCCCCTCTGGGAGCGCTGTGTTGTGCGGGGAAGGATCGCTCCTTCGGCCGACATCGGGGAGCGATCGGGGCCGGGGGGGAGCCCCGCGCTCGGACCCAGCTTAGCGGTTCTCGGCGCACGGCTTCGCGGTGCTTGGAGCTGCGCCCCGGGGCTGACAGAACGGGCTTCGGAGATGGGCCTTTTCTGAACGGAGGGACCTGAGCTAAAACGCTAACGTAAAACGCGTGGCCTTGTAAAACATCATTATTGAGAGAAGTCTGTGTTTTGGGGTATAAAAAGATGGTTTATGGGAAAGTTATCCCAAGGTTTTGTAAGTGCCCCTGCCCGCTTTCTGCAGGCTGGCACAATGGGAGTGTCACTTGGGAGGGAAACCATTTTGATCACGGGGTAATACAAAGGTTCTAATGTCCTTACTTTGCCTATGTTGTAACTTGCCAGTAGACCTCTCAGTTTCGTTTTATGGAAACTGCAAAGATCTGCGGTACCTTAGCATATGACTTAAACGTACCAAGATATACGTTACCTTAGAGTATGAGTTGTAGCTAGGCAGATTGTGGCATCTGCAACTTAAGTATGTTTTTTTAAAAGTTTCAGTATCCTGTAGGTGGGGTTTATAAATCTGAATTGTAAAATTGCAGGATGGGCCGCAAAGATAGTGGTTAAGTTGTATAAGAGGAGGACAAAACGTTTTTTTGGATTCTATGTTATGATCATCTTCTCTAGGTTTGGAGCCCCCCGTTTTGGAGGAAGTAGAGGTGGACCTCTCTCCGGGAAGAAATTTGGAAACCCTGGGGAAAAACTTACAAAAAAGAAATGGAATTTAGATGAGCTGCCCAAATTTGAGAAGAACTTCTACCAAGAACATCCTGATGTAGCTAGACGTACTGCGGTATGTACCCTATGCAACTCATGCAAAAGTAAACAAGAAGCGCAAACAACTGGAGGGTCATGGGGCACAACAGGCATGGATGGGGTAACTTAACAGATAACTTTGGTATCAAAGCTTATTTGCAATAATAGGCTTTTTGCTTTGCAGCAAGAAGTTGAGCAGTACAGAGCAAGCAAAGAAGTCACAGTTAGGGGCCATAACTGTCCAAAACCAATTATAAACTTCTATGAAGCTAACTTTCCTGGTAAGTGAAGACTAGTACTGTACTTGTTGTTCTTCCAAGCTTGAGTAAGACAAAGTCTAAGTTTCAATTTTCTCTTCAAGCAAATGTTATGGAAGTAATTCAGAGGCAGAACTTCACTGAACCAACTGCTATTCAGGCACAAGGTTGGCCTGTCGCATTGAGTGGATTGGATATGGTTGGAGTGGCACAGACTGGATCAGGGAAAACACTGTCTGTAAGTTTTGACTGGAGCCTGGAACACTGTTGTATTTCAGCAGTGCAAGTATGGCCTGGCTTAGTGCAGGGTGAACACTTCTGGAAAGAGACTGTAATGAGACTTTTCTTTCTCCCAAACAGTACTTGTTGCCTGCTATTGTGCATATAAATCATCAGCCATTCCTGGAGCGAGGAGATGGACCTATTGTAAGTATTCCTAAATGAAAGGGGAACTTAATTTCTAGAGAATGGGTTGGTTTTTTTGTTTTTACAGTCCAATTGTCCATGCTCATAAGAGTGCATAGCTATATTGTGTTTCTCTGTATGACTAAAGTGGTTCCATGTTTTGGTAGTTTCCCAAGAACATTCCATAAGCTTTGACTGGATTGTCCTTAGAATTGTACAGAGCAGGGATAGATGTGCCATTTTGGAAACTGCTATCCCCTGGAAGCTAGTGACTTTCAGATATCTTACCCCACAGCATAGATCAGTGTTTGGTGGTGCTTGCTAGGTAATTTAGTTTGCTGGTTTGGGCTACTTAAATCCACTTCAGTCATTCCGGCACTGAAGTAATGTATGACAACCTTTCAATTTAAAACTAGTGTTAGACTAGAAGCTTCGAATAGGTATTGAACTAAAGCTGGGCATCTTCTTTCTAGTGTCTTGTGCTGGCACCAACTCGTGAACTGGCTCAACAAGTGCAGCAGGTAGCTGCTGAATATAGCAGAGCATGCCGTTTGAAGTCTACATGTATTTATGGAGGTGCTCCAAAGGGACCACAAATTCGGGACTTGGAAAGAGGTATGTATAAGTCTTGATCTCTAAGGCAATGTGAAAGGCGTGTGTCTCTAAGGCAATGTGAAAACTACTTCAGCTGACTTTACTGCTTCATTTTTAGGTGTGGAAATCTGCATTGCAACACCTGGAAGGCTTATAGACTTCTTAGAAGCTGGAAAGACCAATCTCAGGAGGTGTACTTACCTTGTCCTTGATGAAGCTGACAGGATGCTTGACATGGGATTTGAACCTCAGATCAGAAAAATTGTGGATCAGATAAGAGTGAGTATAAATGGTTCATGCTTTTATCACTATTACAGAAACGAATGCCACTATGGTCATTAAAGCAAGGGTGGTGCAAGTAACTTTTTCAGACATGTCTGGGTAGATTTTTTTGTTGGACATCTGACTATATGCTGATCTTGTACTGACCTAGTCTCCTTCTCCAGCCTGACAGGCAAACTCTGATGTGGAGTGCCACATGGCCAAAGGAAGTAAGGCAGCTGGCTGAAGACTTCTTGAAAGAATATGTGCACATCAACATTGGCGCATTAGAACTAAGTGCGAACCACAACATTCTTCAGATTGTGGATGTGTGTCATGATGTAGAGAAAGATGACAAGTAAGTAGTCAGTGGGGGCAAAGCATTAGTTATTTTTTTTAATGGTTAGTTTTAGTTTATGAACTATGAATTTGTCTTGATGGATCTTTGATACCAGTCTGAGACCACAAAAAGTAAAAAAAATTAGGCTGGTAACACTAAACTTGCTCAGTACAAATCAATCCCAGCACTAACCATTATCTCTTAATAGGCTTATTCGTTTGATGGAAGAAATAATGAGTGAGAAGGAAAATAAAACAATTGTTTTTGTGGAAACCAAAAGACGGTGTGATGATCTTACCAGAAAAATGAGGAGAGATGGGTGAGTAATGGCTTGAACTTCAATGAGCCACCCCAATAGTCTGATCATGCTCCTGATTATTCATGAGTGATCACTAACTATGGTGTCAAAACTGTCAAATACAGTGATACCAGGTGTCAGTTGAAATACTAAAACTAACTCTAGAAGCTGTTTGGCATTTGCCAGTAGCCCTGTCTTTGACTAATGAAGCTACTCAGGGAATGGGCTGAAGGCAATCAAATTCTATGTTTTCAGGTGGCCAGCAATGGGTATTCATGGTGATAAAAGTCAGCAGGAGCGGGACTGGGTTCTAAATGGTGAGTAATTCAGCAATTTCTACAAGCATATGATGCATGTTACGTAATGAAGAAACTGATGAGTTGCTTGTATTACAGAATTCAAACATGGGAAAGCACCAATCCTGATTGCTACAGATGTTGCATCCAGAGGTCTAGGTTAGTACAACTCGTAATGCCAGTTGCCCAAAGCTATTTAAAGAAAGTCTATTGCTTTCTTTAACCTCTGCATTTTTCTAAGTTTTCTTCACATAAAGGTGCAGTCTTTGTGGCAAGGCCTAGGCATGACAATCGGAGGACTCGAGGGGGATGGAGGACTAGTGGAAATGATCGGCTGGCTGCTTCCAGTCAAATAGAGAGGTGAAAGCTGAGAGCATTGTGTGCCAGTAATCTTCAAAAGGCAAAGATCATCCTTTAAACTACTACCCCATAAACTGTTCTCTCATGAAATAAGCAGTTTCATTCACAGTTCACTTTGCCCTGGTATTTCTCTTCTCTCCATGCTTTGCATGATTTGCCATGGTGCAGTACTGTTAGTTTTGTGCATACTGTCTGCTGTGATCTGTGGGTCTTTGAATTTCAGTGAGTTTGAAATGTTGAAGAAAATAATTACAAACTTCAATGTTCAATGAAATTTTTTTTCAACCATGAAATGGAGAGAGCAGCTTTAAAATGTACTAAGCCTTGTACAAATTGGTGAGTACTGGCACATGAAATCTGAGAAAAAGTCCACCTCTCACTTTAGCAAGTGGGGCAGGAAAGCAATGGCTTTTCAAATGCCTTTGAAAGTCGAAGTTCCTCCACCTATACGTAGTCGTCATGTCGAGACCTGCCAGAGAGAGACACATTCTCAAGTGAACCCTGGCTTCTTGGAAGCGCTTGCCTAGACGAGACACAGTGCATAAAAACAACTTGGTGACTTTGGGGGGACAGGTATGTTTTTCTTGCAGCTGCGGTTCAAAGGTCTTGGCAAGACGAGCAGTGTGGCCCCTTTTTTTTTGAGCTTCTAATGAGTGTGTATGTGAAGGACCTTGTATGTTTTTACTCTAAGGTCCTCAAATGAGCACATGAAGAGGCTGCTGTGAGCTTTAGTGGCCCTACTGCAAGAAGCATTCAGATGTCACTTGATGATTTGTAAAGGGGACTCTTGAGTTGGGAATGACAAGCAAATGCATACTCCTTTATGGTAAGGTTTTGGATCACAGGGTGGGTGATGAGAACGGGAACAGACGGAGTGTGCATAACTTTCTCTTCCACAATGCTCATGCAGAAATGGATAATTCTAACACTGTTCTTTGCAGCCATTATTTCCTTTAAAGTACTATTGTCTAATGTTTATCTTCGATTTGGCTGTTGTGGTGTGCAAAACTTTGTACCTTGCTTTTTGCCACACTGCAACACTTTACAGATGTGGAAGATGTGAAATTTGTCATCAATTATGACTACCCTAACTCCTCAGAGGACTATATCCACCGAATTGGACGAACTGCCCGCAGTACCAAAACAGGCACAGCATACACATTCTTTACTCCTAACAATATTAAGCAAGTAAATGACCTCATCTCTGTGCTTCGGGAGGCTAATCAAGCCATCAACCCCAAATTGCTTCAGTTGATTGAAGACAGAGGTTCAGGTAAGTACTGTTCTCGACCACAGTGCATAGCTTTCCTCTTGGAACAAAATGGAAACTCAAATTCCACCTCCAACCTCTTTCCAAAATGGATGTGGAAGGTGGTTTAGCTACTGATTATGGTGACCCGAAAAGGTATTTATTAACACTAATAACAAAAAACCAACACCCCCTCCCCTGAATGCTGCACACGTTGTGGTGCACCTGTGGCTAGTGCTGGCCAAAGATGCACTTCTGGGTATTGGCTCTGAAATAAAATGCTTCAGGCCTCAGTTCTGTGGCTTTCTCCCATATGGCTAGGAAGGGTGGATGTAAATGTCCTATTGGCAAGATTAAAGTGACTTCTTGCCTTGATGCCACCACTCAAGTTACTGGGGAGAGTATATGACTCTCCTCATAACTTAGATGGGTTTCTCTATCAAGAGTCTTCCATCTATGTTGACCTAGAGACTCTAGATGAAGACTGCCCAGCAAGGCAAACTTAGTATATGAGCTGAACTAATTTGGTATGTAAAATGCAGCCTTTATGATGTATATAACTGTCTTGTCTTTTTTTGGTAGGTCGTTCCCGAGGTGATCGACGTGACAGATATTCTGCGGGCAAAAGGGGTGGATTTAGTAGTTTTAGAGAGAGGGAGAATTTTGAGAGAAACTATGGTGCACTAGGAAAGAGAGACTTTGGAGCAAAAACTCAAAATGGGGCCTACAGCGCCCAAGGTTTCAGTAATGGAACTCCTTTTGGAAACAGCTTTGCAGCTGCAGGCATGCAAGCCAGCTTCAGGGCTGGTAACCCTGCAGGAGCTTACCAGAATGGCTATGATCAGCAGTATGGAAGTAATATTGCAAATATGCACAATGGCATGAACCAACAGCAGTATGCATATCCTGCCACTGGTGCTGCTCCTATGATAGGTTACCCAATGCCGACAAGTTACTCTCAATAACTTAGTGTATTTAAATGTCTCAGTTTTTCATAATTGCTCTTTATATTGTGTGTTATCAAAACAGGATAGTTATTTAAGAAATGGGTAATGCAGAAATGACTGCAGTGCAGCAGTAATTATGGTGCACTTTTTCGCTATTTAAGTTGAATATTTCTCTACATTCCTGAAACAATTTTTAGTTTTTTGTACTAGAAAATGCAGACAGTGTTTTCAAAGTAAATGTACAGTGATTTGAAATACAGTAACAGAAGGCAGTGCATGGCCTTCCAATAAAGATATTTGAAGACCGAATTTTCTTTCAGATGGCAATTTTCTGAACATGTGCACAACTTTACATTAATGGAATGTCAAATGTTTTTATATTAAATTCTAGAAAGGTTTCTCAACTGTGTCTGATTAAACATTTAAGCTTATACAAAAAACAGCCTTGCCTTGATTGGGCTAGATTGCTTAGCATGGCAGGCTCTGCTTCGATGGGGAAGAAAAGTAAAGCTGGCTTCTGAGTAACTGTTGGAAACAGTAATCTTCCTTGTCTCGCTAGTGTAGGGCCAGTTTTGGAAAAGATCCACTGGAGCAATGGTATAGCTAAAAGCCATGCTAATCAAAACTCTGCAGTGGTGTTGCTCATGAGCTGCTACGAGCGTAGGAAGCTTTTGCAGCACCGTAACTGTCGCCTTCACAGGAACGTATGTGCAGACTAGGCTTGAGTGTCATGTATCTACAGCTGTCAGGCCTTGTGAGTTAGCATGCGGCGGGCTTACTATGAGCTTCAGAGAAATGGGAAGATCTTAGTATTAAAACTTCAAATTATACTTAAACTGGTATTGAGCAGTGATTTCTTTATGGAAGTGGGGGGAGGGAAGTGGGCTGTTGATCCATGAACATCATGGATTTCTCCCCTGCCCCCGAGGCTTGTAGTACATGCGAATGTCTCTAATCTCAAAGCACTGCCTGTGCTGAGCGAGAAGCAACAGCATTTCCTTGATGAGGAGCATAGCTGGAATAATACTTGATCCTGGGGTTAAAGTACTTAATGCTTTCAAGTATGGTATATTAAAATTCCAGTTAATACTGGCTTTCCATTCCTTCCTTTCGCTTGTTTATCAGTAATGATTCGTTCCAAGTTTAATAATGCTTGAGACCTTCATGTATTTGAGGTTGAATCTATCTCCATGAATCAAGGCAAGACCCTAGGTTATTTTGAAGCCAAGTCAGTATTTCTTACACACTTCCAATCTTTTTGCTAGCTTGTGCTTAGCTCTTGGTGATTGTTTTCCTCTGAGGCTCAGCTTGTGCTGTTCTTAACTGCAGCCTAATCTGCTTCTTAATTATACTTTTTAACTTTTTTGTGGAGGTCTATCAGTTCACAGTACTTTTGTGATCATTCACTGTTGCTATGAGAACTTCAGCTGAGTCCCAAAATACTACCACACTTGAGTCTAAAACTGCAGTTGGCAATGTGGAAAGAGTCTTTTTAATAGGCTTTGCAACATGCCCCTTGCCCAGTGCCATCAGTGTCGAAGACAAGGAAGTAGATGATTATTTATCTCTGAAATACAACAATGTTAATTGCTAAGTTTCTATCCAGGTCAGCTGCTTGAAACAAAATGCAGGGAAAGCTTTGTTTTTCAAACTTTAGACTAAAAATAAGGTATATGTAGAAAACTTGTAGCTTGTGAATTAAAATTCACACACTGAGGTCTTTAACAGTGATGTAACGAACGAAGATCCTCTTCTCCCTTTAGGTGGGAGATAGCACCAACTGCTTTTGTTAAAGTGTAACCCGGACAGGTGTTTGCAAGTCATACTGGTTGAAAATGTGCTTTGGAAACTTAATCAGGCAATTGGGGAAGAGATGCACCTTGTGACTCTTCAGGTTTTTCAAGGTTGTAGAGTCTTGGTGGACTTTAATTATGTGGCCAAATCAGTTGCCTTTAGAGGCTGAAGTGATTTTAAAGTTTGACTTAAAAGGTCTGTCTTGTTTCTAGACCTGTGATGTGAGTTACTGGAGTGCTGTTTCTGAGAATTTTTTTTCTTAAATTTTTATTTAACTAGTAAGGCACAACTCTGAAAGAGGACTGTGTCTTGAATTTTTTTGCCCTACCGTGTTTCCAAATGACCATCATCTAGGGGAAGTGGTCCCTGAGGGGAAAGGGTCTTGCTCAGTGTAAGGTGGGCACTCCTCTTAACATTTTCACATAAAATGATGAAAACCGAGCTCTAGTAAATAGTGGTTACTGTATCAGAGATACTCTGTGGTAGAACTGAGCTCATGGCAAATCTGCTTTAGAAATAAAATTGTACCTAGCAGTACTTTTGCACCTAGGAGTAGCAACTCCTCCAGCTGCCCCAGCGGCCTACTAACACCTTACTTTTCCCAGTTGTCGGTCTGTCCCTCGGGCCCGTGACACCGGGCTGCGAACCGCTGCCGAGCTAAGCCTGACTCGCTGCGATTTAACGTACGTGTGTTTTTCATGACGGCCAGCTCGCAGAATGGTTCCTCCTCTTAAGCTCCACCTTCTGGCACTGCCACAAAATGGTGATTAAGCACGTATGGAAATTTCCATTGCTGGGCGTTCGCGGAGGGTGCTGCGGCAACGCCTTAGTCTGAGCGCCGCTTTCCGCTGGGAAAGCCTCCATGTTGCCCAAGACCGTACGAAGCACCGTGTAGCTGCTCTGATGAGATCTGCAGGGGTTTTTCCCCTAGAAATCTGTGTATGTGTAACGACAGCGAAGGGTGAGGTGTTCTCCCCCCACACACGCTGCCCACAGACCGGCGCTGGCGCCAGCGAGCTCCGGCCGGCCGCGTCCCTCCTGCCACGCCCAGCCTGAGCCGCGGGAAGGCCGGCGCCCGGCGGGCTGAAGGAATGGCACGCGGCACCGGCGGCGATCGCTCGCGCCCGCCCGCAGAGGAACCTGCGGGGCGCGGGAGCGCCCCGCGGAGTGCCAGCGCGCATGCGCGGCCGCCGTATCTCCCGCGGGCTCCCGGCGGGCCGCGCAACACCCTCGCTTCCCGCGCAGGCGCAGTGCTCGCGCCGTGCGTGTCCCCGTCGTCGTCCCCCCCCGCCCGCCATGACGGAGGCGGTAGAGGGGAAAGATGGCGTTGTGCTACCGCCGAGGGGGCCGGTGGGGCGGCCGCGCTCCCCTGGGGCGGCCCCTGCTCAGGCGGCGGCCGCCCGCCCCGCGGGTGGCGGAGGCGGCGGAGGCCGGCTCCCCGGCCCGGCCCTACGCGGCGGCCGGCGGCGATGAGGCGGCGAGCGGGGAGGAGCTGCTGGAGGTGTGCCAGCGGCGGCACTTCCTGCGGGGCGGCGCGGAGCCGCGGCTGGCGCTGTCGTGGCGCGCCTACCTCAGCGGCTGCCACCCGGGCTTCGGGCCGCTGGGCGCGGCGCTGCGGGGCAACCTGGTGGCGCAGTGGTGGGACTCGGCGCTGGCTTTCCGGGAGCAGGTGTTCCCGGTGGATGCCCCGCTCGGCGGCCCGCCCGCCGCCGGCGCTCGGCGGGCCGGGCAGGGGCTCCGGCTGCTGCCCTCGGAGACGCTGCGCGAAGCCCTGCAGGGCGGGGGCTGCGGCCGGGAGGCGGGCGGTCCCTCTCTGGAAGAAGCGCTGGGGACGGCGGGGATGCTCCGGGAGAGCCTGCTTCCCGGTAGGTGCCCCGCCCGCCGCCGCAGAGGTGAGGCGGGTCTCCAGAGGGCAGCCGGCACCCGCCTGCTAGCGTTCTCCGTCTTGGGAGCGAAGCAGCTGCCTTTGAGGGAACTTTCCAGTTGTGCTCGAGCGCTGGGAAAGTCTCATCTGCGTGCTGTGAGTTCGTGTCCTCTTCGAGGACCTGAGCAGCAGGAGTGCCGAGGTGCGCATCGGGTGCCTTCCCGTGTAATTAGCGGAAAGGCACATCAAAATCACGGTTGCCAAAGTACTCGGAGGAATCGCGCTGCAGACTGCGAAGCTAATTTCTGCAAAACACTAACACTAGTGAGACTGCACATACAAACGGCATGTGTATCATAAGTGCTATGTTCGCTCTCAGTAGGATTAAAAATTTAAAATTTTTCCTGTGGCTGCTAAAATTAGCGATTTGTCTTTTGACAGGTGCTTTGGAGCAATATGTTAGCTGCTTAGAATTGGTGAACAAAAGACTGCCTTGTGGCCTTGCTCAAATTGGAGTGTGCTTTCACTCTGTTCCAGAAAGTGAACACCACAACAAAAACCTTAGAAGGTAGAGTAATAGAGGGATTAATCCCTTTTCATACATAAACCAACTGTTTGCACTTGTTTCACTTTTGGATTATTTTTGAATACTGTCTCTTGCTTTTTCCCTGTTATTTTTGAAGGAGTTAACTTGCTGACCTTGCTATTGTTTAAAGAATAGGCGAAAGGACCGAGTCTTTGCTTGCATGGTTTAGCTCTCCCAGGACTGCAGGGCAGTGGCTTGATTACTGGTTACGGCAGAGGCTCCAATGGTGGAGAAAGGTAACAGCAGTGTGGCCCTGGGAAATCTTGGCCTGCTCCTTTATATCTCAAAGAGAGGGGGGGAATAGACGCACTGCGCGGTTTTATGGCGTCATATTGCTTGCCTGTTCTTGTCACTGAAATGCATGTATTTCTTGTGAGAAACCAAAAAAACTACTTAAGTTTTTGACAAGCAGTTAAGTAGTTTACAACGTGACTTGCAGAAAGGCAAATGTTTTGTGTTTGTATTTGGTTTGAGATCAAAACGATATAAAAAAATAAAGAGATTTGGGCTCTAATTCATAAAAACCTCTTGCTGAAACTTATAGGCTTCAGCTTGCATTGCAGACTTGGTTTTTGTAGTTAATACAGCATGTGCAGTAGTGATCACCTCTCATATCTTTAATTTTCAGTTTGCAGTAGGCCCATCTAACTTCAGCAGCAGTGACTTTCAGGATGAAGAAGGGAGAAGAGGATTTAATTTACATTACAGCTTTCCTTGGGGGACAGAAACAGTAGAAACATTGAAGAACCTTGGTGATACTGAACTGTTACAGATGTTTCCTGGGGATAGTTCAAAATTACTTGTAAGCTTTACTGTATTTAAAACCTTTTTTGGATAAAGATGATAATGTGTGAGAGAAATGGTTTCTTTGCTGCTCCTGTTGCTCAGCATGTGACTATCTTTAATTCCTTTTGTTGTGACAGCAGTACAATTGCTACTCTGCAGTCAGACCTTCATTTCCCAAGCAGATAAAATACTGTTGGGTTTGGAGGGTTGGTTTTTTTTTTTTTTGCAAGGAGTTAATTCTTTGAAATTAGAAATTAGCTATACTGACAAGACAGCTGTTGTCAGTTGCATAGCTTTTACCTTTATCTGTGAGTAGATGTCAAGACAAACTTAGTCTGTGTTTGCAGTGTTAAGTTCGCATCAAAAAGAACCTGTATCTGTTTTTTCTTTCTGTAGCTTGTCCAATTCCATCTATGTAGAAGTATATGGAGGTTAATGGATTATAAACACTGCAAATGGCTTTATAGAAGTTGCCACGCTCAGAAGGAGGGGGAATGGACCGGCAGGAAACATTTCCAGTGAATATATCAGAGAGGGACAAACTTCTAGCAAATGGCAACGTTTGAAAAGTCAGGCTGGACAGTTAAAATGAGAGTACCTTGGTATTTTACCAGTAAATTGCAACTTTCTCCTTCTCATGGCAGTCCTGTCTGTCTTTCCTGGTTTTGCAGCTTATTTCTATACAGAAGGCAGACTGTAACATAACCTACAAAACTGTGGGTTACGTAGTGATTTCTCAGAATGGGGGGACATATCCTTGTGGTCACTTGGAAGTAACCTGCAAACCTCCAAAAGAAAATGCAGAGTTTGAGGTGTATTGGCCATAGGTTTAAATTTATGATCAGAGAGGCAGGACAAGAAAATAATCCCATCCTGCTCTCATCTTCTGCTTTCCCCAGTGTTACAATCTTATGTAGTTACTGTTACAGTTTTAAGATTGCTTGTAACTTTTTAAAACATGTCTGATTGTATTTTAAATGTCATGAAGGGTGCTTGAGCTCAATGCCTCATTATACATTTAAAATAAACAAAAGGCCCTTTGGGACATTATTTGAGGTATCCCTTTGTGGTTTGGTTTTTTTTTTTTTTTTTCTCTTCAGGGCCGAGATGGAAGGAAGAATGTTATTCCTCATGTTCTGTCTGTGAGTGGAAATCTGGACCGAGGAGCATTAGCATATCTCTTTGATTCTCTACAGCTAGCTGAGAATCCATTAACAAAAAGGAAAAATTCACAGAGGAAGGTAACTTTCTGTTGGAAGTGTAAGGAAGAATGGATGGTGGAAGGCAGGGGCATGTCTAAGTACAAAACCCACAAAAAATGTGGTAAATTCAAGCATGGAACTATCTCCCTGTCCCACATCGCCATCCTCTGTTCCCTTCCCCAAGAGGTGCAGACAGAACGCTTTTCACGGGTAGCAATAGGCTGGCCCCATGGGACTGCCTCTGCGGTCCTTTTCATCCACATGAGCAATTAGCATTTTTTCTGTCATTCTGAGATCACCTTT
Organism: Morus bassanus; assembly: GCA_031468815.1. NCBI lineage: Eukaryota > Metazoa > Chordata > Aves > Suliformes > Sulidae > Morus > Morus bassanus. The sequence goes on along the minus strand of CM062577.1, from coordinate 5,621,625 downwards.
CCTGTTTTACCTTTTCTCTGATGAGAAGGTAGGCTCTTGCCATGCAAGTGATGAAGGAATTAAGAGGAATTGGAGTGTAGCTGCTGTGCGTGGGAGGGAGGAGTTTGTCTCCTCTGGTAGCATTTGAAGGTTGCTGAGAAAAGTGGAAAAAGTGGGTCACAGGTGGTGGTCGGGTGTTTCCCCAAGGACCATCATCATTCCCACTTTTTCCCTGGTTCTCTGGAGTTGGAGTGCTAGCTTTTAGACAGCACTTGTTAATCAAACAGCTGCTTGGTCTTTAAGAGCAGGCCGTAGACTGGATGGTACCTGTCTGCTGGGCTGTCTCTGATCACGCTGGCTCCATTAAAGATGATGGAGCTCTGCTAACAAAAATTTATCTCTTTTCTGGGGCTCGGCCAAAAGGGAATAATTTCTGCCATGCTAACCTAGCTGGCATGTGTGCTAGTTATATGAAATACAGTTTGCTTCTAATTCAGGGTTTTGTGTTAGGAGAAAATTTTGCATGTTTAGAACCTTAATTTCAGTCAAAAATGTTAATATTTCCTAGGTCTGTTTAGAAGTTCACTCTAAATACATTTAATAATCTGTTGCTTTTTGTAAAACTATTAGGTGCTTAAGCTTCATCCTTGTTTAGCACCTCTTAAAGTGGCCTTGGATGTAGGAAAAGGTCCAACAACAGAGCTGAGACAGGTGCGTTGTAAGAAAGTATTTTAATTGTGAGCATTGAGTTTCCATGTAACCTTCTGTTACAATTCAGACACTGTTTAAGTTGGGGGGGAAAAAGTCATGCTGCTACTTTGATTCTCGGAGATTCATGGTTGTACAGATTTCACAGTACTTCCGCTATGCAGCTTGTGAGTTGCAGCCAAAGGTGTACACTGCAGACAGTGGGTAGTAGGTGCCTTCCTTGCATTAACACGCTGCTTTTAATACTATTCATAGAACTGATATTTGTTACATGCAAAATTAAGGAAAATAAATAACACAATCCCTCTCAGCTTCTTAACCTTTCAGAATTATCTTAATGCATGGGTCACATCTTCGGAAGGATTTTTAAAAAGTTTTTATTTAAGTCAGTCATTAGGCCAGTCCCCCCAGAAGGGAGGAAGCTTACGCTGGCATGTTTTTAAATAGAAATGGAGATCTAATTGCCAGGGTGCTTTCTACTTGAGATTTTCAGACAAAAAAATTAACACCAGCTAGGAATGCTAATACCACATATACTAGAGTTTTATTGGCTTCTTTGTATAGGATTTCAAACCCTCAAAGTTTGTCTTTTTACTTTTGTTTTCAAATAAACACAGGTTTGTCAAGGATTGTTCAATGAACTGTCAGAAAATAGAATTTCTGTATGGCCGGGTTATCTTGAAACCGTGCAGGTATCTCTGGAACAGCTATATACAAAGTAAGGAGAAACAGTCTTTTGTAAATTAAACTATGAACGTGAAAGATGACTTTCTGTGGACTAGCAAAAATATGACTGTTTCCAGTAAGACGTCATTGGGTGCAGTAACCACATGACTAAAGGCATCTATCCCGAACTGTAAACCTCAATTCAGTTAGTTTTATTATGAAAAGCAATGTCAGATAGTTTGTTTTTAAAATTAAGTGAAGTATAAGCCTTTCACATGTTACTGTTGTTTCTCTGGAACTGTGAAATGCCTTTTGGAGACTCTCCTATTGAAAATAAATTTCTTAAGACGAGCCATAAGCTCACAGAACTGTTTCCCACCCTCACCCCCCATTTTTGCATCTGGACTGGCTCTGTGTTTCACTCCTAAGTACCATTTCAAGTAGCACACCATGTCTAGTCTTGAACTTAAAAGTTCTTCCAAGTCTGGAACTATTACCATTAGTGTATGCACTGGAATTATTTGTGCAAATAAAAACTACTCTTCCAGTTGAGGGCTTCCTACATGATTTGTTGATCAGGAGTGAATTTTGAGCATATCACTGCTCATGTCAATGGGTCTTGAGCATATTGATGAATATTTTTTTCCCCGAGAGAAAATGAATATGACTATTTGTTCTGTGCAGTAGTCTTCAAAGTAAGTCTGGCTATTAAATAATAGAAGAAAGATATATTCTGCTTCTACAAAAATACTCTTGTAATAGGTCACCAAATAACATTCTTTTTATGTACTAAAGTAACTAAATAAAGAATTGTAATCAGGAGAGCAAGGAATGTCAACAAGAAGACAGGTGTCTTCACAGTGGACTTAGTGCAGTATAGTAAAAGTAAATATTTACAGCTTATGGTCATTTGTACATAACTTATCTGGATTTTTCATACACTAAAAGCAGTAATAGGTGTGCTCATTTCTTTGCAGGTACGATGAGATGAGTATTCTCTTCACGGTCTTGATAACTGATGCCACTCTAGAGAGTGGAGTGGTCCAGCTGAGAAGCAGAGACACCACCATGAAGGAAATGATGCACATTTCCAGGTTGAAGGACTTTTTAACTAAGTATGTAACATCAGCCAAAAATGTGTAGACTTAAATTTGTTGAATAAAAAGAATTTCTTAAACATCTGTGCCTGAACTGGCTTCTACGACATCATGGACTCAGTGGTTTGTCTGCAAATAGTTCTGCTAAAACTTGGTGGTGCATCTGTTTTCTGTCAAATCTAGACCATCTAGGTCTTCCAGGTTACCTTGAAAAGACGGGGGAGACAAACTTGGCCCTCGTTAGCAGGGCTAACCATATTCTCTTTCATGTCTTTGGTTTTACTATCTTACTGAAAATACTCCATCCTAACCTAAAAATTCATCTTTCCTCTGTGTATTGCTGACACAATTATGGTCTCTGCTGGAAGATGGTGGGTTTTTTATATAAAAGACTTCCAAATCTTTTATGTTTATGATTTTTATGTTTTATGATGTTTTAATAACATCAGTAAGTATCTTTACTATCTGTTTGTAGGAATGTATTTTAATCACATGGCCTCAGTTCTTCAACATTTAAGCTACTTCCATCTTGCACTTGATAAACATAAAAATCAGAAATACATTATCGAGAGTAACAGAGGAGATAGAAGAAATAACTTGTCAACAGTTTTTGACAAGAATTTTTGTGAGTAAAAATGTCTGTACGTAGAAAATGTTGGGAAAAGACTAATGTGTGATCATATTTATCTAATATTTCTATCATATTTTATCTAATATTTATTTATTTAAGCGTTGTAGTCAAAATCAGTTACAAGAGGTTGCATAGATGCGAAATTGAGTGATTCTGACCTGTAGATTTAGTATGCATGTACAGCTTGTTAAGTCACTGTATTAAAGGGTTTTAAGGTGTATACAACAAGGCATGTGGCCATGGATAGTCATCAATGTCATGAAACACAACTACTTGCCTTAAAAATTTCTTCGATGAAGGTGGTGCTTATTTAACTATAAACAGGTTATTTGTAACAATATTAATTGCTGCATAGTGTAATTATGCTAGATATAAGGCAAGGTTAACATAGTGTGGCTGTGGGACTTACTGAACTCATGGAATTTTACGTAAGCTGGCTATGGAATGACATTAAAACTACCCAGAAACTTCTAAGAAACAACCTGTAGCAGGATGCAGAATTTGGAGTTAACTATCCCAAAAATTAATTTTATCATCCTATCCCTACTCTGAGAGCCAAAGTAATGTTGAACTGAGAAATTGCCATCCTTGCTGCTAGGTAACAGCAGGTACAGAGGCCAAATACATATCCTCTAGCATGTGCCTAAAAGGACAACACAGTTGGGATTTTTTTTTTTTTTTAATACTTGACTAAAGCCTTTTGATTATGTTAGGTTTGCATACAATCCAGTTTCCTGATTTCAGGAGAGTTGTTAAATGTGGAGGAACTTGGGTCTGGGTGAAAGCTTTACATCTTTACTCCTTTGTGTTTATTCATCAGATGTATATAATGTCAGACTATATACTGTGACCAGCAGGACCTTACCTGACAGTGTTTGCATTGCTTTGTTTCATTTTGGTTTCTATGGTGCTATTTGGACAATAAGCTGCTGTTTGTCTAATGGGATTGCTGTTTGGGTCTTTGTTAATTCCAATTTTTATCCATTCTGCTTTTTCTTTTAAGTTGAATTCCCTAGAAATTATGACTTGGGGATTTTGCTTGCTAGTAGAGAATAAATTATATTGTCTGTCTACGAAATAATTAGGCCAGGAAACTGGTATCTAAACATCATCTCTGTGCAGACTTGGTGGTGCTTGTCACATCTGAGGACTGGAATGTTCTTTAAAAATACGTGATTAAGTTAATCACAAAAGAGATCTTACCTTGTACTCAGTCTCTGATGAGGACATTTGAATAGATTGTAGCACATGCGCTCTTCTCTGCGAAAAGCCAGAATAACAATTGCTTTTTTTTGGTACAGATACACAACAGAAGAATTAATATGCCATCAGCAACTTGGTCAATAGTAACATCTGCATGGTTTTGTAATTAGGCTGTTAAATTTTTGGGTCATAGGATGGTGATAGGCTTTTTATTTGGGGTTTTTTGTTTGCTTTTTTTTCCCCTCAAAAGAATCTTAAAGTTATTTTAATTTCTTCATAGTAAGTAAGCAATTTCAGTATGTAACTGCTACTATCTAAACCCCGCCTCCCCCCGGCAAAATCCCCCCAAAACGTATTTGTGCGCATCAGATGTTCCAATATTATAGCTTGAGGTTTTCACCTTTTTGATCTTCTCTTCTAATAACAGAAGAGTTGACGTATTCTTCTTCTGGTTTAACAGGCTCTGGATTAAAGATGATGAACAGCAGTTAATTACAAGAGACTGACCAGATTCTTTTTTTGTAATTTTTTTAAATAATTTTGAAACAAAGCAGCAACAATCCATATTGAATATAAATCTACCATGCTTTCTTTAGCATTCATGGGCCTTATCAGAACTATTGGCACTGTCCTTGCAGGCTACGTGGGTGAAATGCTGATTGAATCTGGCGCGAGCAGCTGCCCAGAGCACTGAGCTAACACAGCAGAGCAGCTTGAATTCTGTGTACTATATGAGCAGGAAGGCAGGCTTGTTCGGGGAGAATGATTCCCTTTTTGATATTTAGAAACGGGAAACACAATACCTTTGCTGTTGGTTTGTTTTGGGGGGGGTTCTTTTTCCCTTGAAAATATTGACATTCACGTATAAGGCAAATGCAGAAAACTACAAGACAATAGCATCGTGGCTTTCATGTAATGTTTTCATTATTGTGTAGTTTCTGCAATTGAAGTAGTACAATGTCTTAACGTAGGTCAGTTGCTTTGTTGTCTAGCATTACTTCATAATTTCAGTTTGAACTGACTTTGAGTCTTGTCAAAGTTAAGAAACAGAATAAAGAGCTATTGTGTACTGAACAATTTTGACCGGAATGCAGAGGCTATGTAAGTTTTACTTTGCTACACCTTGCATATAGCCCACTTTTGTCTCTTAGTAAATGGGCTTTGCACCCATCTACTTACTTTGCACCATCTACTTACTGTCTTTTAATTTTCTTTTCCTCTGTAATGGCTATTTCAATCCTCACCACGAGTTGCCAAATGCAATTCTTCATTTTACTTCTGTTTACAGTAAATTTTTGTATAGAACTTCAGTTCATTTAACCAGTTGCAGTTTTGGCAGCGTGGCTGACAGTGCCAAGTGTGGATCCTGAGGGACTTCAAATAATGCCTCTGCCAGGCATAGTCAGTAGGAGTATTAGCTCACTTACTGAGTGGTAGTAGGTGTCCCCTTCCACTGCTTTTGCAGTACCTGAAGAAATTTGCCCATACTAGCCACAAATAGCACAATAGCATTCTTCAACCAAACTCCCCCAAGAAAGTTTCATGACTGCATGGGGAGTAACATGAACTTACCAATCTCTGTGTATATGACGTAGTTTTCAGACTCTTCTGCATTCACTGTTGAAGTAAGGCCAGTCGAGGACCTCGGAGACTTAAACTTTTCTGCAAATTGTGAAAGAAAAACAAACACATGTCTATATACATATATCAATTTTTCTTAGAGGGAAATAAACAGCTCCATGATATTTTTTGAATACTTGGAGATCTCAGATAATGTGATTTTTATGATAATTCCTCTTTAACCAAGGGCATTTTAAATATAATTTCCTTTCTTTACTAAGAACAATGAGGTCCAATTTCTTCCAAGATTTATGTGTATTAAATTAGATGTTGCTTCACTTCCCCAGCCCAGACCTGCCATCTAAAACATAGCTCAGAGGTTTTGCCTTGTCAATGTCTTGTTAGGTTGCTTGTGCTGGTTAAGAGACTTGACCACATCCTAAAATACCAAGAGCATAACTCTACTTGTAACATGATGTTTACACACTACAATGTATTGACAACATAAATGAGCACCTCTGGAAAATGAAACAGACATTCAAATAACTCACTTGCTTTATATGAAGGAATTATGAAAAATGGAATTGCCAGAGCAAATCCTATTGTGAACAGTAGCAAGATTAGCCCAAGAGAAATGATCAGGGGTTGAGAATGGCTTCTCTCTTCTGCCAAAATGGAAAAAAAAAGTGTTTATGCAATGAAATGCTGTTTCATATTCTAAGTATTTTCTGTAAATTAAAATCAAGATTTTGCATTTCTTTCATCTTTTGGATTAACTGTGGTTAACATAACTACTCAGGAGAGTCCCAAGTGCACACTGCCACTACAGAAGGAAGTGAGCTTGCTGGTGCCAATAGACTTTCTCTTTGGTGTAGGACCAGAGAGAAAAATGAAACTAGACTCTCCCCAGGGTGGAGCAAGGTCGACCAGGGGTCTCTCGTAAAAGTGAATCTTTTACAGTCATCCTTCGTGGTCATTTCAACTTCTACTACTATCTAGGCTGCATGGAATTCTATCTTTCTGCATTAATTTTAAAAGCTCAAATTATTTTTTTATTGTAAAAAATTATATTTTGAACATTACATTGCAGGAACAAAATTTCTGGCTAAAAAACTTGCATTGTTACAACATTCTGAATTTTGTGTGGTTCCTGTTTATCAACAGTGGAAAACTGTTTCATGTATGCATACCTGCTAATGTAAAGTTGAAACTGTTGCTGTATTTCGTATTATTGCGAAGGCTATTTTCAGCCTTGCATTTATAGGTTCCAGAGTCACTAGAGGAATTGATAAATAGAAAAATCACAGCCGCTTCCTTCTTCTGCATCCTCACTGGGGGAGAGATGCTTTGTTTTCCTTTGAAGAATACGTATGTGATAGGAAGAGAGCCGTTCTCTGAGAGACAAGATAGGGTCACATTCTGGCCTTTCTTTGCTTGAGAGGTGGGTGAACTCAGCACTGGTTTGGAAATAGGCTCTGTAAAAAGAAAACTGAAGAGACTGCATCACTGGGTCCAGGACAAGCTCCAAAGTAAGACTCAGAGTTAAGCAGCAACATTGGCAAATGAGATGGGCATCAAGGATGGAGGGCTCAGTGAGCCAGATCAGAATAGCGCTGCTGACTCCTAAGGAAATAAGAGCCACTTGCAGTAAAGTTCAGCTCCGTAATCAAGGCAGGCACATTCTGCAGTCCAAAACAGTACCCGCCACAAACAAAACCCTGACTCCTGCTGCTGCGGATATATTGCATCAGACATAGCTATGTGCCCCTAAAATAAAATCTGTTGAGAAGGCATACAGCAAGACATACCTATAAGGGTGAAGTTGAGACTGTTGCTGTATTTTCCACCACTGGAGATGTTATTCTCAGCTTTGCATTTGTATTCACCCACGTCACTGGCAGCGCTGATAGTCAAGTTAAATAAACCGGGGGTCAAGTCTGGCCTATATAAAGTGGATACCTTCTGACTGTGTTTAAAAAATGTGTATGTGACAGGTGGAGATCCAGAGTCTAACTGGCAAGAGAGGGTCACGTTCTGGTTCATCACGACGTTCAAAGACCCCTGAACAAGTATGAGCCTGGGATTGGACAGCATCCCTGGAAAGAAGAAACTTCTGAGTGAGTTCACTGCACCTATCATCCAAGAAACTCTCAGATTTTTCCCCAAATATGTTGAGGACCAGGCTATACTTATTTCTGTTGAAATAGGGGTTTATATTTTTTTCCACCTCCAGTAGCGGGCAAGACAACTTTGTATTGTTCAAAATCGGTATGCCAGCTTCAACCGCTTGATGAAAAATGCATGTCTTCATACAAAAGAGAGCATACACACACAAAGCCAGCAGATTTATCAAGATGAACCAACAAAAATACTTTTGAACTACAGCAGCAATGAAAATAATAGAAGTATAAAAGAAATATAAATATTATGGGCTGTTAATTGTAGGAGAAAGTAACCTTACATGCTAGTCGAGAGGTAGCTTGGGAACCTGAAAGTAAAAGCAGTATTTTATTTGTGGCCGTATGTAAACAGGCAGAATTAACCTTGTGTAAGTAGATGGAACTTCTGAATCTATCTAAGGCCGGAGCCAGACCCCCCTGAAAAAGCCGAAGGCAACAAAAGCTTCGATAAAGAGAGCGATAGTATGTAGGGACAAATGGTGGCTTGGAATCATAATGTGTCACCTATCCTGCCAAAGACAATTATCACTGGTCTTTACCAAGGTGGATGGGCCACCTATACTTAACCCAGAAAAGGAATATAATTTTATATATGTTCGATAAATAGCAGCAGGAGCCTTGACAATCTATCAAAGTAGTTTGCTTTTATGAGATCATACAAATGAATTTGTAATAAAAACTTGTTATGTCTCTTCATAGAAAATGGTAATAAACTAGTCATGACTAAGATAAATTATGACGCTTCTAGAGGGGAAAAATGTGTTTTAACAACTTAAAGCAATTTTGACTGTACATACAAGTCAGGAAAGAGACAGTTAACTTTGTATAGTAACTTGTAAACTGCCTCACTGCACAGACAGGGGCAAAAGATTTAATTTTACATGAAGGTTTGGACATTTTTAAATCCCTCCCCCATTTTTTTGTTAACAGTCAATTTCAGCACATATCCTAAAACCAAAAAAAGAGAACCTACCTTTGCCATTTGCAGTAGTTTTCTGAATCTGCTGAGATATTTGAACTAAGAGAAGAAAAGAAAGCTTTCAGATGAGAAACAAAGGTTCTTGTTTAGAGAGGTTTGTAATATGTAAGAAGTATGTCCTTGGCTTACAGTAGGAAAACAGCGGAATTGCGAGAAAAAACATTTTCTTCATACTGCCCAAGACAGCTGGTAGAGTTACACTAATGAGATCTTTGAGAAGTGGCTCTAGGGGTTGAGGAAGTCCTAAATAAGGAAACAGTGCTGATCTTTACTGATGTTTGCGTCAAGATTTTTTGTTGTATTCCACTTATATTTAGCCTATGGCAGACAAAGCAGTGGGCAGAAGAAAAAGCTGTGGAGTGAGAAACAGCAGTTTGGGACACACATTACATACAGTTGTTCTAAGATGTAGCTGACATAATCAGCAGTTTTCCATGTGAGAGCTGTATGGTAGAACCATGCTGCCATGCAGTATACAAGGCTATGTAATTTTTCTAGCACTGTTCTTATAAGGGAACGAGATCACTGATTCATATCAAACAGTCACACAACTGCTAGAGATAATGCAAGTGATCATATGGCTGAGACTAAGGGAGTAAGTGGTACTGGGGTTTTTTTAGAAGCAATGTAATTAAAAAATTGTCAAAAAAGGAAGCATATCAAATCTATAGAAGTTTTAAGATGCTAATAAATATTTATAGCTAGTCAGTTTGTCAGGGAAATATTTTGGTCAGACCTCAAATACTGAGATACAAATCTCAACACAAACTTGAGTTCAACACCACAGTAGAAACAAATCTGATGACTAGTTTGATCATCTAATCAGTAATACAAATCTACATAATTACAGCAAGTAGATGTTCTTTATTTGTCATCCTCTGGGCAAAGTAAATGTAATCTTTAGCTATACATGGGCAATGCCTTCTGAAGAACTCTAGGCTCTGCTGTATGTGAAGAAGTAACTACTCATACAGAGAATGCCTTAAAAGTGTTTTTGTGATCCTTGTCTTACTTTTTTGTCTCCAGTTTCTGAAGGTAACAAGACAAGGCCCTGCAGAGTCTGTCCTCCTCCTGTGTAATACAAAATCTCCTGCAAAACCTGGTCTGTTGCAGCATTGCAAAGTTTCCTCACGGACTTTTGTGTGCAACTTCCTTCCTCCCTCCTTGTTTGTTTTTGTTTTGTTTAATTTCTTTTAATACAAACTCCATGCTCTCCTTGCAAATGTTTCTTGGGTGGAAATGCTGACAAGTAACCACAAGACTGGAGTATTTTTTTTGCAGCTGGCAGGAGAAGAACTGGGAGTGTTTGTGCATTTCCCTGTTGCGGGAGCCCGTTCTTTGTCAGAAAACCACAAAAAAACACTGAAGATGCTCGCAGCCAAGTGCTGGAGGAGCAGCGGTGTCCCAAAAGCTGCGAAGGAGCCCACCGTCTCGCCCTCCCGGCTGGAGCAGCGGCGGCCGGCCTGGGGCAGCGGCCAGGAGGCTCCTGAGGGCTGTGGCGGGAAGCCGGGGCGCAGCAGGTGGTTTGGGTGTCTTGGCGGTGCCCCGGCTGTGGCTGCGGGTGGTGCGGGGGCCTGGGTGGCCCTCCCTTCGCCTGGGGGGCGGGCAGGGCGGCCCGGCCTGCTGTGCGAAGGCGGGAGGAGCTGCGGGCGGCCGGCTGCCTCCCACACAGCTGATGGTGGGCTGTGGTGAGGGCGTGGGGCCTTCAGCTGCTGACGGCTTCTCACTTCTGCTCTGTGAAGCCTGTGCTGCTCACCAAGAACCAAAACGCCTTATGTTTTCTAATAAGCTGATCCATTTTATGTGTGGGTAATGGCAAATTGTTCTTGTGAGCTGTGAATTTGTCCATACCTTTTAAAAAAGAAAAGTTGTCACCAGGATCTCTCATGTACGGCAGCTTCAAATGGTGTGTGTGTGCAGAGAGCTCACTTGGTTCCGTCAGGATGTGCGGCCTGGGTATCTAGGGAAGACAAGCACTGCTTCAAAGCACTGGTTTCTATTTGGGAAGTGAGGAGACCTCTTCCAGAAGCTTCTCTGTACTGGTCTGGATTCTGCCAAGCAACCCTGCTCTCTCTTCTCCCCTGGGCAGAGGTCCTATAGTTCAGTGCATCTATGTCCTCAACGTTTGTTTTGGTTTGTATTCCTTGAAATTTGAGTCTAGGGTCTGAAATAGGAGGGAATACCTTTTCTTTGACATGTCCCATCCATCCCAATTATACACGTAGGATTATGGGGAAAAAACTGCTTTTCACTTAACTGTCCAATACTTGGTCCTAGCTGTTTCATCTGCGCAAATATCTGTTTACTTTTCAACTTTTATAGTTGCTTTGCAGAGCATTGATAAAGACATTTCATATGTAAAAAGATTTTTGAACCATTATGATAGGATTTGGTAGCTGAGGCTTGCTGATGAAGTTTGTATAAAAGCCAGACTGCAATTGGTAGATAACCACTAGGGGAGTAATAACATGTACTGGTTAGAAAATGAGACTGCAGATGTAGTTCATAATGTAAATTATTAAGTTAGGTTGATATAAAGAAGCTTCCAGAAACATTTACTTGACTACTCAGTCCTGTAGAGCAAGGAAGGGCTGGTTATACTAGAATTTTGTTAAAGCATAATTCAGCAGGCTGGGTGTACACATGGGAGTTGTGCGTGCCAGTGATGCATTATTATTCTCAAGCACTACTCTTGGAATAGTGCTTTCTGCTGGTTTTTGTGGATATAATTGTGATGAGTAATCCACAGATCTGAAGGTGGATGGCATCTTTATGGCAGATTTGTAAAAGGCTTAAAGGCAGTATTTTTCTACAACATGTGCTGGAAGTTTCCCAAAATGAGCTTCATTAAATCCTGTAGTATTACTCCGAGACAAAGCGTTACTGTCTTATTTTGCCTTTCAGCAAGAACAGCATCCATATTGTCCATATGGCATCCCGTTGGCCATATTGTCAATGTGCAATGGAAAAAAGGCAAAATTAGCCCTTGGCATTACCTTTCTGTGAGGTGCTTTAACTTTGAATACTAACTAGCTCGTTAGTGTCTTGAAGAGTGTCCTGGATAGGAGTAAATGAAGTTTACTTCCATGTTGATTGTTTTTCTGGCAGAGTTGGCTGTTGACTTTGGACTAATATGATGTTGATTTGTTCAGCATGTATACGTAGAGTTTTATAGCATCAGTAAGCTACTGTGAAAGCTTGGAGATCCCTTTTTATTAGATTTACAAACTTCCTGCCTGGAACGTGGTTGTACATATAAGAACTGAATGCATTTAACAAAGAGTATGAACAGAAGTCATCCAGCCAAAACAAGTAAGTTAAAAAGTCTGAAAGGGAGATGTGTATCACTTGGTGCTGTGACAATATTCTGCCTCAAGCAAGCAGGTGGAAGAGAATAAAAGCCAAACTGAGCTTTCATTCACAGGGTCAATTCTTTGACTTGAGAATGAAAATAGTGTGAGACAGCATTCTGTAGTAAGGCTGTGAAGACTTCACACTGTATCTGTCCTATCGTAGGTTTCCAGGGAGAGTTGCATGTTTCAGCAGAATTATACAAGTTATTCCCAGTCCCAGTTTCTCATCCCGAGAGGTCCTCCATTCTGGAAGAGCGTCTGCTACAGTAGATGTCTGCAGAAGGCTTGCTAGAAATCACACTGTACTGACAGTTATGTCTGGTGATGAATTAAATTAAGCGCTTCTGTTTTGTCTGCAAAAAGGTTTCACTGATATAGCTAGAACATCATGGAACACTGTATTTTTATACTCCTACTCAAAATGGCTGTGGTGGCAAGTCTGCTGTTTATTTTAACTGCTTGGTATTTGATTGTGAGAAGATTGTTTTTCTAGAGGATAAATAAGAGTAGAAGAGGAAAGGATCTCTTCTATATGCATATCTGACATCTCTTCAAATTTCTTGCAGTGATCCTCAGGTTCTGAATGAGAATTTTAATGTAGTGAATGGTTTTCAATGAACTGCAAATTGCAAGGAACATGTCAGCAGGTGAAAGGAACTTTCGGGTACCCAATTTGATTAACATAGCAGCTCCCAAATCCCCCCAAAAAGAAATATTTTAAAATGGTATGTCTTCCCTCTGACTCTCCCCCTGCCCCCAAAAGAAAAAGAAAGAAAAAATTTTGATGAGACACCAAAAACTGGGGTTACTAATGTGTTTCTCTTGAGATAAATTCTGATATCACTGTCTGAAAAGTGTTCCAGACAAATGTGTTCAGCTAGGTTGAAAAATATGTAGTCTCTTAATCAGCCTTCTTTACAAACTCATAGATGTAATTTTAACTTTCTTCTGCTTCCTAACCTCTGATAAAAATTAACCTTTTTTTTTTTTTTTTTAAATTTGAACACTTAACATACTGAATGAAAGAAGTGTTACAGAAAAAAAAAACCAACCTGTCCTGATTTCAGCTGGGATAGAGTTAATTTTTTTTCATAGTAGCTAGTATGGGGCTGTGTTTTGGATTTATGCTGAAAACAGTGTTGATAATGTGGAGATGTTTTAGTTGTTGCTAAGTAGTGCTTACACTAGTCAAGGGCTTTTTCTGCTTCCCATGCTCTGCTGGGTACACAAGAAGCTGGGAGGGGACACAGCCGGGACAGCTGACCCCAACTGACCAAAGGGATATTCCATACCGTATAACATCACGCTCAGTATATAAAGCCCCACACTAGATACTATGAAAAAAAAATTAACTCTATCCCAGCTAAAACCAGGACACAACCCCAAAACCGACCCCCAAAAAACCCACCTGTCAGGATTATGTCTGGTTTTTAGCCCTTTTTAAACTTCTTTTTGTGTACTCTGAGGAGTATCTGCTCCTCTGTGCATCCTAACCAGAAGTTATGTGAGTAGTAGCAATGGCTGAGTGTGGACACTTGCTGCAGGTCAGGAAGCAGATAAATTCTTCCTCTTGGTTTGTGTAAAGTCTGCTGAAAGATTTTCTGTCAACTTGGATCAGCTTGTTGAGTGTCTGCCAACTGAATTTTACTTATGAAACTGATGGGGAATAATGCTTGGAGAATCATCAAGCAATACAAAAACAATAGGAATGTACAGAGAAGGAAAAATATTTCCAGAATTAATTCCCTTTCTAGCCAGAAGGTTCTGACCTTTTCTCTGGCACTGTCCATGCTCTGCGATGAATATTATTGCAGAGCTTGAGTCTGTTTTTCTGCTGCATCCAGAAATGCTGGATGTTAAGCAAAACAAGTGCAAATTCTGGTATGTTGCCCAATAAACACACTGTGTGATAGTGACACAAACTGTCATGTCTGTTTCTAAACTGAGGAACTTGTTAACCCAGTAGAAGACAGCAGTTAAAAATGTCCTTGACGTGTAGTATCAGTCACATACACTACTGGAACAGAGAAGGTTTGAGAGGTGGTAACAGAGACCATGATCATCATGTAAACCAACAAAGAGATTTCGCACCTCTGAAAAAAGGAATTTCTCTCCTTTTGTCTGAATGAATTTCTGAGGTATATGGAATTGTGTGCTACATGAAATACAAGTCAAGACTTCAGCTTCCTAGTTTTCAATGTGTCACCGTATCCGTAAGGAAATGTAAAGCCAAATAGTAACAATTAGCTCCTGTTTTATTGAAAAGAAAAACTTCAGTGTGAAAGCCTCAGTGATATTTTCTCATTATCAGCTTCCTGGTCCTTTCAGTTACTTTTCCAGATGTAATTTATATGGCTATTTGGAGGAGATGGTGGATATCAGTAATGGTAGGTTTAATTGTGAAGGGGAGAACCACTGTGAGGGAACCACAGGGTGCTTCGCTGTGGTGGCCATCTCCCAGTAGATGGTGCCATTGTGAAATGGAATTTATTCTGAGAAGCGCAAACTTTTGGCAATCTAGAGTTTCTGTACATTGTAGAACTTCTAAACTTCTGAAAAAACCTGTTCATTTCTTTAATGTTCTTTGTAAATATTCAAATCCAGGGATAAAATTAATTTTTATTCTTCTCTAGAGAGGTCTAGAGACACTTTTAAAATAAAGACAAATGATGCAAATGTCCCACATTCAAGAGAAGAAAATATGCCCCAAAAATATATGTAGAAAAAACTCAGTTCATTCTCAGTTCACCAGAGATTTGTCTAGACTTGTGAAAACAACAATGTTTGTTTTAATTCTACTATCTATGAGTATACTGAAACAGGAAGTGATAATTAAGCAAAATAGTTCACAGTTGTAAGGAAACAAAACAATTAAACAATTATACATGTCAGGGATTGAGGTATTAGAAATCAAAGCTGCTTTTCTATTCTTGATTTAGTTACTGGAAAACTTGCGTTGACTTCAGTGTAGATGGACACAGATCTCTGAATTTTTATAAATTTTTAAATGAAATTTAGAAAATTCCAGACATTTGTAGGTACACCTCAATAGCGGTTAACTGTTTTTAAAATCAGTGAACTCACACAAGAAATTATGTGGCGACTCCATTATCAGGGACAAGATTTGATGACCCCAGAATGTTGTGTTAAGAGAAATGTTTTGTCGGTAAATCAGTGAGATAGAACTTAAAGGCAACGCATGTAGGGACTTCATCTTTTCTGAAGAAAGTGAAACTCCCATCAGGAATGGGCATTTGAGACCAGGAGACAAAGGTTAGGGGCCCCAGAAGATTCACTGGAATCAGCATTTGCTCTGTGAGGAAGTAAAATGTCAGTCCTAAGGATCGGCACCGTGGTGTGCTCTTTGCTGTCATGCCAGCCAGGTGGAGAGCAAATGAAAACAAACAGCTGAAATGTGGTGTGAACTCCTAGCTTCCTTTCCTGTCATAAGGGACTGGCTGAAAACATTGTAATTGCAGAGGGAAAAATTTGAAAATCTTATTCAGCATTTTGCTCTTAGTTAGGAAAATAAGCTTTGCCTCTGATTTTAGGTAAAGCTCTGCTCAGATGACAGAGCTGATGGTTTTTAGGAAATGCCATATGTAAGCAAGCAGCAGGGGATGCAGCCAGCAGAAACAGGGATTATAAATTCCCAGATGAGCACAACTTTAATGTTTAAGGGTCCAATCCATTGGGCAGTAGATTAAATGTAATGATTCCCATAGGTTTCAAAGGGCATTGCATCAGATTATAATGACTATTCTGTCTGCTTCAGAAGGTGTGTTGCATTTTTGAGGTCAATTGTACTTTTCCCAGAAATATAATAGGGATTGAATAGAGTTCTTTACATGATGTATATTAGAATAACTTTCTGATCTTGTGATTGTCTGATCTTGTGTATTGCAGAAAAACATGTCTTGAGAGATTACAATAAGGTGACTGTTAGGAAAATATACAGGTGTATTACTGGCACAGGTACTTTTAAGTTTAGATTCTTTAATTCAATCTGATTTCCAGTTTAACAATGGAAGATGGTTTCACGCCATTCTTTTGCATTTGAAATGCTTTCCTTCCAAGTTTAATGATATTTTGACTTAAATTCCTGCAGATGAATTTAATTCTTGGATTTTGGTTAATACCAGCTAGATTTTCCTCCCCAGGGCAATGTTGAGGGTTTATCAAGGGTACGACAGTCTAATCGGCCTGTGAGATTTTATGGAACATCCTTCACTTGGGAGTGACATCTCACAACAGCCTCAGGTTTTGGCACCATTAAACCTTACTCCTGACCTAGTTCATCCTAAAAGCTGGCCTTTCCACCTCAGTCTGAAACTAGCCTGGTTCTGAACTCAGCCATATTGGATCACTCTGAAGGATATTGGCCCACACTCACTTTCTCTTTCCCTCGCTGAGGCTAAGAGGAGAGCCTTTGTCTCCTGTGGGAAAGACTGGTGTGGTTTTGCTGAGCTTTGTGTGTCCTGGTGAATTCTTTTATGGGGAAAGGGGGAAGGGAGAAATCTCCTTCCTTCCTATTTTTAGTTATCAATAGCAAAAGTTGATTTACCTTTGTTCTCCACCTGCCACATGTCCTCCTCCTCTTTTCCTTTACCTGGCTCTGGAGACCATTGTTGGCAAACAGCCAAACCATCAGTCTTTTGTTGGTGGTGTATTTCAAACAGACTGGATTAAGCAGAACAAATACTATTGCTAGTTAACCAGCTTACTACTTAGTCATTAATTGCTATGACCATTGTGCCATTCTGTACTCCCTCCCTGCAAAACAGCTAGATAGATGCTTGTTCATATGGCTGATACATTGTTAAACAGATGAGTGTTTCCCTCCTGCTTCCTTTTGCAAAATACCACACTTACGTGTATAATGCAAGCATTAAAGTACACTTATAGCTTTAAACTATT
Source organism: Morus bassanus (assembly GCA_031468815.1). Lineage (NCBI taxonomy): Eukaryota > Metazoa > Chordata > Aves > Suliformes > Sulidae > Morus > Morus bassanus. The sequence goes on along the minus strand of CM062577.1, from coordinate 5,604,352 downwards.
GTTTTTGGGGAAAAAATAGTTTTCATTGACCCCAGGAGAAAAAAAAAAAGGGTTTCATATAAACAGTGGAGCTTATGAGAACTCTAAATCTCATTTATAGACTTCTGTGAATGTATTTAGTGTTGTTTTAAACAGTGTTTTAACAAGACTGGAAAATGTCGCTAGGAGTAGAGGAAAGCGTTGACTCTGTCTACGAAGGAAAGAAACTAAGGGATTAAGAGTTGAGCACTCGATTTTCAAAAATAACTAAATCACTATCTAGGGAGTTCCAGGACACACAACTTGAGAAACGCTTTGGGACGGGCATGATTTCAACTCACTTTATGAAGCCGGTAGACTGAGTCAGTGTTGGGGCTCAAGTGGAATGACTTAAGTCTGACTTAAAAGTGGACTGCTAAACCAAGAAAGGAATATCTTGAACAACCAAAAGGTACTGAACATTGAATTCCTAAAAGTTACAGAGGAAGATTTTGCTGGAAAAATGAAATTGGTGCTTAAATCTGCCACTTCTGCATTGTCAGATTATTTAAGATTAAAAGCACAAAAAATGATCGTACTAAAGTAAGAAAAGTAGAAGAGGAGAGATAGGAACAGGAGAGTATCCCTGTAATAATCTTGCTTTCCTTGTTCTGCCCATCTCTCCCATCCCCTCCCCACTTGACTATCAAGAAACTGGTCATGGTAATGAGGTTTTGGATAATGATTACATTTTACTTTTCTTCACAACTAGTCTTTTTCAGAACAATTCCACCTAAATCAAAGCTGCTAGCTACTGATTTACTTGTGTTTAGGCTTTCTTTAGGCTTTTTACTTTCTTTAGGCTTTTGTCCATAATCAGAAAAAAACCCTCCATTTTGTTAAAGGAAGTTGAGTAATTCGGGTATTTTCAATTTTACATCAGTTCTTTACTGAGTCGCAAGCAGACATTTACACCAGTGAAAATTGAGGACAAAATGCTCAAGTAGAATGTTTTGCAACTCTTCCTCCTCTAACCACATTTGTTCAATTTCTGCTTTCAGTGTTTTGGATGCAGAACTAATCATCCCTGATTTCAGGTCAACTCTCACATTGTCAGGCTACTTATATCATTGCAAAGAATTAAACAACACAGCAAAGGTCAGAAGATCTCTTGGGGATGCCTGAATTCAAACCGTGTCAAGCTACTGGCAGATTTAACTCTTGCACCAGAGTATTCTCTATTTCAGATTGTGCCAGTGCTGCTTCAGATTTCTGCTGAGAAATGAAACTTGAAGTGGTTCCTTTCTTGTGGGGTTTAAGTTTTGTGATTTTGTGTATTTTGCACTGTCCTAACTGTGCATTTCCATGTTTTTGATATGAGAGGTCTGCCTGTCAATATTCTAGTCTAACATAAGAGTAGATATGGTTTCTGAGATAAATTCATTGTGCACCCTACAGTAAAGCTGTTCTTTACCACAGCAAAGATGAAAGACCTAGAAATGGAGGTGAAGGGGAAAAATGAATAATTATGTACATCTATTGTCTGAAAGACTTATACATGTCAGAATGAAGGGAAATATTTGCTCAAGGATTTGCTGAGGTCAAATGGCGAAGGTAATTTGTGTTTGTAAATGGTTAATTGTGACTTAAAAATACCCGTATTGACAGGAATTGCAGGATAAATGTCATTGGAACTTCTTGTTTTCTTAATACACCTTAAGAAATTAAACAAAGCAAATGCATTTGGTGGCGCCCTCAGGAAAAGTCCAGTCACTTCCTGAACAGTTATCTGCCTGTGAGCAGCAGATAGATTCTCATTGTTTGCCATTTCCAGTTTCCAGTAATGGGAACGATTACTTGATCTAGCCAGTTTCTGTTGAAGATCTGGGAAAACTTAAAAATTTTAATGGCAAAATTGTATCTGTTTCCATAAAACAACAACAGAAAAAAACATAACCTGTTTTTGGTACCTGGAGGCATCACCTCTGATGATGAATATTGTTTTATTTTGGAATTAAGTGTCTGTCCTTCAGGAACGAGATGTATCTTGCTCTTCTGGTGATTTTCTTGCAGTGTAAGTTCGATAACTAAATATCTGGGTGGGTACATGTGTTTCTGGTTTGTTTGGGGTTTGTTGGGGCTTTTTATTGTTTCCTGTTACTGTCTCTCAATTTGTAAGCTTTGAAAATAACACTTTTTTTCATTTTTTTTCCAGGTTCAGAACTTTACACTGAGGAGAGAGGTAGGTAATGATAGGGTTTTTTCACATACAAATTTAAAATAAGTAATTTAACTAATTCCTCAGCTGGTGTGCATCCCTAACAGAGTTTATCTGGATTTGCTGTACTATAGCTCAGCATGAAATTTGGCCACGTAAAAAAGAAAAAAAAAAAAGTATTCCTTGGTGGTGTTTCTTGGTGTAGTGTTTAAATGAGAGATATGCTGCTCATACTTTAATAAATGTTTTGGTGAAATCTTTCCTAGAATAATTTGCTTTACTGAGGCATACAAGAGAAGAGATGGGAGAGGAAATCTAATTACTAGCATTTTGGTTTGGTCTTTAAAAAACCCTCTCGTGTACAAGCAAGGAGGTAGGATAAAATTCTAGAATATAAGTTAAGGGCACTCTCTCTTGCTCTTTTTCTTGCAAAAGAAAAGACTACATTTGAGCAGAATGCAGAACTCGTGTTCTGAAGTGAATGCATTTACTTTTTACATTATCATTTTGCTGACTTCCAGCACATACGCTCTGCATGTTTCCTTTTTCCATCACTAGGGAGAAATGTTTGCTTCTTGATGTCATGTAGTCTATTCACATGCAAAAAAAGTTACAATTTTTGCATTGGTTTTATGCCCAAAACTCTCTCTATCAAGGACAATTTATAAATAGCTGGTAAGTGTACGTGGCAAGGGACTTCTTTAGATGCAGGAAAGTTTTCCTGTTCTAGTAGCAAATTTCTAATACAAATCCTGGCCAAAATGGGCATACCCAAAAGCTGTAAGTTCTAAAGGAAGGGAAAGTGAATGAACTCATAAATCTTTCTCTATACTTGTTCATCTAGCTGTGTGAATAAAAATATTAATGATACCAGGATTCTAATAATTATAAAATTTTAAGCTACAAATTGTTTATCATTGCTGTGATTATAAACACGGAAGCACTATATATATATATAAATGCTATTATAAACTTTATTTCTTAAAGTGCTTATCAATTTTTAATTTTTTAATAGGAATATTCAGTATATTTTTTCAGGGACTAGCATATCTAAATTCTAAATTAATTAAAAGCATTGCTTCTGCATTTGATTCTGTATTTGAATTAACCAGAGTATGATTGCTAAGGACTCTTGAGAGTACGATTGCTGGACTGCCGACAATGTAAAGTTAGGCATGTATACATTTGGTTGCAGAACTTTAACCCAAGTAGCTTCTGTTATGCTCTAGTTATCCTAAACTAGAGATTTAAGATTATCCCGAGCTTGTGAGTTACATATTTAAAGTGGAATTTGCTGAATGACGTAACCAAAAACATTCCTTTCAGATAAAAAATACTGGGATAACTCCAGGGATTTCTGCTAATTGGGGATGAATTGGCTTGGGGTTTAATACAACTCTAAGCAGGGTTTTACTGTCATTTTTCAGTTTATTCAGACAAGTATAAATACAAAATTTTGTTCACCTCTCAGATCTCCTACCAATTAGAGTTGAAGACAACAAGCCATGAGAAATAAGGAAAACCAAGAAGTACATTGTCCTCTTCTTCTAGGGAATTCAGTAGATTTGGCCATGAGCATGGCCAAATCAATGATTCTTTCAGTCCCCCAAGGCAAAGACGGAGCAGATGGACAGTGTGTGCTGTGATAATCAGTAGTTGCCTCTAGTATGTCTGTGCAGTGGAAGGTGAAGCTGCTACCACTGTCTACATCTGTGAGATCTGACTACAAAAATTATAACACCTGGTACTAGGGTACAATGAATTAATTTTTGTGATTAAAATGAAGCTGCTTGAGATAACAGCATTATATTGGACTAATTGAAAATAAATATGACTCTCTCTTTATTTTTTCCATCAAGTTTTTACTTTCAACACAGTTGAAATCAAGGTTCAGCCATCTGTCAAAGTAAAGAATGGAGCTCCTATGTCAATTGTCTGCCATGCTGATATTAGCAAAAGTACCGATTTCCAGCTGAAGCATAATTTTACAATTTTTAAGGACGGCAAGCTTGTGTTCATGAGAGTATCAGACAAAGGAGATGTACAATATAAAATATCTATGGCTAGATCTTCAGATACAGGAGACTATGAATGTACTGTGGAAGCAGGCGGAAAGGTGAAATCTAGTAACTCCTTACATGTTTGGGTAACAGGTGAGTGCTCCTTCAAACATGGCGGTTTTCTCAGATACAAAAAGAGAACAGCCTTCCAGGGGAAGTAATAATAGTCAGTGCTAAATAAGATAACTTGCGAAGTGTTTTTTATCCATAGACATCACAGTACTTTGCAAGAGTTTATTACTAAATCCTAATGTTAAGGCACAGAAATGAAATCACGATCTCAAGGCTACGTGGCAGATCAGTAATAGTCAGGAATACAATCTGTGCCTCCTGTGCCACCACCCCCTCTGTCCTGAGCCTTTGTTCCCTAGACTAGAGAAAGTTATTTGTGAAAGCTTGTGCCTACAGATCATAAACATGATGGGGAGCAGGTAGATTACCAGAAAAGCTGGAAATAATATTTAGAGATTCTCACCTTGTGACAGCGATTGCCAAAGCTAGTATCAACTGTGGACTATTGTAGACAATGTTATATCAGTCTTGTTCTTTCATCTTTTATGAGAACAGGGGCCACCTCCATCTATACTCTTTCTAGCCATGTGTTCTTGCCTGCAAGTGATGTTTTTCCCCTTGGAAAATCAACTTGGAAAGAATTCGTTCAGCATTAAGTAGTTACAGGGTTGTGCAGGGCCTGTAATTTTTCTTCAGAGGCCTGCACCTCTAGGTACAGAAGTTGGGATGGCATTTAGTTTTTTCACTTGCTTATTTCTGAGTGGCAATAGGAAACACTGAGGAGGAGGTGGTCTTACCTTCAAAATAACAAGTTTCATACTTCACACATTGCATCAAGACTGTGTTACGCTTTCGAGGGACATTTTGTCCTTCTGAAGGTGCCTTGGCATACACTGAGACATCAAAGGAACTGTCTTCAAAAGCTCAGTTCTTGCAAAATATTTGCATCTTTTCATAAGCATAAATCACTACCGTAGTCATCAGAGATAGTGTTTATTTCAGGATTATGAAATGTTCTATTTCTTGTCTTGTTTTCTGTTTTGAGGAATGACCAAGCCAATCCTGACTGCTGAGAAAAGAGAAGTTTTAGAGGGTGAAGTTGTGAAATTACGTTGTGAGCTGCCAGAAGAAGAACCTCCTTTATATTTCCTTTTCCGGAAGATAAAGATGAATTCAACACCTAAAGAAAAACATGTATTTGAACCATACAGAAATTTTTCTGTAGTAGAATTTTCTGTTGAAGAGGGAGATAATATTTTACAATTTGATTGCTTTGGTAGGAGAAATGTAAAACTCGAATATGAAATCACAGAAGCCAGCAACAAAACACTTGTTACCGTCAGGGGTAAGTTGCTTAGCTTTTCTTTTTACATTTCTTTGCATGCTATAATTAAAAAGTTGGGTCATGCGTTTATATGTATTCTCTTGCAGAACCATTTATAAAGCCTACTCTGAATGCCAAGCCCTCAAGTAATATTACAGAAGGAGACAGAATACAGTTTGAGTGCTCAACTGTGGTAGCCCGAATGCGTGACATTGAAATCATACTCCAGAAAAACAAAACAATACTGAACAGTGTACGAGATGAGAAAATTTTGAAATATGCTGCAGTAGCTACTCTAGAGGACAGTGGTGAATACATGTGTAAGGTGGAGCAAGGGAGAGCATCTAAAATCACCAAACTGAATGTTGTTGTGTCAGGTAACACCTCTGTTCATCTTAGATTTTACTAAATGGATTCATATTTAAATTTAAATTTGGTAGAACTGAAGATCCAAGTGTAACCTCCAGATCCAAGTGTAAATTTTCCCTAAGTTAAAGGCTGTCTGGATTTAGGTTTCAGTTTCTGATTTTTGCTTGCTAATACTGTCCAACTAAAATAATACTCTCAAATAACACATGAGAAGTGGTTTCAAGTGATTGCTAAGTTTCTGTTTTCCCTGAAAATATAATATTGAAATAACATGATTGTTTTTTTCCCTGATTGTATACTTTAAGTATGTCCTTCATTCTGTATACTTTGAGATAGGTAGTCATATTTTTTTAGGCTCAATTTGAATGAATTTGTTCTGTTTTTATCTTGCAGAGTTATTCCCCCAGCCAATATTGGCTGCTTCTATGAGTACACTGGATGAAAATAAAGAATTAACTTTGAGTTGCAGCATTAGTGGTTTTCGGAAAGCTAACTTCTCTATATTACGGAAAAATTCAAATGGAGACATCTATTTGAAAAATTCTAGAAACTTAACAATGCGAGTTAATGTGAATGATACTGGATCCTATATCTGTAAAGCTGAAGTAAAAGGAATAGTCAAGGAGAGCAAACCTGTAGGGATAAATGTTTATGGTGAGTTGATATAGAGGCTTAGAACCTGATGGTAGGGGGAAAAAATCAAAACCATAAGTTTATAAATAAGCACATCTGTTTACAGAGTCAGTCTCTAGTCCATGAACTAGCAGGGTGTCTGTTAGTTCTTGCAATATTAATTTATGTGAGATGTGCTTGTCTTCTTTAGCTTTAGAGGATTTGGCCTATCTAATCAAGTCAGACTTTTCCAGGGCTGGCCCTAGGAGAAGGGAGTAAGCATGTCTTCCTTCTGTTCCCTTGATTCTGCTAGGTGCCAAATAAACTCCCATTCATTACCATTTGCAGGAGCTGGTAATGTTCTGCAAACCTTTCACTCATCAGTTTGATCTGAAACTGTCAGTGTCTGCCTTGGATCGCTCCCCCTGACTCTCTCCAGGCAGAAAGCTATGACAGCCAGAGGTCACTGGATAGCTCTACTCCAGAAAAGCCAAGTTTTTTGCTATCGATACAACCCCCTCACCAGCACACTAATTTTAAACACCCTAGTTTCCTTCCCTCTCATGGAACAAGCACAGCTGGTTCTGAAGTCTGTAAAGAGGGATTAACTGGGTTGTGACTCACTGTGCTGCAGAAACAGAGGTTCCTGATTAGGTGCTGCAGGATCCTTCTCAGGTAATACGTACAATGGTACTTGCATATGTTTTTCCTCTACAGACTTACTCCTTGGGTCAGAGCTAGTTCTGGAGTTTGGATGATCCACAGCTGTGTCATTGATCCTTTTTTTGTTTTCATTTACATTCTCCTTGTATGCTATTTTAGTTTAAGTCACATACGTTCTATTATCTATGGTTTTGTTTTGTTCAGCTCAACCCCTGCTTCCATTCTATCAATGAGGAAGAGCTTCCCAGTATGGCTCTGTGTGCAAAGTAGCTAAATATTGTGTATGTTTTCTGTAAAATAATATTGTATGTTTCAGCCTTATGCAGTGTAATTTGCAACAATTTATTCTTTTATTCCTCTTTTAGCTCCAGTCTCCAAGCCAACTCTTTCTGTTGTCAGTGGTTTACCGGAGGTGGTGTTAGGGAAGCCTCTATGGTTAATCTGCCGTTCAGTGATGGGAACACCGCCAATAGCATTCACATTCTACAAAGGAAATGAAGTTAAGAAAACAGTAATTAATGACACGTATGCTACATTCATGGATGAAAATATTGGACAAAATGACGAAAGAGGATACAAATGTGATGCTAGAAATAATCACTCCACTGGTAGAAAAACTAGCAATATTCTAAACATCACAGTAATAGGTAAGTCTGTTTAATTCTTCTTCTTGACTAATGTCATATTTAGATTGTTGAAACTGTAGCAGCAAATGACAGACTAAGCAAAATGAATGTGAAATGTTTACAAATTTTTGCTCACAAATAAAAATAGTTGGAGATCTGTATCACAGACTATTTGTCACTAAAGTAAAAATCCTGGTAGTAATCTGAATCAACTACAATTGAGTTTATTTTAATATTAAAAACAGATCTGACTTGAAATCTTACAAAAGCTGTTTTAATAAAATTAATGATTAAAAATTTCAGGACCAGATCCATTTTCTTCATGTTGGATTTTCATAAGACTGGATTAAATGTATACATAATGATATTGGAGTTACCTATGATTTTACTCACTAAAATAATTGAGCTAGCTAGATTCCTGTAATGTAAATCTGCACTTTTAATAATCCCTCTAAATACCTCTGTTATTATTTGCAGTTTTCAGAGGCACTGAGCATAAGTTCTACACTAGAAGCTGCAGTTGCGAGTAGCTCTGAAAGTCAGTCTATTCTTATGCCTTATTAGCAACTAGGAGTTACTGTTTATGAGCAAAGTCTCTGATCTACAGATATGTGTGAAGTAGAAAGGGAAAATTCCTCTGACCATGAGGGAAGTTGATAGTTGAAGCTTTAAAAAGATGATGAATTGGAAGTCCACAGAAGAAAGCATGATGTCTGATATACACTGGCAATCTTAGCAGTACTCCAAGAAAAGGAATGCAAGTGAAACAGCTGTGATTTGCAAGCGTGCTATTGGCAGATATGAAGAGAAACCAAAACAAATAATAATTCTGTAGCAGGCCATGTAAGACCGGTGTCAGGACTGGTAACTCTTAAAACATGTGCATGTGGTTTTCACTGCCATTATGCATATAAGGGAATGTCTTGTCTTGGTAGGATTTTTTTAACTAATATACTGTGCTTCTGTAGATTTGTTTGGTGCAGTCCTCAGAGCAGATGGTAGTGACATTTCATGTGACAGTTCCTGGTTTAGATCCTAGTGGTTCAAAGATTTGACTCAGAAAATTCTGTCACTGATTTAAATATGTTCTGACCCCATCACAAGTAGTTCCCTGTGTGCCCAAAGCACTTACTTGTTAACAGTAGGTTTTGCTATAGGCCTTAAGGAAGTTTCTTGGGTGTCCTGTACCCAAAATATGGATTGTACCTTGAATTTAATTTGAAAATCTAAGATAAATAATTGTAGAGAACAGAGAAGCTGTTTGAGGAGGCATCCTGAAGCCTTCTGCACTAGATGAAGGTCCCTAACAGTTGCAGGCTTCATGTTGACAGATACTATCTTGTTGAGGTTCATCTTTAATAGTGGATGAGGTAAGTAGAAATAATAGTCTCCTACCCAAGTGGAAATAAAAGCACTGATTGTGGCTGCTGCTCCCAGAGAACCTAGGACTATTCTTAATCTACAGATGCAACCAACTGATAGTAGGTATTGACATTTTATTAAAAGAAATAATAATTTGCCTGTTACATCTTCAACATGTTTGCTGAGTAGTGTCACCTGCCTTACTTGGTTCAGAGCTGGTCTGTTTTGCCAGTCTCATGTTCTCAAAAAAATTGACTATTCTGGTAGTGGTTTGGCAATATGTGGTGAAAGATAAGTAGAGCTGTGTATCCTATGCATGTTGTTGGCCCTTATGGCGATGTCATTTGACCAGATAGTAACCACATACGGCTACTGGAAAAAACAAAGTTCTTCGGGACTGTAAGGGAATTGGTGATGGCAGATCCACTTGTGGAGCCATTTTAACCCATATCCTTGGCTCCTTGCTACTCTTGAATGTATCAGCAGTAGATTTAGCTAACCTGATTACAGCAAAGTAGTCCAGGACCGGAGCACAAGTCTATCCTTGACCTATTGAAAAGAAGAGAGAATCTTTCTCTACCAAGGAGTTTTCAGTTTTGTGTCCCAGTTTGAACCCAAATTGTACTGGTTTTAATGAGATAAACTTGTGGTTAACAGGCTGGTTTCTTTCTGAGTTTTGACATTGAGTTGTATATGACTAGAACAGATACATCCAGAATTGTTGCATTTCTTCTGAGTCAACTGGATTTTTGCACAGCTGAAGGACATGCTCTCCACTCTCTGAGCCCCCAAACAGGTCTTTTAATACAGTATTTGCATTTGCCTAGACTATAGAAGTAGGACTGCACCTTAAGTTCATCAGTTCCACCAGGATATCCTTTGCTAATACTAGAGAAAAACTGAATGATAAAACTGCAAAGAGATTTATCCAGTGAGATTTAAAGTCAAGGTAATTTGAAATAACAAGTAACAAATACAAAGCATAATCTTAGTTCATTAACAGTTGGGTATCTATTTGCTGGGACTAGTGTATCCCAGCTGTTAGAGCTGTGGTTCAGGATATATTGTGACACTGTTTGGAAGTTCTGAATAGAAAGCCACATTTTGGAGCCTGGTGAGCCAATCTTCTGCAGTCCATCACTCCTGAGGTGGTACCTTCGAGTTCTCTGTATTCTGTCCTTTCTGTGTGTACCAGATCTGAAAAAAGACTTATGTTTTATAGAGCAATCCTCTCTATTATGGGATCAGTCATAGTAACACACATCTTATATCTAAATCTGTTTCCTGCTTCCTATCTGATACAAATACAGCTTTCATGACTAGCATCTTTTCGTATCAGATTTGGTTTCCTCCTTCCGCTTCTGTACCAATGTTGCCTTAGTGACTCCTCAGTTACATCTGCTTTGTGTTATCTATGACCCTGCCCCAAACACATTTATAATATTTCCAGAGAAATTGTATTTAGTGATTTTAGCAAAACAGATGCTTCATATCCCAAACATCTTGTGAAGCTACGAACATTCTACATGCCTTGCATCACAGAATGTATGTACGTTTTTTCCCCATGTAATTATAAGTGCTGATGCTCATCTGCTTCTACGCTAGCTCTGTATATGCTAATATACTTAATTTGTGAAACAGCAAACTTAAAAACTGTATTTTGGCTATGCATATTCTTACAACTTGTTCAAATGCAAACGAACATCTCTCGTTGTGTTTGCTGTATTCTGTAACCATTAGAATTTGGGACTTGCTGATGCCCTTGAAGAACTTGATCCATTATCTGCTGATATTCACTATGGTATATTAAATGTTACAAGAAAAATATAATATAGTTAGCATAAAATTGCATAACTCTACATAACTGTGAAAGCATAGCTACATAAATTGAACTATAATTATTTACACTATTGAACTGCTGAGTGTATTATTTCTGAAAATTAAATAATTTGTGGGTTGGGGCATGAGGGGCATCCAAAGAAGTTTAAGAAAAGAGGCTGACTGACTTCTGTGGAATGGATATAGTTTCCTCTGTGTCTGCTTTGTTTGTTTATAGTGCCCTTTCTATTTATGGGTGTACGAAAATATTTACTAGAGGATGCTGTCTGGCAGAGACTGTTCAGAAAGATGAATACTGTGCATTCAGTCTCTGTTTAACTAAGCATTAAAGCAAGTATTTCTACAATACAATATTTTATCATCGAAGTTATTTCTAATAGTGCTAATATTTGTTTTCTTTGCACCTTCCTCTCTAGTACCAATCGTGAATGCCAGCTTGGGCAGTGTTCCCTATGGAGAAGTGGAAAATGGCAGAGACACTGCTTTTCTCTGCTCTGTGAAAGGAGGATCTTGGCCAATCCACTTCAGGATTTTTAAAAAAACTGATCATGAAGTTCTTGTATATGAAAAAAGTGAAAACGCATCCAGCATCTTGTGGCACAAGGGTGCAGTGAGCAGGCAGGACACGGGGACATATTACTGCATAGCTTCTAATCGAGCTAATGTGGATGTGAAAAGCCATCCAATAACCATCACTGGTAAGCTAACTTTTATGATAAGCTGCATACTATGTCATCATGACAGGTGAGGTCATGTTATCTGGGATGTTACTAAGTATAACTCCCTTACTTGTTTTTGTTCCACCATTGTCAGAAGTTAAACAGAGAGATCCATTTATAAACAGAGATCATCTAAACTTACATAGAAACGTTTAAGGGATGCTCAAAAGCCAAAGGAGCCAGATGCAATCTAAAAGCAACCCATTGTTGTACTGAGTTTTCGGTCACGAAGGGGAGGCTCACTAGTGAACTTTGCATGCAAGTCTCCTTAAAGTTCTTCCCCAGTGTGTAAGAAGGCCAATTTGTAGCAAAATGGAAGGTCAGGAACTGCAGAAGATGTTAATGATGACCTGTCACTGTACATACTCTCTTAAACATGTGTTTCTTATTTCCAGTCATCTTAGCGGCTTGGCAGAAAGGAGTCATTGCTGCATTTGTCCTAATAACTATTGCAGGAGCAGTAACTCTCACTTTATGGTGGTTTTTGTGTAAGAAGAAAAAGGGTAAGGAATGGTTCCCTTCTATTTGTTTGGTGACAAATGTATTACAGTTAAACTTGCATTTGTTTCAGGAGCAAAGGCTTGTGGGGGTGAGGCTTCGGGAGATGGGTAAATACAATTTTAAAAAACTAAAAATCTACTTGAAAATGCCAGGTGGCCCAAATTAAGCTGCAAGTGTGCTGAAGCTTTCCAGGTATATTGGGCAGAATGGAAACATCTAACTAATGCTGCTGGGAAGGCACTAGTGAAGCAAAGGTTATTGGAGAGAAGCCAGAATCGCACTGTTCTGATACAGTCCTAAGTCTGAAATTCAGTCCCGTTCAATGCAGAGGTAGACAGGGCCTGAGGAGTTTTCTGATCCCTTATAGAGCTATGACAATTTGATTTGGGGTTCTAACTCAGGTGTAATTGAGGTACTGTTCTAGTCCTCATGAAACAAATTTAAGATTATTAGGTTGTGGGGTTGCATTTTTTTCTCCCCACACTGTAATGCAATTTCACTTGGGGATTTGTCTTTTATCATTAAGGTATTCTTTCAGATCTTGTTCTTTCAGAAATCTGTTTTATCCTGTGATATGCAGTACATTGCAAAATATTTGGGAAAAATTGGAGTATCTGCATGTCCCAGACTGCTTACATTGTCCAGGCTAAAATCTGGGGTTTCACATCTTAGGTTCTCTGTGAAAGAGACATTTAAGGGACCTGGGTGATAAACAGGATGTAAGACACTAGGTAATTAATTTTGTGATAGCCAAGAGAACTTATTCTGACTTGGGTAGATAATCACTATATTTTTTTATTGATTTTATTTTTAAATTCTTCTACTTGTGCAATCTATTAATTAATGCTTTTATTTTTCTCTGTCAAGCTAAAGGACCATCCATGGAGATGTCTGGGTAAGATGGCTTGCTTTATGGTAATGGTGAAGTATTTCTGTTTAAAGGGCTGGAGGCCTCCCACCATATGTATATAGTTTATTATGGCACACACCTGCAGACAATAGATGGTTATGCTTCATGTACCACCTGCTTACACAACAACAGGATGAGGAAATACTCTAAAAATAGAAGAAAAAGGCCAGCTAAGAGATACAGAAGAATGTCAGGCCCGCATTTGAATGCATTTAGATATGGCATTAAAAACACAGATGTCTTAAAGAAGAGTAATGCAAGAGGGAACATTTTTGACCTTAAAGTTTATTTGTGCTTCTCTTAAAGACAAAGGCAAAATTTTCATTAGCTTTAATAGTTAAGACTGTGTGGTAGTCAGCATAGACAATGACTGATCTTTGCACATCATCATGTTGTTTTTATTGACTGGGTTTGGATAATTACGTCAACTGTTATTGGTTTGCTTTTCAGTTCTGCCTTGGCTACAAACTCGACAAGTGAAAAACTGACAAGACAGCACAATGATGGAGACTACTATTCAGGTAGGATATTTTGCTGTAAGACTATTAGTGAGTTGGCTTAATTAAACATTTATTTAAAGTTTTGGACTTACACGGTTGTTGTTTGGATAGTGCCTAGTGTTTTGCGAATACAGAGGAATACCAATAACATTATCCCAAGTATCTTGTATCATTTTGTCTTTGTACAGTTTTTTTATGAGCACGTGTTATACAGAGATTGGTTTATGTCTGCTCAGACACTTCTACCAGGCAGTCAGTTAACAATATTACAGATGGACAAATCATGGTAAAAGAAAATTACATTCTGTTTTTGACAGTTTTGACACAGCTGCAAGAAAATGATTTTAGAGAGGAAACTTGAGTTGTGGCACATGATCCTGTGATGTGGCCACAGTATAACGATGTTAACTTGACATAACAGGGCATCTTTCACTCCAGGATCTCAATGCACTTTACAAAGATAGGTGGACATGCTGTTTAGTGCACCTGATGTAAACAAACTTAGCCCTTGGGTGTTTTTTAGCTGATCATTTAAAAAGCCACATTCTTCCCACCTGTGTTACATGAATGTCTTAGGTGTGAATCTAAAAGTAGAATTTCTCATATGTAAATAAACATAATGACAATAGGAGTTGCAGCTGTGTAACTCATTTATTTGATTGGCTATAATAAATATTGTGTCAGCTCAACTTTTGCTTTAATATTTTAGGATCAGGTTACATTGAAGATAGTGAAAATCACATGAAATCAACAGATGAGAGTAAAGGTAATCTCATACTTAAACAACAGATTTTAAAATTATTTTATGATTGAAAGTTGTGATGTTTTCTAATGGTAGGAATCAGGATTTGATAGGTCCAGTCCTTTCCTTTTTCTCTTTGATAGTGAGGAAGACTCTTTCCTTTGCTGAGCTTAGTTCTTTTTCCTTACATGCAAAATGACAATGATAGGACCCATTTACCAACTGCATTATGAAGCGTAATTAGTTGTGCTGGATTCCAGGCCATCTAATGAATGATGGTATAAAAATACAACTTAGACTCAAAATTTTAAGTTCTATACAACAAATATTCAGAATTTTTTTTTTTAAAATCTTTTCTACAGACTTTTTCTTTTACTTCTCTGTCCTTTCTTCATTTGTGCAGATCTTGAAATATTTAAGTGTTAAACCTAAAAATAATCTGCTATGAAATCTGAATAAAAATAACTTGCCAAATACCTTAAGACACCATGTTGGGGGGGTGAGAGAGAGAGGGAGGGAGAGAGAGAGATTCATTAAAACATGTCATCAAGTACTGCATCATCTAGCACATAGTATTCTTCAAGACTGGTGGTTTTAAGATATTTAGTCAAAGAAAAGTACTTAAATATGTGGGTATTGCCATCTGAAAGCATACGTTGTCCCATATATTTTTGTTTTATATTGATGTGAAAGTATTCTCATGGGTTAGATGCAATTTCAGATGGCTTATAGTACATTTTGACTTGGTTGTCTATTGGACCATGAGTTGAAAGATAGTTGGAAAGGCATCTAGGGTAACTAAAGATCAAAGTTAAGCTAAAATTAATCCAGAGCATGGAACTAGACTCCTGCATAAGCCTGTATGCAACATTGGTGGCAGGAATTTCTAATCGATAATTCTTTGATGCAGTTCTCAGTGTGCAGGGCAGCATTGTACCGCAAAACTGAGAGAAGGGTGTTGCACTAAGTTAATTTCACAGGAAAACTTGGAAACAACCTTGGAAACTCCAGCCTAATAACTCTTGTCTCTTCCGTTGTATTCTACCTGTTTCAGATGAAATGGGCTCTGGTCTAACGATCTGCATGTGTACCAGAAAGAAATGGGTTCAATCCTTACCTACTGAGGATTTGACAGCTTCTTTAAAACCAATTAGTCTATTGCAGATCTCTCTACCAGATGTGAAAAATAAGTCTATTATTCATATACCTCTAAAAATAACAGTATTTGTTCTGCATTTTTGTGGCAATAGCTTTTACTTCAGCAAGCAAAAGGAAAGAGCTTATACTTGGTGCATGGAAGTTATTCCACTGTGTCCTGAATAAGTCAGATTAGAATTAGAGAGACATTCTCATGCAAAACAAACATACGGACAGCAGAAACATAGGAACATAAGGCTGTATTGATAATTCAGAATCACTGCTAGTGTAGAAAGCATGTCATTTAAACTTTGTTATTAACTAATATGCCACCTTAAACACCGTTTTTGTTTTGTTCAGTTTTTTTTTTTCCTTCTCTCACCAATGCTATTGGAAGGCTGCTCCAAAACTTTGCTGTTCTAATAATTATATCTTTCTCTAATTTCTATTCTAAAAAATCCACAAGCAGTTCTGCAAGACTGCAGTCTGGATGACTGTTGTGGTTCCTTCCAACTTTCACAGAAATCTAGTAGAAAACTATCTCCACCCTAAGGAAAAGGCAGAATAGAAAGCAACAGCTGTTTCTTGTGTCTTTGTATCCAGGTAGCCAGTACTTGTCAGCCAGCAGTCTAATAATTGTCAGGCTTTCTGTGGGCCTTGCGGCAGAGAAGCATTTTGAGGAGGAAGATGGGTTGCCATTGTAGATCTTCTATGGAGAGCTTGAAGGGCAACAAGAGTAAAGTGCTGAAATTGCTTATTGGCAAAGCAGAAATTGAGAGTATGAGAGGTGATGAGGGAGACCATGAAAGACTTAAAGAAGACTTTAAATGTGAGGACAGTGGAGAATGGGAAGTGTCCTGCCATAGCAGCCATAGAAAAGGAGGAAAAAGTAAAGGCAGGGAGAGAAGTAGAAGAGAGAGGAGCTGGAGCAGGAATATGGGAGAATCTCAGATAATTCCCTGCTCCATTTGTGTTGTGCCACTTTTGAAGGTGTTAAATTGAAAGTAAGAGTTTTAGGCATAATTTGCATGTCCCACAGTTTCAGAAATCCAGCTTGAGTTGGTCTACTGCCTTTCAGATTGGGATGACCCTTAGGAATGGGTTGGCTTTACAACTGTTAGCAAAGTAACTCACATCTGCCATAAGTAGGGCCTGATCCTGCACTGATCAAAGTCAATGAGGACTTGTCCATTAATTTCAGTGGCAGCAGGATCAGGCCCACAGCTCAAACGAAGCATGCAGTCCTACAAAGACACATCTTCTTGATATTTTTGGGGCAGGACCTGACCTCGAGAGTGCTGAGGTGGAGTACACTGAAGTTGAAGTATCAACGCTTGATCCTCACAGAGGTAATAAACTGTCTGGCCTCTCTGGTTACGTTTTGGGAGCAATTCTGGGCATGTTGCTGCTCCCTGACACTGGTCTGATATTGGCACCTGTGAATGTAAGAGCAGGTTGTGTTTTGTGTGCATGACAGTTTCTTGCCAGTAGTGCTCCTTAATCTAGATGATGATGTGGCAAGCATGCTGTCATTCATTGCAGCCCTTCTTCCCCTGGGATCCTCTCATGCACTTGACCTTCCCATCCACATGAGGTTTGTGCAGAGCAGGGCTCCCACCTGGAGCTGTGGCTCTGAGCAGAAGGCAGCCTGCTGTGAATCTTCATGTTATAGAGTCCAAATTCACTGAGAGCCATTTGAGGCTAGCCACAGGGTAGGATAATGGAGAGAACAGAAAGCAGTGGAATTTCCTCCTTTATAAAGGAAGTGGTTGAAGGGTCAAAGCTGTAATTCATTTGTAATAGAGAAGGAAGAGAGACCAGCGTAGATTTAGCCTCTCAGTCTAGAGAGGCCTGGAGACCATCCTGGATTTTGTGGCACATTAAATGGAGAAATGAGAATATTGATGCCCAGATAACTTTGGCCTCCTACCTGTAGTTCTATGCTAACAGTAACCAGACCTCATAGCATGAGGCTAAGGTACATGTCTCTGCAACCTTGAAGGAGAAATATCCACTGAAATTTATTCTCAACACCCAAATGCACACTTCAATCATTTTGTGTCATCTGGAGAACTGGGATATCATTATGCCCTTGTGTTTAAAGCTCTTAAATCTTTCAGAAATTTACAAAAGTTTCAAGTAGCTAAGAGTGAATAAAACCCATGAGAGACATTTATGCTATGCTCTAGCTTCTTTGCTTTAGCTGAATGAGAAGCAGACTGAGGAAGAAATGAATCAATTTGCTTTTTCCTGGTAGGAAGGACCACTCACTTATTTCAGAGACCAAAGACGTGATTATTTATTTAGTAATGCAGATGTTTGGGCAAAAGTGCTCACTCTTAAAGCTTGGCCGCAAAGCTCTCTCAGAACAGCCAGTCTTCCTATTCTTCCTCTCTTTTAACTTGCTGGTATCATTCATCACAGAGCTTTCCCCTGTGTTCTAAGCATGCTATTTATCCACCTCTGCTTAATTCTGCACTGAGATACCATAGTTGTTGTACTCTTTTTCAGAGTAGGGCTAATACTTAATTGTTCCAACTGTTCTGAGCATGCGCTACACAATACATTGGTGTAGAATGGTAAAGATATGCTAGTGCATGATTACTTAAATTAAAAGCCCTATTAAATGCAAGATCAGCATCTCTAAAAATAGCCTTTTCATCCCATTCCTGATATATAACACTATTCCAGTATACCAGACTGAATAATAAGATAGTATCCACGCTATGTAGACCAAACCTCATTAAACTGCAAACTGCAAAATAATGTTTAAAAGATAGTCTGTAAATGAGATCAGATTATTTTAACTGAATGCTGTCTCATGTTACAGACCTATGTATGACATACAGAACACTCACTGGTTCTATAAGACTGAACTGTGCTTCAAGTATATTGAGATATGATAGGTCCCTATCTATTTCTTTTGTTGCACCCAAGACACAAGTGAATGCTTAGCAGATGCATGCTTTGGTTACGTAAATGGCAACTGCACTGCAAGTATTTAATGTGTTAATCTTTCAGGGCATCTTGAGGATGCTGCTTAAATGGAAGGAGTTGTATGAAACCAAGCTGCCAGATTAATTCTTTCAGCTCTGCTGCACTGCCTATCACAATGAGAACAGGATGAGACTTATTCTTGGGAAAAGAGAAGCAAAGCCAAGTTTCTTTATATACCCTTGTAATAATTATGTACACCCACAAAAATAATTCAGCCATAGGGCTGCCACCGATACTTCTACCACATTGATGTTATTGTACAAGTTTTGTTTCAGACTGTAATATTCTTTCATGTCTGTCTGTGGATTATGACCAGTCCTTCTTAGGGAACAGACCTTTCAGTTTATCACCTAGCTCCAAATCCCTATCGCACCTCTTTTGATTCCACCTATTCTCTGAATGAAGACAAAGTATATCATGCTTACCTTTTCTCTGGGCACACATATCTCATCCAGCAGGCTGCATGTAGAGTCTGATTCCTTCTGCCTTTTGAGGAACTCCAGATTTCTGTGATCTCTCAGGACTAATTTCAAATTAATTTATCTTCCCAATCATTTGTTCTTCCTGTCACTGTTGTCAAAGTCAATACTAATGTTCATCTCAGGAGCAGGAGAATCATATTTTGTGTATTGTGAAAGACTACCGCAATAAATGCTGGAGTATCTAAGCTATAACAGTAGCCTTTATGTCACTTTTGGGAATCAGGAATAATATAATGCCACCTCAAAACGAGTTTACATAATTGTAGAAGGATGTACATCTTGTCTTTGTCAGTAAAGGACTGCTTACATTTGAAAACAGTGGTTTCACCCCGGTTTTCCAGCTGTGTCTGCACTAGCTGAATAGTCTAGTGTATCAAGAACTTTATATGTACTATGCTTGTGTATGAGGAGCAAAAAACAGGGTTCATTGCAGTGTTACTGACAGTGAGCAGTGAGCTGGCTAGAAGCATATTTTCATGCTTTATTTTAAAACTTCCATGTGGGAATAGCTTGACACCAACTTTTTGTAGTAGGGGTGAAGAGGCTAGACAAATACGAGGTAGAGCTGGGGCTACACAGTCCAGCTCTTATTTGGGGTAGTCATAGTGAAATGTTAATTTGATATTTAAAGAGATGGTAATTCTAGAGAATAATTAAATTGAATACTTACGGAAATATAGTGCTTATCTTTTCTAAACTTTAGTTGTGCAAAAAGATGGCAAAGTGATTTAGACCCTTTATTGTTACTCTGAGCAAAAACAATGACCAGTGCTAAAGTAAGATCAGGAAATATCCCTAAAGTGAAAAGGGAGAAACAGCTAATCATGACTGAGTAAGGACATGCTCCTTCTTTTACTTTTATAGTTGGTTAGTTATCTGCAGGGTGGCAACTTCATAAAATTAGTGGGAACAAAATGTCAAATCATCCAAGTAATTTCTCCTAGCACATTTTTTCAGTGCTGAGGTGACTTTTGGAAGATTAACAAAGAAAATAACATGGGCAGTGGCATTATATCACAATTTAATGAAATGGGTCTGAAAAAAAAAAGCAAGCTAAGGAAATGCCTCCCACCAAGTCTTTCCACAGAGTCAATAGGAGTAGATTTAGGACTGTAATCTGCTAAAAAAAAAAAAAAAAAAAGTGTTCCATATGGAACAAGCTACCTCTCATTAAAATTCTGAGAAGATTACTTCTTACTTCACTGGAAACTGAATTGATCATTTAAGCAATAGTCCAGAAGCATATGAAATGCGATTCAAGATCTTCAGACTATCTATTTTGCAAAGAAAGTTTATGCCAAAACTGCAAATTTGAAAGCTGTGATAAGGCACTCAGTGAAGTGTAACTCCTACTGTCATTGAAATTAATAGCAGTTTTGCAACTCAATTCTGATGTGTTACCTCCCAACATTTAAAGGATGCTTAACAGAATTTTAAAAAAATGAAATTAGCTTTGGGAAATTAGAATGTGATGCCAGAGACACTTAGGTTCTTCAGAGCAATGCAGAATAGTAACAGTCCTGATTCTGAGTCTGGCTGCAGATCAATATGTCTGAATTCTTTAAATGTTTTTTTAATAGCTAAAGTACAGGACTCTGTATCCAGAAATGTGAATTTTCTTTCCAGTTTCTTGCAGAGAGGGAACAACCTTTTTTTCTTTTTCTTTTCCTTTTTTTTTTAAACTAGAAAAATCTAACTTGGTTTATTGAAGGTCCACAGAAATTGGATCTGATATTGATAGAATTCTGAGGTTTTCTAAGAGACAGAGGTTAACTGAAATGAGTGGATGTTTCTAAAACACTTTGAGATCCTTGAACAGCAAGGTCCTAGACCCTGCCTGCATAGGCCTTTATACCAAATGAAGAAAGTAGTTTTAAATACACAGAGTTCTGGAGCACTTTGCTTTACTATGGTTGCCCAGGGATTCTTAATCTACAACCATGCAAGAAATCAAAGAAATTACTCTAATTTCCTACTAGCCAGAGCTGTGTTTACACTGACCATAGAGAAACTGAGTCCTCAGGCCTTTAAACAAGGCTCTGCCCCTTTCCTACTCTGGGGTAAGTGCCTGTAGTTTGGTATCAAAACTCTGTGGATAGGTTATAGGTTTTCACAGATGTCAGATAGCAAAAAAGGAGGAGCTTTTTGCTTTCCATCTCATACAAGAGCAGAGGTTTACAGGGGCTTATCTGTAAACCTAAGGGTCTGAAAATTATGTGTCTAAGACTAACATTGCATTTGTATCCCAGCTGTGTACTTGGAGGAACAAATCTCCTCTGTCTGCTTTTTGTCCTTAACTTTCTTCACTCCTGCTACGTCCACCTGATCTCAGTGCACTAATGGAAGAGTCCACCACACTGAGGAGCTGAGAGGAGACCTTTCCCAGATAGCACCTAAATAGAAGCTGTGGAGTGTGAAATCCGCAAATATTCTTCTGAGACATTTCACAAAGAACAGCAAATTAGATTCTTTTTGTGCCCATAAGATTTAATCAGGCTAGTTGCCAAAAGGGGGTATAGTTAGTCTTTCAAATTACAGATCTCCTCAGATCTAGGATCCCTAAATCCTTAGAACAAATTGAAGAAGCTCTTCAAAGTGATCCAGAGAAACTCTTCTCTAGTGGTAGATGTCTCTGTAAAATTAAAGCAGTATCAATTTAAGTTGAGAATATTATTAGAATGTTAAAGTCGGATTTAGAAAGGGAAGCCTACTTTCATCATAAGTTTTTATATAGAGGGAGAGACATCTCCCTCTCAGAAGGTTACAGCCTGGGTTTGGGGGAGGGGGTGTAGTTGCTTTTTCATACAGACTCCACAGGCTCATTGCTGCTTATGTAACTACTTCCTCTGAAAGTAAAACAGTGTGTTCTGTTTGTTTAAGGAGCTTTTCATAAGGCAAACAAAAAAAAAAGAAAAGAAATTGATTCTGTGCCAATACATTTTCCAGCTCCTGTACAGAAGGGGACTGAAACAGTTTATAGTGAAATCAGAAAAGCTAATAATGGTAAGTAAGCTAGTGAAAAATTAAACACATAAAGGAAGCATTTGTATAGAGATTAGGGATAAATTTGTGACTGAATAGTTTAGAAGATAAATGCCATAAAGAAAGAGATCCAAGTCACATAGGAACATACTGAAGGGCAGCTATGAAATCACAGGTGTTGATAAATTGTATAACTTTCATGGTTTCTCATAAGCCAATGGTATTTAATGCAGCAAGATTAATATTTGTAACATCTACTTCATCAGCACATTTGTACTGTATCTGCTAAGTAGTTGGGCCATACATCTGGATCTGAATCTGTAGAGGAATATGCCCTGTTAGCAATTAGGATACTATGTTGTGTTATCTCAAACTGCTCATGAACAACACTTTTCCTCTTAGTTGAGTATGTTTGCCATGCATTATGAAATATTACACTGGCTTTGGACATAACCCCAGCCAATATCTGTAAAGCCTCTAACCACAAACTCTAAAAACCTTCACTTCAGTAGGGTGGGTTGTTTTTTTAAGCACCATCAAAAATTGTCTCAGATGGTGTGTACCAGCCACTTTACCCTTCTACCTCCTGCAACACAGACTTTTGTATGCAGGCATTAGCAGCTTACTGCCAATTACTGTCTATAACTGTTCTAGCATTAATGAGTTGAGAGACAGTAGGTTAAGAGTGTTTTTGCATAGTTTGTCACAAAGACTAAATCAGAAAGGATTTCCTTTCCTATCTTTGTGTTAGGAAGTCTAGATTTGTAAATATTAGGGTTATAAAGTGTTCAGGTTTTGTTCCCATCCATGTTACCAAGTGGCTTTGTTGTGTGCCATTTTTAATTTTTGATTGTTGTTTTTTCATTTGCTATTTTTCTATTTTATAAGGGATTTCCCACCTGCTCTGACACAGTATTCTGTTTCTAGGGTTTCTCCCATGTGAGGGTCTCCAAGTACTTTAGAAAACATTACTTAATTTTCCCTTGTGTGGACTTATAAGGCAATTTTTATCTCCATTTTACAGCTGAATAAACAGAGAGATTAGGTCATTTGTTTAAGGCAATGTGTTTAGAGAGTGACAACACTGGGAACAGAATTTCAGAATCCTGACTGCTGGCTTGGTGCTGAGCCTGTATGTTGTACTCATTTTTCACAGCCTTGCAGTGAAAAGCAGAATATCCTTTACACTAAAGAACAGAGCTAGGTGCTACATGTAGGATCACCTGGCAGCATCATGAGAAAAAAACCAGCTCATTTTAGGGCCGAATCCAAAGGCCACTAATGTTCTGAAATGTTTTCCAGTGAGTGTGATTTGGACCCATAACAAGCTGCAGAAGCTGATTGTATAACCCCTTGCTTGCTTTCTGCCAAGGTGTGAAGCTGATTATTACACCTTCCACTATTACTGTTTTTGACATAACGGAAAGTGTAGTATACTAGAAGAACGTTTTATGAGTTGCAGTGTAAACTCAAGGTTGGTACAGCAGAGCTGTAATTCAAAGCACTTGTAAGACTGTACTTGCCATAAAGTGGGAACTGCAATAAAATGAGATATGACTGAATGACTGAGCTGAATTAGCTAGATGATACGCAAACGCCCCTTAATCTTGCAGTCCACCTGCTCTTTTATGCATAACATTCTACAGTTTCAGTTATTCTTGGAAACATAGTAACAGTTTATTGTTTTAATCACGTCTGTTTTTCCTGACTGATACACAGGAAAAGTGTTTCAATTAGATAAGAAGTGCATCACATAGCTATGCAGTTGCTGAGGATAGCTACATTACAGTCTATTTAAATGTAACATTTACTTTGATTTTTGATAGGCTGTGTGATTGCAAGGTTGCAAAGTATAAATGCAGTGGAGGATCCCTAGGATCTATCTTTTTAAGTACTTTAATATATATTAATATAAGTATATTAAAGGCCAATTGTGAAAGATGTTGAACATTACTAGTGGGTGCAGAAGTTGGTTTACCATTTTGATCTTCACTATGTTTGAATATTCTCTGAGACTTTTGAGCAAATGCCCAAGCGTACAATCTACTTCAGGAAGTTAATGGTTCAGACAAACGTGTCCTCTTGGGAAATTACATGAATTTGGGAATTGGTGTCAGCTACTCAGTTTGACATATTTAACACCTAAGACCTATGTAACATTATTATTTGTTTGTAGGTAACTATTCTGGTTTGTGTTTGTTTAATTAGAATTGAGTGCTTCATAAGCAATTTTGTCTTTTCAAGGAGTTGTCTGTGCATTCCAGAGATTGTGTCCATTAGAGAGGAAGCTGAAGAGCTGTCAGTAGTTGTTATGACTGATACAACTCTTTTTGACTGAGCTAAAATAATTTTCCTCTTCATTTTTCTGATGGCTCTCACTGCTGTCCCCAGTGAGACAGATGTCATGTCAGTAACCAACTTCTCTTGTATTTTGAGTTCTACAACTATGCTTGTCCTTATCCCGAATCATGAATCCATAGTGCAGATAATGCTCTGACCTTTTCTAAGCCCCAGGCCTTTGGTAGTGTCCTGAGCATCTGCCATTATTCCTTTTTATTTTTCTGGTATTGGCTATGTTATCTCCTGTTACTATCATTTTAGTGTCTCCATCACACACTATGGTAAGACTTCGCATCCTAACTGCTGTGCGGCTTTCCTTATTCTGAGTACCAGGCCTAAAGAGGTGTTACATTAAAGATAGACAGAAACAAACTGTCAAACGCACATTTCAAATTCCAGAAGACCTGTATGTGGTTAACTACAGTTAACCCATTAACAGTAGGAAAAGCAGGTCATTTGGGAAATTCAAGTCTAGTCAGGTGTATTTTGATTAAAAGTCAAATAATAGTACAATAGTACTGCAGATAGAGAATGTCAATCTCTTTAGTTGGACACTAGATTTCCTCTGATATAGTGAGAGGTAGTCTCACCAGCATTGTCTCTGGAAGCAACTCAAAGAGATGAAGTTGTCCTTGCATTGTTATTGAAAGGTTAGTTTAATTCAGAGAAAGAAGATGTAGTGTTCAGGAAGTTCATCCAGGTATTGATTTAAAACCTTTCCTAGAGCAACAGGCTGTTAGTTTAGTATTTTACATAAAATACCGAAAGCTTCAGGCCTCAGCTTTAAATCAAACCTTAATCTAAATGGCAATCTGGGGAATAGTCACAATTAGTACCAGTCAGATCAGTAACATCTTTGTCTAAGAGTCCTTCACACCTATCAGGATGAATTAATTTCCTTAAAATACTGCTTTCTCTGGTTGCTCTGTGAAAAGGCCAAAGTATATTGGGAGTCAGGAATATCCAACCCAGTCCTAGAGCTGTTGCTTTTTGTTCAGAAAGAACTGAGACAGTCCAAAACTTAAGCAAAACAGGCAATTGTCTAAATCAACAGACTGCCAAGAATGATCAAATGACTGTGGCGTTGCTGCCTACTTTGCCTGTGCTGGAGTCCCAACAGGCTAGGCTGGCAGCTGATGCTCTTCCTGAAGGAGGGGTCAGGATGTGTCAGATACTAAGTTCAGCTGGGTGGGTGGAGGCTCTTTTAGAGGCATGATTTACTTCCATCACACCTTTCATCCTCCCAACAGCCAGTAGGGGCAGGAAGTCCAACCATCTCCGTATTGGTTCTTTATCTCAGCTCCAGCCGTTCTCTCAACATTGATCGCAGTTCTTGGGGTAGCACAGTTCTGTTCATATTGTTGAGAAGACTAGAGCCAACTCCAGCTCACCAATTTCCTTATATTTTTCCAGGGTGCTTCTTGTGGAAGACGATGTATTAGTACATTCTTGCTCCTTCAGTGAACTCTGCATTTTGCTCTGTATCAGATCCAAAGCTCACAGAAGCCAGTGATAAGCTTTGCACTGACCTTGATGTGCGCTGAATTGAACTCATAGTGGCTTATTGCAAGATAACTATTCCTAATTTCTTATTAGGAAAACGGAAATCTAGTGAACAAAATGCAGAGCCAACCTTTATGCTGCTAAGTCTGGAAAAATGAACTGGTCGCTTGGAAGCAACTGCAGTGGCGAGACAGGAAATTCTAAGAATCCGATTGCAACCAACAATGTACTATGGAAAAATAAATATATCCCAGTGGAAAGAGGCATGAGAAATTCCCATTGCATTCAGTGGTTTGGAACAAACTATTAGAAATCAGTTCTAGAAATTGGGAAATCTGCTCAAATACTTTCCTGCTGCTGAGCCTCAGGCTTAACACCTCTGTACTTAGCCAGAATTTCCCACTGAACGCCTTTTCCAGCATAGAGAAAACTCACAGGGTCTGGGTATTCATTGTGATATTCAAAAATCAGGCCTTATGAGCACATGCTAGTTGCATGCAGTCCAAAATCATGCAAATAACCTGTCCCTTCTCCAAAACAAAAACTCTTTGGATCTTTAGCTTTCAAGACATATTCTAGACCAAAGCCTGGATCTGTGAGACATTAACTCCAGAGCCAAATGCTTACAATAGCTTCAGCCAACAATTAGGCAAAGCCAGATGGTTTCAGTAAGACACAGATATGCGGGGAGCTTCTGACCTTGCTTGAACCTAAAATGCAAAGCTGAATTGCGTGCATGACCCTGTGTAAGATCTGTTCCCAAGCTGCCTGCCAAGATTCTCTGTTAGAAGCTAGTGTTCCAATAAAAGGCTTGGCAGAATGTAGTATGTGTCTGCAGTTCAGCACCTTCAGTTGATAATCTAGCATCTTAGCTTTCACCAGTGTTGGAGATGGGTTTGAGACGGATTATGAATTGCAACTGCTTAGGCATATAGTCTCTTCTCCATAATCTCTAGCAACAAAAAAGGGCAGAGCGGGTGGTCACAACAGTGTCTTAAATTCCTGCCATTAATGTATTCCTTTGTAAAAATGTGTTCTTTGAATTTAAATCCCCCTCAACTAAAAGCAATAGCAAGAGTTTAAATCCTTCAGAAATCCGTAAAAACACCTACCTTTATTAGACTTGGGAATCCTTTAGAAATCACGAGCATCAGCTGGTGCTTCAGCTTCAGCTCTGATTCCTTTCATGAAATATGCAGCTTCTTGTTTGCCCTGCTATGGAAGCTTGACCAATTTTTCTGTATATGACTAGAATCCAGCATATCTCATTTCCCTGTTTTTGTTACTAAGGGAAATCCAGGTGCCATTTGAAAATATCTCTGTTCTCTGTCATCACAGTAAAATCAGTGTGTTTCCAGTAAAAAAACACTTCACATTTTTAACAGGAATGAAATAAAAAGGTTGTGAAAAGATTGACGTGGCAAAGAATCAGCAAAAGCACCGTATCAGTGTGCTTTCATTACAGGCTACATGCTGGCTGACCTCACTGGTGCTTTTTAGAAGTCATATAGCCTTCCAGCAGCACTTTCAAAGGACACAGATTATGACATTCTCCTGGTAGAGATATGATACTTAGCTAGAAAGCCACAATATTTTGAAGCTGGGTGACAGATAACAAGGAGGCGGGATATCTGTTGTTTTGACCTAGTAGCTTTGGGGTAGCAAGCATCCCATTGTTTGAAGTTTGGAATTTATACAAAATTTCTCATTTCCTCCTTCCTGTAAGCACAATATATTCTGACAGAGGACTAAACTACAGCTCGTTAATACCTCACTTTATAAACCTTACATATGGTTTTGTCCGCTTAAAGTCAAGCTTTGATGTAGTACTGGGTCAGCAGTGCTTTTGTTCACTTCTGTCAGCTTTCAGGACACAAAAAGCTTTTACATGTTTCCCATGTAACTTTTTATTTTGTTTCTTATCAAACTGGCTAAACATATAGGGATCAATCTTGCCAAATATTGAGATCAATTTTATACTGAAATTAAGCTTATGCACTGGAATAAGGTGCTGTAGTCACCTCCGTTTTTAATCCTTTTCCTAGGCTAAAAGTTCTGGGTAGAGCTATCCTGGAGAAAACTCACAGTGTACAGTGCCAGCGACATTCATGTAGTCTCTCTGTGTTTCAGAAGTTGCAGTCTGATTGTATACTATGTTCATGGTGCTGCTTTCAGGGAAGCAGAATCACAATCCTGATGTAATAAAAACGTGGAGGGTAGAAACCTTGCAAGCTTAACTGCACCACAAATATACGTAGATGTAATCGTAAAGGAGAGAGAAAAAGAGACTTTAGCATTGTTATCTGCAAAATTAGATTCACCCCTGTTCTGTTTCCTCATTACTTCTGCTGGCTGGCAAGGGAGTTTCTAAAAGACCTTTATTAAGGTCTATTTATGGTAGTAGTACTTTTCATAATATCTTTCATTTCATTATTTCAGAGAACTTTTGAAAATTTATATAAATGTTCTGCCTATGGGAGGACTGATGTTATTATTTGCTATTTAAAGAATACATACTTAGAAAAAACATAGATTCAGAGACTATCCCACATTTATAGAAAAAAATACCAGCAAGATTAACCCAGAGCCCTAGTCCAAACCCTCTGCTTTGAGCATTAGATTAATTTCCTTAACACAACCTCTCTCCGCTGAATTTTATATTCTTTCCCAGAAAATACCCTTCAAGATTCAGCACTTACTTTTGTCACATATGAAATATCTTAACAGACCATTCAAAAGAGCACTTTTAACAAGACTTGAAGTCCTCTTCTAAAAGTGGAGTTACTCTCCTCATGTCTCTAGATTGTCTTACTTTCAGAGGGCAAAGAAATATTTATAGTTTAGTATTTGAAGGTATTCTGTGAAACTTCTGAATAGCTAAATCTACTATTTTTTTTTAAAAAAAAAAGCCTAATATCTAATCTTAAAATTCACTGATCCTAAATGGAAAGAGCCCGCTGGCTCTCAGGCTTTCATTGGGAACAAGTATTTTTTTATTAATAAAATTTCAGGTGTCTTTGCAGGATCTTACTTGGCTCTGAAAATTGTATCCTATACCGGATTTCTGCAGTATGTTATTTTCCTGGCAAGGAATTGGAAGAGGAAGTATAATGCTCATGAGAACTTGCCTCTAAAAGGAAGACTCTTTTTTGTCCAATAACAGCTTGTGCTTTCAATGGAGACTTCTGCTCTAAGCCATAACCAGGAAAGCTGTCAAACATGTACTGTTCAACATGGTCTTTGAAATGTCTGATCCTACCCATGTACTTGAATTAAGCTATTGCTTGGATACTTCTTAGGACCAGAGCTTGAACCTTGGTTGTAGGTAGCAATTTTGTATCACTGCAAGGTGAATAAAAAAAGTTAGATGAAACATAAAAGTCTGTTTTCTGGAACATAGAACTGATCACTCTGCAATGTGCCATTTCATAATTTCTACATTGTATTTTATTTTGCAGATTCTGTGGAAAACAGGCATTCTGTAAGTATACATTTTATGCAAGCAGTTAAATAGAGGGAAATTAGATTGAGATTATTGTGTATCTAGTGAGATAGTGTTCAAATGTTGCTACATTTTAATTGTTTATTTGTTGTTCAGGACCTTTACTGGATGGCTGCTGGGCAATCCCTTCACATATGTTCCTACTAATCAGGGTTTCAGTACTACGTTTATAGAATGGTCAGCTTTAAAAGTCCATGGAACTGACTGGTATTAAGTAGTGCTGGTACAGGAGGTAGATGACAAATAATGATCTCCAAGAATTTTGTGTTGAGCACCTGCACAGCTTTGGATATGTGCTGCAAATATTCATGCTGACAGAATGGCACAAGGTTGGTTGCTGCTTGCTTCAGGTTCCTGAGGGACCTGGGCACTCAGGATTTGCGCTGGTGCAGCCTCACCTCAAGCACTGTGTGCAGTTTTGGATGCCACAGTATATTAAGGATATAAAGCTGCTAGGGAGTGTCCAGAGGAAGGCACAAAGTTGGTGAAGGGTTTAGAAGGGAAACCATATGAGGAGCGGCTAAAGTCACTTGGTTTGTTCAGCCTGGAGAAGAGGAGGCTGAGGGCAGACCTTATCGCGGTTTGCAGCTTCCTCACAAGGGGAGGAGGAGGGACAGGCGCTGGTCTCTCCTCTCTGGTGACCGATGATAGGACACGAGGGAATGGCAGGAAGATGTGCCAGGGGAGGTTTAGGTTGGATATTAGGCGAAGGTTCTTCCCCCAGAGGGTGGTGGAGCACTGGAACAGGCTCCCCAGGGAGGCAGTCACGGTGCCAAGGCTGGCAATATTCACGAAGCACTTGGACATTGCCCTCAGAGACATGGTGTGAATTTTGGGGTTGTCCTGTGCAGGGACAGGAGTTGGACTCGATGATCCTTGTGGGTCCTTTCCAACTCAGGACATTCTATGATTCTATGAAAATGGGCTAAGCTGGTTAATGTATCACTGTGGACCGAGCTGTTGTTCCAGTCCCATCTGTAAAATCTATGGGGTGTTTAGTGCCAGTGAATCTCCTTGGGATGTGCCTGCTCACATGCACGCACATACATTCTATGATCGGAATATCCAGAGAAGTGAGGTCCTTCCTAAGATGTGAAATGAAGAGTTAAACTAAGGAGGAACAGCTGATCACCTGAACTCGCAGAAGTCACTTCTATTCACTGTCTGTGACTATTTCCTTCTGGGTTCATTTTCATCCACTGGTATAGAAAGTGGGATGACCCTAAAGGCTGGTGGTGAAAACTGAGACCTTGTCAGAAATTTTAAAGGCAAGCAATTTTTTACCTCAGGATATATAGCTATGTCACAGTTATGCTGCTTTAACCAAGAAGTGAGAAAAGTACCATCCATATACGGAGGAGCTCAGCTAAGCAATTAGGAGTTTTGTGAAAGTTCTGTAGGTGGTGAACAGCTTTATAGGGCTAAGAAGCCAGTGCAAAAATATGGATTTTTAAAAAAAAAACAAACCCAAAACCAAACATGCAAACCGGGTGTTTTTTCTGCCATCCACTTTGTGACTTTGGAACTTGTACTTACTTAAAAAGAGAGAGAGAGGCTCATAAATAAGAATCACAATAGCACAGTCTACGTCAGTTTATGGCATCCATTTGAGTTTTGAAAGGCTCCATCAGCACCAACATCCCCATGGGATAACAAAGCAGCCCATTGTATTATTTACAGACACTGGCAGTGCACTGAAGGTCACAGACTGTGTTACAATAAACAGACATATATTAACAGGCCAGTAGGGTTTATAGTATCATTGTCTCTTTTAGTTTGAAGGTTTGTTTTTACTCTTTGCTCTCAATTTTCTAAAAATAAATGGAGCTGAACCCTCCTCTGGGTTATACCAGGCATTCCTTGGAGAGTCACACAGAAGAAAGTTTGTCCCTGTCTGACACAAAAGGAAAAATTGTCAAGAGTGGCTGTGATAGACATCTGGTGTAAGCTCAGGGTGGAGGTTTTGTCTTTTTTTTTTCCACACCTTACATAATTTATAATGGACATTGGATGAAAGACTAAACTTGTATGAAGATTCTTTTGTTTTCTTTTCCTGTGGCCAAATGTGAGGAAAAAAATCTCTCCATGGAAGTATAATGAGGCTGCTTCAGTGAAAATATACCAACTACCCCATGTAAATAATTTCATCATAACTAATTGGGCTATTAAGGCTTGCTGAACCAGACAATCTATGAAGTATTGTTAGATTCAAGGGAGAAGAGTGTCAGCTGAGGGCAGTGGTTTTTGTGTTGTCTGTACAAACTCCTGTTAACAGTAGGAGAGTAATAAAACTAGTTACTCTGTAAAACTAATCCCATTTTCAGAAACACCCCAAAGAAAAGTCAGCTTTATAACACTTGCACATCTTACTTGAGTTTTTCTAGAAGTAGCCTTACTTGGTTCACGACTGTGACATTGTCCCCTCCTTAGATACTCTTCAGGTACTTAACATAGTAACTATTCCTTTTTTGAATTATTAGTGCTTTAAAAAAGGACATAGCAAAAAACCAGCCAGATCTCCATCTTCTGCTTCATAAATTCCCACTTCTATTCCCAATAAAGCCTGTGACAAAAAGCAGCACCAACCCTCTTTTGAACTCTGCAAAGAAGTGACCTAAAGTTGGACTGGACAGATAAATTTCTTTATAGATTTTCCATCCCCTCTGTTTGGCCCTCTCTGCACTTTTCAGGCAACATAGATGAGTACAGACGAGGTAGGGAGCTACTGAAGTGCTTTCTATCATTATTTTCTTGCAACTGTTTTTTTCTGTAGCTCATTTTCACACAGTGCTTAACTGTGATGTACCTCAGAGGTTTGGTCCAAAAGAGGAGTTGTTGATCCTACTCACAAAAAGGAAAATGCTCCTTATAAAGTGATCAAGTGGCTTAAACTTCCTCCCCAGCTGTTCTGCTTCTTTATAGCCAAATGAAGTATTTGGCTCAGAGATGAAGTTGCTTTTGATCTGCTACTCCCTTAATTTGTGAGTGAAAGGAGGCCTTCAGGAGCCAGGCTGGTCAGCTGGCATCTTAATCACATGAAATGCCAGATGGATTACTTAGCTATAGTCACCTGTCAAAAAACTTGTAGAATTTGACTCTGTTTAAGAGGCAGTAGGTATTCCAGAAGTGTGGGACAAAGGGCACCATAGCAGGAGAGTAGTGTTTTGCTAAGAGCTGTTTCCAGAGACAGGAGGACGTGCAGCCTTTTTGTTTCAGTAGTGATGGTGGAGACTCGACATCCGATCCTGCTGTCCTTTTCGCTCTCTAAATTCAAATAGCAATGTGGGTTCCACTCCTCAGATAAACTCTGTTAACTTACACAGTTCTGCACTGATCTTCCAGAAGTCACAGGCAAAACAGAGTACTGCACTGTGGAAAAGAAAGATGAAGCAAATCATATTAATGAGTGCTAGCCCCTGCTCCCTGCATTTGACCCTACGTAGTTTCTGTCAGAATAAGTATAATCCAGCACGGAAATTTAGGAACTTTGCTTCATCTTCACTGAGAGACGATTACAAAATTGAGCTCAGGGCTTTAGTGAGCACTGTGTACTGACAATAGGTGTTGTGTTACACAGAGGCATTGAAAGTGTTTGTATTATGGCAAGAAAGGCGGTGCGTTAGAAAAACAATCAGTTAAAGTTTGAATTATTTGAATTGTATAAAGGCCCAACTGCAGTACAGGTTCTGACTGATTTGCAGTCCAGAGTACCTTGAACCTGAATGTCTTGGACTTCTAGGTCATTTCAAAATGAACCTAAAGTTTTGGGTTGGGGTTGCTTCCTTCTTTCTCCTCCATTTCAGAAATTTGTATCTTAAATGCCATCCATAGGAAGTATTTGCAAAAGAAATGAATTACTTAGAGAGGAACTGGGAGGAGGTTTCCTTCCTGAAATCAGAGCTGGCAATCTTTCTAAGTTATTTAATGGTCACAGTTTCTGAAAACATATTGAAGGAAATATCTTAACAATGAGATAGCCACTTCGCCAAATACTAATTGGTATTGTGTCAAATTTACCTCAGCGGTACATTCTGACTTCATATCTCCTCCTCCCCTATTACCTCTCAGATGTGTGTGTTTGTTTGTTTGTTTGATTCTGTCCTACGGATACATGAGGACTAGCAGCCTCAGTCAGGACGTAGTGTACTTTTAGCTGCCTTTAGTTCAACCTCAGAATGTATCCTCTGAGACAGAAACCTGTACAATTTAAATCTATTCAGAGAAATTTCTGGGGCTTTTTTTTCAGCTACTTTCTCATCTTACTCAAGTGATCCCAAAAGTATTTTGTAAATTCCCAGTGGTAAAGGAATTGCTTTGCATTGCCAGTACAACACAGCCAGCTCCGAAGGGGGACCTGGCATATGTTTAACTGTGCACAGTTACATGGCACAATAGTTTCAGACAGGAAATGAAGATGAAGGATGTGTCCATTTAAAATTGTGGGGGGATTTCAGGCAGTCAGGATATGAAAACCAAGGTGATACTCTGAAATAAACACTGAATTATAAACCAGGAATTCCTGCCTCTGACTCATGGGGCAAATCCTTTGGGGGTAAGTCCACAAAAGGAATTAGGCGCCTCAGTGCTGACAGACTAAACTATTAGGTTCGAGGCCACCACATACTCTTAGCAGATATTTGTTGGAGGAAGACTTGCTTTGGCAACTGATGTCAGAAAAGACTTGACAGTTGTGAATCCTCAGCGAACAGATTTCTGCCATATAATGTAAAGACAATGAAGTTTGGGGTCTCTCTTTGCCCCTTCCCATTGGCTAGCATAGAGGACTCCTCTATCTGCACGCTGCCTTTTGTGGTTCTCAGTGCCAGGTTTCTATGTCCCTGCTGTGTACTGAAGATAACCTATTCAAAAGAGCAGACTCTTGTAGGAACATGCTGTCTAAAAGTTGAATGCTGCGTTGCTTACTGTTGAGATACCCAAGTGTTTCTTAGGAAAAGGTTTTCATTCTTTTGGGACTGAAGATGGGGGCCTAATTGTGGCAACTGGGCATCTACTAGTCAGTAAGGGATCTGACTTTCAGATTTGTTGAGTGCCAGTTCCCATAAGAATCCAACTTTTATCAGTAAGTGCCCAGTTGCAGATGGTGATTAACAGTATTGCTGTCTAGCCTGTAATTTTTAACCTAAATACCTCACTGTCTTATCTCCTTTTTTATCTGATGAAGATAATACTAATATCTCCCCAGGGAACTGTGAGTATTTATTAGCTCATTGTACAGTGCTCTAAGGAATATGTTACTATATTTAAAGTTTTTGTATTGATCAAAAAGGATGGGAGAGGGCAGGGGGACATTTATATTCATACCTTTTTTTTTTTTTCTTTTTTGGTCTTGTTGCCAACAGAGAATACAAGGGCATCCTGATGCTACTTAGAACAGTCATCTCAAACATCAGCTGGGAGAAGAAAACAAGCCAAGATGGAAGATGTTGCAAATGTTTCAAAAGCTCTGCAGCACTTATTTATGAGTTTGCCAGGCTCTTCTTTTCAAAGTTTATTTCCTCAGGGGGAACAATAGAGATATTCGTAAAGCATTTAATGGAAAAAAATACAAATAAAAATTCTCGTAGGAAAGTGGCTCTAGAAACCACTGACCTAGGTTCCCGTCTTTAATTTCTCCTGCTAATGCAATTTTGCCTTTTTAGCCTCCAATTCACCATGCTCTGAGGAAATAAAAGGGGAAGCCACAGCTGAGGAAGTATATTTCTACAGTGCAGTTACTACTGTGATGCTAGTAGGATGTAGAAATATCTAAGCTTGCTTTAAACTAGCTAACTTGGTTATCAGTAACACTCTACTGTGGCAGATCAGAGCTCAGCACAGCTTGGCCAGCCATGTATGTATTCTGACATGACCTTGCAGCTTGTGCTGCACTCCCTGTGCTGCAGCAGCTGGACTGCTACCAGTCTTGGAGCCAGCTAATTTATAGCTCACTCTGATGCTACACTGCAATGAGGGCCTAATGGAAGAGCGAGCTCTGGGCTCTCTAAAAACTTGAATATATGTTGAGAGATTCAGTACTTTACCAAGTGCTTCTATCAGTAGAGGCACAAATATTCTTTATTCTTCGCTAAATTGCTTTTCCCCTTTGAAAGTTCTGATGCTTGTTGGTTAGTTTGATGTGATGGTTCTTCAAGGAATGATTGCCCATCACGGTTCTTCTGGATGATGCAAAATATAGGTCTTGAGTGGGTGGATATACTACACCCAGGTCAGTGAGTTTGTACCTGAAAATCCTGTTATGTATAATCCTTATTCCTTTGATTTTTAGGAGAGATCTGAAGTCATACTTGTGTCCAGTTTGTCCAGTATGGAACTCCATACCTATCTTTTTTTTCTTTATAGTATGATAAAACACTAACATGGATCCAGTTTGGACCTGGATCTAATCTTTGCAGCTCATGTTTATCTCAGTTGCGTTAGTTTAAGAAAAAGAACACAAAACAAAACAGGAAAAGCACTGTCCCCAACCTCTTAACCAGCTGGTCTTGCACACTGCAATTGCTCTCCTTTTCTTACTGCAGATTAAATTACTACAAGATCTGGGCCACAGGTAAGAAGGTTCTCATTTTAATTAGAAAACAGTGAAAGAGAGGACATGGATTTGTATATACGTATATAGGTATTGCTTTAAGCATTGCACCAAAGGCGCAAAACCAGCAAGACATACAAAACGGTTTTATATCCTCATTCCAAATGTTTAAATTTTCAAGCTCCAGTTACTGGCTAATATCTCTAATTTATTGTTCCCTATGCAAATGTTGTTTGTATCAAAAGCCTTTCACAAATGACTGACTTCATAGCACTCTTCTGTTGACAAATGTTCATTCTAGCATCCCAAGAGTGTCCGTACAGATGCATTAGTATAAGGAATATGAAAAGGTATTTTAATAAAGAAAACTCTGAATTGAACTTTGCACTGGATCTTGCATGTTCATATTAGTGACCACTTGCAAATGCATGCCTGTAAAATTTTTTATTAGTGATGAACCACATAGATATATTGTTTAAATCTACATATGGAAGATGTCATCACTGCAACAAGTGATTCCAGGCACTTAGATCTGTTGGCACGAACCAGTTTAGCAGCAGGTAAATGCACTAAATTGGTTTAAGAGTTGAGCATGGGAGTGCTTGCATTCACATGAGTCCTTTGCTAAATTACAAAGGTAAAAGTTCCTCCACAAACCTTTCCACAGTCCCTGGTACAGCTCAGGAAAGCGCTGGTTTCTGGGAAGTTTCAGAATGTCATCTGGGCATGACAGAGCAGCACTGGGACAGTTCATTGATCTATTTCAGCTTGTCTCTTGGCTGGAATAATCCTAAACTATTTTGGGTTTAGCCTGTAACAAAAGTTGTTTGCCCTGCTGAAACATATCTGAACTGTCCATTTCTTATAGTGCTGCGTGCTGCTTTGAGCACTCTGTTTTGTCTTACAGATATACCAAAAATATTTAAAAATATGGAACATTAGATCAGCATACATCTCCAGTGAAGACAAGGTTAATGGGCCCATGAAGTAAACAGCCACACAAGGAGTCCAAATGTCCTGTTGTGGGCATGTCTTCTGGACGCCAAACAAGCCTCATTGTCCCATTGGAAACATTTGGGAAATAAGTCTTGAATCTGTTACTGAAACAGATTAAAGCCCAGATTAGGGCTCAAACAATATATTATTGAAAAACAACCCAAAAAATTCAGATTTCTGTGTTGTTCCTGAGTTGAGCTCACCAAATATAAAAGGAGGTATGTCGCTAAATATGTACTTTTTGAGAAGACAGAAGGGATGGAACATCCTCAGGGCCTTCGTGGCATGCCTTGCCTGAGCGGTTCCACTGACAGCACCCCATGCTGCTTGGGCTAAGCATGTTCAGAAAGAGGTTTACCCATTCCACTGCCTTACTTGGTTAACTTTATAATATTTTTACTATTGCAGAGCAGAGGCTTTAGGGATGACATACAGAAATACTCTAAATCGACAGACTCTTCTTCCTTGCCACTGCTAATTTTTTTCATTTCCAGCAAACTGGCGGCTGCTTATTTTCTTGTCTAATGTAAGTATACTTCTGTGTGCCTTTTCGTGGAAAAATCAATGATGATGTGCTGTCTGGTTCGTGCTGGAAACTACCTGACAGGGCCACGGGGTGCGGAGTACGGCCGTCTGTCTGTTACTCCTTGTGTGTCGCCTGTGCCCAGGGCGGGAGGCACCTTGTCCCGGGGCCGTGCAGGGACCCCTCCGCTGCTGCAGCCTCGCTGCTCGGTCCAGCAGCACCCGCCAGCCTCCGGCGTTGATCCGGTGCTGACCCCTGGTGGCAAGGGACCCGCAGGGCGACAGCGGTGGCCGCGGGTCCCTCCTGCCCCGGGGTGGTCCCTGCCTGGGCCAGGGCAGCCAGCGCAGCCCGCGGTGCCTAAGGCTCGGGCTGGAGGGGGCTCAGCCGGAGTAAGCAGGGTGCTAGTGTGCAGGGGCGGGGGGGGCTGCAGGTCCGGCCCTGGTTTCTGGGCCAGCTTCTAACTCTTTTACGTCTACATGCACAGAGTAAACTGAGCCTTATGACTTTTATTCCTGCAGTGGTATGACCTCTTCATCTGGACCTCTGCCATTCTTAAAGAACAGTTTGCAAAACGCAGTGCAAACCCACCAACCATGACTTCTTTCTCTCTCGAATAGGTTAGTGAATTGTTTGTAAATGCTGGGGCACTACTGCCGTGCATCCTGTTCAGCCGTGGGTGAATAAACCCCGAAGTTTATTTACTTTTCTGGGGTGCTATGTGCTCGTTCTAATTGATTCTTTGTGAGCTTGGTTCAGTTCAATTTCTTAATGTTGCAATTCGTCACTAAGCTGTCTTGCATCATAAGCCCCCAGCTTTTGGGGGCTGGGGAAGTAATGCTGTTAGACTGTCTACAGCCCTTCTGTTGTGAGGGAGAGGACAGGTACAGGGAAAGGAAACAAAGTTTGAGAAAAAGAGAGGAATCAAATGAAAACAAAAAATACACCAATTAAACTAGACATCAAACTGAAAGTAACAAAGTATCAGTACTGATTTAAAATGCTAGCACATTTTGTTATTTAGAATTTCAAGGCCTCTCTGAATAGACTGGTGAAAGCAGAATAAACATAATTTTTACTGTTATTTGGGAGGTAATAGGCAAGTTGTCATGTCTAAAGAATCACAAAGAACGGGGCTTATTGTCTTCATGCCTTGAAATGCTCCACTCTAAATCACAGGTGCTCCCATTAAAAAAAGCTTAGAGAGTCTAGCAATCATGAGAATGTGGCTTGTATGGGAGGCTTCAATTAAATGCAAATATTTATATTTATAGAGGTAATTTGTTTTCTCACCAGCCACAGACATGCTGAGTGGGAAGGCTGAAAAAATTCTCACCATTGCAGGAAATAATCACCGTAGTTAAGTTTTAAATGTAATAGCAAAAGAAATGATGGTTTCCTCAGGGATGGAGTCACCTGCAAAGTCTGATGACAGACAAACAGAACAACAGCATGAAACTGAAAGATTTAGCGCAAATCAGCAAAGGTCGAGGCAGCCACTGCAAAGGGACTCGGACTATGCCCCAACCAGCCTGGGCTCTGCAGCAGCATTGAACCGTGTGTGAAGCTGCAATGGTGATTGTTAGAAATGGACATCATGTAGCATCCTGGGTCTGACCACATTCCCAAGGGTAAGAGGAATTCAGATGCAAACGGTATTGTTTGAGGAGTAGTTCCACAAATAAACCATTACTTACGGTAAAGATAGAATCTGGCTCTGAAATTAATAGATTAGTAATATACTTCTGTGTAATCTTGAACGTGTAAGAGTGATAGATGAAATCAGGGCCTCCTTTTGGGCAATGAAAATGTGACAATTTTTTCACTGAACAAAAACCAGGAGTAACCAGTGTGACAGTTCACCGTCCTCTGGTTACTGCCCTGATTTTTCTGTAGTTGTCTTTTTGTTTTAATGTTTTACTCAGGAGATAAAAGGAGATCTTGGCATGAAGGCTTATTACAGGGAAGAAAGTAAGTGAAAAGAAGATGAAAGGAAAGACAGAGGGGAGTGAGCAGGGCTGGGGGAGAGAACTCCTCCAGACTGTGGAAGGTTTGGGAAGAAACAACCCATCAGTCCAGTCACCTTAACGGCTCCACATTTCATGGTGTTGGCGATGCTCTGGGGAATGTGCTGCGGCAGAATCAGTGCTGCAGAGGTGGCTTGTCCCAAACATTCATGTGTTTATAGTAGTCCTGTGACCGCTAGGAGAAGTACCTTTTAATAAAAAGCACTTTTGCAGGTAACAGCACCATTGATCCAAGAAGACAATAGGTTCATTTCAACTGCTGCTGTCAGTGTGTTAGTCCTGTACGGGGACATGTAGTCATGAGGCACTGAGGAGCCTGTTTGAGGTACAGCTGCTCCAACAGACTATGATATTGACACTGGGAGCGTGTGTCTTCAGAAGAAAACATCGTAGTACACTGTTATTTAGCTGGCATAATCCAAGTCCTGTTCAGTGCTTGCAGAGGAACTGACTCTGTGACTGCTGAAATAACCTGTTTCCACAAAGCACTTATCAACACTTGCATACGAAGAGCTTGGCTTTAAATCCTCTGCACTGGCTTTTTGTTTATTAATTTTTTAACTACAGGCAGAGCCAAGTCTCCACTACAACTGACACAGTTTCATTTTGCAAATCAATGAGACAGTGTTACAAGGGCAGAAAAGTCTTGCCTGTGAACCTCATCTTGTTCAGAGCTGCCGAACTGATGTCCCTGACTGGCTACTGTCTTCATGGAACTAATCCATGCCAAATGTCTGAACTCCCCTGTGGCTCTCACCATCCACCCAGGCTGTTCCCTATTGGGACCTTCTAGGGTAGTTCAGGCTCCAGCCAGCAGTAAGTTGCGGAAATGTGTCCTCTCCTAAATGCAATCACCACTTTCCAGCCCCAGCTTTTCCGTAGGGAACTCTCTGCTCTACTTGGGGATAAGTGCTTCCAAGGCAGTGAAAATGAGAGCTCCTGGCCTGTCCTCAGGAGTGGAGGGGTCAGAGAGGTTGACATCAATGGGACAAAGATGAGGGCTTTGTCTTAAGTGGGCTGAGTCATGGCATTACTGGAAGGGATGAACTTGGCATCCCTGCTTGATAATAGACTGTGAGCGTCTAATGGAAGAAAAAATTGTCAAGTCTATTAAGATGTGGTCAGAGTGTAAGTCAATTAATGCAAATTACAGCCACATGAGTTATTAAATTAACATGAGAGTGTCAATAGGAAATATAGATTGCTTTTGAATAATTTAAAATTATTTAAAGCACGGTAATAATGAAAATCTCACAAAGTCTCCATAATGCAAAACTTAGTTTTGATTTTATTGCTGTTTGAGTTGTTTTTTATATATCTTGTTTCAAATTCATAATCACTAAAGGAATAGGAGTTTTAAAGAGCAAGACATTCTTATTTAGGAATGCCAAAAGTTGCAAAAGCTGTTATGAGGTGAAAGCTCGGAGGTGGCTGAAGGTGAGATGTGGTTCTGCAGTGTGATCCATGGCAGAGCTGAAATCAGGTAAAGCCAAGTGTGTCTAAAAGCAGTCCTTGCATGCAAAATGATAGATCAAATTTTCTACCCACTGATTGTGCCCAGATCACCTGGTCAGGTGATCAGGGCTAGGTGGCCTGTATTGCTTCAATTACTTTGGCCAGTAATGACAATACTTCTCACAAGCAAGTTGGACCTGCTGTGCCTGATACTCCTGTAACTCTCACCACATGTAGGCAGTGCCACTTGAGCTGTGGCCTCCAGATAAGGATTTAGCATTTTGCACTGCTCTGGACTCCTGGAAATGCCTGCACATAGACAAAGAGAACAGGGGTGAACTACCTCCCTGGCTGCAAATTCCAGACAAACTTGGTGAACAGAGCTAGCCCTGACTCAGGGTATTCTTTAGGGCTGGCAGAACAAATCTAAATGTACTTACAGCATGCGTTGGCACTCATGACAAACTGGTTCCACCTGAGGGTGCTGAGCCTGTAACAGCCTCCAGACAATCTGTCCCCCCTGGCTGGAAGTCAGAGACCTTAAGGGAGCAGAGAGGGGAAATATGCAGACTTATGGAGAGAGATTCATGTTCCTCCCAGGGACTAGTTGATCTCTACAGAAGGATGGTATGTTCAGCATGACTGAAAATATTAGCTGGCTCAGCCCTGAAACCTCAGAACATTGTGTACGCTGCTTAAATCCAGTTTAGTCATTGCTGGAGGGAGGTAAGGTTGCCCTATTAGAAAACAACCCTGCAACACACCTATGCTTTGTCAAACAAGAAACGCTGAAAGGGTTGCTTTAACTTTATTTTCTTCTCCTTTCTTTTTTTTTTTTTCTGAAGCTGATCTTTTCCCACTGACTTGATTTTTTTTTGACTGTTCCAGGATGAATCACACAGTCCTACATGTCTATCTGTATACCGAATGGGACTGTGGAAAGCAGACCTGACTAATGTCCCTACAAAGAGAAAATTATAATTGATGCTTTTTAATTACAGGTTTCCTGCATTATGGTCTAGTTTTTCAGCTTATAATCATTAACAGTATAATAGAGACTTAAGTAAATACTGCCTTTTCCTCTTTTGTAGCATATATAGGTCAGATTTTCATGGTTAACTGTTATTATCTCTGGTATGCTAATTAGTGCACTGACTGGCTGACAAAGGTCACATCTGTGTCTTCTTCACTGCATGCAACCATGCTGTGTGCTCACACCAACTGATGCCCCTAATTGCTGTGTCTTCTGGAGTCATTTCCAACAGGGCAAAATCACTAGTTTGACTTGGTAACTGCTTTACACCTACTTTGTACTTAGGTCAGTGAAAGACAAGGTTGAGGGCAAAGGAGTGTCAGCAGTCATCACATGCACAGCACACGTCCCCTGTTCTGCACTCCGTAAGTCACAGCAATCACGCTTCATGCATCCTTGACTTTTCAAGCTCTGTGCAGTTGCAGTCAAAGGGATGAAGTTGTTGCCTTTCCATGAGAAAATGAATGGAGCTTTTATTCTCTGTCTTTGACCAAAGCACTTAGGTGGTTTTAGGCCCAGCAGATTGTTTCTAATAGCAGGGAAAATTGATCACTCAGGTACTTTGATGCAGCCCTTTTATTGACCAAGAAAGTATAAAATTCTGTTTCCTTGAACAGAAAAGGAATCAGACAATAGGAGACACTTTCTCTGCATGCAGTTTTAGTCCTTTCAGCCAGCACTTTATCCAGAAGCACTCCACCAGCTTTTCTTCTCAAGGTCGTTCTTGCAGTTTTTCTGTTTCTGTCTGTTTTTGAGAGAAGGCTGCTGCTGTCAGACCATAGGAACACACAGCTGCTCCAAGCACTGCAATCCTCCCCGCATCTTCAAAGCCCAACATTTCAGTCGGGAGAAACCTTGAATGCATTAGCTTCTCTTCCAGGTTTGCCCTTTTGCCTTCTTTCTTAGGGTGGCTGTTCCTGTTTCAGCTGCCTGCTTCTGTATGAGAGCTTGTTTGTTTCTTATACAAAAGAACGAGAGGCAACATTAAAACTGTTGGGGTCATAAGCTGTTGCCTGAACCCTGTGCCTGGACGGCATTAGGGTTAGATACTCAGCATGTGTCGTGGTGCTGCTGAAGAGTAAGACCTTTGCACACTTACTGTCAGTGGCGAGGAACAGGTCTACGTGATGGAATTGGGGCGAGATGAGATTCTCACTGCCCAAGTGAAGTTTTTACTATATGTTCCCCTTGCCAAGAGAGAGAAATACCCTGTTGACCAACAAGCAGTATGCACTGCTAATGCTGGGTTGAATTTTCTGTGTTCCTTGCCCTACTCATCATATTTAACCTTGGATTTATTTGTAGGGAACTGCACAGAAAATCCTCTTTAAGAAAGAAAAAAAGCCTGGACATCATGTGTTTTCTTGCAATATTGTCCTGGACAGTTTCCAATCTGTTAATGAATGAACACCGACATTTAACCATCCCCAGGGGAGCTTCAAGATCCATCTGAGTTCAGTAAGATAGCTGTAACAAGCCCATACTTCAAAAGAAATACATTTTGCTATTTTTAAAACATGTGAGTTTTGGAAGGCTTTGAATATCAAGATTAATTCTCTGTCTAAATGCAGTAGAAGGCAGCACTGACTGGTGAGTCTCACCCAAATCTGGAAGGTTTTAATATTGTCTGAAGTCTGGATTTGATGTTCTAAAAGCTTAAGGTATGACTGTGTTTAGTTTACTTTTTTACCCAGAGCAAACTGTGCCAGAGCAAACTGTGCATGTACTTACAGATTCCTTAGTATATCTCACTGGATTAATGTGAA
Organism: Morus bassanus; assembly: GCA_031468815.1. NCBI lineage: Eukaryota > Metazoa > Chordata > Aves > Suliformes > Sulidae > Morus > Morus bassanus. Next base: position 5,560,650 of record CM062577.1, on the reverse strand, counting down.
AAATATATTACATCATCTATCAGCACTTGAAATTTTGACTTGGAGATTCTGGTTGGATAGATTACAGAGCAATGTTTAATTGAAAGATTTAATGATACGCTGAACAAGACATGACTCACTCTTGAACAACAGGGAACAGCTCCTATATGAAAAAATACCCAAGGTCATAGGGAGCCAGGTGTTGCTGCACAGTGTGATGCTATTTGCAGTAGGTAGCAATATAAGATGGCTGTGGAGGCTGAGCAGAAGGGTCAGGGCAGCTGGGCAGGTTTGGAGACAGGATTATGCACCAGGTCACTAAAATTACAAAGTGAAGCAGAGCAGAGTATTCTCAGTGCCTTGCATTAGACATCTACCTTGGATATCTGAGCTAAGAGGCTACTCTGCTCTCTAGTACAGTCACTGGGAGTCCTTTCTGAGCTGCCCTTTGGAGGTGCCTGTCCCTTTTTGTTGCCTATAATAGGTAGTCTAAGGAGCACAGATTCCCTATTTAGCCACCTGAGTGATGAGCACAGTGAGACATTATTTAATACATCTCTGTGCTGAGGTCTTCATCCTAAAGTGCTGTACAGTTAATATTATTGAAGAGAAGGAGAATGTGAGGTCCAGAACAAGAATTCAGTTGTGGAGGCACTGAGAACACTTGGCTTCAGAGGCTGGGTCCAAATATGTTAGAGAAATGGGCCAGGACAGAGCTGTCACTGGTGTTTGGTTGCAGGGAGAGAAAGGAAGGATTGAACCTTGGCTGCGATTATTTGTGTGAATGGACAAGTACTGAATGCTGCGTCAGAGGCAGTTCTTTAACATGGGAAAATATCAGCCCTGTGTTTGCTTTCAAAGCTGTGCTCCTGTTTGTTCTGGGGTGTAACTGCACCTTTGTGTTCTCATTGTTTAAGCCCAGTCTCCTCAGCAAAGCTCAGTGTCTGACTTGCCCTATTTAAAAGAAGACCTTGCCCCTATTTTATTCCAAAATGCTGGACTGACTGGCATAGACATTTGAGTTTATTCTATGATAGGCAGATATGGGCCACAAAGATGCTACTGCTTAGTTAAAGGTTACTAATTACTGTCGCAGAGATTGCAGTTCCTGACACCTTGGTGAACTTCATGTAAATAAAGGTTCTAGCAACATCCAAGTTTGAAATTACAATGTCTAGATCTGCACAACAGCCTAAATGATATCAGCCTTATGAAAACAATGCATGTGTTTACACTTCCAGAACGTAGGAAATGCCCTGACCAGGGGTCCATCTATGCCAGTTTTCCATCTCAGCTGGAGAAACCAAAGTCTCTTCAGTGTTTTATCTGTCTTTTGTAACTAAGAATTCACTTAATGCTGCAATTTCTGGTTCTGTTTTATCAGGTATACATGCAGCTCTGGATCAGATGTTAATGCTCTCAGAACAAAGACATGTGAGCAAGATGTCGCTATTTTTATGACAGTGTTGATGTTTTGACCTCACGCCAGCATAATCCAGGAACAATTCCCATTAAGTCTATTGATGTGAGTCTTTCCTCGAAGGGGACACTCACAAAACCTTACCTGAATTATCTTTTAAAGTAGATTAGTTAAATTCTATTAAACCCTATGCAGATATTCATATTCAGAATTAAGTGGTATTAATCTGATTTAGTGTACTCACTCTGAAACTGAAGAAAGCTAAATCAAATGAAGGCCACTTTAATTCTGAGTAACAGCACTCATGCCGGACTCCAGCGTAACTTCAGTAACCGCTTTCAAGTCACACTTGTCATTAATTCAGATGAATTTTTCCAACTTTCCCTGTGAAGACATGGGACAATAAAATCATCACAGATGACCTGACCATACATTCTGCTTCCCCCTACCCCCACCCCCCAAAACACTAGGGACCTAGCTCCTCCTGAATATTGGACAGTTGGTTTGGAGTTCTGGATCTGAAGGTTGCTGTTCATTTCTAGTCAATGCTCTTTTCTCTTTACTAACCATTTACATTAAGCACATCAGTGTAGAACCTTAGCACCTGTCCAGGCAAGAGGACAAAGGGTACTGCTGGCTGGTGTTAATGTTCCTGTGGTAGAGCTGTGCGTGTGGAAAAGTTGCAGTGTATGTGCCTGGGTTAAATATGTAGCTTCAGCTGTTCTGTATCAGGAGTACTAAATTTACTTGTAGATTTAAAATAGGTGAATGATTTGGCAGCTAAAAGGTCAGGACACTTGCTCTTTATTTTGTGCTTTGCTTTTCCTGATGAATAGAAAATTGTCTGTAGCATCTGATGTTATTGTCAAGGATTTCTGGTGTAATGACTGCGCAGACAAAATGTAAAATAGTGCCACTGTATCCCCCATACCTTCCCTCAGCTTTGTGTTTTGTCACAGTTGCACTCTGAAGTACTCCAGCACTCAGCCAGCATATATTCTAACTCACAAAGGTCTCTGCGGAGGGAGGAGTATTGACTTCTCCATCATGTGCAGATCAAATTTCAGGCTTTTAAAGTTTTGTGCATTTGCCAGGTACACTGAAATACAGATACCAGCTCTTGCAACCTTCATGTGACTTTGGCAGCATGCACGTGGCTATTCTGCATAGCACATGGACTCACCTCTTCCCCAGAGATGGATGGCACCACTGCTATAGGTATGCACCAGCCATTTTCCCTATTTGGCTTCAGTGTCAGGAGCAAGATTAGCCTATATGAGAAGCTTTTGCAGGCCTGAGAGAAGACACCAGTGCAAATTGACAGGATTCAAACTGTTTGACCTAGGCCGCATTGCAAAGCACCTTCCCTGGAAACAGGTCTGCCTCTGGGTGTCACCTTGGCAGCAGGGTTCTAGCTCTGCATGTCCTGCTGACCTTGTTTTAGCTTGTTCTGTGAATCCACTTGACCTCCTGGCAGCCATGAGAGAGGCTATGCTGTTGCTCTTCTACCACTACATGAGCCCACAGTTGCAGGGAGACAGGCTGAAGTTAGAACCTCCTCTGGCTCTGGAAATATGTCTTCTCTGAGCATGTGCAAGGACTTGATGTGAGGAATAGCACAGAGCTGTTTCTCCACAGATACTTGACAATCTAGAAACCTTTAATAACTAAAAAAAAAAGAGAGGGAAAGAGGAAGATCACAAAGACAAATGAGGAGGGGAGGATCTATCCTCAGCTCAGCTTTTAAAATGAAGCAACAATACAAAAAAACCCTGCAGAATAATGTGCTTTAGCACAGGAATCAACAAGAGCTCAGGGCTTCTGCAGGTCCCAGGGGGATTTTAGCAGCAGAGTTGGAGCTAGGCTCAGAGAGCTGGCTGGGGAGGCTCTCCAATGAGGGTATGACCTGGCTGTGCTCCTTTGTGCCAGTGAGAAGCCAGGCAGCAGCACTGCTGCTCAGGGGATGGGATAAGTGGGTGGGGAGAAGTGGTGAGTTAGAGGCCAAATCGGCAGATTTGCAACTTAGAGAATTCAGGTCCAAAGTGAAGCTCATACTCCCTTCCGTACAGTGAAGCCACTGAGCAGGGAAAGAATTGGGAGGTGCGGAGGGTGCTATCATTTCAGTGTTTGACAAGCAGAAGAGAGGCACACAAGCACTGTGGAAGGACTGTGGTGTTCAGAAAGCTCATATTCTCCTCCATACCCATAGTCAGAACCAGCTGAAGCCCACTGGGAATCCTTGGCCTTTTGAGTGCTTGCTGGGTTGCTGTACACATTGAATGGGCTGGGGGGCTTGTTTGTTTTTTCCGTGCTAAGCCTCTTCCCGTTGTGTTTACTATTGTACAGTAACAAACAAAGTAACAGTAAAGCTGTTCTCACACATACACACAAAACCATGTATGCCAGGATTCATGCGCTCAGGCACAGCTGCTGCCTCATTCATTTTAAAGCTTCTCAGCAAAAAATTGCGAGCAGGCCTGTACTGCAGTTCTCAGGTCTTCCCCAGGAGTTCTGAGGGCAATGAGAGGTTTGTGAAAACCATGTGGAAACCCAAAGCTCATGTAATGTTCTTTTCTCACAAAAGTACAAGCTTCAAACTGTCCTGAGCTGTGAAATTCTGATGGGGCATTACAGGGAAATGATCTGAGCCTCATAGTAGCTCTGGGAGAGAAATATTACTTCTTATTTTACAGCCTGCTCAAGCACTGCTTCTAAAAGGCATTTAAATGCCTCCCTCACATATTCCAAAAGATTAAAGTCATTTTTTTCAAAAGCAGCTCCTGACTATAGATACCTATTCCTAGAACCTGCAGGCCTGCTGTTTCTCAGAATGACTGCATATTTATACAGAGGATACTGAAATATTAAAAATAAATAAGCATTACTTTATTCTCGTCTTTTTGTAGGATGGGTGGAAGATAAATTATCCAACAAAAGGATTTACTCTTATAGCACTGAATGATTCAAAAATTCAGAGATTTCTCCTCTTTCCCTCTTCCATCTGACTGGGACTTGCCTTTAGAAGAGGATTCCCAAGAGGCCACATACACCCTGAAGCTCAGAGGCAGGTAACCTTGTCAGACACAGCTTGTGCCTAGTTTTTCCCAGTGGCTGGCTCCAGCCTTTGCTCAGCACATATTGCTCTATGGAAGAAGCCTCTGCTGAGCACCTAACTTCAGGTGCAGAAATATCTCTCTTGAGGTCAGGCCTTTTAGGCCATATATTGCCGAAGTTAGGTGCAAATAGAGCATAAAAACATTTACAGCTAAAACCAACCCGTCAGTCACAGGTTCAGCCACGGTCTCTGCTCCTGCAGGGAAAACCTGTTTTTAAGAAAACAACCATTATCTTATCTTCAGACTTTGGAAACATTAACATCAACTTTGTATAATGATTCAAAGGTCTGCCTATATGCAATGACAGGTATTGAAAGAAACCTATCCTAGATGACTGAATACGCTCGTACATATATTTAAAATATAATGTTGTCTTTTTGGTTAAAGACTGCAGAATAAATAAAGGCGATGCAGTGATGCTCACACAGAGCAGTCTTTCGTTTGGTTCCTTCAACTCAGGGACACTTAAGACTGCTGGGTTTACTGCTCGGACATCTGACAGCTTGAAGGGTCTGGCCCTCCATTCGGTGAGCTCAGGCATTTCCTCACTGAAGCAGATTTTGCTGGGTGCTGACCACTCTCGGTCATCTCTGGTTTTACAGTTACATGCAGGAATCCTGGTTTTAAAAAGAGCTACTAAGAGCCTTGAAGAACCCAAAGATGTCTGGCGATAATTCATCTCCACGAGCACTGAATTGTGCCTGAAATGCAAGGAGACAAGCAGGATGACTGCTACCTGCACCTACTTTTGAACTAGACCGCAAAACCTACTACCTACTGCATATATAACGCCTTGTGTAACAGGACCCCAAACCTTGGCTGAGCTAGGGCTGTAGATAAGATAGTAAACTATCTGAAAATTAATATTGTGTATTTAACTCTTCATATTAGCTAGTTTGGAGCAATTTGAATTCTGCTCACATATCCCACTAGATGTTGGCTAGGAAATAAATTAACTTTTGCCTCATCACCTCATAAAGTATCATAAATTTGAACACTGCTATGAAATAAAGGGAGTCTGAAAGATCTTGTAGGATTCTTCATGTTTTAATTTGAACTGGAATTGTTAAAGTGAGGAGAATTCACACAGCCAAAATTAATCTATGGGGTAGCTAAAGAGACCTGGGTAGCTAAGGCCAACATCAGCCTGACCCAGTATAATCTCATTATTAACTGTCTTCAGAATCAAAAGCAATTAACTGAAGGGTAGAAGCAGTGGTAAGACTGTAATTTATCACGAGACCGTTATTGGGAAAACAACCTTTTGACAGAGGGTTAATTTTTTTTCTCGGTCTGCTGCAAAATGGGAGATATGAAGAATAAATAAAACGACCTCTGTGACAGTATGCTTCCTAGGATAACTGCCTCGTCGGCTGGGTAACAGATAATTTTTTGCCGTTTGGGTAATGTTTTGATACCAAACAGCTTTATTTCGTCTGCTTGCATATACATTTCCTGCAGGCAGCAGCTCGTTCTACTAAGCGACTGAGTCACAGATGACAGCAGTAAACATTCGCCTGCAAAACCAACGCACGGAGTTTGTAGGACAGACCCCAAAGAAACGCCGTGTCTTCCTGCAACCGGCTGCTTATAAACGCGGTCCCCGCCGAAGCGAGGCGGTTTAAGACAACGCGAGCGGCAGAGGACGGCCCGCGGCGGCCTCACAAACCCACCACCCTCCTCTCCACCGCCGCACTTGTCACGCGTGGACGTCGTCCCAGCGACCGGGGGAGGATGTCATCTCACGGTCCCCGTGCCGGCCATCTACCACCTCCCCGAGCGGCTCCTCGGCTTGGGGAGGCGTTTCCTTGCGTCGCCTCTTACCGCCGGCCGCAACTTCGGCGGCGGCCCGCCCGCCTGAGGGAAGGGGGCGACCCCCGCCCCCCCCCGGCGAGACCCCCTCAGCCCCGGCCGCCCCCTCCGCCCCGCCAGGCCGCCGCCCGCCTCCCCCCGCTCGCGGCGGGCCCGCCCCTCCGCCCGGCGCTGCGGCGGCTCCGGCAGGCCCGGCCCACCGCGGGGCCTGGATTGGCGGCGCCGGGCAGCCCCGCCGCCTCTCCTCCCCCTGCCGCCGCCCGGCGCGGCGCTGGTGGCGCGGGCCGGGGGACGCCGGGGCCGCGCCGGGCAGTGCCATGAGCCGCGGGTAAGGTAAGCGAGGCAGGGCCGCGCTCGCCTCGGCCCGCCCCGGGCAGCGCCCGCGCTCCTCGCCGCGCCCGCCGCGGCAGCAGCGCCCGGCGTGAGGCGCGGGAGCCCGGCGGGCTCCGCGGGGCTGGCGGCGGGAGGGGGCGGGCCGGGCCTGGGGCGGGGGTGGAGGCGGCTGCCGCGGCCCCCCGCGGGGCGGCCCGGGCCGGGCGGGCGCTGATGGCGGCCGTGAGGGGCCGGCGGGCGCTGCCGTGTGCCGGTCCGGCTGCGGAGCCGGCCCGCGGGGAGCCCGGGGGGGCTTGGGCGGGCCCAGGGGCTGCCGCCGGCTGAGCCGCGCCTGGGCCGGGCTGGGCAGGATGCGGGTTTATTTTTACTGTTGGGCGAGGGCGGCGGGATGGAGTTACTTCCCCCTTCCAGCAGTGTAACTGAGATGAAGGTTTGGCCGAGGCAGGGTATGCAGTTTGGCAGGGGCGCTGCCGAAGTAGAAGTGACACCTTGAAAAGAAGCAGCAGAGGAACCAGCGGCAGCGCTTCTTCTTGCTGGAACTGGGGGAGGATTTCTGACTGGCGTTTAGGACCAAAGCGGAGAGGTTTTCTGTCTCCTGAAAGTGTTTCCGTCTTTCTTGTCCTGGGTGTCGGCTCTTCAGTTTCTGCTTCTCTTCTAATCCTCAGTGTCATTTGTGTTTTACCTCTCGATCGCAGTTCGGTGTCTGAACCTGTTTACTGTGTCTCTTCAGCATGTGCTAAAGTTCCTTCTAAATGTCTGCGCTCAACTTCTGGATGATTTGTATCTGTCAGCAAACGTCTTAAGGAACTCCTGCCCATAATTTAGGGGAGTTAAGTATACAGCCGAGTTGACTTTAAACTTTTGTATGTAACTTTCGTATTGTAACTGTAAGATAAATTAGTGTAAGACTTCAGTGCTGTGAGGTTATCTTCTGTTAAGATGCTTTGTCATACTCCTCTGTTTTCACACAACTCCTCTTTCAAGATGATCTTGCCTGCATAACTCGGGAAAAACAAGGCAGGCTCACAGTCTCAGAGGCATATTTTTTTACAAGATTTTTTTTTAAATTTTAAAATAACTCCATATTTCTAAACTCTGACTAAAATTCAGACAGTGTGAGTGAGTACCCTGTTTCAATTTTCTCTGAATTGAAAATGTGCTAAATTAAAGGTAAAAGCACTTTAGCTTAAGCGGAAGAAAGTAAACTCATGTTTTTGATGTTAGAATTGACTTTTAAAGACTGTGACATCATGTTCTTTTGTGATATATGAGAGGTTACTGTTCTGATTGACTTCAAAGCTGATCCAACAAGCTGCTCTGTTGTGGGTGGCATATTATTAATGCTCCAAGTAGGTGCTTTGGTTTGAGGTAGCATTTCTAAGCCAGGGTTGAGTAAGGCGCTTTCTCTCTTGAGCAGAAGACCAAGAAGGTAATTCTGTGCTCAAAGACGTCTTATACTGGGCTCTCTTGGTTTTCCCTGTGAATTGTATTGGTAAGCCGAGTACTTCTCTTGTGAACTTTGCTTTTTGGCTGTGCAAAGAACTTCTTTAAATGGCCTATATTGCTTTTATTTCAGAAAAGAAAATCAGTTAATGAAATCTCAAGTGAAAACTTGAAGGACACAGCCCAATAAAGTACCTATGTTAACTGCATACTTCTTTTTTCATGAAAACAATGCTGAGTAGTTTCAGATCTTAATAGCAAATGCTCTGTTGTTTGTAACTAAAGAACTTCTAAGACAAGTCTATTGAAAAGTAAAGAATGTGGAGCAGGTAAACCTAGGCAGAATGCATAATGCCGGTAATTTCCCTGTTGTGGTAGATATGTAAACAAAGTAATGGGAGATAGGGAAACTTATCTAGTAAATAAAAGGATAACGTAACTGAAATAAGTTTAACATCATGTAGCTAGAGGACTGAAGATGCATTGTTGTATTCAAACAGCTGCTTAGTTGATAGATTTGGGGATTGTGCTGCTCTAACCTCACCTTTCTGTACGAACTCAACCAGATCCGTTAGATGAAATCAGAAGGCATCCCTTCTGGCACGTCTGAAGGGCCACCAACCTTATGTCGTGTGAGCGTGCAGGTGACCGGTCACAAGCATGGCAGTGAACGTACATAAGGAAATGTTTCATGTGCTGTTGTTCCCTTGTCCTGTTCTCTGTGTGATGTCGAGGACCGAGCTTTAGCCTGTTAGGCCCATGGGATGAGTCACTTGTGGTGCTGAGTGCACCGAGTGTAGCTGATAGCTGTTCAGGAGCTGAAGAAAAATAAAGCTTGTTTATTAGGATAAATTGTAGGTTTCGGAAGAATGAAGAGGAGGGTAAGTAAATTCTGGTCTTAAACACAGTCTTGGAGCTTGGTGAAGTCTCTCAAATCTCTGGATTTTTATTCTTCGGCGAGCTAGAAATTGTGGTATCGGGTGTCCACAGTAAGTAGTAATGTTAATTCAGTGTGCTCTAAAACACTTATGCTTGAATAAAGGCATCATGTTGTAGAAGCCCTTACTGCTCTAAGTGAAACAATCAGATGTCAATGTATGTTGGACAATAAGAGCATAACGTAGGCTGAGAGATTAGAGAAATAAAGATAAGAGTTAATACTGTGGGCCTTCACGAATGTGTACTTAGTATGAGAAGAGATGTAATGTATTCAGAGTAGAAATTAACTCTGGAAATGCATAAGGGTGCCACATGTGCCCAATAAAGGGAATGAACAATGACTTTTCTTACTCTAGGTAATGTACAGTGGACACTAGAAAGGATGTGTTGCGATTTCAAGGGGGAGGGTGGTAGGACTGTGAAATACTGAGAGAACAATACTAAGTGTCAGAACTGCTGAAAAATACAGTACTTAAGGGGCAAATGAGGGAGTTAAGTAAGGCAGTGTTGGCTTTGTGCCTGCTAGATAGTGAGAGACCTGTTCAAAGAAAAGCCTCCATACAAAGTTGTCTAAACTTTGCTATCCTGTCTTGCATTGATGGCCCAAGATCTCTGATGGTCAGAACTGTCGTGGTTTAACCCCAGCCGGCAACTAAGCCCCACCCAGCCGCTCGCTCACTCCCCCCCAGTGGGATGGGGGAGAGAATCGGAAGAGTAAAAGTGAAAAAACCCATGGTTTGAGATAAAGACAGTTTAATAGGTAAAGCAAAACCTGCACGCACAAGCACAGCAAAACAAGGAATTCATCCCCTCCTTACCACGGGCAGGCAGGTGTTCAGCCATCCCCAGGACAGCAGGGCTCCATCACGCGTAACGGTGACTTGGGAAGGCAAACACCATCACTCCGAACGTCCCCCCTCCCTCCTCCTTCCCCCAGCTCTATATGCTGGGCATGACGTCATACGGTGTGGGACATCCCTGGGGTCAGTTGGGGTCAGCTGTCCCGGCCATGTCCCCTCCCAACCCCTTGTGCCCCCCCAGCCCCCTCGCTGGTGGGGTGGGGTGAGGGGCAGAAAAGGCCTTGGCTCTGTGTAAGCGCTGCCCAGCAGTGACTAAAACGTCCCTGTGTTATCAGTGCTGTTTCCAGCACAAATACGAAACACAGCCCCATACTGGCTACTGTGAAGAAAACTAACTCTATCCCAGCCAAAACCAACACAGAACCAAACTTGCAATGCTGCATGCAACTGACCTTATTCCTGGTGTCCTCTCCTTCATATAAGGCTAGAAGTTGACCCTGTTTTGAGCCAGAGGTAGGACCAGACTAGCTCTGGAAGTCTCTTTCAACATAAATTACATTGTGATTCTACAACAGTAGTATAGTGGAGAAATGACAAGCAGTCCCAAGTTACTTCTAGGGCAATGTCTTTGTCAGATTTTGAAATTCCAGGTGATAAGCAAATAAATTATTTATTTTATTTTAAACTTCTGGTTCTGGAGAAAACATCAATTTATTTGCACTGGTATGTGATGTCTAGGAACTGTATTAATGAAAAACTTCATTTTCCAAGGTGCTCTACAATGATTGGAAAATATGCTCTCTAAAGAGCTTATATTTCAAGAGGCAACAGATGACTAAATGAAGGAAACGGTGAGACAATATGAACAGGCAGTGATTTCAGCACATTAATCATACAATTATTAAGCTTTTTTAAGGCGTCATGACAAAGGAGAGACATAAAAGAGAATTTGATGGAGAGCAGTTTAGGAGCTTTACTGATTTTTTTTGGTTTTTTATTAGACTTGATTCCTGCAGTCTAATTCTCTTCTCCACTACCTCTTGTGTGCAGAAAAAACTTTTATTCCAAGTGCCTTTGTGATTATTAGTGTTTTTCAGCTATTTTAACCTCTTCCCGAGTTTTACAAAGCTAAGTTGATGTGAAGGCTCCCTCTGACTAGTCTCTTCTTTCTTGCCCTGTGACATCTGCAGCTCTTATGGCTACAGCTCATAACTTTGTGTAGCTCACTGAAGTTTTGTTAAGAAAACAGTTTGCAGTTTTATGTGAAAATTACCACATTCGCAATGTGATGTAACACAAAAGAAGCCTTCATATGAAAAAAGTAGTGTTCACACAAACTAATTTTGTTGAATTATGTTGTTCATAAGATAGCGTTAGCCTTCATGATGTATGTATGAGGCCTTGACGTAGGTGTTTGTGTCTGTAGGTATCTACTCAACCATCCCGTCTGTGGATTTACAGAAACCTTGTTAATCAGCGCTTCAAGAGGAGTACGTATTCTGTAAAGAAAGATCTTGGATGGGCTTTTAGTTTTGGCTTTTAGCAGTGTACTTTGAAGATAGAAAATGCTGTGTGTCTTGTGTACCAGATCCATGTTTTCTGGTACACTATACTGTTAAAACAGGATATTTAATTACCTTAGTTCCATCTTAATCTCCTTTTTGTTTTATGATAGAGATTTGTCAGTTAGTATGCCATATACAAGTCCTTTAATGCTAGTGTTTAGGAGAATGAATTGCTCTGTGTGGTGGGAGAAAGGACTATAGTAAACTGTTGAAGCAAGCAGAGTGGTGCGTCTTCATAGTTCTCAAACCATCCTGATGTGAAGGCATGGACATCTTGTGCTATTTCTTCCTAGTGGAAGGCTGGATCCATGTTCTGAGAAATAAGAAGACAACTGTATATGCTGTGGAATTAATAAGCATTACTGTTGAGGGAAGGAAGGAGTATGAAGGAGAGGAGGAAAAATGAGATTGCTCAACTAGGTTAGGTAGGAATATTTTTTATTACTATTTTTTAAAGAAGTCCTCTGGAGAACTCTTTGGAGACTTGACTGGTGGGAAACTGCACAAACTCCAGGTCTGCCAGGCTTCTTCATGCTTGGGATCTTTTCATTGATGACTCTTGCTGTCTCAGATATGCTGTTTCTTGGTCGGATGTTGTGTTTTTGAAAAATTGGAGAAACTTGTGACACAGAGATGGTTGTCTGAAGTATCTTCTATTGTTGCTTCACTATTTCTACGTGTTTTCTGTTGTCACTTCATGCCTCTATTGTGCAGGTCCGTAGGGGAGGCAGCATCTTCATTAGGCTTGCTGGAAAAGGACATGGAATACAGAAACAAGCTTGTATTTGCAAAATCTTTTTCTTATTGCAGACTGGAATGGAAACTGCAAATTTGAAGACACATACAATCTGGTCACAATTTTTCTAAATTCAGCTGAGTAACGCAATCATAGATAGCTTGAGGAAAAGGAGTATTTAACATTTAGGGAGTAAAGGCAAAACTGCGAAGTACAGTGTTGTCTGTCCCTCAGAAATCTCTCTCTAGTGCAAGAGTAAGATGTAAGGCCTTTAGAGGCACTATGGTAAATAGTGAAAGCTTTAGGAGTGTCAGTTAGTATTCTCCATTCTGCGTTTATTCCTTCAGTGCACTGATGCATATCATTATGGTATGTGTAAGGCCGTTGTTGATTACTGATTTAAAAAAAAGTGTACCATTCATTCAATTATTGTCGAGGATTGTGGTAAACGGTTCAGATCCACAAGGTAAAGGGTTTGGGGTTTTTTTGTACTCTAAAAGTGTAGTTGAAAATTGTTGTATTGTTCAATAAAATTTCATGAAATTTCGATTTCAAACAATCAAAAGTTGAAACAAAACCAAAAGTGGTTGAATTCAGCTTTTCTGCATGTGTTGGATAGAATCCCAATTATTGCATCATAAAAATACATGACCCACTGTTCTTGTCAGAATTCTGAATTACCTGTTCTTGGACGGTTTAACTTTTTTAAGCTTCTGTTAACGTGACATGCCCAGAAGTTTGAAGGCAGAAAGTTAATAATTAGTGGTCAAGATCGCATTTCCAGCCTGAGGCAACAAAACATGAAGGCTGCACATTGGCTAGGAACGTGTAACTTCACCCCACGGCCTTAGCCTCTGTGTGCCTGTTCACTCGGGAGCATTGTGAGGACTGAGATTTAACCACCTGGAGAAGACTTAGCACTTAAGTATCGTCTTCTTCAGAAGAACTGGAAGTGAATGGAGTTGCTTGGATTTGGGCAAAGCTTTGCACAGTGTAGGTCTGAAAGTACCTACTTACTTGGCAAATGAAATTTTAAGTCTTTTAAGGTAATATTTAGGTTCTTTCACACAAGTCCTTTCCTGGAGTAATTTTGCACTGGAGGCTGCCACATGCTAACTTAGTTGCATGAGTTTTGAGTATGCTTACAGAGCAACATCCCCTCTCTTTGGTGAGCATAGTAACAATATGCCCAACGTAGTGTAAGACTTCCCGCTCCGTAGCACAGCTATTTGCCTGCGTGGTTGTTCCTGTGCTATCTGCCTCTGCTGTAGTTTCTTGCTGTGGAGCAAGCTGTTACAGTAATTAATTATTTTGGATCCCCAGAGCTACGGATGTATCCCTTTTAAGACCTGATTAACAGATGCATCGCCCTTTCCTTTAATGGAGTCCTTGTTGACCAGTATCTCTGGAAAATAAAAAGCAAGTGCCTTAAGCTGAAATTGCTCAGTTAAGGCATCTGAGAGGAGTTGCTTAAAAACTTCCTGTATTAGCCGAGGCTGGTCCTGCTCCTGTTGGAAATCCTTGGAGATACGGAAGCAGAGGAGCAAGTTTTAACAACTGAGTAGGTTAGAGTGGCTGAAATATCTGCAGTGTGCAGTAGTCCTTCTAAGTTTTGCAGATGTTTTTTATTCCTGATTCACCCCCTGTGAGGAGGGGAGTTCTAACGTGTCATGTTATTTACCAGTCATCTTCATTCTCTGGGTACTCAGAACTGTTGTCTCTGATGAAGCCGATTGTTAGTGTCTGTGGAGAGACATCAGAATATAATGGTAAAAAAGGGTATATTCTCTGATCTTGCCTGTCTTGCCTTCCTGCTCCTCATATTCCTAGTTCTCTGTTCATTGTCTTTCTCTTCTATTTATTTTAACTCTCCTTTCCGAACAGCAATGTGTGTTACTCTGCTGTGCAAAGCCCAAATCTATACATAGCACAGCGGTTAAGTTAGTGTTCTAAAAGACATGGCAACTGATGGACAAAGGATAACAGAAGATCAATAAAACATAGTAAACAGTGGTGTTTTCCCATAAAGGCCAGGAGGATAGCGCAAATTAATTGTTGTATGAACTAGGCTTTAATATTCATTACCTAGTGTCTGCGGTTTATAAACTGTTACGCTCTCTGCCCCCACTGGTGTTGGATGACAGGAATATTGCAGAAGAATGTCCCTTAGTGCTGGTGAATGTATTGCATGCCCTGGACCACTTATCCTGCCAATGCAGGATTATTATCCTGAAGCTGTGAGAAGATGGGATGGTCAAGCTTAAAGGTTTAAGAGTATGAAAATGCATATTCAGGAATTGAGGTGCTCTTCTAAAGGATCTGTTTGAGTCCTAAAAATTGCTATATTGGGCTTTAGTAGCTTATGAAGAGGACTGGGAGCTGTAAGACTCTAGGTCTTACTCTGGATTTCATGTGTTTTGTTTAAATTATACTTCAGTTTTAATACAGGACTGCAAAAATATATGCACAAACCAAGGTACTATCTCCCTTGATAGTGGGAATTTCAAAGCAGATGACAGAGGACTGAAATGTAAATGCAACCTGTCATGAGCTGCAATGAAGTTCTGATCTGAAATTAAGTAGAGAACTGCAAAAATAATTTTGTTTCACTGGAAGTCAGGATTAAGACTGAAGAAATAAAAATGTCTTTTGTGAGCCCAGGCAAGCTCAAAGAATAAGGTTTCTTTGAGAGGAAGATAGATCGTCATGCTTACACACTTGTGATTGTGGTGGCCTGATTAGGAAATATTGCTTAACATGTGATACTAAAAGCAGACAGTGAAAGTAGTCATCTAGGTTTGGTGCTCTCTGTCTCTTGGCTAGTAATCGCAGTATGTTGTGTTACCTTCTCTCCGGCAACTTCTGAGTATCAAGTACCTGCCTGCGCGGGGCTCTGCCGGGTTTCTGTGAGCATCCTCTAGCCCAGGCCAGGAATGACAGTCTTGCAACTGAGTTGCAGAATTCCCATAGCATTCCTATGCCCCCACTCCCTGCCCGCTGGTCACCTCCCACCTCTTGTTCCTGTCTCCCTGCCCCAAAGTACGCTGTGCAACGTGAAGATTTCTGTTCTGGTTGCCTTCCAAGCTGGGTATTTACATTCTGCTTGCTTAATACATATCTGTCATTTCTGTTGCCTGAAGGGGCTTCACTTTCTTTCCCAATACTCTTGTGTAATGTTTGGGGTTGAATGCATAAATAAATGTATTTTGGTGGTAAATGAAAGTGATCCATAGGTTTCTTCTTTGGTCTGTAACGGCTGTGAAGTTTGATAAGGTTTATCTTTGTAAGACTTTCTCAGTAGCGGTTCGTTTTGTCTAATCGCTTTCACACTTCTTCCTTTTCAACTTGACTTGAAGTATTAAACAAATGAGTCGGGAGAAGGGGGAAGAACTAAGGGGGAGATAATCCTAAATGTCTGTCAACGCAAAAATGCACTAGTTAATAAGGGCTTTGCCAGGTCTTTAATAAACCTTCTGAGCAAATGTGTGACAACTTTACAAAAGTATTTTTATGAAGGAAAAAAAAAAGCTACCATTCTATTTCTCTGTTATTTTAGTGAATAACAAGAGATGTGGATGGAGAAGGGACCAGCTGTGCGTGCAGACTATCTCCTGTGTTGTAATTCAGTTATTCTCTTTATGACAACAGGCGAGTTTTCCAAGATGCCTTAACACTGTCCAGAGGTTACAGGCAAGCTGAAGGTCTGTGCCTAACAGTTGTAGAAAACTGTGAGTGTCTGAAAACATTAATTTAATGGTGTGTTGTATTTAAGAGCATAAATATTTGGTTGTGTGGATGTCCATTTCTTTTTGTCATGCAGCTTTGAGATGTGAATTGGTTAACTCTTTTTCAGTACTGAACAGATTTTATGAACCCTTGCTTTTCTGATGAGTTGGGACAACTCTTCAGTTTCATCTTTATTGGCCAGATTTTAAAAATTCTAGCTAGATGTTTATTATTATTTCTATTAAGCTAAAGCTTCACGATTTAAATTATAAAAATGAGTAAATCTCTGTGCTGCACCATGAGTGTTTATTACTTTACTTTCCCAGTATATATTTTTTTAAATCTGTGTCTTGCATTCATATCCCCTAAGCAGTATATTTACCAATGAAAACTGCTATGGGATGACTGTCCTGCCAACTTCTTTCTAGTCACAAAATGGGTGTGAACAGTGGCTTTTCAGGCCTCCTCCTCCAATACCCCAAGCCAAATAAATGCTGATTTGTGTGAACCGTTCAGATCTCAGACTATTAAAGAAGGCATTGTTTGCTATGATCACACTTCTGACTCCTTCATGGAGGAGGTGTCAAGGCTGTTCCATGGTTTAGTGGAGAGGAGTTTGTCTCGCCATGTGGTGATGAATGTGAGTTGAAAAGACTTTCATCCCATGTCTAGTTCTCTGCTTGTACTAGTTTTTTTCAGTTTCCCCAAAAGAGCAAGCAGTCTTGTCTCTAAAGCCTTAATTATATATAGCATGGCAGAGACAGCTCCTTAGGGATGGGTGCAGTTTCCTCACACTTCAGTCGTCACCGTTTTGTCACCTTATCCTGGAAGACAACTGTAGCTGCCACCCATGCTTGGCTTCTCTGACTTGACCTCTTAGCAATTAAAAGCCTCGCTGAAACAGCCACACCCCTGACGTATGGTGATGTATGAGGGAGTATGTATGTACTCAGAAGCTTATGAACAGTGTATGTAATTTAGCACTTGTATAGCTGATTGACTCTATTTGATAAACAAATGCAAATTTATTAAGCATGTATATAAGAACATTGCCATATGTCTGAAATTAGAATTGCCTGCATAATACAGTAACTGAACAAGGCAGGATATGGCTCAAAGATGCTTATTTCCCTTTGCCCTTTTGAAACTATCTGGTGGCTTTTGCTGTTCTTTTATCTCTCAGCAAATGAAGACCATAAAATTGATGACCTAAAATTAATTTCCTTGAAGCTACTTCAATGGCACTTCTCTTTCTGTGCATGTGAGTGCACAAATGTAACCCACATACAGTGGAGTGCATTCGTTCTTACCTATTTTATCAAGTCGTTGAGACAGACTATAGACATTATTTCTGTCTGCAGTAGTAGAAACTTTTACACTGCAGAAGGCATTTGCTGGACAAACATAACACTGATAATACCTGGTTATTGAATAGCAAATATCATAGGATGAGAAGGGGAAGATTTTAGCCCTTTTTTACAGGGAAGTAACTGCAAAGGAGAATGACAGTAGAGAGCCTGCAGAAGTAGTACTTGAATTTAAAGTAAGACTGGGGTTCTTCTTAAAAATTCATTAAAAATTTTTTTTAAGCTCTTTTTCTTCATATTGCACTGTGAATTCAGGAGGCAACTGGGGAATTGGGGTATGCATTGCCACAAGACACCCACCTTCTGACCTTTTCATTTCAGCCTGTGGGGTTGTCAGATGAAATTCCTGGAGACAACTACATTGATTAATGTTTGCAAAAGTGAGATCTGCGTACATGTTTTACAGCTCTGTACGAAGCCGATCAGAATTTACTGTGTGCATCTCTGAAATAAAGAGGCCTGGAGGAATTGTTTCATTTACAGATGTTGTCCCAACATACTAGTCTACTTGAGGTCTACTTTCTACTAAGATAAGGACCTATGTCTGTGTCTGCATGCTATATGAGTGAATTATACCATATAGGAACAAATAATTGCTTTCTGAGCTGAGAGAGAATAAGTAATGGCTGGCTGTGTTGCTTCCTGCATTATTGATCTTTAGAAACTACTTTTCACCAGAGGCAGTGAGAACACTTTTCAAGGAGTGCTGAAAAGTTCAGAAAACTGTTAACTAACTTAAACCTTTTAGAGAGATTTTTTTGTAACGTTTGTGGCCTGATTCACACAGTGAAAAACCATGTTGGGGTAGATCCATGCTGCTGAATAAAAAGGAGAGAAGAGCAATGTTTATGTTCTTCCCTATCTTACTTTGTTCACTTTTTTTTTTTGAGAGTATTCACATGACAAATTATCTTTCTAGATGTGTTAACAGTATCCACATTTTCAGAGAGAAAAACAGAGTAGGAAGGATCCTCTCACATTCTTGTTGCTTAGGAGTGTGAACAAAAGGGCTTTAAGGTGCGTAAGGACCTCACTTTGTCATCACAGTATACTGATTTTCTTTTCCGTATGAGAAATATGGTGTCTTTATATCTACTTTTATGTAAAATGATCCTGTTAATTCAGATTGCTAGTGAAGTTGATTTTCTTTCATGTATCTACTTGCCATAGTTTCTTAGCAATTAGGATTAAAAAAATATGTTGTGGGAGGTGTTCATTTTCTGACTCAGTTGATTTCAGTAAGAGTCAAGCCTGTAAAGCAGCTGTTAAGGTCAGGCAATCTGTAATTGGCCTATCATATGTGCAATTAAAATGTATTGTAGCTCTTGGGGAAAAAAAGAAAAAAAATCCCAAACCACCAGAAAGCTTTAATGTATTAAACTGATCCATTAGCTATTGCTCTCTTCTGTGTCTAATGCAAGAAATGGAGGAGAATGCAGATCAAGCTAGTGGCTTTGATTTTAGTAATCTGGTTTTGATAGGGACCTCTTTCATGTTCAAGATAACAAAGTCCAGGGGAGATTCTTGACAATGTCTGTCAATAAGTTTACACCTTGAAATGTTTAGAGTTCTAAATACTATGTTAAAAATAAGAAAACATGTATTTAAATGAGAACACATGTATGCTTTTGCCACATACTTCTACTTCTTTTGCCTTAATACTTTTGTGGATTTTGTAAAATATTTGAATGTACTGTGATAGAATGACTCTGAATTTGATGTTTGTTTCAGCGCTGTGCACTTGAGTGGGGATTTTTTTGTCTTGTCTCTCTCTTGCCCAGTATTTTTAATCATAAAATGCTTAAACCACTCTTTAATGCAAAATTGATCTTTGAGAGACTCTACTGAAAAGTGTATGACAGTTGCAAAGCTCTAGAAGCTTTTTGGGAAGCTGAAAAAACCCTAAAATGCCTTGTGTCTTGATAGTTGGGAGCTGGGAAAGTCTGGGTTGTCTGTCCTAATGATTTTAATTGAGCCTCACTTAACATCTTTACTCAACAAGGTTTGACAGTGTTTGTGTTGTGTGTTTGGTTTTGTGGTGTTTTTTCTTAATAAGCAAAAAGTTTGCTTTATCATGGGAAAAATTCAGGTTGTAGGGGTCATCTAGGTTCCATTTCAGTCTTGGGAAAATTTCGGTATCTTGGATGTCGCATCCAGGGGTTACTGGTCAACAGCTCGATGTATGGAGACCGGTGACAGGTGGTGTCCCTCAGGGGTCTGTACTGGGACCAGTGCTCTTTAATATTTTCATCAGTGACATAGACAGCGAGATTGTGTACACCCTCAGCAAGTTTGCAGATGACACCAAGCTGAGCAGTGCATTTGACACACCAGAAGGACGTGATGTCATCCAAAGAGACCTGGACAAGCTGGAGAGGTGGGCCTGTGAGAACCTCATGAGGTTCAACAAGGCCAAGTGCAAGGTACTGCACCTGGGTCGGGGCAACCCCCGATATCGGTACAGGCTGGAGGATGGAGGGATTGAGAGCAGCCCTACAGAGAAGGACTTGGGGGTACTGATGGATGAAAAACTGGACATGAGCCAACAATGTGTGCTTGCAGCCCAGAAAGCCAGCCATATCCTGGTCTGCATCAAAAGAAGCGTGGCCAGCAGGTCAAAGGAGGTGATTCTGCCCCTCTCCTTTGCTCTCGTGAGACCCCCCTGCAGTGCTGCGTCCATGCGTCCAACTCTGGAGCCCTCAACGCAAGAAGGGCATGGAACTGTTGGAGTGGGTACAGAGGAGGGCCACAGAAATGATCTGAGGGCTGGAGCACCTCTCCTACGAGGCCGGGCTGAGAGAGTTGGGGTCGTTCAGCCTGGAGAAGAGAAGGCTGCGGGGAGACCTTATTGCGGCCTTTCAGTACTTGAAGGGGGACTATAGGAAGGATGGGGGCAATCTTTTTAGCAAGGCCTGTTGTGACAGGACAAGGGCGATGGTTTTAAACTAAAGGGGGGTTGACTTAGACCGGGTATAAGGAAGAAATTTCTTACAATGAGGGTGGTGAAACACTGGAACAGGTTGCCCAGAGGGGTAGTGGAGGCCCCATCCCTAGAAACATAGAAGATCAGGTTGGACGGGACTCTGAGCAACCTGATGTAGTTAAAGATATCCCTGCTCACTGCAGGGGGGTCGGACTAGACGACCTCTAAAGGTCCCTTCCAACCCAAAGCATTCTATGATTCTGTGATGTTCTCCTGTTGTCACCACACTGCATTGCGTCCTCCAGTTGGAAAGCTACACTGCTGCTGAACTTTTGCATTTTAGTTTCTAGGTATTTGAGTTGAACATAAATCTGAATGAAATGAGATGAATGTTGCCTTAAGCAGAGAGATATGTCTGGTACTCGCCAATTCTGAATTTGACATTTTGTTTTCCTGCTATCCTTAGGACAAGGTTTCTTCAGAGTTGACTTTACTTTTTGTTAACCTTCTGTGGATCCTATGAATTGGAATTTAAAGCATAGATGCTATTAATAGTAGTTTATGATCTCTGCACACTTGTTCCTAGAATAAGATGGGTTGTGTGATTCTTCAGCTGCTTTAACTTGGTTCTTAGTCTTTGCTATTGCTGTTTTAAAGTTAGTGATTCTGTATGATCTTATTTGTTTCAAGTACTGTGTGAACACTACTCTTCAGTGAGGTAAGTTAAAGCAAAATTTTTCTCACCATCCTAATATTGAAACTCAAAATAACATGATTACCTGCTCAGGGCTTTCAGACAAGTTTGTAAATCTAGTCCATAAACTATATCCTTCCAAAATCAGATCATGAAGAGCTTTTTTGTTCATGTGGTGCTGATTTAGGTTTCTTGCCTTTGCAGTTTCCACGTAGCACGAAATGCTGGTAATACCTTTCTCCATTAATTTTTCATGGAATCCAATGACAGGCAGAACTACTCAATGAATGGCGTAGAGCTATTGGCAAGACTGCCTCTCTAAGTGCTAGGAACAATGTTTTTTAAGAAACCTTGCAGAGCAATCTGACTTTTGGGTTGATTACTTTTGAATTGCTTTTGTCCCACCACTTCTCAAACTCAGTTGCAACTCTGAAAAGACTTGCATGTTGTGAAGTCCTATTTATTGACCTTTTCCTAAGCTTTTCTGTCCTTTGGACCCTCTGGGGTTTATGCTTGCAAAAACTTCTGAGAAATCCTGTTCTGTTCTATCTGGAATGCATTTTCTGCACTTATCAAAGGCACTTTTTGCTTTCCTTAGGTAGATGAGATGCAAGGAAGTAAGCAAATGTAATCAACGTGCTCTCTAACAGTAGGTCCCTATGTTAATAGTTGTAGCTTGCTATGTATCTTCAGGTACCTTAGTTAATTAATTTTCATGTGTTATGTACCTTTCTAGTTAGGTATGGATACTTCTTTTTGTTTGTATTAAATGCAGATGTAGCCCTCCTCCTTCCCATAGACATATCTGAAAGTAGCTTTGCTTTGATTAGTTGTTCTTGCTCTGTTTTGTTGCCAACTGCCTGGGGATCCAAAAGTTGAAAAAGTACCACCAGGGCTGGAGGATGAGAAAGATCAGAAACCAGCTAATCCTCAGATGATGAGGGCATTGTGCCTGGGGCATGCGAAGGTCCTAGGCATGTGAAATCACCTACATTCCTATAGGGAGTTCTGTATTTCTTGCACCCAACAGACATCAGTGTGAGTAACCTTCTGTAGATGACAATGTAGGCATTTCTTTTATCTGAAACATATTGACCCATCCATTCCCAATATGCACGCAAAGACACACTCACAGATGCGTGACAATGCAGGATAGCAAAAAGTCCTGCTGATGCTTGTATGCATGAGGTTGTGAGGACTTTGCTGGTAGAGAAGAGGGCTCATCGAGTACGTGCAGTGTTGCAAAGATACTCCACTTGTTTGAGTTGGTCTGTGAGAGGTTGAGTGGAATTCCCCCCCACCCGCTGTGCCTTTTTCCTGCTCTGCCATTGTGACTTTCTGGAATAGGTGGCATCACTGGTTCATTGTGGTTCTGTAGCTATTTTTCTAAGAGTTATTACCTTGCTCCTTAAGGATGTGTGCTTGGTCCAGACCTAAATACTTTTAAGTGCTTTAGTCCTGTTTAGTTAAACCAGAGAATACTGCCTTCTCTAATTTTGAAAACATCTCTGAGAAATAAAGAGACCATAATTGTCTACTATGTTTTGTCCTGCAAAACATGACATTAGAATGAAGGCTATGTGTATGAAATAGAAGATTTGATGAATCAATAAAAATCCATTGGAAAAAAAGATCTCTCTAGATACCTATGGGGTATGGTTTGCGAATCTGTAGATTCCATTCCTTTTTTAATGATCTTTCATAACTACATTTTACATGGGGACCTAGAGTTTAAGATATTAATTGGTGCTGCACATCTGTGCATCTGTGTTTAGCTTCATGTGGACAGCGTATTTAATACCTTTTCTGCTGTTTTCATATGAAGGTGTATGGTGGTTGTTTTAACTTTGCAGTTGACTGATATTTTTGTTAGTGAAATGAATGTAAATGTAAAAAAAAAAACCCTTGAATGCTCACTTGTTACCTGTAGGCAGTTTTACCTATTGATGAACTTTTGAATTGTTGGGAAAAACGAGCCTGTAATACAATTCTGATAAGCCCTTTTTAACTTAGGATTCAATGCAGTTTATTTTACTTCATTTTGGAAACATGCTTTTCTGGAAGTCACTTGGTCAAAATTTCTCCTAAAGATTTTATAGTGACCATTAATTTAATCAGTGATGCAGACAGCATTTTCAACTGTGGGCTAATCCACAGAGGCTTTAGATAATCTTTCATCAGATTAATGAGGAGTTGATTTTTTTTTTCTTTCCACTGAGATGAGAGGGGAAGAGTTACAATGCTGCATAGTTTTATATTCTACCTCGCCATTTATACCTCGCCACAGGATGTAATTTTTTATGTGTAAGCTTTTGATTCTTTATTTCTGTAGAAATAAAACACTTTCTGTCGAGATGCAGAACTTCTGCAGCACCAGCAGATTCTGATTTAGTCTCTCCTCCCTTTAAGAAGAGAGCAGACACAGCAGTTATATATTTATTGCTTAGAATTGCTAATGGACCAGTGCTTTTTTACTCCCCTTTGGCTTGTCAGGGTGACTCTAAAGAGAGTGCCTCAGCCAGGTAGTATAGCAGTTTTAGAAGGGAAAAGTGGAAAAAGCTGGCTTTAGACTGTGACAAAAGTTTGCCTCTCTCTTTCTGCCTGTGAGTGTGCTCTGGTTTTCATGCATTTATTTCTGAATCCCTTACTGCAGGAGTTTCAGATCTAGGTCTGTAAACCTTTTGTTTTCCTGGGGCATTTCTCTTCTCACTCATGACCAAATTACTTTTTTTTTGGGTAACTTTGATGCCAGCAACTAGTTAACCTGGAAAAACAAGTATTGGAAGGTACTTTTTAAAGACAGTAATATATGGTATAGGAAATGACTAAATCTCCAAAACCTGTGATGGAGGGGGAGAGGGAGGATTTGGTTGTGGTTTTGTTATTATTTTGTTTTGTTCTGTTGAGGGAATTAGGGAACTAGTAAAAGATTCCTTTCAACTGTTTAATGCTGAGTGTATTAGAAGGAAAAGATGCTACTTGTTGCTTGCAATTGTGAATGATAAGCAAGAATAAAGTAGTTCATAGGAGGAGACCATGTGAATGGAGAAAATATAATGTGCTAGAATTTTTATTTGTTCTCATTGTGGCAACTGGGAGTAAACCTTCTTTAATGAAATTACACTCTGGTGCAGTTTGAATCTGCTGCAAAGAACAGAGCATTATGTTATTATCATAGAATCACAGAATTCCTGAGTTAGAAGGGACCCACAAGGATCATCGAGTCCAGCTCCTGTCCCTGCACAGGACAGCCCCAAATTCACACCATGTCTCTGAGGGCGATGTCCAAGTGCTCCCTGAATATCGCTAGGCTTGGCACCATGACTGCCTCCCTGAGAGCCAGTTCCAGTGCTCCACCACCCTCTGGGGGAAGAACCTTTTCCTAACATCCAACCTAAACCTCCCCGGCACATCTTCCTGCCATTCTGCCATTCCCTTGGGTTCTACTAAAAGTGTGTGAGTAATCTGGAACAAAAAATCATAGCCTAGGAGTTGACTACATGGTAAAAGCAACTTTTTGCTATTACAACAGTTTCACAGTGCTTTACCAACATGTATAATACTCAGATTATCGAGGAGCTTTACCGAGTAGTATTGCAATTGATTGGGAAACAAACACTAGTAGAGGCTGTGTTGAAATTGAGCCCTTGAGGAGCTGCATGTTAAGAATCAGGTTCTGGGCTCAACTGGTAGCTAACATTACCAATACCCACTCCGTTCCTCTTCCAGCTTCTTTGAATTTAGAGAAGCAGTTCTGTTGCAAAATAAAATTTGACCTATAGCGTTTGAAAAGTGCTACACCAGTGGACGGCAGGACAGCACCCTCTGTCTACGCATGTCGTCGGGACTGTTGAACTGCACAAGTCCTAGTTGACAGGCTTCAGCTCCCAGCTCTGGCAGCTTGGAAGCGTTGTGCTAACTACCAGAGGCGTATTTTGCTAGCTAGTTTTCTGTTTTGCACTTTAGCAGATTTGCTGCTGCCCTGTTCTTAATCTAGTGCTGATGCATGTTGCTTTGTTGGAGTCGAGTCCTTTCGGGACCGTGCCTTCCTTCTGGAGGCCAGCAGAGCCCAGGCATCATTCTGTGAGCGAGGCCATCAGGTTACGGGCCAGAGGGACGAGGAGCCTGCGAGTCTCTGCTGTCCCGCAACTGCGATTCATTCTCTTTGCAGAAAGCTCCTAGTGTTTCTATATGTTCATGTTTTAAAAAGAATAAATGTCGCAATATGTCACAAAATCAAGTTACTCTTCTCCACCCACTGTTTACTGTTCTTCTATGAGTTATTACACGTTTTGTTTTAAGCTTTAACTTCTTTTATTTCTTCTATTAGGGGAAATGTTCAATTTCTTGTAAATACAACTTTACTTCAGTTTTCACAAAAACATTAAATAGGGAGAAGTTAAATTCTTCTGAGTTTCTGGACAATGTTTAACTCCTTACTTTTTTGTCTTTGTCAAACTGTAGTGAAGCTTGATGAAGTTTTTGGTGTAAGTGATGTGTCATGGAAGGAGAATAGGAAAGATTAATTATTGATCTTTTATTGGTGAAGGCAGAGAAACCAATGTGGTAGCTGACCTTTCTTAGGTCTTTGGGGAAAATGTTATAGAATAGACTTGCTTAGCTAACATTAAACAATTTTTATTTGATTATTTTTGAAGCATTGTAAAGACAAGCTTGTATTAAGGACCTTATTAGCAGCACCTGTCTTAAAATTCCAGTAATTTTGAAGACTCATTATTTGCCATTGCGATTTTACTTGACCCTTCTGTCCTAGACTTCAGTAAACAACCCCTCTTATTTGTCTCTTTGATAGGTTTATAGTTTTCATTAAAAGTATAATCTCATTGACAGTACTTCAAAATCTTGCTTAGGATCTTTCATTTAAGTATCTCTAAGTGTACCTAAACGCTGGTTATTTAACTTGACTTATTCTTACCTTAAAAGCATTTGCACAAAAATATATTATTTTTTTTTTTTAAATGAGGCTCAGAGAACTCCTGATGGAGGTACTTTAGCTGTTAACCAGCTTAGTTGTGATAACCTGGTTGAACTCTGTTAGATGTATGTTCTGTGGAAGGTCTCTGTGTGTGTGTTCTAGTCCATAATGGGTGGCATCATCTATTTTGGCTGTGATCCTAGTGTTGACTTCTGTTGAACACGCTGGACTACATTCTTTTAATAGTACTTGATACTGATATAAAATTTTTCATTTTTGTGCTTAGATTTAGAACGGGTTTTACTGGGGTTTTGTTCCTCTTTTTCCCCCCTCTGTATCTCAAATCCAGTTGCGTGAACTTGAAAGGTGAAGCAAAGCTTCCCTCTTACTCCTGTTGGAAAGTGAGCTTTGAAGTATTATCTTGACTGGGTAACTAGATCCCTGACACAAAGATTTCACGGGGCTGTTGTGTGGTGGTAATTACCAACACTTTCTATGTAGTTCATTTAAAAGTAATGACTAGTGGATGTAAAAGGAATAATAGATGTTAACCATGGGATACATTAACTTGCAGAGATGCCAGGGGAATTTAATTTGTTGTAATTAGAATTTTGAATGGGGATAGGAAAGGATGTTGAAATTTGGATTTTGTATCCTTTTTTTGTCTTTTTATGGTATAAATCTGCTGAATGAGATGAAATTTATGTACAGATAATGTCCCAGTAGCTGTGATCTCTGCTTCAGTGAGATCATTCTGGGCTAAATACATGGGAATTGGCTTTCTAGGCTACTTGTGTGGCAAAGTAGTGGTAATGGATTATTGGAGATGTAAACTTCCAATGATTTAAACCGTTGCTTAAATAAAGACTGTAAGTGATAAGGATCACTAATACTGTGCTTTGTTTTGAAGGACCTGAAATGAATACTTCTAGCTCTTAGCAGAAGGAATTTTGTCTGATGCTGAGAGCTCTGTTATTTATTTTGAATAAGTATAAAGAATAGCAACAGTCCTCCCATATCTCTCAGTGTTGGACAGAAGATACTGGTTAAGTCTTCAGTAAATCAAGTGGAACCTATAATTTCTGAGAGCAAATATGAATTTCAGATTACATTGGCTTGTGCAGGTATTCCCAAATGGGGAAACATTTAGCATGCTTCTAGCCTGGTTTGGGAACAGTGGCTTAATGCATTAGGGTCGTCCTGTCTATGTTAATGTGAGCTCTTTTGTAGCTCTTCTGTCATACCACACCGATGTTGTAAAGATAGTCTAAAACAAATACATCACTTCTTCCTACCAAATGGAGGATAGATTTAGAGTACGAATCATATATTTGTCTTCAGTCTGACACTTGGAGATGACTATCGAGTAACCCAAAATAATAACAAGCCCTATTAGTCCTGAAGAAGTACTATTTTCCCCAGTCTAGGTGATGGCAGTTTGCCAAAGCAGGAGGTGCCTGTTGGAAGAGTGGTGGCACAGAAGGATTGTTGTGGAAAGCAGAGACATGACCAGTTAGAAACATCTCTCCCTTTGAACAGTGATGGCAATCTGCATGAAGTCAAATTGTGGCATTATCAATAATCAAATTAGTGGCTTCCTTCCTATTTAGGGCTTGTTCTTCCGATGCAACTGACAGAAACAGCGGAAAGTATTACAGTGCTTTATTAATAACCTGTAAGACTTTTTCTCAACTTAGCAGGAAAGGAATTTCTGTTCTGTAGAAAATACTTTTTCTGGTCTGTTTAGTAGCAACAAGTGGGGAAAACACCCTGAGAAGTTTTGAACCTTGCTGCAGATTTTTATGAAAGCGTTTTATTAATACAGCATACCCTTTACCCCTTGTGTAGTTTTTGCAAAAAGTAATAGCAATGTGATTGGAATAGTTGGCTGTTGCAATATGTGTGATTTTAGTTACCCAATCTGTTCTGTTTCTCCAACTGAATGATTACAAAAACCATTGAATTGCCATACTGAATATCCTTTATTTAATTAGTAAATGTGGCTAAACTGAACTGTATATGGCTAGGTAAAATAAGCGTTGTGTATGCAACTTTGACCTGTTCTTTAAAGTTAGTTCCTAGCTTGTTGCTTTGGGCATTGGTTGAATCACTTTCTAAATTGTTAATGTGAAAATAATTGCTTTGCTTTATCTCTGAAGTTGATAGTATAATTGTCTAAAACAGGCACTTCAGTGTCTTTTAGGTATGAATGCTTATAAAAGAAAGTTTGCTTTTTCTGATGTAAATATGACTTACTGTAACTCATGTGAGCTCTGAAAGCATATGCAAACAGAAATCAATCTCAACCTCTTCTCAAGAACTGGAAGAGAACTGGTTATTGTTTTCTACCTGAGAGCTTTAAAATGATAAAGCTTCAAAAAGGCTAAAGGTACTCAGCTGGGGGCTAAAATATGAGGAGTTTCTGTGCAATTCTGAAACAATTCTAGTCCTCACTGTGATCTAAAGTTTAAGTGGGGGGTGAGTAATTTTGAAACTTTTTGTTTGGATTTAATTTGATTCTCTTTTCTAAAATATTAATAATTTTCCAAATTGACTCAGTTTACACTGATCTTTAGCTCGGATATGAAGTTGCGAAATTGAAGTAGGGCAAGGAGAAATTAAGTTACTAATGATGTCGCTGGTGTCTGAAAGGACCTGCAGTGATCTGGAGGTTGCTTGAAAGGCAAAAGGCCCAAATCCCTTTTCCAAAGGGTTTACGAAGGCATAGTTTGGTTGTTTCTTTGGTCATAGGAAGGGAGTCGCTAAGAATATATCTGTAGTGGTATGCCCCCACCCTCACGGTGGATTTAAATGTGCAATGCCAAAAGTAGCCCAAATAAGTGACCTGTGTGAAAATGGATCATTTGCTCACTGGAGCTGAAGTCATGTTGCTCTTCCCCCGTTCACGGCTTTTCCCTTGACTTAGTTGCTGACTTGTGGTTCCTCTCTGAGATAAGAACCTGGGTCCTGAGACACCATTTCCCACCTTCCAAAGATACCTAGCCTGTTCTGCCTGTTACTTTCCAGGTGGGTACAGCAAGTAGGTAACTGTCCTTGTGAATTGAGGAACTCTATATAGCTTGCAGAATCCGCACTATGCTAGTGGAAGGCCTAATGTATGATGAGTAGAAGGTATTTCTTTAAAGTTTTCTTATTGCTAGTCTGGAATTGCACCAGAGTTTGCCTTACAGGGTGAGAAAACAAGTCCAAGTGTGCATTGTGAATGATGGGGTTGTGAACCATGAGAGGGAGTAAATGCTCAGTTAAGCATCCCAGTTAATCCTAGATGCACCCAAGTTGCAACCCAGTTTGCAGACAAAGTACAAGGAGACTTACTTTGGACATCTGTATTACTTAGGTGTACAAATAGTCTGTGAATTTTCTAATTGCTGATCGCCTTCTGATCAGCAATGAAGGTCCAGTGCGCTAGCCTTCTTTTGAATTTGTGAACCTTATCCTCCTTTCCATGTGTGCATGGGCTCCCTACCTCCCCTAGCTGTGGTTGCAACCGGGGTGTCTATCCGAGGTCAAAATTCAGCCTTGCCCATTTGAAATGCAGAATTAAGACTACTGAAGGGTTGTAAAATAAAGTTCCACTATCATAACCAGAAGTCACATACAAGCAAAAGTATTACAAGAACTTTCTTCCTTTGAGTTCTCTTTTCCCTGCACTGTGGATTGAGCTTTTCTGGGGTTTGCTGGAAAAACTATAGCTTTAAATGTTTGCCTTTAGCTGAGTGGCTTCTGCTTACAAATTGTTGATCTCTTTGTTAGAGAGCAGAATGGACATGCGTAGGCAACACGTTCTGGATAGCTCATGCCCAATGGTCAATACACAGTAGTTAAAGTAGACAAGCTGTTTAGACGTCTGATAGCACCATAAATACCTTTCCCTCCCCAGTTTCTGAAAAATCGACATGTTTTTGTGAAGCATAAGCTTGCTTTCTTCAGTCCTGAAACACTTCTCACCTGATAAACGAGAGGATGATTTATACACCCTCTCTCTGTGTAAAGCAAGCCAACACTGCACTGTGTGTTTTCTCGATGCTGTGAAGTAGGTGGTTTCTGGGGCTCAGCTGAAGAAGGATGGGGTGTTTGTTTGTCCACTGCAGGAAGAAGGAAGAAGGTTTGCCAGTCTGGAGAAGGCTGTTTATGCTGTTGGGCAAAGGGACAGATTGCTTGGGTGCTTGGCTATTTTTATGAACACTCCCAATTAGTCATTCCTGGCGTAGGTAAGAGCACATGTTACTGTAGCGACACTTATAAAAGGTGTCATGGCCTAGCCTGACCCAGCGCTAGCCAACACCTGGTCTCTCCCTGGGTGTCCCTGTTCGTCAGCAGGTGCATCACAGCGTGGTGGAGATGTGTTGTCATCTGGGTAAAAACGTGTCCTCAGCTCCTGCGCCGTGCTGCCTCGCTGCTCTGCAGGGAAGGGCTGGGGAAGAAATACTTTCTATTCCCAGGCAGCGTGCGTGCGCTGTTCACCTGGCTTGCAGTTTCCTGTTGTTGTAGCACTTTAAAAGCAACACCTGTAGGTGAGGATTAGAAATTGCTGTTATGTGGCTGACGGGGGTGAGGTGCCTTAACATAAGAAGTGGAAGTGGCAGTAGTTGGTTCGCAGCTCTCTCATTCCACCCTTCAAAAGCATCCAAAGTTCAAACCTTTGGGGGAAAGGAATTATTTTCCAAGCAGCCTCCTTCCCTTCCAGGTAAAGTTTCATGTTTTGAATAATTTGAAGCCAGAAGATCTAAGATCATTATTCAGGCCTGCCTGCCGCATAAATAAAACTGATACCTACATCTTCAGAATGAACAACAACAAAAAAACCTGTGAAGAGGCAGCCAGAGAAGGCGGGGACAGTGTGGCTTTCAAAAGAAGGATCAATGAAAACCACTGTTTCTGCAAGTATTGATGTAATCTGCAAACAGTTGCTTTGGAATTGTGCCCCTTCAAACGGGGAGGCTGGGAATGCCAGGTCTTCAAACAGCTGGGAGAGGAGTTGAGGAGTAGAAAAAAAGCAAAAGCAATGAGTGAGGAAAACATAGCCAGAAATCAGTAAGAAGTGAATCTGTTAGAATTATTTAAGGGGTACAAACATATGCTTCAAGAACCTGATGAAATAACTTTGTTATCAAAACTAAACACCTAGTGGAAGAGCTGTCAGTAGTGGTAGCAGTGGAAGAAGTCAGGGACGTTATTGTTGTATTCACTGTGGAAAAGCTTCTCAGCATCTACTTTGAAAAAAAAAAAAAACAAAAACAACCCAACCCAAATCCTTTGCAATAAAAAAAGAAAAATTGTGCTCCGGAACGGCTTAGAAACAATGGGCCTGCCCAGAGCAGGGGAAAATCTCCCCTATCCTGTGTTTGTGGGGGAGAAATTACTCTCAGTAGAATATCTGGTGTGTTGAGAGGGGTTAGAGCTGTTAAAAGCTTGGAATAATGCAGAGAGCATGCTACTGTTTTAATCACAATTGATATTCAGAATGCCTGTAATGAAATACCTGCTGTTGGCCAAAACACATGTGCCCTCTTAAGTAAATAGCATTACAATATTTCCTGTATTGTACATTGCTTTTTAATGTACTAATTGTTTGGAAATTTGATATAAGATACAGCTTTGAACAGCTGTGCTTGGGAAAAGCATGAACTGCCTTGTAGCAAAGCCAGTCTATAAACAGAACTGATCTAGAAAGGCTAAAAATGATTATTTGCCCAAATAAAAATAGTAGTTCCTGGAAACCGGTTCCCTGAACTGAAATATCATTTAGACCAGATGTTGAGGGCATTGAATACTACAGAGTTATCTTGTAAGTCATGGGCTAAGGATGCCAAAATGCAAGCAGCTGGATTATGTTAATGTTCTGCTGCTGCCATGTTGATAGTGCTGATTTAAGAATGTGCTTTGTAACACATAATTCATGGTATAGTAACATGTTTAAGGGTAGGGAAATAATGGCTAATGAAGAATTTCCTTCCTTTCTGTGTTAATAATGATGTAAAAAAAATCTTGCTTGTTCAGTAAGCAGTAAAATCTTTTTTCAGTGCATTTGGTGTGTGCAAGTAAACTTCATCTGTTTCAGGTAATTAGCACTGCATTAGCACAACATGGCAACTTGTGTTTAAACACAAGGTAATTAACTGTACAGTGTAAACATAGTGTGCTAAAGAGCTAACCAAAACCATGACTTTCTAGCTGATCGAAAATAACACACTCGAAATGTTATTTGGGGGTGAGGGGAGTAGTTAATGTTTTTCTCCTGTGTTGCTAGATTATTGATACATGGTTAGTGCCAAATGGGCAGAAGTGAAAGAGTCAGACATTTCAAGCTGATTCCAGCAGCATTGTGTGCAAGTGCAGCTCTTGCTGAATGCTGCTTTTGGTTCTTTGAACCCAAACTGGCTCCCTGACATATGTGGCAGAACTGGGACTGAAAATGGAAATTAACATTTCTGGAGTCTTTGCACGAAGCAGGGTAGAGTCCAGCTCCTTCTGTACAACCTGACTGGGAAGCACACAAATGCTAGAAGCAAGGAATATACTAGTCAACAGTTTAGGAGCCATAAAATAGACGACTGTAGTGGGTACGAAGTTGTGAACAGATATTCGCTTCTGTTCCAACATTACTGGATAAGCTGGGTAGCAAAGATCTATTTTAAAATGCTTAGCCCAGCTCGTTTTACTGACAGGTTAAAGAATGTTTACATGAACAGCTCCATTAGCAAGTATAAAGGGCTACAACCTTTAGTAGGAAGATGATGATAGAACAGGTGGCACTGGCTTGCTGGATTATACAATCTGATACCACAACTGTTTGGGAAGTGCACATTTCTTCACCACCACATAATCATTCTTCTGAACTGCTCTTTAAGCGTCAGCAAAGGCCTCTCATTAATTCAGCTTGACAGTTTGATTACAGCATTTTAACAGCTTCTGAAAAATAATTCAGTTACTGAAGTGGTAAACCTGCTGCCTTGACAATGAAGATAAAGTGCTGCCTCACAGCCAGAAAGGCAGAGCTAATCTTGTAATTCCTGATCCATCTTTGTGTATGGTCACCAGTGCCTTGGTTTAAACATGTGATATTTCCTCTCCGTGTAAAGATATGCTAAGTCCACTTTCATGGGTCAATAAAATGCTTGAAATAATGCGTAGATATAATTGATGTAAAAGGCACGTATGTTAGTGTATCTATTGCATAAGGAGCCTGTGTGTACCAATCTGATCAGAGATTGGTATTTTCAAAAAGTACTATCGCTATTTCAGTGAGAAGAACAGTTCCCTCTACTGAAGTGTCCTTACACATTCTTAGAGCAAAACTACTAGCAGTAATAAATTCTTTGGGTTTATACATTATCTGAGGTAGATCTCAAACATGCTGTATCTGCGGAAGTCTGACGCGTGTCTTTTTGACAACAGTTAGTTTGATACTGTCCATTATTGAAATGTTTGAAGCTACTTCATCTTGCTGTTCTGGGATTCTGCTAAAATACATCTGTAAAGGGTGTCTAGTCCTGAAATTCAGGAGGATAACTTTTAAGTTCTGTCCAGTTACACTTTGTTTTGCCTGCAATTATTGGACTATTGTGTATCCTGATCATTTGTCCATAGCTTGCAAAACCTGGAAAGACAAAGACTACATAGAATCGTAGAATCATTTAGGTTAAAAAAGACCCTTAAGATCATCGAGTCCAACCATAAACCATGATAGCACAATGATAAAATGCAATTTAAATCTCTGCTTCCTATAGACCAATTCAAACAGGTATACAAGAGAAGATACTGTCCCACAGAGGAAGACTTTTACATATTTCTGACCTTGCTTTGAGTTTCAAATTTGCTTTCTTTAAAAGAAATAGCAAGCATTAATTATTGCATGTAGAAGGAACTGAGAGTTAGGGGTGAAGAATTTCAGTGTGCTGGGGTGGGATGGGGCTTCTGGAACTCAGAAGTGCATCTAGTGGGGAAAATAGGGAGGTGGTGCATCAGAGATGGACTATAATTTCAGAAAACTTGAAGGTAATTTTAACAGCATGGCACTTATTAATATTGCCATTTTGTGCTATGTGGAAATATGTTAACTAGCAAACAGTAACCTAGATCTGTAATTTTGAGCATAAGTATCTTCTGCTTGTTGTTTTTTTTTATTTTCTACCTAAAGTTGTGTGAGATTCTTCCTTCAAGATCATCTAAGAGGGTCTGGTAATGCTCTCCATGCCCGTCCATGATCACCAATTGTCCTAGGCATGGCTTACTTATGTCTTTGTCTTGTCTTGTATCTTTGTAGATACTTGTCTTTGTACTACAAAACCTTGTCTTTTTTTGAATCTGTTCTTGCATTCAATGATACTGAGAGTGAGGTAGTTAAGCAAATGTGAAGGGCATATTAATTAAAATATAGATATGTTTTATGCAATGAAATCTACAGTCAATTTCTTTAGAAAGAGTCCATAATATGAGTAGACAGCTTTAAGTACAGTGAGATGAAGAGTGTCCAGATTGTTTTAATTTTCAGCTGACTGACCTGTTGTATATAACCTCTCTCTTGTGTTTGGCTTTAAGGCTTGAAAATAAGCGTGTTTGAAGGGGGGGAAAAATGCATTTAACATAGTATTGCATTTCCTTCACAGACTCTGACGCATCTGTGGGACCTGCAATGACAAGTCAGAACAGTAGCCATGCAGAGAAAACTGGTGAAATGTCCTCAAAGCAGTCAGCACCAAAAGTGCAAGTCCAACGATCTGTCTCCCGAGAAACCATCACTATTCATTTCTCTGCATTTGGGAAGGAGGAAGAAGAGGAGGAAGAGGAGTTTAAGGATTTTCTTGATGAGGAGCTAGATGACCAAAGCATTGTAACAGCACTTGAAGCCAAGGAAGACCTCTGCTTTGAGCATACCGGCCATGATTTTTCTGGTCCAGCTACCTCGCTTAATGTGGCCAACTCTGCATCACTCCTGTCCTCATCACCTGCAGTTCTGCCAACTGCAGAAACTGTAAAGCTGTTGGATTCTCCTTCCACATCCCAAGTATTCAGTGCAGTGCCACTAGTTCTGTCTCCATCATCACACTCATGTCATACAGTTGGCTTATCAGGTACACCACCACCTGTGGAACAGAAATCCAGCCTGTCGTCTTCCCCATCCTCATCCCCTTCCAGATCAGTTGTCTGCTCTAGTGGATCATCTGCAGTTTCTAGTTCAAAGCCTTTTAAGGGTTTAGTCAAGTCCCTTTCAACAGATGTGGAACCAAAAGAACCCACCCCACCAATGCGACATAGACAGCTAATGAAAACCTTAGTGAAATCTCTGTCTACAGATACTTCTAAACAAGAATCTGAAGCTGTGTCTTACAGGCCACCCGACTCAAAACTGAACTTACATCTGTTCAAACAATTCACTCAACCTCGAGCTACAGGTGGCGATTCTAAAACTGCCCCCTCATCTCCATTAACATCTCCCTCTGACACTCGTTCCTTTTTTAAAGTACCTGAAATGGAGGCTAAAATTGAAGATACTAAAAGACGCCTTTCTGAAGTAATCTATGAGCCTTTTCAGCTGCTCAGTAAAATAATGGGTGATGAAAGTAGTAGCCACAGGCCCAAAGCCTTATCTTCAAGTGCTTCAGAACTCTCAAACCTTTCCAGTTTGAATGGCCATTTGGAAAGCAATAACAACTACAGCATTAAGGAAGAAGAATGTGATTCTGAAGGGGACTTCTATGGAAGTGACTCTAACCTGAATAAGAACGATCAGTCAAAAGTGGCTGAGGAACATGCAAAAGAGACAGAGACCAGAAGCTCTCAGTCTGCAAGCACAAAGGACGTGAGTTTGAAAACTTCACTCGTACTTGAAAAATGTTCATTGTCTGCACTAGCAAGCAGAGAGGATGAGGAGTTTTGTGAACTGTATTCTGAAGACTTTTCCTTGCTAGAGGATGAAAGCAAAACTGATAAACCTACGGAAACTTTGGTCGATCCAGAGATGATGGAGGAAAATGGTACTATGCTCAGTAGTGAAGATGAAAATAATCCATATGTGCAACAGCCTAAAATACCAGTGAAAACTTTATACTTCTTAACACTGTTAGTCTATGCTTACTTTATTATCCCTCTCCCTGGCTACTTAAGTGGACTCTTACTTGGAATGGCCCTTGGATTTATGATAGCTATCTGTGTGATTTGGCTTCTTACTCCACATACTCATGAATATCTCAAATTGCATAGAAGTATGAAAAAGCGATGGAATACAGGAGCTCTAGACATCAAAGAACCTGAAATACTGAAGGTGAGGTCACGGCGCTTTGTGCGTGTGTCTGTGTGCATTATTTTGGGTAGAGGTAGTAAACTAGATTTATTCTGAAGGTGTAAATGAGCTGAATTATCCCCATTTGCAAATAGAGTATTGTTCTAGGGTCAGGTGGCTTTGGCAGGGCCCCAAATGGTTTAGTATCCAAGAATATGTAAGACTTCAGTGTCCTTAAGTATTAGTAGAAAACCAGAATTGCTTCAAAAGTAGAAGGGCAAATGGTTTTGCTGATGGATTTGAAATGATCTAGCTGAACTACTGAGAGCAAGTAGTGTCAGCGTTTAGCATGTAAAGTAACACTTGTGTTCGAAGCTGCATCCTGGGAGACGTATTTTGTTTCTGGGGTATATTACTATCTAGGCAGTAATTTGTCTGTCTTGTCTGTTCAGTCTAAGCGGATTCAAAAGCGTTGTTTGTGTTCAGGTAAAGCACAGATAGTTGGAGAGCACGTGGATTCTCCTCAAACACTAGCTAATTAGAATGGGAGGAGGAATGAGTGATGAAAGGGACATACTCATGGGTTATGATGTCTGTGGTGCTGTGTGCTGGTATCTTGAATATTGTACTGTATAATATGGATTACAGTTCAGTAAAATGTGTGCCTGAGAGCTGGGTTTTAAATCAAGCTCTTAGAAAATCTATCCTCCCTCCCCTTTGCCCTTCCTCTCCTCCACTTCTTGTTCAGATACTGCAAGTTGCTGTCACTTCATACGTCTGGTATGTTGCTGTCTGTCCAGTTGTGATCCATGTAACCACTCAGTTACTTCAGCAGCTCTGTGCTTCTTCCTTGTCCCTGTCATGCCTCTCCTAATCTCCATCTGTGATGAATTAAAATAATATTTTCTCAGTTGCAGAATTCTGAAAAGCATCTACTAGTTTCTGATGTGCAACAGAAGCATTTCAGAATGATAGTGGTACAACCTTCATTTGATATCACTTGCTTATCAGAGTATTTGTGAATGCTCTCTTGTATTTGTGTAAATATTAAATCCATCCTGAGCTTTCTGAAGGTGCATCTCCAGTTGTATAACAACACAAAGGTTGCATGAATTTAAATTCATATGGTATTGGTTATATGCTGCAGAATCAATAGTGTATTGACAGCTAATCTCATGTATCTTTAAGTAACTGAAAAGTTAGAGAAATGGGGTATAAAAGCCAGCTTCTGCTGAATACTAGCAGCAGTTGCATGCCCAGCCCTGATGCTACCTTGGTGTTCCCTGTTTTTCTTGAATGTTAGGAGTTGTGGTCTTTATTTGCTGTTGTGAATGTAGACTGAACAATCCTGTCTGCCCAATTGATTTACCTGCTGCTTACATGTACAGATCTTCACAAACTTTTAAGATCTGTCCTTGTTAATTGGGTGCTGAGACCCTGCCTATAAATTTGCCTTGATACTTGAAAGCTTGTAAAGATCCTGATGCTCATTGTTGGCTGGTGTTAAGATGGCTCTTTGAGGTGTTAGCTGCTATTCAGGAACCTTTAAACTATATTTTAATGCTTTTATCCAGGAGATACATTTTATGAGAATGGCTGTAGGCAAGAAATTAACTGTGCAGAGAAGTCTGTATGAATGTAGATTAACGTTTTGTATGACGTGATAAGTATTTCTTGCACTCATTAACACACAAAGTAATTGTCCTTAATATGTAAAGCCCTATAAAAGGGCTTTTTAATGCTTCAGGAGTTTAAAAACCAGCTCAGTGCCCATATTGTAGTGGAACATAATGTAATGTGATTTAGCAGATTACAAGTTATTATTCCCCCTTCATACAACTATTTTCTATTTGCCTCTGTCAAAATGAACACTGTACAGTTTAGATCCTCTGAAAAATGAGACAAAGATTTAATCTGTAACAAAACTCACGTGAATATAGGAAGATCAAACTTGATGCTCTTGCATAAAGGTGTTCTCTTCAGGGCTTGGTCTTATATTCTGGCCTGAACTGCTTTCATGCCATTATGATAAATGCTATGACTAAGATCCCTTTATGAGGCTCTAGGAGTTGGAATTCTGCCAAACTGCTGTCAAGCTGTGTTTGTACAAGTACGTGTGCATTCTCCCCCATGCAAATACTGTCTGAGAAGTTTGCGTTTCCCAGCTTTCAAGGACTAGGGGAAAATTACCCTCAGGAATTGCCAAAATGCCTGAACATTAATATTGTCCCCCCCCAATATTGTTCCTTTGCAATGTGAAAGACTAAAACACTGTTGTGCTGGTTAGTGTGTGCTTCTGTAGATTTCTGTAGTTATTTCACTCAGATGTCTTTGGTATTGGAGGGAGAACATCCCCCCCAACCAGAAAATGCACACAAACCCGCTACATCTTCAGTCTGTTTTCTTATCTTCTTCCCTTAGCCTTCAGTTCTCTAGCTTCCTTTTCCTTTTTGTCTCTGCCCACGTTTTTTTTCTTCTTTAATGCATTTGTCTTTTGTAACTTCCTTACTGGCCTTCTCAAGTGTGCATTTCTTTGTGTTGTGCTGGCTGATACAAAAGGTTTTAAGTAACAGCTAAAATGGAAATGATAAATTTATCACTTCCATTAGAAAGAACTTTTATGAGAAGACCATGTTGGCAGCGCCTGCTGGAGAAGTGAAGCTTTTTGAACCACAGCTGTACCGAAAGAGGAGGCTTTTTACCAGCATGCTGTTCCTGAATATCGCTCAGGGGATTTCATGTTTGATAGTGGCCTCTGGCAGGCAAATGTGTTTTCCGGTTAAGGTGGTGGTTACTTCTGCCCGCCTTAGACCTTTTTTGTGTCTTTAGATTCCCTGTCAATAAAAGCTCAAAGAACTGCAATACATTTTTCCTCATTTATCAAGCAAAATACTATTGAAGTATTATAAAATAGTGGTAATGAGAGGGATGCAAATACAACTAGTGTGATTTGAGTGATCAACAGTCTTTCAAGAATTTTGGTGCTGGAGGATTTGATTATATCATTTAATGATAATGGATATTAATCAATCTGTTAATAGCACTAACAAACTCTGGGGGCAGTTTGAATCCAGATTTGGGCTTGTATTGTGAAATTCTCTTGTCGATTCTTTTATTTATGTATTTGAAAATATAATAGAAGTAATGATTTTTATTTATTTTTACTTGCAGCCCTGGTCTGTGCCCCCAGCCCTCTGAGTCCTTCGTAAGGATCTTTTGCAGTTCTCCCCCATCTCCCCTCTCAGGTTAAGGTATAACATGCCTGAGATCTTAAACTAAATAACATTAAAAAGTTGATACTCTACAGGGCCTGACTCTGCAGTTCTTACTCGCATGACTTACTCTGTTGAACTGCAGTTTGAATAAAAAATTTGCAGCCCAGAGTCATGAAAGAGGAAAACTAAAGCGGGGTGGGCCTTTTAAAGCCGTTTTATGGAAGTGCTTGTGTTCCACAGACCCGTGCGTTCCCCGGAGGGCCGGTTTAGTTGATAGCGCTGCCGTGACAGAGGTGACAGTGCTGCACTCTGAAAGCCGGGTCAGTCTCTGCTATCTAACAAACAGGCCAGATGCTGTTAGCGCATGTATCGGGTTTTGAATAGTAGCTGTGACCTTTGCTAGAAAAGCCATGCTGCCCAGTATTCTAACCAGATACTTTTTCAGGTTGGTTACCAAACTGATGGTGAGGCACTTTCTCTGAATTTCAGCTGTGATTTCAGAGCAACTGCTGACCTTTATAAATGGAGATCACAGGATCAGTGTAAATGACAAGCAGCTGCAGAGTAGCATATAACTATGGTCATTGTCCTCCCTGAATTACTAAATTTCTTATTTTAACAACTTCGCTAGTACAGAAAGACCCACCATACAGTCACTCCTCTCCTACACAAGGAAATCCATTGTTGCTTCAGCAGTTTGGGAAATTTCATCTGTTGCTAGCATGTTACGGTGTCATAACTTCTCTGTTTAGATGCATTGCAAAACAGTTTCTGTAGGCTGTGAATCTTTTGTTCCAATTTGTTTTTGCAAAGAGGG
The DNA here is from genome assembly GCA_031468815.1 of Morus bassanus. Classification (NCBI taxonomy): domain Eukaryota; kingdom Metazoa; phylum Chordata; class Aves; order Suliformes; family Sulidae; genus Morus; species Morus bassanus. The sequence continues at coordinate 5,520,586 of CM062577.1, read as the reverse complement.
GCAGAAGTATTTCTGTTAAAATTGTTCTTAAAATGCAGGAACTTTGAAATGAATTTTGGGGTTTCTTGGATAACCATCTCAAGAATGTTTTTTATGCTAGATGAAACAATTTACAAAAATGAAAATTGGTGAAGTGAAAAGGCAGATGGTGTTGTTTCCCCTGATATGGGGGGGTGGAAATTCCTGCAGCTGGCACGCATTTTCAGATTCATTAATAGAGTGAAGAATTGTCATTTGATGAAGTATCAACATTTCACTCTTGGCCATGCAATGTTTCTCTGTGTTTCAACTTATTTTGTAAGTTGAGTGCAAAAAGGAAACAGTGCATCCTTAGAAATCAGGAAACTAAAAATTTATGTGCGAGGAGAGTTTGTAGTAATGCGGTATGGTATCTTTTTCATCCTGGCTATTGGCTAGGTACTGTCTGAAAATAAAACCCCAAATGTTTGAATTTAAAATTCTGTATCTTGTTTTTTGGGCTATGCCTTAAATTCACGAAGCAGCCAATTTCTTCCTTGTCTAGAAATCGCTATGTAGGCTGCTGTTTTAGGCAGAAAATGCATTTATCTTTTGTCAGTTCTAGATTTGGAACATTCAGTACCGTAGGCAGCTGGAAATCATTAAAAGTCTTGGACAGGTTCCTCAGTCACTAATAACCTGATGGCTCTGCTACGAGAAGCAGCATTTGCACTTCTCTTGGGTTTGTTGCTTACAGTGAGCGGGGGGGGCAGCAGTACAGGGTTTGAGAATTGTGTGTTTGGCAGATTATACAGCTAATCCATTTGTTTGAAGTGGAAAGCCTGGGCACATGGTAGGGATCAGAAAACAGGTGGGACTTTCCAAGGCTCCTGAATGCTGAAAGAGAAGCAGGACGATACAAACTGAGGAAGCAGAGATTCTGTTTTGTTTATTTTTGCCCTTTAAATTCAGTGTGTCTTGCTGCTAGGAAGAAGGTGGTGATCTTCAAAAGGGCCTCTCTTCTGCTGTTTAGTTGTGTAGGGTAAGGAAGACTTCTGGCAGAAAGGCTGGTACCGGTACCGTTAGAGAAGAAACAGGATAGGAAGGGTGCTGGTCTAGTGGATGACATACTGGATGGATTCAGACTCCTGTGCTACCAGAGGTTCACTGGACTTGGTTAAGTCATTTAAAGTAGCCTGGGCCTCGTGCCTTTTTATGACAGGTGTGACTGTGGCATCTCAGTACATGCTGGAGGGATAAAATTAAACGTGACTATAAGGGTGTTGGATAACAGCCGTATAGCAGCTGAGAAGGTACAGCGACGTTGTGCATCTGATGTGTGTCCCAAGGTGTTCATGTTGCTCAGCTTTTCGTCTTTGAAGCTATGTTCATGGATTTTTACTTCTCACTACAGTACATGGCAATCAAGAGAATGATGTGCAAATCACACCTTGTTTTCATTGCTACGTGTCCTCTGTTCTGACACCAGCACTTGAGCTGAAAACTCCAGCCAGTTCCATCTCGAGCAGGGTGTTAAAGCAACTTCAAGTGTACCCTGACCTTCCTTCTTGGGTACCACACATACCCGGAGGTTTCCAACCCTCCTATTGAAAATAACACCATAGCTTATTACAGTTATAAAAAAGACTCATGTGGCTAAGCTTCATATAAAAATCCACTTTCCAAATATCCCTTTCTCTTTGTGCCAACTTGTGTGATCTTTGGCTGAATCACCTTGCAGAAGAAGGCAATAAACTTTTGAGGCAGCGAATTTTCGTCTGTACATTTGCCTGGCTGCAGGCTCCAGACTTCAGTGTCTGAGCTAGAAATAGCTTGGAGATCTGATCGGGGGGAGGGGGGGCAGGTGGGAGTCTCTCCAGAGATCTGTTGGGCCATATGGATATTCCAGTCCTGCACAGAGTGAATGGCTCACGGTGGCTTTAGGCAGCTCACGTGGTGTCCTTGTGCTTCAGTAAGTCCAGCTGGAGTTCCTGGCTGAAAATTAATTGCTGTCTGCTCAAAGATGTCTTGGCTTAATAATTTCTAGGAAGGAAATGGGATGTGCTCAAACATACATCAACCCTGCTGTGCAGAACCTTGATAGTTTATAGAAAACTCTTCCTCGTGCATTGTGTTTCCTATATGGTAGTTATATATAACCCAATGGAAGCAGAAAACCCAAACACAAAGCTTCTTCAAAGAGCATGTGTTGGTATAGGTATGTCTGTTAATAAAAGTGGTAGTCTGCTTTGGAGCTGAGCAAAGATGAAGGACTTAATCTTTCCTGAACACAAAAGAAATGCTAATTTATCTAGGTTTTTCAGGGTTTATAGTGAAAATGGAGCTAGACGTTGGAGTAAGCAAAACATAGATATCACTGTTACTATGGCACCTAAGAATGTGTATGCTGTCTACTTTGAGAAATTATATGGCACTGAAGTAAATGAGCATTAAAATAAATTTTACGTTTCTGTGTGTGGGTGGAAACTTCTTATTAAATTAAAATGTTGCAGTAATTTCTGGGATGTTTTGCATAAGGTAGTTACAACTTTTTTTGTTTTGAAGAATACTAGGGATGCTCATTCAGCTCTCCGCACTTCCCAGCAGCAGGTGCTCTCCCCCCTGCTATACTCACCTAGGCATTTATAAAGATGCCATTTTACTTTACGCTCTAGGGTACATCTGTTTAAGTTTCTCTCGTTTTGCTTTCTGTTGACATTGATGAATACTGAGTGTGCCGAATTAAGGTTTTGATGTGCAGGTAGAAGTAATTATCAAAGTATGTTGTAGGAGAAGGAAAACTTGTTCTCCTTGAATGAGTATTCTGGCTTGTCTTCTGCCCTATTTATCATTCATTTTCTGTAAGCAGATGTTAGAGGAGTAACATCACCCCCATGGTTAGTCAGCACTCATGGGCTTGTTACAGCAGGGCTGGTTTGTTTGTTTTCTGTTTCTTTCACTGCACAGAAATGAATGAAATTTAATCCCCACATGTATGACTCCTGTCTTGTAACTGCGCAGTTACACAACTTGTTAAATAATGTTAAATGGTGACGGTGTGTTAAAACAAACTCCACTGTGGTCTTCCACTCAGTCCTTAACTGTTGGTGATTAAAATGTCAGTGCTGTCTATAAGCAGACAGACTGTTTGCTCTGCCTTGACTGCTGGTGATTAAAATGTCCGTGCTTGCTGTAAGCAGACGGGCTGCTCTGCAGCATGCCCTTACTGGCTGCCTTGTGGCTCTTCCCAGCAAGCCTGCATCTGCAGATCTCACAGCGTTTCATGAAGATGAGGTGGAAGAGCACTGCACTATGTATGAAAAATTATTTACTCGGAAAAACAAATCGTGTGCTTGGGATGCAGTCCTCATCTCATGCTCTGTCAGTTTGGTGCTACCTCATTTAGGGCATTTACTGCTTTGTTGTGTTCGTACAGTAAGTGACATAACTTTGGCAAAAGCTTGAATAATTATTTAAAGCTTTGATGTATGTGCTGTACTTGGTTTTCCAGCAGCTTTTAAAAGCCTGTTAACAACTGTTTTCTTCTCTAGGGATGGATGAATGAAATATATAATTATGATCCAGAAACATACCATGCTACGTTGACTCACTCTGTCTATGTGCGACTCGAAGGAAGCACCTTAAGACTTTCAAAACCCAATAAAAATATTTCTAGAAGGGCTGTGTATAATGAGCCAAAGCCTGAAGTCACGTATGTCAGCCAGAAAATTTATGAACTTACAGAGAGCAAGGTGAGTGTGCTTTACTTATATCTGATTTTAACAAAGAATACTTTGAAACTTTTTTTTTTTAAATTGTTTTTCACTCTAGTTTCATGTGCTGTCATTATATAAACAAAACTGTTGTCGTGACTAACTTGCAAAACATTGTGCTGGGGAGGAAGATTGAGCAGGATTTAGAAAAAAATTACGTATTTACACAGTAAAGGAAAAGCATGAGTTTCCTCTGTCAGTTCAAAGCAGAAGTTAACACATGGGAGTTTAGAGAATTGTCCCCCATACACTAGATTACTGCGTGACTGTTCTGAAGTTTACACCAAAATGCATAATCTGGTGGTTGTCTCTATCCCAAGACAGTTCCGACAACACTTGCATTTCACTGGAAGGGGGAACGTACATTGTATATGGATGTAAAAGAGGAGAGCAAGAGGTGTCTGGAACAGACACGACTTGCTGTTGATACCTGGTGTCTGGGGAAGGAGATTTTTGCAGTTGGAAGAGTGCATCAAGAATAATGCTGGGACAGTTCTTGTACATGTTATTTGCCTCCCTCAAATCTGTGAAGAGTTGGCATGTGAAGTTGATTCCATTGGCATTTTATTAAGTAATACATCAATACCCCATTATTAAAAGAATTGATTTTTTTAATGTGCTGCATCAATAGAGGGCTTTGGCAGTACAGATGTAGGAGGAAACTATGCTTCAGTTGACTGTGGGAGTTAGAGGGAGAGGGGGACCAAGGCGACAGTGAGGAAAACCTCCCTTTGTTTCCCTGAATCAGTACGGAAAAGGAGCTTGCTGTCAGCTCTGCTTTCCATTGAAGGAAGAAGGTGAAAAGGATAAAGCAAAAACTTAGATTCCTGTCTGTTGCAGATTTGTTTTCCCATCATGAAGACAAGCAAGGCTATCACATGCTACAAGAGCACTTGACTGACAATTGTTCTCCATGGTATCTTAGAAAAATTTCCAGTACTTCCCGCTCCCCCCACCCCCCCAGTTGGTTGCAGAAGTGCTGGCTGCCCTGACATAATAAGCAAATTATGACTGTTCTCCAAGGTATTTACCCACAGTTTTTGAAGAATGTCAGTAAATTCAGCCCCTAGGTTAGAATTTTTAACTCTTATTATTCTTCTGATCACTTGCATTGTCTCAATTCTCTCTGAATGAATTTAGAATATAATTTATAAATAAAGGAATAAAATAACTTTTATTCCTTGATTCTTACATACTTGATATGACTATTGCCAACTTCAAACACTCAATTTCATGAGGTGGGCCTGAAAAGTTGAGTTTTAAAACTCAGCTTAGATTCTCATTACCTTCCCTGTGGTCACAGAAATAAGGTTCTTGTTTTTTCTATTTTTTTCTGCATAACTATGAGAATAAGATCTTTTAAATGAAAACTGAGTATCTCCACATGATTGTAGACGTCTAAGCTACTTGAATGGTCCTCGTTTTAATTCCAAGGCTATGGCTCACCAAAGACCTAGTGACAGCAGTGGATTGGACAACAACCAGCTGAGTCAGTTACACCCAGCAGATCCAGTGTAGGATCTGTATCTCTCACGTTCCTATGTTCTTTATGTGACTACAGAAATGTAGAAGATACAACTGAAAAGTAAGTTCAATTAACCCTTTCATTTTTCCTTCAGATTTCCCTGGTTCCTAAGAGTCTTGCACGAAAACGGATTTGGAATAAGAAGTACCCTATTTGCATTGAACTTGCTAGACAGGATGACTTTATGGCTAAGGCCCAGACTGATAAAGAGAATACAGAGGAAAAGTTATCTGCTGAAAAAGTGGACTTGAACAATGAAGAATCCAAGAAACCTCAGGATGGAGCCAAGTACACTAGCCAAAAGGATCAAGTGCTTTATCTGTTTGGAAGGACAGGTAGGGAGAAGGAGGAATGGTTCAGAAGGTTCCTTCTCGCATCCAAGCTGAAGTCTGAAGCAAAGAAGCCATCCAGTTTATGTGGGAGCAAGCCAGGTATGCAAATTTTGTGTTCTAGGAAAAGCATCTATTAAAAGAAATGAACCAAAGTTATGTTTTCCCAGTGGTAGTTATAGCAACTGTGGAGCCATAGTGATCTTTGCAGGCAAATAATACTAAAGACACTCTTCTGGTCCTTATCTTGGCCTCTCATTCCCACCTTCCCACCCTGCCTTTTCCTCTCTTGGCTATATACTTGGCTATATGCCCTCAACTGTTCTTACTATTTTTAGACTGTTTTATGTGAATACACTATTTTTCAGTGACTGTAACAACTCCTGTAATTTTTGTTAGGATGAATTGTTCAGTTCTGTTTTTTCTTTCTGTACTGTTGGAACTGATGTCAATATTTGCAGTATTAGATTCAGTCCTCTTATTACCTGTTCTTCCTCCTCCATTCTTCCTTCCACTTCAGTCTTCTGTAAAGACTAAAGAGCCTTCTCATGAGTTAATGTCACAAGGAAACACATTTTTGTATTTAAATAAAAAGTCCTGTACTAATATATATGTATCTGAACCAACAAACATGTTAGTCTACAGTATTAATCAAATGTTTGAAATACTAATTTAAAACCCTCCTCTGGTATAATTTTAAATCTGAATGACTCATGCTTTTCCGTCTTTATCTATTCTCTGAAAAGCTTTTAAAAATTGGTTAACATCATTATTTCTGGCACATAACTTCTTGAAAACCAAATGCAAAATTAATGACTAATTAAAATTCTCATAGCTACATGCGTCTGACAGTGCTTTTAACTGTAACAGCCTATAATTAAATTAAAAAAAAAAAAGTTTAGTTATAGGTACATTTTAATCACCTGACTGATTTTAGGCATTCCCCAGCAGGGCTGGTGGGAATTCTGCCGTATGTTATACATATGTGAGTGTCCATATTTAAATATACTATTGATCAGCTGAGTTTTCCAGTCCCACATCCTGCGGAGGGCTCAATTGTACCAAATATTGACTAATTTGGGTTTAGGACCACCTAAGCACACAGTAGTGGAATTTACTTTTACCCTTCAAAATGAGAAAGCGCTACTCTAAATGGTCTTTTTTCAGAATAAATTATATCTGGAAGCTAATTTTGTTCCTTTAAGTGTTTGATCATACACTCTGAGGTTCCTTTTCTGTTAAACAGGTATTATTCCTTTTAATTTAGGGACATTGCCAACACACAGTAGAACTGATAGTCAATCTGGAGTTCTCACGCACAGCCGAAGCAGCAGCAAGGGAAGTGCAGAAGAAATTGCATCCCAGCCAAAGCACAAGGATCTGGCTGGCCATGTGCGGCAGAAAATGCTTCTGGACTACAGTATTTATATGGCAAAGTGTGTTCCACATGAAAAGAAAAGCCCTTCAGGTAGTCCAGTCCTCAGTGCAGATAGCAGCCCTACAGCTGTGAAAAAGGTAATGCTTTTCTCCCAAAAGATGCATCAGAGGTGGTGACATATTTTACCTTGTTAACTACTACTTTAAAAATCAGTTATGCAGAAAGAAAAATTAATTTCTTTAATTACAGGTTGGACCTCAACTTTTTATAAAGTCAGTGCGGGTTTTCACGCTTGCCAGTTCCCTGTTGACCACCATTTCTTTGTAATGTAACATACAAGTTTGATTTCTTAGCTCCCAGGAACATTGGTGTTTTTTCTGGCTTTTGCAGTGTCTTGTACCTAAAAGATTGTAGAGCTGAAGGCAATATGGCTGTAGATTTTCTTCATTAGGAATGCACAGGTGTGTCCTGAAAACCATTGGTCCCCAAAGAATTCCTATCTTATGCTTAAGATTAGAACAAACAAACAAAGTCAAACAAAATTCCACAAACCTCACTTCCCAGTAGTAGTAAAAAGTTAAATTTTTCTGTGTATATTCTAAAGTAGATTGAATTAAAAGCACGTTTTTGAGGTCCTGGCTTGTTGAAACAATTCAAGTGGAATTTTTAGTACTTGGTAGTAAAGTTGATCTTCGTTTTCTGCTGATTATGGATGCTGTTTGTAGCAGGTTTTCAGTGCAGATATTACACTATAAAATCTGTTTTCAGCCCCACATTTGGCTTCGCTCATGCACTCTGGATCACATGAAGCAGTGCTTTTTAGTCTTGGACCTGAGAACTGTTTTTCTGTTGCATGTTTCAGGAAGTGGTTAACCTCTTCAGTTCTTATCAAGAATGATGTCCTGGCCCTGTTGCCATGAATAGGGTTATGAATTTGCCTTTAGTGTGTATCTGATGGTCCTCTGGTTGTGGCTTTGACAATAGTGGGACAGTTTTGACTGTAGTGTACCTGCTGCTTGGGTTGATTGAGGGACAGAAATGGAATTGTATAGGCTATAGCTTGAATTGGACAGCCTTGCTCAAAAAGACATAAGGCATGGATGGATTGTATGGTTTTCATTTTTTAAATGTCTTTTAAAGCAACACTAAATGGCTGATGTGTTAGTATTGTGTACTACATAGCAGCATAACAGTGAACAATGTCTATAGCTCTGACTAATCCTTTGGCCTCTTGGACTGCATTTGAATCACTCTTAATAAACAGAACCTTGATATTAAGTACAACACTCTTAATAAAGTGATCCTTAATGTTAAGTACGATCACCATTCATTTAAAAGATGTGATTCATGTCATGCATCTTCGTTGCCAGGCTTTCATACAATGTCCAGAAAGGAGCAGGAGGCCATGGTATAGCATACGAATAAGCACATCTTTTGTTCCCCCAGGAAAAAAAGGTATTCTAGCCCCCAGCAACCCCTGAAGCAGTGATGAATTTGCTGCTGAATCTGGCACGTGTCAGAAATCATTCTATAAATAGATCAACAGTGCTGGCAGGAAACTTGCGTCACAGCAGAAGCTACTAAGCCAGCAATTCTGCCTGCATGAGGCTGCAGCCATTGGGAGCAGTCGTTGCCAAGATATGATGTTCAGAACTGTAGCATCTACCTGACTCCTCTTAGAAAGCACTGCTTTTCTGCTGGCTTCAGGATTTCTGCCTGTAATAATGAAAGGCAAATTCTCCTTTCATTGCAGGCAGTTGAGAGATGTTAGGTATGTTGTCTTTCCTTCATGGAAATCTCCTGGTTTTAATGAAATACATGATAGCATGTACACACCCAAAATTATTTCAGCTGCCTTTGCTTTCATGTCTATAGTCAGTGATGCAACATCTGAACATGTGTCTCCAAGTGTTTTGAGACCAAGACATAATCCTCTTGGACTGTAAACAAAATCTTTAATATAGCAGAAGGAACAATATGGTTTCCTGAATGCTATATACAAACACTGGAAGGAAGAACTTATTTCTCTATACTGCATTTGTTTATCATCTATTTGTGATGTTTCTGAACTGGATTTAAGGATGTAAGACTGGGTTTTGCTTTCCTGTTTTTTGATAAAACAGAAGAAGAGTAGGGTAGCTGTTCTTCTAGATCCTACCGGGAAGAGAGAGCGTCTCTAATGCAGATGCATTTCTAAGTCTGCCCACTCTGGGCTTATCTGCTTTTTCTGCTAGAGGTTAAAAGTTACATACAACTTTCTCATTTCATTGCCAGAGGTGAATCTATATCTGTGCAGTCTCATTCACTCTGTTGTATGTCAGGATGATGACAAGCAAGCTCATGTCAGGCCAGCTGATGTGGTTGTAAAGCTGCTATCTGTGCTGAGCACTTAGCATCCTTAGCTAAGCCGGGCTATAGTACTGGACATCCCAGTGTAAATGAGGCCTTTTCTGACCTTTAGTTTATAGAATTTATAGAGCTGAATAACCTGCTCTGTGTTTTCAGTTACCAGATACCCATGTGGAAGCTGAAGAAGAACAGGAGGCCTGGGTGAATGCTTTGCTTGGAAGAATATTTTGGGATTTTTTAGGAGAAAAGTATTGGTCTGATCTAGTGTCAAAGAAGATCCAAATGAAACTTAGCAAAATAAAGGTAACTAATCTGGAGACTTGCACTACACATTCCTAATGGAGGAAAATAAACACATAGAGTTTTAAAACAGTAGAAGAAACGCTTATTTCACACTTGTATGTAAAAGACAAGTAAATAAATGTGATGCAGATTTCCAGTTCAACTTTGCTATCCATTTCACAGTAGGATCTCAACATGTTAACTTTGCTACTTCAGTTTCAAATGATCTGCAGCTGAATTAACTATTTGTGTCTGCGAAGTTTTTATGTGAAAAGTAGAAGTATAATTGTATTTACTGTAGGGATAAATAGAACTGCTTCTAAGTCATGAAACATGCTTTGGGTAATAGCCTTTAAGATGGAGGAGATCAGGGAACCACAATTCTAATGTGCCTCTATTAACGTCAGACATATGCTGCTTGCAGGAGAGCTCAGTGGGAGTAACAGTCAGGAAGAGAGCTGTCTGTGGGGTGATGGGATGTAATTGTGCATCAACTGCATAAACTCAAAAGGGTGAAGGGAGGAGTGATGCTTTTGAATGACTTCTGGGTCTTCCCTCTGCATTCTGTAACTTCAGAACAGCAGCAGTTAATCACAGGGCTGCTTAGCTCCTGATGTTTGGGGAGGAGTTTGCCTGTTCCTAAAGGCAAAGGAAGATGTAGTCTTGCTGACAAAAGCTCTGAAATTGAGCTGCCAGCACCAGCTGTGAGATAGTGTTGCTTGTGCTTTGGGAAATAAGCAGTAACCTAATTCTGCCCTGGCTGTTTCCACAATTGTGACAGCAGGGTACCCAAACATCTCATTGGAAACAGTTTAAGGGAAAGACTGGGGATGGGGGATGGATGTATTTTTGATAGGTTTAAGCACTATCTGCTCACAGGAGAGAGAATTTCTATCAATTAGAAATACTTCTAGTAAATAGATACCCAAATCATTGTGATTCTGTGCCTCTGTTATACTACAAATTATGATACAGATTTAAAAGCTAATGTGTTATGAAAGAATTTGCCAAAGATAAAAATAGCTGAGACACTGATAGAACTGCAACTATAGAATATGTGACTGAATTTAAAATCCAAACAAGTCTTTGATTTTTATTCACAGTAAGATAGGATTTACACTTCACTCGAGCTTTTTACATGCTTTGACTAAAGAGCATGCTGGAGGTTTAAGGTCAGCATCTGAATTTCAGCATAGTTTTAAAAGCATTCCAAGTTCAGATGCTGAATCTCACCCTAAAATATTATTTTGAAACTGATAACTGCGAAATCATAGAATTGGAAGAAATTTGTGTAATTGTATTTGTGTTCTTTCACTGGTGGCTTTTCAGCTCAATCCGTTCCTTAAGTTTAATGACCTTTCTTCTCTCAGGAAACAATGATGTTTCATTCCATAACATGGATTTGATTTTTACATTCTGTTCTTTCAGCTGCCATACTTCATGAATGAGCTAACTCTAACTGAGCTTGACATGGGGATAGCAGTGCCGAAGATCCTCCAAGCCTTCAAACCTTCTGTTGATCATAGAGGTAAAATAGATGCTTCCTATTCTGGTTTTGCCAGGTTCATGCCTTTGTACCTGCGGAGAACAGAATTTTGATCTGTTTATCTTGTGGGTATTTTAATTGGAGGAAGGTTCACTTAATAAGAGCTTATTCTGAGGAGATACTGAGTGGTCTCTGTCTCCAATAGTAGTAGCATCAGGCTTGGTATAAACATAATTCTATAGATAGGGAAATATCATGTCTTTCCATTGGAAATAATTACTGAACTAAACTAAAATTTGCATGCAACAGAGATGCAGACCTGTATCTGATACTCTGTAGTAGACTACAGAGAGCAATGCATATCCCCTCAAGACAGATCTGATTCTGTACTGTAGCAGAAAACAGATTTGGCTCTCTTCAAGAGAAGTTGCCCTGTTCTGAAAACAGTGATTCAGAAAACACAATTGTAATAACTCAGAAAAGAAGAATACAGTGTTGCTTTGAAAAGAAACTTAAAAATACAGCATCATTTTATGTCCTTAATATTAAATATGGATTTTTTTTAAGCTGAATGACTTTCATACTGCTGCTTTATGAATCAGAACTGTTTTTTTTCTTTTCTTTCTGGCTTGCATGTGGTCACAGGAGTATATTTGAGGATAGTCTCATCACTTAAGTAGTTTCACAAAAAGGCAAACTTAAGTTTATGTTTTTTAGCTTCAAAGGTTTTTGCTCTACATGCTGAGGAGAGGTAGACTGCATCTTCTAAGACATGTAATCAGAGGAGTTTTTAATTTTAAATTGTTTCTGAGTTTATTAAGGGTTTCTTAACTTGTCTCCTCTCACTCCATTCACTCCTTTAGTTACCATATTGTTACACTGAGCTGGAGAAGTGAAAGAGAATTATTTAACTCAAGGTGGAGAAGTTTCTAATTGGTCTAAAGGGAAATATTTCCTTGGAGGACCTGTTGTGGTGCAGCTATGGATTGCATGGCAAACAATTTATTTTTGTTTTAAACTGCTCTTTCAACTCCTAGATGAAGATATCAAAATCATTTCTAGATGGTGCTAAAACCAGTAAACTGGTAGTGAGATGGTAGGAATTTAGTGAATTTACAGTACTTGTTAAGAGCCTAATTACAGGCCAGCAATGACCCAAACTTCAGCAAGTTTCGGTAGTGTATTTAGAACAGTAACAACAAACATGGACAGAGCAAAGTTTGAACAGATAACTAGCTGAAAACCATAACAGGATCAATATTCGCCAGCTCTCCTTGTGCACAGTGTTTCTAAGCAAGGAACAGACTGTTTCTTTATGTAGTATCTTCTCAGATACTGAGAATACATGAGGGTATTGAACAGCAGCAGGTATATAGTACTATGTCCTTTCTCGCAGTGCTGGTTGGAGGAGATTGCAGTGCTGAACTCAGGGGGTTTGAGGGGGGTTTCTCTTCACTGGGGTGGTTTATCTCTTCAAGATTTTGGTTCTGCTCACTGTTCTTAAAGGTCAAGCAACAGCAGTTCCCTATGATGGAGAATTTGTGATAGAATTCAGCTGTGCACAGTATTGGATAACGAGCCAGTGTCTGCTTAGAAGCAATTTAGGCTTCATCTTGCTCATATGCTATAGTTTGGACCTGGTCTTTTTAAGGTTTATTTAGCTGTAGTTTTGATGTAAGACTCATTTGTCTACCACTCTTACTACAGTGCTTTTCTCTAACTCAGATGAAGAGTTATCATCAGACCTTTGCAAGAATACCAGATGCGTGAAATTTAGGAGGAAATAAATAAACTTTATCTTATGTTTATGTTGTGCCACTCAAATCACTTGACTAAAAGCATGAGATGGTTAGTAAGCTCTAACCTCATAAAAGTGTGAACAAAACAGACTTTGGGGAATTATTAAAATTCTCTTGGACATACATAACATGTTGACTAATGCTGCCTGTTGTATCCAGATGCTATTGTTTGCCCTTATCTCACTTGAGACTTGCAGCTCTTTAGGGAAAAGCCTTATCTATAAAACACTGGGTACTTTCCTTTCAACTTCTTGAAAGTATATTTTCCACTAAGCTTTATAAACAAAACATGTTTGAAAGGAGCAAATTGTTTTGTTGTCATGAGGAACAAGAACTATCTTTTAAGAGAAATAAAAATTTAGTAGATGAAATAAACTCATGTGCAGTCAGTATTTGGGGAATTAAAACATATTGCTGCTTCTTGTCGTACGCTTCCTGCGTGGGACAGCGGGTTCTCCACAGTACTTATTACATCCCCCAGTGCTCCCAGTAGCAAAGTGGCTTCACCACTGGTAGAAATTTTATTCTGAGTTACAGAAAACAAAGTGAAAACTTTTAATGATGCTTGCCAAGTGGCTTCGTGGTTTCTTTTTAAATGAACTTAAGCTTTGGGAGTCTTGTCAGAGTGTTTCCCTTTGCCTAGATTTAAACTTTTTTTTTAAATTCCTTTCTCTGTTCTCATAACTTCAGTTGTAACCAAAGACTGTAGTTCTAAGTCATGAGACGGGATTTAGGAGACTGCTGTACACTTGGCTTCAATTAATTGCCAGCAACAGCAGTGAGAACAATTAACTCCTGCAGTTTCTTGTTCAGTTAAACTGTGACAAGCAAAAGTTTGTGGTAGAATTTGCAATCGTTGTAACTTGCTTGATTACGAGGAAAATATTTTTTTTTTCATTATATGGCTCCTCTAAGTAACTAAATTTGTTAACAGACAATGTTAGGGAAAAAAAAAAAAAAATCTTGTTTCTGTTAATACAGCCCTATTTGGGTGACAGCATATGCTGTAATATTTACTGTACTTCTGTCAAGGCTAGGGAACCAGATAACTCTGAATAAATTGTACCATCTGCCCAATTCTTTACCTCCTCTCCCTTCCCTACCTCCCTTTTTCCCTCCAGAAAATGTGTATGAACGTTTTCTGGCCAGAAGGAACTTTCCCTCTCAGTAATGGCATCCTTTGCTTAATTTGATCTACTGTTAAAACAACATTGACATTTGAAGCATGCTGACTCATTGGTTATCCAAAGGTCTGTTTAGCTGTTTTCTTGTTTCTGATGATCTTACTGCAACTTTGTTACTGTAAAGAGGAAAAATCTGTATAAGCTTGTGTTTAAGTTCTTGTGTTTTGTTTTAGAACAGCATTACAAAAACTGTATGATGGAAAAGAATAATTTGGGTTAGTAAAGAAGCAGCTTGCCCTGAGTACTGCTTCCAACTTGTAATCTTATAGTGTATCCACGACCTGATCTTTGGGAGCTGTGTGTATTTCTGGTAATATAAATGGGTGGGACTGGGGACAATGCTATTCTTCTTATATGTTTTTGCAGAAGAGAAAACAGTTGTTCTTTAACTGAAAAAGTGTGTCTTTTCTAGATCAATCAAAGCCAAAGAGTAGTTACCATTAATTGCTTCCGAATAAGTAAATAAAAGTAGAATGCATTAGTGGTTGATGTACCAGATACTGGTAGGGCATATTGTGTGCAGCTGCAACGTCTGGAAAAGGAAGATACATAATCTATGCTTAGTGGCATCTGATTTCTAATCTCTGGATCACAAACACCGTACAGTTTTTTTTAATTGGTGGGACTGCAGGGTGTCACTTACAAGGCAGGACCCAGTCTTGCAACTATTCCCAAGACAATTCTTTTGGTGATTGCAATAAGCAAATATTGCCCACGCAATAGGATTTAACTTAATACTACACATCTAGAATTGTTCTAAGTAATGACCCTGCTTGGTATGAATCGTAAGAAGAATGCCTTTAGCTGAGTTACTGAGCGAACCTTTTCATACTTCTTCGATATACCATTGTTGAAAGCAAAAGAGACTGCAGGTTGTGATGTGTGACAACCAATATTGCTCTGGGATTTCAAGTTTTGCTTCGTTTGGACAGCGTAAGTAATGTAGAGGAGTGTCCCTATTACTGTTGGGTTTGGAGCAGTACTGTAAATAGTTTTGAAGTGAATCCCTGATGGATTTTCTTTATCAAAGAAAAGCGCAAATCATGCTCCTTTTTTTTTTTTTTTAGATCATTAGCTGTACTCACTGATCTATCTTTCAGAGTGGCTTTCATTCATATCTGAACACTGAACTTCATTGCAAAAGCTTAATGTGAACAGAAAACATGCTTTTATAAGTTTTTAATTAATTTGTGAATTAGTGACATAAGCTGTTGACAAAAAAGTAGTTTTTGGAAAAAGTGCGGTGTATAGACTTTTTAAGCGAGTTTTGGCTTGACATTAAAATAAAGTGATTGTGACTGTTCTTAGTGACATGGGTTTTGTTGTTGTTGTTGTTGTTAATTTTAGGACTTTGGATTGATTTGGAAATGTCCTACAATGGATCTTTTCTAATGACCCTAGAGACCAAGATGAACCTGACCAAACTTGGTAAAGAGCCACTTGGTGAAGCGCTTAAAGTTGGAGAGATCGGCAAAGAAGGGTAAGGTATTGCAATAGTAGAGTCAAGCGAGAGCTTTTATAGAGAAAAAGTGACATTTTCTTTGCAACAGATTGAAAGGAGGTGGGGTGGTTGCATACACGTGAGTGTAGAACTTGGCCTTTCTGTGCAACTTTAATGTTTGATTACACCATTGATAATTGTCTCAATAAAAGGCTTTTGTAGTACAATCATTTTTTAAAAATACATATTTTAGTAGGATTTTAAAATGTTCTGTGACTAAAATCTGGTTTTGTCTTATGCTTGATTTGGGGTCTTAGCCAGTAAGACTTGAATCTTGGAGATACATGCCGATATGGAGATAGACACGTGTAACATGCTACTCATGGTACAGCTACAGTTGTAAACCATGTAATAGTAAACAACTGTGGGAGGTAAATAGGCTGTAATTGTTGTGTAAAGACTTTTTCAGTAGCTTTATTGCATCATGGGAATGATCACACCTTTACTTTAGTGTCCAGTTTTCATCGTATCCCACTTCTATTTACCTGCTATGTCTAAGTGAAATGCCTTATAGGTGAACCATTTAGAAAACACACGTACTGTAACTTACCTAACTTCTATTTGTGCTTTCCCTCTCATTTTTAATGAATTTTTGAATTTCATCAATCTGTCCATTTGTATTAACCTGGTGAGTGACGCCTGTCAAACATCCATCCCGTCAGCTGTGGAGTGTTGATTCTCTTCGTGCTGTATTCTTGTTCTACTTAAGAAATCTGCAGTCCCTGAACTGTAGGTGGTCTCTGATTTAGTGTACAACCACTGCCACCAAATCAAGAAAATATTTTCTAAATCTGGCCATTTGTTCAGATATGAATAAAATGTTGTGGTCTTTCAGAATTAAGATACTAGATGCTTTGTATACTCATGTCATAGCTCTGACAATTTGTTCTGAGATATCTTGAAGTAATACTTAAAGCAGCACTATATTACAGTGCAGTCATGACAAGAAAATAAATGTGAAAAAACTAATGGCTGAATGATCTCATAACTGGTAGAAATTCAGAGGATTTAAAATAGACCTAGATTCTCATTGTCACTGCTTGAGATAAATATTTCTGAATTTACATCAATATAACTGGAGGTGTGATTTTTGAAAAATCCTTTTAATCTTGTGCACCCAAAAAATGGGGGATAGAGAAGGAAATGTCTATACAAATAGAACTCTTGCTTTTCTTCCCCATCCCTTCAGGATTTTCTTTGTGTATTTTTATCTGTACAGTGCAAGAATGGCCTCAGAAAATAATTAGTGAATGGATTGATTTCATATTTAAAAATCAGCTTGATTCTAGCTGAGCAATAGGCCCCCAGCAATGCAAATGTAAATGTCTGTAGCTAAGCAACCAATTACTTGAAGTTATAGCCATTAACTGTCTTGCTCCCTGCACAAGGCTGTGATGTTTCAAATGCTCAGGGCCAGGTACCATGCCAGCTTTACATAAAGAGCAGTCTAATGTATTCTAGTTTGAATGAGATTTTTTTGGTTGCTTGGTTGTTGTTTGTTTTCATTAAATACAGTGGATATTATAAACAAAGACTCTGAGAAGTACAGAACAGTTTGATTCTCATCTATGCTTTCCATTGTGTTAGTTAATTTTACTGGCTTTTTTAATTATCAGTTGACAGTTGCTGTGACAAAACAAACTATTCTGCATGCACTTGCACCCACAATCATATTGTCTGTAAGTGATGCATGTTGGTTGCTTACGCTCATTTCTAGCCCTCAAGAGCCTAGAACAAAGTGCCTCTTGAGATGCAGTAACCACAGATTCATGTAAGAAAGGCATCTACTCATCCAGAAAGAGGAGGGTGGGGGAAACAGCACTGAGTTTTCACTGTCCTTGGATATGTCAGTGTAAAGCGAGACAAATGGTTCAATCTTGCAGTCCATTCTATCATTGCTGCTGCGTTACTCTTTGAAATGGAAGTGTGCCGTTACACAGTTTGACAATGCTGTCTTGCATGCACTCTCAGGAAAATGCAGCGCTCAAAAAGGGTGGAAAACTGTTTAATTGCCAATTTTATAAAATTAATACAGTAGCAGATTCTGCTATACCGGAGATTAGGCAAATGCAGGCAGGCAGGCTAACCCAAAATTACCGCAGTTTCTTGCCCCATCGGTCCTTTTTGTGATGTTGTACCATGTAAAAACAAACTGACAAGTGGCAATTCATAAAATATTGTGCAATCTGCTCAGGAACAATACTGTAGCTCCAAAGTGTTTTTCTGCCAATGTTTGTGTCATAAATGGCCCATTGTATGCAGAGATCTCCTGAAATGTCACTCAAGCTTATTTATTGTTGCTTTGTTTAATGCAAGGAAATCTTGTGGTCTTGGCCAGTCGGTGCATGCTTGTGGAGGCACTTCAGAGGGCTCCATTACCTAGGCAAATAAAGCACCTTCTTGTAAGAAGGTGACACCTTTGAGAGCCTTGCAAATGCACTGGGCATGCTTTGAACTGGGTGGTATGACGTGCACAGGAAAGTGAAGTGAGGTCAGACCCAGGTAGATAATGTGTAGTTTGAATCTGACCTAAAAATGTGAACTTCTCTCTGAGAAACAGCTCCAGCATTGCTATTTGGGCCAGTGACATGAACCATCCACCACCCCCTAAGTCCTCAGGGAGGCGGTTCAGTTTGGTGTGCTGTTCTGTTCTTCTGGGGGTACAAAATGTGTCTCTGGGTAAGAAGAGGTTTACGATTCTGATTCCATGGCCTGGGTAGCAAATTCTTCAGTGTAGAGAGGTCATGGGATTACTGCTCCAGTTCTTAAATAGACAGTTAGGAAGGAGTGTTGTACACTGTGAGCTGTACTTGAACTGTCCTTTTACATTAGGACTTCATGCAGCAACTAACATTTTGTTCTGTGTATAGAATAGCAGACAGCAGCCTCAGTCCGTGCCCTGTGTGGTGTTATTAAATGTTTCAAATAAATTTCCAAGAAAACACACACACACACACACACACACAAAACAAAACAAAACAAAAACGCAGCTATAAACTGTATTCTGAACAAGCTGTAGAATATTATAGTCCTGGGCATAGTCTCTAGGGCTAAAACCATGTGCTTTTGAAGCTTGTGTTGTGTAACTATTTCAAGCTCTTGCATTCAGTAGAGATCTGTTAATACTGAAGTGTACTCACTGTATCCTTCCCTAATTTTAATCCGTTTAAAAGATTTGAAATTTTTTCTGTGATTGTGTACATAAATTATTCCATACTTGAAGTCTAGGAATTAGTAACTACTGTGTGATATTTTGTACCCTAGGAGCAGCACTTGTTTGATTTTATTACTTTACTTTTTCCCCTCTTCTCCCCATGACATTCTTTGCCTTATTCCATCTTGGACTGTCTTCAGAAAAAACAAAACAAAACCGTAAATCCTGTAAACATCATTCACTGTGTCAGAGGAGCTTAAAAAGTCACAAGCCCGAAGGTCAATTTCCCTACAAATATAGTAGGGAAAGGAATATTTCCAGCAAAGATACTAAAGGGAGATTATAGCCTAAATTTGTGTGGGACAAAAGTATCTCTGCAGAACATCTAAGAATTATTACTTCCCAGGGTTACGTTAGACTTCTGTTAATAAAATTGCCTTTTTTCTGCACAAAATTGGTAAGTGATAACACACTCTGTAGCTACAGTAAGGTGAATCACTAGTTTGAGACAACTTTGCTCTGCCCGTGTGATTGTTGTGCATTTCCTTTTGGAGGCAAATGACAAAGATCTGATTCTCTTGCGCTTTGCATGTATTACCACTGCTGGAGATATGTCTATGCTGCAAAAATTGCATGTATGTGTGAGTAGACAAAAAGGAATTTATTGACTTGGGTTAAAAGCGCTGTGAAGGTATGGTATAGACGTGAAGGTAAGATATATATGTTAGCATCTCAGTTAATATCTCCGAGGGATTCTGGGATTTAGTTGGTAGACAGTGTTGTTTTAAGTTGGAGTCCTACGTTTGCTTTTACTAGGAGACAGAATTGCATGTTCTCACCTTTCAGTTTAAAAACATGTCTTTGTCAGAGTTTTAATAACAAACAAACAAACCCCTGTCCAGCCTACATACTGCTCAAGTTTCATGGAAAGCCACAAGCAGCAACAGAGATGCTTTCAAATGTATTTCAAATAATCTCCACATTTGATTTGAATATGTAGAATAGCCATTCCCCTGCTGTCCTCTTTTATGCAGGACTACATTCCACTGGAGAAAACAAATTTTCTGTTTTGAAGCCAGTTCTGAAAGACTGGCTTCAGAGTGGTTTTGGTTTTGTTCTTTTAGATAGTTTATAAAAAAGAGGAGGGGACATTTCAGAGTCTCCAGTAGAAATACATGTAATGTTAGCCAAAGCTGTACATGATGAATAGCTATTTAAGAATATTACATTTGACCTGGAAATCGCATTGTTTCAGTTTCAGGACAAGGGCGTATTGTCTTGCAGACAGTGATGAGGAATCCTCCAGCGCTGGGTCTTCAGAAGAGGATGATGCTCCTGAATTGGCAGGAGAGAAGCAGGTGACTCCAGGAGCAGAAGGGTGAGCTGTCTGCAAAGTGTTCGTTAATCCTTTCCTCCCTGCTGCATTTCCAGTCTTAGTGTAACTAATATCTTGGTCCAGTCCTATAATGCTGGTTGTCATACGGGATGTCAGAGTGTGAGTATGTCCAAGCTATTAAGCAAACACAACTCACCCATTTCTAGAGCAAAGAGCAGCAATCAAGCCATGTACTACAGATTGAAAGAAAGCTGCTCGGCTGCATGTTTTACCATGCTGGGAGCATTGTTCACCATACAGCACTTCCACAGAGTGACCTGTACAGTGCTTCATTTGACACCTCCTAATTCTTTCACTATCAGCTTACAGAGAGAGCCAAGTCTTTGGGCCAGAGAACCTACTGTAGGGACCCTCCCCAGCATGTCTTGCCAGGTAGCAGAGCCAAGAACAGGATTGCATGTGTGAACTTGAAATACTTTGTTTGTGTACAGTATTATACCCACGCTGATCCTTTATTTCCAGCGTGGATCCTGTGGTCCTTTATTTCCAGTGTGTTCTTTTCTTTAAGAAAACAACTGGTTTTTAAGCCTAGCTTTGTTGCTCAGGGTTTTGTTTTGTTTTGTTTGTCACCTTTTTTTTTTTTTTTTTTTTTTTCCCCTTGAAGGGCTTTGAGTGTCTGGGCTGTGCAATACTGCCCTCTGATGCTGTGCAAGAATTTTAAAGACAATTTCCTAACATCAGTTTTGCCACGTCATTCCTTGTTTTGGCTGCTGTTCTGATTTTTTTTGCTTTTTACATCTGATTGAAATTATGCCATGCAATCAGAAATCTGTAGTAACACTGAAATGTCTCAGACAATCACAACGTTTCCTATGTCTGAACACATCTCAGTGATTTTTACAGTGAATACACCAAAAGGCTCCATGACATATTCAAAATGTTCAAGGGGGTTTCCTTGGAGTTCTACTCCTAAAACCTTTTGAAAACTATGCGATGAATTGTTGCAATTATTTCAATGGATGCATTTCATATCTTTGAAAAATATATAGATCATATAAAGAACTCTTAAGGACAAAGAGGGAGAACAAAGAATTTTTAAGTAAAATAGTGTAAGGAAATTCTTTCAGCTTTCAAAAATCTGCATTTACAATCACTATAGAATCTGATGAGAGAGTAACTACTTTATTTGGGTCAAGTTACAGCTAGTGTAAAATCCAAAGTTGAAGTTAATTCACCCCTTTTATATCAGCTGAGGAGTTTCTTGTCTTATCTCATGCTAAGGAAAAAGTTCTGTAAAAGGCTGGATAAACATGAATTTTTTGCAGGGTAGGAAAATGTTATTTGCTTAGCAAGGCTATCTCTGCTACATAACATCAAGAGCCACAATTGGGTATAATATAGTGTGTGAAAATATCAAACATGCTATTCTTAGAGTGTATATTTCTGAAATGGGATAGGTGTGAGAAAAGACATTCGGTCCTTAAAGCTCTGGATGCCATCTGACACTATTGCCAGGAAAAGTAGCCTCCTTTTGCAGGCATAGGTAACCGTTTTTGGAATATCATTCCACCCACTGCCAGAATCGCCTTCCTCTTCTTTTTCACCACTTTTATACTCATTGTAAATGCTACAATACCTTAAAATGAAAATGTTTTTGTTCGAGACACACTGCTAAATTGATTAGGCACAATGGTTGGGCCTTCTATGCTGATATGCGCATGTGTCTCGGTGCATCTGTGTCTGGACAGTTTTGTTAGAACAGTAATAGACAGGTTGTCACTTCTCGTGCCAGCTTGCTGGCATAAATGATGCAAGAATATTTGCAGTTTTAAAAAATGTTGCATTTCCAATGCCATCTGGGAAGGAGGATTGTTCAGACTGGACAGATTTCTGCCAGACAGTTGTAGCTGACAGAGTACGGCTGCTGTGTGCAGGCTCTGGTAGGTACCGCTTGGACATGTGAATATGTATCTGGTTAGAATTTTTATATCAAAACCTCTTAACGATTTAATGGGAAATTCATGGGTGTCTTAGCAAACAATAGATTTAAGAAAGTTACATTGATGTACTTTTTTTTCCTATTCTCTATCTAAAGGTATGTTGGAGGACATCGGACAAGTAAGATCATGAGAATTGTGGATAAAATTACTAAGTCAAAATACTTCCAGAAAGCAACAGAGACTGAGTTTATTAAGAAGAAAATTGAAGAGGTCTCCAATACTCCATTGCTGCTAACAGTTGAAGTACAAGAGTGCAGAGGAACACTAGTAATTAACATTCCACCTCCACCTACTGATAGAATATGGTAAGAGGAACTTATTGCAGAACTGGGCAATGTTTCAGCTGTGTGCTACCTAAGGGATTGCAACTAAGAAAAAAGGTGAAGTGTAGCTGAAATAGGGTCTGGAAGAGGTGCAATAGAAACTAGTTGTAAATGAGGTAGGAACTGCTATTAAGAGAACATTGACAGTTAATACATTTAAGTATATGCTTTGTTGGAGTGTTTATAATAAAACCTGTTGTGTGTACTCTCCTAAGGTATGGCTTTCGAAGACCTCCCTACCTGGAGTTAAAAGCTCGGCCAAAACTTGGTGAGAGAGAAGTGACTCTGGTTCATGTAACTGACTGGATAGAGAGGAAACTAGAACAAGAGTTTCAGGTGTGTTTCCTTTACATTTTCATTTAATTAATGATAATTTTGGTCTATTAGAGGGGTGTTTTCTTCAATTTTTGCATGTCCCCTATTTCATTCAAGACTATTCGGTATCCTCCACTGCTCCTGTTCAGTGGAAAGGATGTTAAGAACTCGGCTGAAACTGACTTCTGGGATGGTTTCAACACCATGTGCAGACCTGGATGGAAGTCTCTTTTAGCACTTGTCAGAATGATTTTGAGAGACAAAAATGCCATTTCTTTGAAATCGGTACTATGCCAGAATTTATAGTACTTAAATAAAAACATGATCCTAGGTGTTCTTAGATGATAGAAGGTCAAACTGTTGTCTAAAATTAAGAACAGATGAAGCAGTAAGGAGTCCTGTTATTACTTCCTTTAAAATAATTTTTAAAAAAACACATCGACCATAGTGCAAAATAGGAAGAAACCTCCAAATGTACAAATACTTGTAGGATAGGAAAACAGTTTACTGACCAGATTCATTCCGGACCCTAATGTGTACAACCAACCAGAAATCAAAACTGCTTTTTTCATTAAAAGTACAGTTTGAAAGTATATGGGTAAGAGCTGAGAAAGCATCAGAGTTAAGAAAAGTTGGTATGTTTCCTGGTAGTGGCATTTCAATTTAATGGAAAGTGCAGAGATCTTCATCTTTCTGAGCTTCACCTACAACTGTAACACAACTAAATGGCTTGAGTTAATGGACACTGTATGGCTTCATTATGGGTATTGACTCAAACAATGCTGAACCCAAGAACCTTTTGTCTGGAAATTTGTTGCATTTTTTTCAGCTAGACAAATCAGAAAACTAAAGTTTCAAGTGGCATATGAAATGTAACTTGATTTAATTGCATCTTTTTCACAGAAAATCTTTGTCATGCCAAACATGGATGATGTTTATATTCCTTTAATGCACTCAGCCATGGATCCCCGCTCCTCTACATGCCCTCCTAAAGATCTGATCACGGAGGCCCCTGATCAACCATGACATGTGAAGACTCTTGCAGTTTACAGTATTATAAGTGTTATTCTCATGGTTTCATAAACTGTGCTGTAGTTCTCATCCTTAATTTGTGCCACTTTTCCCCCACCACCAAGGACTGCCTATAACCATACCTTTGTGCTCACTTGCCTGGTTATTGTTCCTGTGTACTTCAGCTACATGAAGTTTCATTCCATTAAGCAGTTGATTTATTTTTGTACTGGCTGCCATCAGGATTTTAACTCAGAGGCTAAGATGACCCGTTCTTTGGGGGAGGGAGGAGGAACCTAACTGTAATAGATCAAGGAGCTTGATGACACACCTTTTGTTCAGCTTGTTTTCATGCTAGGTTAATGTGCATTAAAGCATTGAAAGGTCGTTTGGCAGCGAGGGAACTGCGTGCCAAATGGAAAAAATCCTAAATAAGGAATGAATTTATAAAACTGGAGGAATATTTTTCTTTCTCAGGCAGTTGGAGGTGTAGAATGAACTGGTTTATGTTCTTTCACTTCTGCAGTCAATAGCTTGTGTCAAGCAATCGAAATATGAAATGCTTTCAGGATAAAAGAATGTAAATTGGATGTATAGGTAATATTGTGATTCAATGTGGTATATACATATTACTTTTTTCATACAGAACTTGTGCTTTTTTGGGGAAGCAAGTAGCCATAAAACACACACAACTATCAGTGAAAGTGGGACTGTCAGATTTTTGTAAATGAGGAGAAAAAAGTTGGTAAAGCCATGAGACCAAACCATAGCAAGCCGCCTTATAGTGAGGTACAATCACCTTGGTTCATGATTAATTCTGAATGTTTATAAAGACATGAGCACACACATGAAATGTCTAATACTGCACATTACCCTACTGTGCATAGAGCCTCTTGCTATGGTGAAACACACCAAGTTTTTTCTTAGAGGAGAGTTTGTTGCTCCGAGTCTTTTCCATTGCACTGTGTTTACACGCAAAGCATGGGACCAAATTCTCATGTTATAGCTGTGCAACTCCAGGCATCAAATTGCTTGATGTTTGTGAAAACAGCCGTGACTGAAAGACTTTGGCCTCCATGCACTGATTTTTTGGACTTCGTGGAATAGGAGTTCAAGCATTGCAGTTATTCAAGCTGACCGCGGTGTAATTAAAGACTGTTTCTGCTGATTTATGGCCAGAACTAAGGGGGGAAGCGTGAACTGCCTTTTATTTCTATTGGGTATGATGATTCAAGAGTAAATGTATGCAGTAAATTCAACATTTGAACACTACATATCCACTATTTAACACATGTAATGTTTTTCTGATACTCAGTGTTGCCAACTGTTCATGGATGTCAGAAAATGT
Source organism: Morus bassanus (assembly GCA_031468815.1). Classification (NCBI taxonomy): domain Eukaryota; kingdom Metazoa; phylum Chordata; class Aves; order Suliformes; family Sulidae; genus Morus; species Morus bassanus. Next base: position 5,495,535 of record CM062577.1, on the reverse strand, counting down.
TTTAGTTTACAAAGAAGGTGAGTTTTGGCTCTCCTTTTATAACATGATTTGCTTTTTTTTTAGAAGTAATTTTTTAACAACTTTTTTGTATGTTGTGTTGTCACATTTGATGTAAATCAAAATTTCCATATGTAACTTGATGATTTACCATCTCTAAATGAAGCTATTATATTGAAGGATTTTTAAACAGCACCTTGCCTGAAACATAGAAGAAAACTAGCATTTAATATATTTAAAATTAATTCTATATTTGAACACCTATTTTGGTTACCTTTAATTGAAATATTAGTAGGTTATATTTGTTACCTGAACTCCTCCTTGACCATTCCAGGCTGTGTATATTCTGGGGGTTTGCTCTGATTATTTAGGCGTTATTTGCCTTTCATGAAGTCTGCATGTCTTGTACGCAGGTCTTTTATATGATTTAATTTCTATGTGCAATAACTAAAGTCAAAGGACTAGATGCACTAATGTGTAAACAGATTTAGACTTACTACACAAGATTGTCATATTGCACTTCATGAACTGTGGGTAATTACAATCTGCTTGCTTTGTTTTATTAAATAAATTTATCCCATGTCAAACAATTAGTCAAAATTTGTTTGTACATAGTGCTTAGCCACTATCTTCTGCGAGTTATTTCAAAAACTTCATTAGAAAGGCAACTTGCTGACAAGTGTGCTATGTGCGTTTCAGATTTTTTTTTTAATATACCCGAGTTGTACTTGGTTGTGGCATGTGATGATTTTAGGGTTAACCAATGCTGGGACTGTTGTAGCTCTAAAAGCCTAAATTGATTAATTTTACTGTAGTGAATAAAAACTGAATTTCACTGCAGCAGTAAGCTTTCATATGAGGAACATGCTTTAAAAACATATCTTTACACCTGTGAAAACCTTGAAATGATTACCAGGAATTACAGAACAGAGATGGCAGGCACTACCTGCTGTAGCAGGCTTGGTGGTGAAAATCTCTTTGAGCTTAAGCATCTTCTTTTAGTCTTCCTAGACTTGGCTACTACTTTTTTATGTCCAGTCCTGGCACCAGCTTGGGTTCAGGTGTAACTTTTCTATATACTGAAAACATTTCATGCCTCTCCATCTGCAGGGTGGCACCAGCACACCTATTAACAGATGAAGGCCCTTTAAATAGCTGCAGCTTAGCTCCCTGGAGAACGTGAAGCAAAGCATGAACGTGACTCTTGCTGTGTGCATAGAAGGCCCCCACCACCGGATGCTTTTCTCCTACTTAAGAGCTAGTTCACCTTCACCCAGGTGCTTTACTCCTGCAACAGCTAGGCAGGAATCCCAGGACTTTTGCTGCTTGTTCCAAGCCCCCTTTACAAACTGAACCCCGAACCACTTCAGGAAAAAAACCAGCGCGGCGGTCTGGGGTGGGTTAAAGCCCCGCCGAATCGACAGACAGTGGCCCGGCTCCCCTCTCCCCCCCCCCGGTACGGCCCTCTCTCCCCGCGCAGACCCCGCCTCCTCCCGCCGCCATTTTGCGAGGTGGCGGCGGCCGCCGCGCGCCGCCCGGGCGCGGAGGGCTCGCTCACACGACCTGTGACTTGCTTTTAAAAGCACCACCCGGGTCGGGCCGAGCAGCACCAGTTATGAACAAGCGCTTCGCTCTAGCACTGCAGCTTGGCCGGCGGCGCCATGGGCAGGGCACCCCGCCGGGTCAAAGGCAGTGCGGGGAAGGGGCGCGAAAGAACCGGGCGGACGCCATCGCGGGGTGCGCACAGTTTTATTTGCCAGGCCGCTCCCCGCCGGTCGCCACGCGGGCCCTGCAAGACACGGAGGGAAAAGCGAAGGTTACAAACGCGGTGCACCGCAGCCGCCCCGCGGGGCAGGCGCCAGCCTGGGCGCTCAGTAGTAAGTTTGCTTCATGGATGTCAGCAGTCTAACACGTGTCGAGAGACATCACAGCCCGGCCCGGCCCAGCCCAGCCCGCCCTAACACCGCCTATGCTCACCTCCATACGGCTGGACCAAGAAAAAGGCCCAAGTTACCGCCTCGCTCCTTTTTATAGAAAGGCCACCGCCCGGCGCCCCGCCCCTCCTAGTCTCGTCCAATAGGATTCAAAGCCGGGGCACGTGCTGTTTCGGGAGTGGTTGCGCGCCGTGGTGGGCGGGGCTACCACCCACCGCGGCGGAAGGGGGGAAGTGCTGAGATGGCGGCGGGTGAGGGCGGGAAGGGTCTGAGAGAGTTTGGTTCGCTCGCGTTCCCCCGGTCTGTTGGGTGGTTTTGTTTGCCTTTTCAGAAATGATAGTATTATTTTATTCGGTGGTTTCCTTTCACACTTTGTTGCTGTTAAGAAATAGCGCTTAAAAATGTAAAAGCTTAGGCCCTGCTGGGACTTCCGAGCCGCCTGCCTCGGAGGGGGTTGCTCGGTTTCTGAGGAGAGGCGCCAGGGGCGCGGGAGGCTGCTCGTCTTCCTGCCCCGGCTCCCCTCCGGCCGCCTCAGCCCTTGTTTTTGACGTTTTTCCTACCTCTCGTGAGGCCGGTGGGAGGCACTTGCGTTAAATAACTACGCTTTGGTCGTGGCGTACGCGCTGTTTGCGCAGCTGAGAAACTTCTCCTTTAATATGGCACGGTATGAAATTCCCTTTAGAGCTCACAAAATCGTCTGTAAAGAGGTAACGATAAGCTAAGCGCTGGCCGACCGCTTTTCAGTCTGGAGGGCGGGATGGCAGCTGCATGCTCCGGCCCAGCGGTTCCCTCCCGGTGGGAAGGGAAACGCTGCCATCCTCTGGCACCTGCAGCGCCCGGGGCCGGCAGGGCGAAAGCGGCAGCCTGCTGCATTCCCCGCGGGGGGGCCTTAGTCCTTGCACAACCTCGCCTGTGCTTTTGAGAGAGGCACAACTGCCCGCATTACCTGTCCTTGTGCATGGTTACCAGGACTTTCTGTACGGGTGGTAGAGGTCCAGATACCTTCCTTGTGCACGCTGTTGCCGTGGCACGCACGAAGCGGTGTGGGAGACGGTCTGCTTGTTCTCAGGTAGTGTGAATACTTAAAATCCAAGACCACCCTAAAGAAACCCAGCTGTCAGTACCGGAGAATGGAAATCTCAGTCTGGTTTGTAGCTCCAGGATGTTTTTATGTATTCAGGCTTGCAGGTTAGATCATAATTATGTCTCCTGCCCATATAATCAAAGGCATGGTTATTAAAAGAGGGAGCTGCCAGAGCTGATCTGTTATGTGCATATTGCACACTCAGTACGCAGTGTGCTCCGCAGCTCCATTAATGATATCAGTATTAAAAGGCAAACAATATGTAGCAAGGACAAAGTGGCTTTGTTATATAAATAGGTGTCTGAAAGCTAGGCCTTTGCCAAGCAGTATGAATTTACTCTCGTCTTTTTAAAGCTCCTTCCATTTGATTCAGTTATTTTTTTGTGTTTATTTTTATCTGTTCAGAGGAGCTTGGATCCCGTTTCTGGTTCAAAGAGGCACGCGCTTTGTTTCTGCGTTTGTTTAAGGCACGGCAAGGCACACCAGGGTCAACAGTGACTTTGTCAAAACAGGAGGGATGCCAGATAAATTTGGCCCGTTCCGCTTTGAAAGCCAAAAATCAGCAGGGAAATTACAGTGGGCAGAGCGGCGCTGGGGGAGGGCGGCTATTCGTTAAGCCTGAATTTATGCATAAGGCGTTTAAAAACCAGAATCAGCCCGAGCGCCAGCTAACTGCCGCTGCATCCCGCGGTTTAAAATGCCGAGGGTTCTCGGCCGAGCGCCCCCCCCGCCCCGGGCCGGCTGCTGTTTTGTCGGGGCTTAGCACAAACCGAGAGGCTCCGGCAGCAGAACTAAGCCGCGGGGGGCGTCGCGGCCCCGCACGACCCCCGCAGCCCCCGGCCCTCCCTGTGGCGGGCCCGGCGGCCGCAGGCAGCGCTTCCCGCCGGCGGCGGCGGCCCGGTCGGTCGGGTCCGGTCCGGTGCGCGGGCGGGGACGCCCGCGGCTGACGTCGTTGTCCCGGGCCGGGCGGCCCCGCCCCGCCCCGCCGGGCCGCGCGGGGAGCGCCGGGCACGCCGCGGCCGGCAGCCAGCGCCGCGCCGGGGGAAGCCGGCCCGGGGAGCCCCCGCGGGTGGCAGCCATGGAGCCGCTCCGCCGCCGCCGCCTCCTCAGCCTGGGCGCGCTGCTGCTGGTGCTGCTCTGGCCGGGGCCCGCGGTAAGCGAGGCGCGGCCCGGGCTGAGCCTGCCCGCTGGGCCTGGGGCCGGGGGGGGGCTGCCCCGCGGGGGGCCGGCGGGGAGCGCAGGGACCGCGGCGGCGCCGCCGGCGGCGGGGGAGGGTGGGCGCGGGGTGCGGGGGCGCCCGAGCCGCCGAGGGCCGGGGGAGGCCTCGCCCGGTGCAGGCCGCCCCCCCCCCCCCGCAGAGCGGGGAGCCCGGGGGGCGCCTGCCGGGGCTTTGACGAAAGTTTGCCGTGGGTGCCCGCAGCCCGCTGCATCGGCGGTGTTTGCGAAGCTGCGACACTGTCCGTTCTACTGTCGTTAATGCCGTGTGTGCGCAGGGGTCGGGGCTGCAGGGTGCCAGCCTGATCCAGCTCAACAGCTGTGTACCTGCTTCTGTGCCCTACGCTGGTGCGCATAGCACCGTGCCTGAACACGTAGCGTATATAATAATCCTTGAAATACAAAACCACAGTTAATTTCCCATAAGGTAGCTGATGACAGTAGGACAAAGAAACTTTTGGAAGCTGAAACTATGTAGGTGGGTAGAGGAACTCATGAGACACGCTACAAGATCTTTGCTCTGTCCCTTCATAACCTCACAAGTAGGGGGGGCTTGTTTTCCTTCTGGAAAAAACCCAACATTGTCTATATGTTGATATCAAAATACAAATGACTAGCTACATGCCCTGTATACCATCTTATGGCGTTTTGATCATTCTGCTTCCAGAGCAAAGATAGCAACATGCACTAAATGTACATACGCTTGGTTGGTTTCCAAAAAAGACTACAGTTCTAAATTCAAAGGTGAAAGACAAAGTGCACAAGTCACTGCCCTACAAAACCTCTTAAGAAATAACCAGGTTGATTGTAAGGTATTTCGTGAAACTGGTGCAAAGCAGATGGAGTGCTGAGCAGATTATTTGTACAGAGGTAATAATTTTAAACAGTGTACTTTAAAATGGGTGCTGCCTGCTACGTGTGAACTGAGATGGAAGACTACGTCTTCAAATATTCAGTTCTGAAAGGTGCTCTCCTTTGTAAATTCTCAGGATACGGAGACAATGAAAAAGCCAACTGGCATTTACTTTTTCCATTATACTGAAGTGTAGCAGAGGAAAGTTTTAGGTTATGTTCTTCGATGGATTGTTCATTGTTGCTTGAAAATACTGGTGTAATGTACGGGGTTATGGTTCAGGTTAAGCAAAGCTGAAGGCTTTGTTTTCAACCTGGGATATAATAGCTCCACTCCCATTTTTTAAAAGTAAACACACTTAGTACTGAAGTTGTGTAGCATACCTAGTGTTGTTATTTCATTAGGAAACTGGAAAAAATTAAATGCAGGCTGTCAACAAAAATGACTTTAAAATCTTTATTGTAGAGTGCTAATGTCTTTGTCTTAGTTTGAACTATAAGGTTGGACTCAGATCCCTTCAGGGTCCTGACAGGTTTGGTGTTCAGATTTTGCAAGGAAAACACTGATTTGCCACTCATGAAGTTTTAAAAATAGTACTCAAATACTATTTGAGTACAAAGTAAAAATACTTTTTGAATCAGCAGATTGTTACTAAATTCTGTATAAATTTCTTTGCGTAGTCACAAAAACCTAGACTTGGGCCCCGGTAGAATTCAGCCCCTTTTTTCTCTAGATTTCTTTCTCCTTTTCGTCTCCGTGCCCTGCCATCTTACCTCAGATCAGTACCTGACCTCGGGTTCTCCATTTCTCTGTTTCTGTTCTCTTACCCTAGTCTTCTTGCTCTGCCAGCTGTAGTCCTTGTCGTGACTTCCAAGTTGAAATCTATTCCGTACTTCAGTCCCTTTTCAGACCTAGTTTTAATTTCTGTGAACTTAGTCCCAGTCATCTCACCTGTGATTAACCCATTTAACTGGGAAGGCTTATTCAGAACAGTTAGTGTCACTTGAGTAATAAATTCCCATGAAAAAGATTGCCATACAATTCTTGGTATTGAGGTAACGTGAAAAACATGAGATTGCCTAAAGATTTTGCAGATTGTGTTTTCTATAGATTTCTTTCAAGAGTACTGGTGATGATCTCCTTCTCTGTATTTTCTTCATCTGATACATATACTCTTTGTTACTTTATATCCCAACTTTAATATTGTTTTCCTACAATTTATATCATATGTTCATACAAGGGCTTCCTTTCCTGTCGTCTTCTCAGATGAAATGCCGTCTCTTGCTATTTAGGTGATAGTGTGTAGCTCTTGGAATTGCCCTAGTGATGTATGGGAACACATTATAAAAGGGTGACATCTCAGATACAGCAATGAGAAATGCAATACAGCTGTCAGTAAATAAGCAGTCACCATAAATATTATGCAGTAATGATTTATAGCTCTCAGTAGTTTGAAAAAAAATTTGTATTTGTGAGCTGTGGACATTCAAAACTGTGCCTGTTTCTCTTTTAACATGGAGTCAGTGCACCTCAAAAATAACTTCTCTGGGATTAAACTGGCACTTGGAACACAGGTCTGTTGCTTCCCGCAGCCTGTGGGACTGGTTTCAGTGCTCTGGTACACGGTGTGCACAGGCAGCACACGCGGGCTGTTCTTGACATGGGAAAACCCCAGCCTTAGCCAGATGTCTTTTCTTCTAATGTGTTCTTTATCTCAGCACGAGGTGTTTGGCCAGTTAACTGATAGGCATGAAAACCTATGCGAGACAGCAGAAGGTTTTGAAGAGGACATCTTCAATCACTATGTTAATTAACATTTTTGTGTTTTATTTGAGTTGCAGATCTCCTTGGTTGCTCAAAAAATTAGTATATTAGGGTTTAGGGTTTTTTGCGGTGGGAACGCAAACTTGGCTTGCACTCCTGAAATTATCACGGACAGCTCTGTCCTGGAGTGTAAATTCGTGTGTTTATAACTCTGCCCTTCTACTCATATTGGTTGCTGGTGTTCTTGTGAGTATTGTAATAAGCTCTGGTTTTACAGAGAGACCCAAGGCTGAAAACATAGCTGGGAGCTTGTGTAGAGCACTACTCAAAGCTCAGTCAAGTCAGAGGACAGTTGGAGTAGACCTCCCGTAGTTTTCGGTTTTTCCTATTGTACTACGAATGGGCATGTGAACGAAAAGTCACTGAAGCTGGATGTTGATGAGAAATATCTAACAAAGACGCATCAGAATTTAGTTTAAGATTAAAAGATCTGTAGATATGATTTCATTTTCTAAAGAAGATATAATTTATTTTTTGTCAGCTCTCGTATATTGACTTCATTATTAGTTATACTGAAGATCTTCCCCTAATAGTTTACTGAATTTTACAAAGAGTTTTCATGGCGTGGTTTTATTATGCATATAGTGAGTTTTAGCCTCTAGGCTGGCAATGTGATTGGAGGATAGCTGTCAAAAACAAGGTAATGAATCATACGCTATCTGTGATGAATATGCCAATTGCTTGCAGTGTGCGCTAATGTTTAAAAATATTTTGCTTTGCATCCTTATTGGCTTACTGATTGTGGTTCCAGTAGCATAAATTATGGTATAGGCCTTTTCTTATTGGGAGGAAGGTGTCTGGTGCTGTTAATGCTGAAGTTGTTTTTTAATAGTTTTTTAGTAAAATGCAAATGCACGGCCTGATGTACGTTAAGCTAATTATGGAGTGAGGAATGTAGGTTTTTTTCCTCATTATGTGATAGTGATTATATATCTTGTCAACTTTTTTGTTTGGTAAGCCAAGCATTACCAAACAAATTATAAGAATATAAATTATAGTTAGCAAACCATCCATCCTTTGTCATCCATCAGACCTTACAAATTACGTTCATTCCTACTTGAGGCTCAGAAAAGAGAAAATTATTACCTGGTAACCCATGGCACTGCAATTTGTTTGCTAGTGAGCACTCAATTATTTCTATGAGATCAGTAACACTTCTCAGAGTCAGCAACATGCCATCGCACATCCAGTGTCACTATGATGTGTTCCTGTTCTTTATTCATACCTGAAGAACCTCTTGTGGTATCGCCCCCACAGCAAAACATATTTCTAGGTTACAGAATGATAACCTCAAGGAACTGAGTGGCCCGGTTTTCTTTCTGTCTGCCATTTCCACTGACTTCAGTGGGATTTGTGCATACTTGGTGACCTGCATTTCAAAAGTACTGTTTTTAAGCAGGTAAATTAACGGAAGAAATTATTCACGTGGGGATCTGTTTTCTTCTAACACAATAAAACAAAATAGGGCATTGCTCTGCTAACCCTTAAGAAAAATTGAAATGTTGCAGTGAATGAAGATAACATCGGTTTTGACGCTGAACTGTACCATAGACATATACAAACACACCAGAACTTGTTCTGCAGGTTTCACTGACCTTCATTTGACTCCATGGCTCCTTCAGAATTGTCTGGAGTAATTTTGTTACTTTGATTTCTAAAACATTTTATCTAAAGACATGGTAGATCTGGACTGAGGGGGAGATTCTTATGCTAGGGTTAAATAGTATTTATAAAGTGCATTTCTATTTCTATTTATAAAATGCTATTTCTGTTAGATAGTATATTTCTATTCTAGCTTAAAAATGCTATTTTCTATTTAGTCCCAAATTTGGGGCTGCTACAGACTGTTACAGTCAGCACTTTAGAGCATTAGAGCTTGAAAGTTCTTAAAAATTGTTTTGAATTAAATTATTAAAATTAATTCTAGAGCAGTCCTCAAATAATTTAAAAATATTGTAAATCCTTCACTTAACATCACTGTTGGGGTGGAAGATTTTTATGAATACAGATTGTCAAGGCAGTAGAAGCTCTCACTGAATTCCAGAGAGGGTAGTTGTTAAAATAGACATTGTTGCAGTTTCAGATAAAATAAAAGAAGACCCAAACCAGGTTTTCCTTCTGTCTCATCCTCTCTGCTCCCTAAATTAAGTTCTTTTGGCTTAGCTGTTTCATGTCCTGACATATTTTTCTTGTATTCAATCGCTCTATCTCCTCAGAAATAGAATTGTAGTATGGAATAAAAATCTGTTTCCAGAATTTGCATTGCATCACAACAGTTGAGAGCCCACCCCTGCAGGGAGGACAATATCTGTGTATACCAGTATTTATAAAGAGTCTGTCTCAGGACTGAGATTATGATGTTTTTTGTGGTGGAGAATGCTCTTACATACTTCGCACAGAAATGAAAACAAGTTTGGCTTGTACATACAGGTTTTTATAATTTTCATAGCTTTTCATAACAGTGCTAATTCCAGGCTTTAATTAATCCATTAATCAATTAATTATAAAGCTTTGTGTTCAAAATGAAGTCTATTGAGTATTTGCAACCTTGGTACTGCAGTCACTAGCCACTGATAAAAGCCACTAATCAAGAGGAAGTGGTTTTTATTACTGAATCTTGGTGAAACACAGATAATTATTTAAATAATCTGTTCATTTTCATGTCTATTGTTTTATGCAATTCGAAAGAATGAGACCTTGTTTCCATACCATTATACTAATTCCCTAGCCTTTTCTCCAAGTGACTACTGCAGATATTGGTCAAAACAAGTCAGCAGTATTGCATTGCAAAGTCTACAGCCTCATCTGTTTTTTTTTAAATTTAGGTCATAAGCTTCAGCAGTGTCATTATATTACTCAGCTGGTTAATGTCAACTGCCTGATATTGTACACTTTGAAAAGTATGAATGAGTGGAAGATTTTTAATCTATGGTATTTTATGTATTTTATCTGTGTGCAAATACAACATTATAAGTAAAGGAAGAGCTAATGAAGTGTGCCCCGTATTCAGTCTTTCACCCAAAGAAGATGGTATCTTTGACACACAGGGTTACAGTGACCACATCAATGTGACTTTGATGGCTAAATATAAGCAAGCCTTTCAAAAGTAGTAAAACTTAAAACACAGACTTATGGGGGAGGTGAAGGAACACATCAGTAAAAAGTGGTATTAAGACAAAGCCAGTTAGAGTGGAGAACGTGAGCCAAGCAGGAGCAGCGATGCTGCCTATATGTATTTTGAAGAAAAAAGATGGATGCATGTGGCAGAATCCTTCTGTCAGTGAAAACTGTGTGCCTCAGTGCTGATTTCATTCCCAGTGAAACTGCTTGGGCAGTGAGCAGAAATGGGCCCAGAGCCCTCTGAAGAGAAGGTAATTTCTCTGGCTCGATAGACCTAATAGCCTCTTTCAGAGTATCCTTCCCTTCTTTTCTCTCGATGCTTGTGAATGCCACAAGCACTTGCCATTTCAGGAAGAGCTCACATCTCCCTGTTAAACACAAAGTGGTGGTAGGCACCAAAAGAATGGTAGTGGGGAGTGGCACTTTTCCCCCCAAACCAAGGATACTACACTGAAAAGCTTAAAAAAAGCTATTGTCATTTCATGATCTTAGTCATGTCTGAGAACTTCCTAGGTCATTCTGCCTGTGGGCAACATTCAGGTGTTCGTCTGGTTTTCAACAGAAACTTGCATGAATAACTTCTTCAGTATGGTTTTCTTTCTTTATCGTTCAGCTTGTAAGTGATCTGGAGGGTAGATGTACAGAAAAGTTTTCTTGCTCCTGTGATGGCAGTATGAGCAGAGGAACTTTTTGCATATTAGTACTTCCTATTTGATTCCAAGTACTAGCAACCTTCTAAAATGTCAGTAATCTGGAAGACAATATTGGTTACTGATGTTTCAATGAGAGTTTCAGAGCTTACGTTTAATTCCATAATTTCTATAGCCTTGATGCCACAACAAATAGATATTCAAATGTTAAATATGAAAATGTTAAATCTACCAATCTACAACCAGTAGTGTTCTGTGTACTGTGTATTACCGATATTTGATACCCGACCACAGTCATGGTGGTTATTTTACAGGCACATTTTTTGTGCAGATGATAGACAATTTATTCGCTTCTCAGTAAGGAGACAGGAAGAAGACGTGCTTTGTGGAGAATATACTGATTCTGTAAGATAAGAAAAGATAAGAAAAGCTTGTGCAGAGAGTAAAAAGTAGCCTAGAAAAACAATGTTAGTCTGTATAAATGGAACATGTGGTGGATTTGCCATATGTTGTATTTTATTTGCAGCTAAACTTCAACACTAGTCGTGACATTCTGGGTGTCAAATTCCCACCTGCAATTTAAAGGAACTTCAATAATTTTCACTTCCTGCCTTTAACAGTTTTGTGTTCTTGCTCAGCTTAATGTGTTTCACTCTAGATGCAGTTTCACCATATTTGTTAACTAAAATGATCGGTTTGGATAATGGATGTTTTTGGTATGTCTTTTTTGATAGAAGAGCAGAGTCATTCCAGTCTTTTAAATTAAATGTTCTTGTTCGTGAAGCAGGTTTAGGGTAGATAGGTCCTCATGAAGAAACAGGTATTTCTTGTGTTCCCCGTGGTGTATAATGTACAGGATTTATACTGTACGTGTTATTGTATTGAAATATTGCCTAAAAATGTTTTCTGCCTTATCTGTGAATCTAAGGGAGGAAGAATTAAATTCTCTGCAATGGGGATTTTTTGTGAGTACAGCTGCAGTGAAAATACACATTTGTTTGGTGTGAGAAAGCTGACGTGCTTCTCAAAAGTCTGAGTAAAAAACAGCTTATAAGAAGTTGTTCAAATTTTGCAATTCATTGTGATTTCTTCTTTGAACTTGCACAGATATGTAGTATGCACTTTAAATGGCTACCTGCTGTCTGATGTTGGGCAACACCTGGCAGCTGAGAATGGTGGTTAATTAAATGCAGTTAACCTGACAGGCACGGTTTGTTTGTGCAATTAGTTGAAATTCAGTGTCTTTGGTTTGTGTTTTTTGTTTCGTTTTGTTTCTATTTTGTAAGCCCGGAGCCTTCCAGACAGCTTTATGCAACTGAGGCTTTCAAGTTATTTCATTTGTTACAAAGCTTCTCAGGTAACACTTAAACATCTTACCTAAAACAAAAGCCTGAAAAGTTTCAGGTTTTGTTGGGTTTGGGTTGTTTGGGGGTTTGGGGTTGTTTTTTTTTTTGGTGGGGGGTTGTTTTTTTTTTTTTGTTTTGTTTTTTTGCATTAAGTATATATTAGTTTAAAAGTAAACTGGCTTTTGAATCACTGTTAACAGAATTGTTTGGGTGGTGGGTTGTTTTGTTTTTTTTTTTGGTAAAATGTGTTGAGATCTTCAAGTGAAAATTAATATATGAGTGCAAGATGTTACTGCCCAAAGGTTAATTTGGAATAAATTTTTACCACCATCCACTGCTTCTTGTTTTCATCACAACACTGTTTCCAGTAAATTTTGAAATTTTTGCCCTTTCTTAGTAGCTTGAAACCAGGATGATTAGTCATGACTGTATGAGCATCTCTGGGCTATATGTGGCTATGCATATACATATGTTTTTAAGGATGACTGCTGTCAGTTACATCTCAAGATCTAACCCCTGTACAAAATGAGTTTGAGAAGTTAGCTGGCATTTTGTGTGATGTCACATGTAAGGGTGTTCCCCCACCGTTACCTGGGTGGGGGAGAGGTGAACTTGGTTCCATGGGAAGGAAAAATAAATAAACCATTCCTGTTCTGTTAATCCAAATTGTTTGTTGAATATTAAAGCAAACAGAAAGCTATGATGATTGTGGTGAAATTTAATGTCCTTAATTCATGAATGACAGACTCTGAGAGCCACAGAAAGAAGTCAGAATTGAGCCGCACTGCAGCAGAAATGCCATAAAAGGAATTTGGAAAGACTGAAAATAAAATCATAAACAGTATATATTACTGGAGTCACCCAAAGAAGAAGTAACTCTATGGAGAGTATGTTCTAAGCTATGGTGGTTTTCCTCACAGTTGTTCCTACTGCTGGTACCCTATTGAATTGAGGTGGTTTTTCATGCTTAAGTATGGTGGTGAGATCAGTTCAATCTGCAAGTCTTCAAACTTTTCTGAGCTCAAAAGCAGTTTGGCCTGCAAACGGAAAGAAACCTGTTCAAATGCAGGTTTTTTCAGTCTCCCGGTATTCCTTGAACTGGTATCTTTTTTGGGCCACTTCACAGCCCATTCACAAAATATTCGTATCATAACTCCGCATTTGCCTCACACCAATGATAAGAGTGAGGGAATTTGTCAGTTTGATGCAGGACAGCATCTTAGAAGTGAGGAGCACTGACATTGCTCAGTTAGTGCCCCACTTGCTCATTAGTGTCCCAGGTTAGGAAGATTAGTTACTGTAATTCTTAGATTGCTACACTGTTGTACAGGAAGGGGTTCTTTGCGAAGAGGCTCTATCTTTTGCATCAAAGCAGCTATAAAGATATCTAGAATGCAACCCCAAGCTTTCCTCCTCCTTCTTTTTGTTCAAGGATAGTTTTATGCAGGCAGCTAGGCAATGACAGATCTAAAAAGTAAATCTTGGGGAGGCAGATTGAGCCTCACAATTAGATGGCTTTCGGCCCCAGATGGATGTGATAATGGAGTGTGGATTGTGTCTTCCCCTTCTGGTTGCAGAATCAGTGGATCTGGCTTGTTAAATGCTTATTTAAGGAAGATGGGAAGACTGGACTAGATGATTATGAATCAACTACACCATCCTAGGTTGTTTTGGGAGTTCGTGTACAAAAAGACCTAAAGGGCAAAATTTTCCTGAATTACTTTGATACAGTGGCTACAATAGTTTGCTTTAACAAAAGTAATAATACAAAAGAATGAGAACTGATAACTCTACAACACAGCTTCTCTTTGCTCTTACATACAAATGAGGTCATTAGGCTAGAAAGATATTCTAAGTTCAGTTCTGATTAGTGACATCTCGAGCTGCGTATTTTATAGGCCAGCATGAGAGGAACTGTTATTCAATGTCCCTGTTTGAACAAACGTTGCAAAGTTTGATTCCAGCTGCAGCTGTAAATATTTTATTTAAGTGCAGGTGTCTGTGCAGCCTGCATAATTTAACTATGTCAGATAATGAAAATTATGTGTTAAGATACATCCCCTTTTTTTTCTGGACTTCCAGCAGTTATTTCTGATCTATGGTTTGTGTATTGTTGATTTGTACTTTCATTTTTTCTGTGCTGTGTGTTTTACAATTGTCTGTTCCAGCTGTTTTCATTATGACTGGAAAGAAGCATATATAATATTTGTAGGTGTGACCTGAAAGTTGGCTAGTTATTACTTTATTATATTATCCTTTTAGCTTTTTGCTTTACCTGAAAGTCTAACGCTTTAGTTGAGTTGCACTAAAAATGTATAGTTTTCCAAGGAAAGTTACTCTTACAACCATGCATTTTAATTTGGCAATTTGGTTTTGCTTTGCAATAATTCTGACATGACTGATAATTGTTTTTTACAATTTAAGTCATTGAAGATATTATGAATTATGTAAAATGCATATACTTTCATTTCATGAACTGTGGTAGGTTAGGAATTATATTTAACTCTGAAACTTCCTAAACATGGCAGGTGGCACGCAGATGAGCAATGCAGATACAGTCTACAAATTACAAGTTACTTGAGCGATAACTTGCGACTTGGTAAATGGAAACGGGTCAGTCGCAGAGTGTATGGGATCATCTTTAGGCAGGAAGAGAAGAGTAGATGTTAAATTAACATGTTTTTTCTGCTTTGTGCAATGAAACACTTTGGCCTTAGCCTCACTGTTCCCACGACAACTATGTAGTTCTGAGTCTTCGATGTTTGTGTGATCTTTTAATACAATTACATGCTCTGCAATAGCTGGGCTCAAAAGCTGCTGTGCCGTAGGAATAACAGCAGGCACCAAACAGCTCTGTACCCATACATGTAAATACAGAGTGACGTGTCCCCAGTGGCAGAATGATTCGAATGTCAAATTGAGGTTTGAATCCCACAGCTGACTGCTTTCTAGGAGATGTCTGTGGATGTGTTAATACATATGGACTTCCTTAAACAGTGTTATTTACTATCTACTGCAGACATCCAGTATTGGGAGACATGAGGTACAAAAACACAATTAAGAGGTTTAACAGTATGGATCTCTAGCCTTTGAGCTGCATCTATCGTAAATATTTTGCCCTTGCTCAGATACAGCCTACATGCTTGCAGCTCCAGCCTGTCTCAGCTGCAGTCAGCCCTGTAGAATATTGATCACCCTTCGGTTTTATTTATCCATGTTCTACCCAGCCAATACCTTTTCATCTCTAGGGGACTAAACCTTGGCAAAAGTATGTTCTGTTTACTTGGTAGTAGCATGGCTTTGACATTAACACTGAGGTGCTCTGAACTGCTTTTGAAGCTCCTTACCCTAGCTATCTTATCGCATAGTCTTTGTATCAGTTCTTTCCTAGATCAGCTCTATCTCTGGTTTCTCCTAACTCTAGTAGAAGAACACTTTTGATATAAGATTGAAAATGGAGGTTGAGTTGTAGATAGATTATTCATTTAAAGCATCTCCCAGTTTGTCTCTAGGGGAGTTTAGCATAGTAAGCAGTTCCATATCAGTGACAGGAAAAAAAAATTAAAAAAAAAAAAAAATTCAAAGGGACAAGAAAATTGTCCAGTCTGTGCGATTAAAAACAATGATGATGTTCTAGGCAATGTATTGTGTGATAGTTACAAGTAAACTCTGTTTCATTACATTCAGTGTGTGGGTTTTTCTTTTCCAGAACACCAGCTCAGTAACTGTGCCAGAAACACTGTTGTTTGTTTCAACTCTTGATGGAAGTTTGCATGCTGTCAGCAAGAGGACAGGAGCAATCAAGTGGACTTTAAAAGAAGGTGAGTAGGAGATGTCCTGATGCCCTCTACTCAGAAACAGTAGTAACAGTCAAATCAATTGATAATTCAAACTGTTGTAGGGCCTGGTAAATACTTTATTCTCTTTCTTATTTTTGCTCTTGCTCCAGAATTAAGCTACAGTGTTTCTGGAGTCATGTTCATCTTCATATTTTCACTTGCAGATCTTTTCCAGGTTTATGGGGGTTTTTTTGCCAGAATGTCTAAGCTGTAGTGGTATAATTGGTAGGTATCATGTTTTATGGGTATGAGCGCAATATAAGCAAGCATACAACAGAATAGATGTCAAATGAGAGTGTCAGCTGATGGAACTGGTGGCAAAGGGTTTGCGTGATTCTATTTCTGGAATAGCCTACATTCATTGGTGCAGTGGATATTGTGCAAACCTCGGGTCTTTTTTCCTACAATAGACATTTAGGAACAGCACAGTTTTTTAAATAAAAGAACTGCACTTGTGTAAAGAAATTTAAGATTGCTCAGTGACTGGAAGTGATTTTGTAATTTTAATTACTGAGCAGAGATAGCTCTTTCTGTCATCATGAAAAATTCGGTATTTAATACAAGTTTGTTTTAGTGGGACTCTGATTACGTATGGTAGAAGTGATAGTAGCACTTTCTCTTTGTTTTGGGAAATAAATTAGAAAGCAGGTCAAATGGAAAGGAATCACAGTGATTGCATCATTCTGTCCTCTATTTTTAAACCTGATATCAGTTTAGTAGGTGAGCTGAAATGGTAGGAAATTAACTGTGCGTGCCTGATGTCTGCAGTACAAATCAGTTGTTCTTATTTGTGGAGCCATTCATATTTGAATGCAAATCTACCAGATTAACTTCATAAATGAGCAAAGAATGCTTTTGTAGCCCCTCTTGGAGTAAAAAGAGATGAGCAAGTATTTTCTTGAAGGATCTTGGTTAATAAGTGTGATTACATTTTCTCCCCTGCCTCCTCTTTAAATTTAGACCTCTCCTTTCCCTGAAAAGTCTTGAATAAAAAAAAATTATCAGCCTCCTTTATTGTTGCGATAGGCTACTGCAGCGTTAAGAGAAGCTTACTGGTTTTTGCTTGTCATTCAGCTGACATGAGCATACACTACATAGTCCTATCCTAGAAGGATATCGTAACTGGCATTTGTTTGCAGCCAGACTTAGTAAGTGGCAAGAGATTTTCTGAGGAAGAAATGAAGGCACTTTGGTAATGAAAAGGATCTTGGTCAGAGTGTATTGCTCAAGGAACTTCCTTTATTTAAAAAAAAAAAAAAAAAACAAAAAAAAAAAAACACGTTGCAAAACTGTTGTTGGTACAGTAGAACTGCCAGACTGGATAATCTAGTTCTATAGGACTTCTTTTTTGTTTTCTCTCTGTTGCTAACTATGTATTATTCTGCATCTTACGTACATGAGGTATGTTCAGTTGCTTTTTGCAAAGCACTTACTGCCCATTAGTTTTTTTCTGTGTAATAGAACAACACACAAGGGTCAATGAAAAAATATAGTGGTAGTTATCATTGTTAGAAGATGCTTCATGAGTTAATTTAGTTAAGTGTACGTGGAACAAGGGCCTGTACATATAAATTGGTGAATTAATTTGTAATTGGAGGGGTTTTATTTATTTTTGCACCTGTTGGTGGTCACCCTGTGGGTGGGAAGTCCAACAAAAATGTGACAGTGTTGGAAATTAATAGCCCATGAAAGTCCTTACCATCTTGCTGTGCTAAATCCCTGGAGAGATTTAATCGTGCAGAATTCAGTACTAATATTAGTGTATAAACACAGTTGTTGGGGGCACTCTATCTGTCAACAATATGCTTGTATTGTTATAGAGAATTACCCAGTGGGAAGTTGCATGCATTGCAAGCAGTGTTCTTCCAGGTGCCATTTTACCCAGATTATCAGACAATGAACCATGTGTTGTAATTCATGTGCTTTGAGAAGTTGTGGAGGTCACCTGAAGTGCTGCAGTGGCATTCATCAGGAAGAGAACATTTTATTACTGCACTTAAGCTGCAAGGTATTTAACGAAGGGCAATTCATAGATACTTTATTTTAATTGGGGAAAAAACCAAGGCGGTGTTCATTATCAGGCAGCACTTAAACAAACATGGAAAATCTTGCCATGTGTGGCTTGTTTTAATTTAGCAATGAAGCTTATCTTAGATATGCAGAGTAAATGATCCAGCGGTTATCACCACAACAACGTGTTTGGGTTTCCTGCCTTCATGTAGTGCTGGCAAGAAAGGCAGTTTCAATACTTCTGCTCCCCATAAAGCAAGCAAAAAAATTGGTCAGGTAGTAATAGGACTGTGAAAGTAGTTCCAAGATAAAGCTGAGTTCCTGGCACTTATATGTAGCAAGATTGCAGACCTCTTTGTTCAGGGTGCATAATACTTTCATTTCCTGTTGGCTTTGATGGGTTCTACTATCTGACAGCTCTCAGGGTTTTTCAGTGGCCAGGTAACTGATGCTGCTCATTCCCTGGGCTTTGGAAAGCTGGGATATGGTTGGAAAGTTCATAGAAAGAACCCACACCCTTCCTCCCCCCAGATCTCTGAGAGGCACCTTTGTTCCTGCTGTGGCCCCACAAAATCGTATTATACTGAAAGGCGTTCATTGGAAAGGGTATTGAAAGGGCGTGGCACACATTTAAGTCAGAGACTAAATAAGGCTCTTAGTGCCATCTCTCTTCAATAAAAGGAGCTGTCAGTTATAAGTGACAGTGTGATATGCTCCCACGGTTTCTGCACTTGCCACTAGCAAGATACTCAGTGGGCATCCTCAGTAAGATTACTTAGGGTGAAATCTCTTCCCCAAAATTGCTGGAAATGAAACTTCTTCCATTAGATCTCTTTGAAAGGTACAGGGGCACAGCACTCTAGGCCTGCTTTTACATGCAGGTAAGAAGGTAGACAGTGACAGAGATGGTGACAAGAAACCTGTTGGCAAGACGGAATCTGGAGAATGCTTTTCTCCTTAATGTCAGACTTTATATTCACAATTCTGATTTCAGTGTGAGCTTTAAGAATGTGATTTTAGGACTGTCCTGTCATCTTTGTAAAAATCATCCTGTACGTCTTTGTTAACTCAAGAGCTTAGGTTAATGAGCAGAATATTGAATTCTGAGATGTTAAGAATGTAGTGTTTCAGACTGTACTCTTGGACAGAGTATTTCTCTGTTCTTCTGACAGTCACTTCTGGGTATCTTTCTGTACTGTTTAAAGTGATCTCTTTTTTTTTTCATTCACCAGCTCCTTAAAAGCTTTTCCCCTAAGAACTAGTTCAAAGTAATTTGCCAGAAGAACATATAATATATACAGATTTGGGTTGGGTCTAGATTTAGAGCCAGCAGAAATCTTCAGTTCTCTGTAGCAATCAAAAGAACTATGGCCCACAATCAGTTTAAAAGGTTTTGATTTCTGATACCTTCCTCATAACCTATAGACTTCAGTGAGCTAGTCATGATAAGACAGAGATATAAAGACTGTTATCTATTAATGGAATGCAATATGTAGATTTTAAAGGGCAAATCTGAGATCTGTAGGTCCTGCTTTATTAACAGTGGTTATTCCCAGGCAAGAAGAAATATCTTTTTGCACAGCTGTAAATTAAAAGGGATTATCAAAACAAAACAATTGTAGAACAGTACTCTCTTCAGCAAATTCCAGAGGATAGTTTGTTAGTGTCTCTAACCTCATTTACTGCAATTGCAACAGCAGGCGAGGATGACATGATTTTAAATTGGCCCGTTAGCCCAAATCTTATGGTGGGGCCTCAGGTCAGGAAACCGTTTTTTCCAGCTCATTCCAGTGGGGCAGCAACTTACTCATTTGCTGTTTCAGAATCTCCCACTTCTCCTTTTCAGTCGTTGGTTCTACCTAGGGGCACATTACAGTGATGAAAATGTGCAACTCTATCTTGTGCACTAAAAAAGACTTGTTTTTTAGTCAAAGGGCAAATTTTATCTTATCATGTGTTTGTGAAATACGGAGAAAATTCACAGGCATTATATTTAGCATTATGGTTATAGTTTCCAAAATTATATATGTGGCTTTTTTCCATATATGTTTGCAAAATATGGGTTAGAATTATTTCAGAATAATCTGAAACGTGTCTTATACTTCTGCCCATTTACAAGCAAATGATACAGGCACAAATATTTTCTGGCCATGATGCAACCAAAACTGTATTGGGACATCTGCCTGCTGCCAGGTCAAAATGTTAATTTCAGGGAAGGGTAACTGAGCCAGATAATTTACTAAATTACTGGACAGTCATTATGTTATAACAGGTTTCTAACAACTGCTGTACTTGTGAATAAACTGTTAGAGTCCTAGAATAAATCTTTATAATCTAGGATCAATGTCCTTTTAATTGTCTTTTTCCTAAGTTATTTTACAAATCTTTTTATTAACTTGTAAAAATGCAAGTTTTTCAGTTCTTGCAGGATAACATTTTTTAAGTCCTGCAATGACAAGGAGAGGTATCAGCAGTCTATTTAATGGTATTTCTATTCTACTGATGCCCTTGAACTCCCTGTGCTTGTGGGCATTAATATGCTTTGCTGAATTAATTTAATTAAGACTATCAGTGGCAATAATTTTACTAATACTATGTGTACGTACTTGTTTACACACATGTGTATTACCAGATCAGAAAGCTAAAGCTAGTGTGTATTGAATTGTAGGATTTTAATGTGGGAATCATTAACATACTCTCCACACAACTAGTGGAGGCTGCAGGAAAAACAAATTGGAAACCCATGGAAGTATCTGTAGAAAACTCAGTCTTCCATCCAGCACCAGAGATATTTACAGGATGGTGTCCTGTTTTCTAACTCCCGCCCCACCATAGGTGTTTTGACATCTTTGTTTTCTTGGTCTAGAAAGTAGAAAGCTTTTGGACAGGGTATCGTATCAGAAGCTTTATGTAGGACATTGCAAGAAGTTGGCTTTTCCTCTGGTACAGGGTATGGAAGCCTAAGGGAGAGGCAGATGTAGTTTTATCACAATTTTATCACATTTTCTCTGTAAAGTGTTTGTTCTGATACAAAATACTGCTTTGTTCAGTGGTTATTGTCACTGTTGTTGGTATTGGAACAGATTAGGCCTATTGGAATGACTTACCTAATTACAGGGAACAGCAGTTCAGGGAAATTTTGAAAGCAGGATTACATGATTCCAGTCTCAGCATGTTAACACACGAGTGCTGAGCTGTTGAAGAGAAAGTAAGGCCTTAGTTCTCTGATTTTTGCAAGAACTTTTTCTGTTTGACCCACTGTGGAGCAAAAGGTGACTTCAGTTATAAGACGACTCATTCTTTTATTAGTCTGTATTCAAGCATATGAAAACTATTGTAAGACCTGACAACAATAAATTAAACTCCAGATTATCTTTTTATCTTAGACTGAGTTCTTATTTCAAAACAAACTTTGAAATAAATTTGGAATATGTCCCAAACCACATCAAAATGACTGTGAAGAGTTCATTGTTTGTCTTCAAAGTATCTTCGCATAGCTACAAGCTTAGTTCAAGACCGTGAAAGTGTTAAGAAAATGAGAAAATTTGCATCGCCCCAGTAGCTATAAATGTAGAGAAATGGGTCTCCACAGCCCGTCTTTCCAGGTGGATGGTGCTAGTAGCGAAAGGAGAATTCCTTTCACTTCAGAAAATAAACTCCTCCATCAGTTTGTGTTCACTCATTGTGAATAGCCTTATGCATGGAAATGAATTAGATATTGATACTAAATGTTTTCTAACAGTTCATATACAACACCTAAATGTTGCTGAAAGCCATCAGAATAATCGGTGGTTTGGTTCATGAGCCAGTAAGTACTAAAAAAATTTCCTGCTGCTTTGTAATAACAACTTAATCTGTTCCATCTACCTTTTTTAATCATTGTTAGTAAATCAAATTTCAATTACTGAGAAAACAAGTAAAGCAGGATATTTTTCACTTCTGATGAAGCACTGCTGTTCTTGATATTGAAGACATGATACTAAAGAAAAGTTTAAGGACTCTCCTGAGCATGATGCTTCTGTACAGCACACACTGAACAGCATGGAACTTGCCGTAAGGCTTTCATTCGTGTCTTCTGTTATGCAAGAGTTCTTCAGAAAAACGCACTACAGAAGTTGAAGAGACATTCATGGGATTTCTGGCATCATTTATTAAAGTGTAGGGTACATTTGTTGATGAAATTGTTATGAGTGACATTTTTCCAACAGCTTTCAGAAATATAAGCTTGGGAGTAAAAGCTTAGTGCAAATAAATATTGCACATATATGTACATATATATATGGTTTTGTGTTCTTTCGCTATTATGGTACTATGTGGTCAATAAAATCATGCAGAGCTCAGATTTTTGAGATAGTTGGAGCAGAGCAAAGCTTTTTTTTTTTTTAAGAAAGAATAGATTGCGCAGTCTCAGAAAATTAAGTTAAAGCAAGTTATTAGTCCAAAAATGCTGTACTGTATTATTGTTATTATTCACTGTATTTTGGGGGCAGAGAGGGAGCTATGGGAAAGCATTACTAACCAGACTCTCCTGCAAATGTCATAGACAAACCAGAATCGGTTGCTAGAAAATATAATCTACCTTTTGAAATTTCCTGTAATTGTTCAGGTGTTCCTGAGCATTCTTTGAAAAAAAAAAACCCTGAAATACTAATATGTTTGAGGAAATGACATTCTGTCCTACTGCACAGCGTGTCTTGTGTTATGTCAGTAACTGCAGTTCGAAAATTTGGAACTTGATTCAGATAGTACTAGTTTTATACTGTAATTTCATATAACAACTTCACACCTCCATTTAATTCAGAGAATAAGCAGTCCTTTTATTAAAATTAAATTTAAAAGTTTCTGAAGATAATTTGGACAAGAAACTATTTTCTTATGCTTTGCCTAGGCTGACTAGAAAGTGATTTTAAAGAAAATCTGCATTACTATACTTAAACAATGTATATGCAGTCAGTTACCACTTCAAAAACAAGTTGTGCAGCTTTGTTATCACTAATGATCATTTGAGGAGATGTTTGTAGATAGGACGAAGTTGCTCAAGCACTGTTGGTGAAGATTGCTGTTGTCTAGCAATAGCCATCATCACCACAGGCAATAGTTCATTTTTTACCAAGTGAGACACCCTCCGTGTAATCAGTTCATCGAGAGACTTGCAAAGTTTATTTGGCTTTTGCCTTTAGCAATGCTTGTAGCATTTACATTAAATCTTACTTCAGCTGAGGCAGGTGCCATTTTCTGCTGATTGATGATGCTGTTGTTTTCACAAAACTTTAAGAGTTTCCCTTCCCATGAATCATTTATGATTATAAAAACTCTAGCCTGTGGTCTTTAATGTCTCTTTCTTCTTTTAGTTCATTTCACCTGGACTTATGGATACATTGAGTATAAAACTTGATGTGCGTTTGCTTTTAGTTCAACTCCGGAGTTGAACCACTTTATGTAACGGTCAGCTAATGCTTTTTTCTTTCTTGCTTTTCTTTAGTAATGGAGAATGATGTTGTAAGTCACCATGTGTTGCATTAGATATTGTAAAGCTTGTGGAATACTTGAAGCAAACACTTGAAGAAATAATTGGCATATAATCAACTGTAAGTTAGGAGCTGGGGGGTCCCTCCCAATATATCCTGAAACCAGTTTCTTCACACAAGGAATAGAAATGAATTGCTTGACGTAGAATGAAGGTCTGACTAAGTAGTGTGATCTGTAAAGACAGATACGTAACACTGAATCACTTAGCTCCTTTGTTTGAATGTTAATTATTCTTAGGGCCTTTTGATGTGTACTTGGGTTCTTAATAAATTAAATGGAGTTTATGATATAATGTGGAGCTCTACACTTGCATAGCATTCCCATCTTACATCAATGAATGGTGGTAATGGTGATAATTCATTGTTAAGAGAAAAATTTGTCAAGATAGGTACTCTTGCTATCCATCTTCTATGACTACATGTCAGTGCCTAGGACTGTTAAGAGTACCAGCTAAATTATCTCAGCATTTTTGCTGCCCTATGTATGAGGCTCTGAGTAAAAGATAATATGACTAGGCTGTGTCTGTGCCCTCCAGTGGTTTCTTCCCAGAGCCAGCGCACAGCTCTGCAGGTCTGCAGGGTCCCTGCATTAGAGGGAATTTGTTGTGATGTGGACGGAGACCGTGCTTGACGCTGTTCTTGCCAATGCGGGAGATGCCAGTGCAGTGGTGATGAGGGAAATAGGTAAAGCATGAAACTTGACAAGTCTGCTCACTGAGCAGTGAGTTTGCTAGACGTAGTATGATTCAGTGGTTGAGTAGAGCACTGCTCCCTCTCCAGTTAATTGGGTTGTTTCCAGAAGCTTAATATGCTTTTGAGTAGTTTATTCTGACAGCTTTGAGGATGTATCTGGAACATTTTTCAGGCTTAAAGAGAAAAAAAAAGTATATACATAGTTATGTTTTGAACAAAGCTGCTCTGAGAGTATGTTCTATTTTAAAAAGAAATTGCTGAAGATAAAAATAGCTTTACTGTTATTCCTCATATTGTGCTTTCTTTCTGTCTCTGATATTATATGTGCATCTTTTGATGACAAGTGTTTTCAATTGCATTGCTGTTAGAGATCTGTTTGGGTAGGGCTTTCTTATGGTTTTTTTAATCGTTTCTGTAAAAATGAAGAGACATACTCCTAGGCCATTATCAAACCCAGCAGTTCGTGTGGTGCAATATACTGCAGAGTGGTAGAGACTTTGTAAGACCTATGTAATGAACCCTGAATCTCTTGTTCTTGTCTTGCTTAGCTCCACAAATATCA
This sequence comes from Morus bassanus, assembly GCA_031468815.1. Taxonomy (NCBI): domain Eukaryota; kingdom Metazoa; phylum Chordata; class Aves; order Suliformes; family Sulidae; genus Morus; species Morus bassanus. Next base: position 5,470,880 of record CM062577.1, on the reverse strand, counting down.
CAGTACATTCAAGCTGTGCAGAACCTGTGCCAGTTTCCCAATCAAAGGCTCTCAAAACATCATTGTTCTTATTGCCTTCCTGTAGCATCATGATGTTTGCATGGAGGCAGAACAGGTGAAAAAACAGTATTTGCTTGCTTGGTCATCTTTCATCTTCTTACTCAGGCTTATTCTAGTGTAATGGTTTGGTTTCCCCTGCGGAACTGAAGATACCTTGCATCCTCTTGACTTCTGAGTTACTTTCTGCCAGTACACCCACAAAGAAACACACGTGTTTGTCTTGGAAATTCTGGAGTATGTCTTACAGATTGGGAACTTTGGTGGTTTTGGCATCAGGATTGAAAATCCCATGATTCAGGATTTTTTGAGACCTCAGATAGTAATTTTGAGGTCACATCACCTTACATTAAAATCAAGTTATTGTTCTCAATTTACCTTTTAATATGTAAGGATTTAGATTTAGCATTGTCAGTTTTTATTTCATAACTTCTTTTTGTTGATGAAAGCTAAACTGTGATTCTGATCACTCAAAATACTGTGAGATTGTTTCCAAACTTTTTGATTTTTATGTAATGTGGATTGTTGGATGAATTTTAATGGGGAGATTATTTAAAAAATCAGGTTTGAGGTAATTTTGTATAGCCCTTAGCAGACTTCTGGTTTGGTTTTTTTTTTTCAGTGACATGCTGATCACGGAGGTTTTGTGTTGGAGTAGGAAGCGGAACTAAGTTTTTTCTGACTTGCGTAGGAGTCTTGCTCTTAAGTCATTGGCAGTCTTCCCATTCTTTTCAGTAAGTGTAGTGCTAGGCTTTCAGTTTGTGCATTGCATCTTAAACGTTGAGTTGACTAGAAAGCATATGCTTACCTGCCTGATACAGGAGGTGCCTGAGACACAAAGTAGCAAATGTTCATAAACTACAGATTAAAAAATATCAAGATGGGTACTTTTGTATCCCTGTTCTCACAGTGTCTGCAAACTTCTATTAGCTCTAGCTTGTTTTTAAGTAAGAGCGGTTGTTGAAGCCTGCACAGGGGAAGCAGTTGCTGCAAGTTAAGGTCAGCTGCCAGTGCCCAGTGATCACACGCATGTATTGAAAGGAAGAGTTTTTAGTAACGTGTACAGGCAGTTCCAACAGACTCTATAAGCTCCGTCCAAGTGAGAAATCAGGAGAAAACTGAAGATACAATCCAGTACTGTTGTCTTCTCCAAGTCTCCTCCCAGGGGTAGCTGGGGAGTAGTATGGACAAAACTGAACACAGAACTTCAGAAGGTTTAAAACTTCTTAGGTGCTTTGTACTTTCCCATGTTATAAACCTAGTTTCATGACCAAACAGGAGATCGATGAGGCTGCTGAGATGGCCCCTTTCAAACACTGTGCATCAGCCTTTCAGAAAGGATCAAGTTGTTGCAGGCCTGACTTAATCCTATATCGAGTGAATTCAAGGAATTGAATTGCCAGTATTATGACTTTTTCTGTTTTTGCAGATCCTGTACTCCAGATTCCCATACATGTGGAAGAGTAAGTCTGTTTCGTCTACCTCATTTACTGCCTGTCGATTTTCACTGACATCTTGAAATTTGGTTTAATTTGAACCAAAACGATCTATGTTCTAGAAAAGTTGCATACCTTGCATCAGTCAATTTAAGGTTGTTTAGAGAGCAGATACAGAAAGGATATAATTAGCAACATATAATGCCCTTATTTGTAGTGCGAAGAAGAAACGTCCTGTCTGCAGACTGTTCTCTCAAGCCTTTGCTCAGGTTTAGAGGTCAAGTGTGCTAACTCTGCTAGAATCTGAATTGAGCAGCTTTGAAAATGACAGAAACAGCTAGGGAGTGATCTCTGGGTTTTGTACTTCTTATTCTCTTCAAATAAAAGACTAAAAATAGTGGAGCATAGGAAACTCCAACTACCACCACTACCAGAATCTTCAAATGAAACCCTCAAGCTGTTACTTCAGAGTCATTCCTCCAGCATAGCAATCTCACATTTAACTAGAAAATGTGGGGCTTTAACTTTATGTCTCTGAAGTCAGTGATAACATCTTTTTTGTTTTGTGGTTTGTTTTTGATGTTGGGGTTTGTTTGGGTTTTTTGTAGTTTGGGTGGGGGGTTGCCTTTACCTCTCAAATTTACCTAGTTCTGGCAACTCTTATTGTTCCTTGCTTTCCTTATGCTCTCTGGTTTTGGTTTTTTGTTTGGTTTGTTTTTAATTCTGTGGCATTTTAAAAGCATATAGATCTTGTTTCAAAGCTTTCACCCAAGTGATTGCCTCCCACATTTGGATCTTTGAATTTTCAAATGTATTAGTAATCTTATGCTGTATCAGTTCTGAAACTTCTTTATATTTTTTCATTTTCACAGTTAATAAATGAAAATTCAAGAAATGGATAATACAAAGTAAAAAAATTTAAAGTCAGATGAACTTCTCTAGAAAGCCAGTATTGACCATAGTTGCTTTCCTGTTCTCTGAGAAGCACAGGACATTTTTTATCATTTATAATTGCTGCTTAAATCCTAGGCCAGCATTTCTTCCAGACCCAAATGACGGCAGTTTGTATACACTTGGTGGCAAAAATAGTGAAGGCTTGACTGTAAGTATATTTCTTCAGTGCTGTCCTCTGATAATTTCTAGAAAAGTACCCTAATCAGACTCACACAAAGGATAAGTCCCCAAGGGAACTTTCTGCTTTCTTGACAGTACTGTAAAATTTTGCAGGCTTTTGTACAGTTTAATGGAAATGCAGCAGTTTCTTGGAAAAGGTTGATCAGACTAGCCAAAAACCAGCGTCTGCTGCCTCTGCCAACGTTAGGATATAAGTTTTTGGCATGACAGTGCCCTGTGTTGTGTTGCTAGCACCTTTGCAGAGTGAAAACATACTTTTTTTTATTAGAGCAGAAAGTCGCCACCTTTCTTGTGATTGTCAGGAAATAATTTACGCTTGAAAATATCAACAACACACGTTTTGTCTATTTGTGCTATTCTTTTGTAACTTGCTAAAATAATGATGAAGGTGACAAATAAAATATATGTGGTATTATCCAAATACTGAATAATCTCTGTACAATTTGATAGGAGAGGTATACCCAGAGTAATACAAATCGGGTATGTCGCTTTCGCCCAAATACTTAATTTTCTAAAACCATCTGCCGAAAGGCAGGATTAATATATATTCTGTGCTGACACCTTTAGAAGATGTCTTTTTAAGATTTAGTAAGCAGACAAAAATGCTGAACCTTTTCAAAATAGTCACCAATCCATGTAACCACACAGACTAGCTAATGTTTGACTTTTATTTTTAAACTTTGTGGTAATACTCAGATAAAATGTTTGGCTTCCCATAAGTTTCTTTTCTCTGGCAGCTGCTATGATTTCACTTAGGAACTTTAATATTGTTAAATATATTAGTATTTACTCACTGCTCCCCCGGCCCCGCAGTACAGCCAGATCATAACTTGCAAAATGATTCATGGCTTTTTTCCTGGGTGAATCCAGGAAGCAGCAATCTATTTGAATCTATTCCTTTATTCTGTTAATCTCTTCTCTTTTTGAATTAAAGTAATTTAATTTCTGTTTAGAATCACTATTATAAAAGTTTCAGCAAGAGTGGAGTAATTTTAGCATATTTTAGTAAACTTAGGCCTGATCTTTATTGTTGGTGCAGCTTGTCTGTTACTCTTGTGACTTTATCCCAATAAAAGTCTCAAAACTTAGTAAGGATCGTCACCCATTCTGTAAGTGCGATACAGGCTTGGCAGTGTCTCAGGAACTCTTACAGTCAATGATTCATGCTTTGCCCTCTCAACAGTTTCATTTGTATGAAGATATCTGGCCTTTTTAAATGTTACTGCACAGTCCTGTGGAGAGCCATTATACACTCGTTATAGGTGAGGCAATTAAACCACGGTGTGTTAAAGCCCAGACAGTTTATAAGTGATGTTGGTAAACCTTAAAACCACAGCGTCTTGGCCTCCTAACTTCTCAGCTGCAAGTAGTTCTTCCTTTCTACGTGCATTTCTCCTGTTGTAAACTCAGAGATAGACTTCTCTCTGTTCTGGATTTGCAGAGCAGGGCCTTGACCTGAAATTTTGAGTTCTCAGGCACTGTAATAAAAAAAAACAAACAATAAAAAACTGTAATTTGAGATTTCTGAAGTTTTCTGACCACCCTTTTCTGTGAAAAATATGAATACTATCACTCCAATGTAAATAAGCTTTAATTGTTGTTTTTTTCCCTAGAAACTTCCGTTTACTATCCCGGAACTGGTGCAGGCATCTCCTTGTCGCAGTTCAGATGGGATCCTGTACATGGGTGAGCTCAAATTTAATCTCTTTTAGATTGTAATGTGTTAAGTGACTATAAAATGTAGAGACTCCCAGACAGACTGCATAGAAATATGCTTTATTTTGGGTATTAATTATGGTTTTTCATGAAACTTTCTGATGACAGAAAATCTGATCAATATAGAATTAAATTACTGTTTGAAGATTAAAAACCAGCTACTCTTCCTGAAGGAGAAAACAGCTTTCTAAGCAGTGAATACTAAGCAGTGAATAGCCTGTATGGGGTTTTTTGGTTTCTTGAGATGCTATCTCTCAACAAAATGTGACTTCTACTTAAAATCTTCTTATGCTTATAAATGTCATTGACTGCCTGACCATTATAATTGAATAAGAAATCCCACTGCAACATGGTTAGACATCCTCCATTATGAGAAATACAGTCAGTTCATTTATACTCCAAATAATAACAAATTTATGGCTCACTGTCCTGACTCATTCTAGTTGCACATGGATTTGGGAGGAGAAAGGGAGAAGGAAGGACCGTTATTACTACTTATCACAACCATCAAATGTGTGAAGGATCAGGATGAATTTAGTATTTTTTTTAATTGCCTGAAGGGCCAATACCTACTTCTTGTTCTCCACTTTCACTCCTTTACTGGAGAGATGCAAAAACATTTATTTGAAGCTTGTAAATGCAACACATATGTGTTAGCGTCAAAGAAATATTTAAGGTCATGGCTCACATAGTCTTGAGTGGGATGTTAGGATTACAGTCCTTAATCAGTTTGAAATGTGTAGACCCTCATAATTTTTTCCACCTACTGTCCTTCAACATTAGCGCTTCAGTCTCCTCTTCTGCTAGCTCACAGGATCTTCTACACCCAGAACTCTGTTAGATATTGTCAGTGTGGAAAAATAATTCAGCCAATAGTACTTACTATTCTAAATATTGTATTTCGTTTTTCTTGCCAATATTTGGAATTGGCCAGTAGTGCTACATGATGAAACTGAGCCTGACTGTTGTGAGAAATTGTTTTATTAAAAATGCTTTATTAATGCTAAGTTCATGAGCCCACTAAAGAAAAAAGAAGACTGAAAAGCTTGATGGAAGTGCAGTTTTCCAACTGAATAGTAATGTGGCTTGAATTATGATTTCAGGTAAAAAGCAGGATATTTGGTACGTGATTGACCTCATTACTGGGGAGAAACAGCAGACCTTGACTTCCTCATTTGCAGAAAGTCTTTGCCCGTCAACATCCCTCCTGTATCTTGGGAGAACAGGTCATATGCTTTTCTTTCCTGCAGCTTAGAAGAAAATTTGTTGTTGTCGTTGTTTTTAAAGTTTAGGATCATAGCAAACGACCTTGTGATCTGCTCGGGTTTTCAAGTTTATTTCTTAGAAAAATTCTGTGAATTATGGTTTTAGACTGTACACAGAAAAATTATTAACTCTTTATAGCAGCAGAAAGATAACTTTTTTAAACTTTGGCTGTGGGTATGGTCCGTTGTTGTTCTTGTTGACTAAGTGGCATTTATATTCTATTTAACAGTGCATTTCAGTAGCAGCTGTGAACCCAAGTTTGCTCTGTTAACATACAGCTTTTATAAAAACTGTTTAAAGAAAATGGAGATACAGCACATCCACTGAAATTGCAAATGCAGTATTCTAAATAATTGTTAAAATTAGACCAACACCATATAGGTGTTGACTAGTACAAAGGAATAAGTGTTATAGACTTGTTCTTTAACCTCTATATTGATGTGTTCTTTAACTGTGATAGTTCAGAAACAGAACACAGAATACTGAGTTTTAGAATGCAAGGTTTGGAAACTTGAAAGAAAAACAAAGTACATCAGAAGAAGCTGTGCAGTAAAAACAAATTCTGGTAATGTGGGCAGTAACTGTCTGCAGGGCTTGTTCTGAGCCTCCTGTCGATGGGGTTGATCGGGTATTATCTTTAACAGCTATGAAATGTTTATTTATCAGGAATGTTGGGAAAATGAAATGCAGAAAGCAGTAAGTGGTGTGTGTGTGATGTTTTGAAGAGTGTCTCAGATTTGAGATGATTGATTCTATTCTCTCATAGGTTTTTTTGCTTCACAGACTGTATATTTTTTAACAGAGTACACGATCACAATGTATGACACCAAGAAGAAGGAGCTGCGATGGAATGCCACCTATTTTGATTATGCAGCTACTCTGCCTGATGAAGACATAAAATACAGTAAGAACATACTTGCTGTCTTCTTCCCCCCCATACACACATATTGACCATGGGTTTTGCATACAGGCAAAAATATTATGATTTTTTTCTGTAATTAATAGGTCAAGCTGTCTGTCTGATTTTTGTGCAGTTGATATGCATCTGCCAGTTTTTATCCTTTACATGCCGTAATATCTAGAGCCTGTTAGGTAGCGTCAGGTAAATTGAATCTAAGAAGGTACAGTTCTCGAAGATATGACTCTTCAAAATTTAGTGAAAAATGGCAGGAGAGGAAGCAAACCTAACTGGGGTGCACTCAGAAAAAGCTATTGCAGTGCTGTTGCGTTGTAACTGAACTTTTAGCAACCTAATTCTGACAACTGATTCGCTGATCGGCTGTTCTTTTGCAGTGTAAGGTGTACTGGACTCAACATAAGGCTTGAACTGTTAATATGTATTATTAAAATTGTGTGTCTGCAGCAATCCAGATAATCTCCTATATATTTGTATATTGTAGAAATGTCCCACTTTGTGTCTAATGGAGATGGACTGGTGGTGACCGTAGACAGTGAGTCTGGGGACGTACTGTGGATTCAGAATTACGCTTCTCCTGTGGTAGCTTTTTACATCTGGCACCGTGAAGGTTTACGGAAAGTTATGCACACTAACGTGGGGATAGAAACTCTGCGATACTTGACGTTCATGTCTGGGGAGGTTGGACACATTACCAAGTGGAAATATCCTTTCCCAAAGGAAACTGAGACCAAGAGCAAACTGACGTGAGCATCAATATTCCTGTTGTTCTCACTGACTATTTGACAGAGCTTTGTCATTAAAACCTTATTTATATACATTCAGTTAAGGATTGTTCTACAAGTTTCAAGATGGTGAAAAGAATACATAAAAGCAGCTCTTATTCTCCAGCTGTTATTTTACACCATATTTGAAATTTTACTGTCTAAAGGCAGAGACAAAAAAAAAAAATCTATCATAAACTCAGAAGTTATGAATATACATTTCCTATCAGATGTTCTGTGTTAAATAATTTCTTATAATCTGGAATGGAATTGGTTTTTATAATGCAAAACCTTTCACGTTATAAAAAAGGTGCATAGCATTTTGGCAGTTATTATTTGGCAGTATTATGCATAGCAGTTATTGAATAATGCAGAAATAGGACATAAGTTATGTCAAATGAGTAATTGTGACATGAATAATCGACTAATAGTGCTTTCATAATTAAAAAGAATGGCTTCATAGTACAGCAGTACTTAAAACAATTTTACAGACCCAGGCTTTTCAAGATATGAATACTGATGATTTGAGAAACTCATGCATTAGTTACGCAGGATTGTGTTGCCAAGGTTTTAGCTAAGATGGTAAAACATTCATTTGTCTCCTCCTTTCTGACACTTATTGTTTTTTTCCAGACCAACTCTATATGTAGGGAAGTACTCCACAAGTCTGTATGCATCGCCGTCAATGGTGCATGAAGGAGTAACTGTTGTGGTAAGTTGGGAGCTGGAAGAGTTGAATGACACCTGCTAGAAAGTGTCTTTACAGAATTAGTACTGTCCTGGGTTTAAAAAAAAAAAGTTGAAATGCAAACATACATAAATATATATATATATATATATAAAAAGACAACTTTGCCATTGTAAAGTGGGAAAGGAATCCGGTTAAAATAGAAAATAAAACACTGAAGGCTGTACGTCTACAGAAATTTGGTTTTAAATTGCAGATTGCTATCAAGAAATGCATAGCAAATTAAATATTTCATGAAACAATTAACAGTAAGCCTTCGAGTGCTTGACCATATTTCAGGAATCATTTCAAATGCTGCAAAGAAGTAACTGTAGCTCATCAGCAATTACGCCAGGCAAGCTTAGCAGGAGTGGACCAGAGGTTGCTATGCGGTGGTGTTGGTGCATTGTGGTTAATGTTAAAATTGCTGTTTTGTTCATCAAAGTAACTCCCCGTAGACAGGAAACTGCACCACAGTTTTGTTTTGCTCATGCTGTAGCTGTCCAGGTAGGAAATAAAGATCTTGTTTAACTTTTCTAAAAAAAGAGAGAGTAATCTCATCTCCTAGGCAACATGTAATTTACAAGGTCTAATGTCCAAGGTTGTTGAAGCAGTTGCTGAGGGCATAATGGCAGTGTTTACTTACGGTGACTTTGCTGCCAGTAATTTTTGATGGCCCACCAATTTTTATCTCCATGTTTTTATTTAGTTGCCTATTTAATATTACAGGGACACAGTGCTTCCTTAATTGTAACAATAATCTCTCTTTCTAGCCCCGCGGCAGTGCCATACCCTTACTAGAGGGTCCAAAAACAGAAGGAGTCACAATTGAAGACAATGGCGAGTGTGTTATCACCCCCAGTACGGATGTAAAGTTTTCAGGCAGACTGAAAGAAAAGAACAAACTCAACTATTGGAACGACTGGCTTTTAATAGGTATCCGAGGTCCCTTGCTTGGCCCTGGTCTGCTGCTCCTGCAGGGTCGCATTGCCATCTGGCGGACAATCCTAATCCAAACCTCAGAGCTGTTTTTCAGCTGCTGTAAATCAGTCACAATGACTGCCTAAACTCAGGCACTAATTACTGAATTCTAGTAATCGTTTCTAATTCGTCCTCATTTGCATATCAATTAATGTCTTTAAGTATACAACTGCATACTGTTTCTCCCAAGGCCTTTGCTTTAATCAGTGCATAGGATGAAGAAGAGTGCTTGGTTCAATATGTGGGAAGTTTTTTATTGTTTATTTGCCCCCTCCTTCAGAGAGGGGTATAGATAATGTATTATTTACTGTAAATATTGTATTCTGGTTCCTTTGGATTTTTTTTTTATTGTGCGTAACGTTACTTTAATTCTCATCATATGGATCAGAGGGTGATGTTTTCCCCATTTTACAAATGGAGGATTAAGGCACAGAGGCTGAAGATAATATCAAAAGTGTCAGCCTGTCCTGTGTGTCCCAAATCCCGAAGTTTTGGAATTGACTTTTCAGGGCATTTACAGTTTTGCTTCAAAAATGAAGAACTGTCTGAAGTTCAGTTTTAAGTGATGCAAGTTTATAATTAAGTGATATATGCCATAAGATCTCTGTGGCAGGGGCGGGGTGTAACTTTCAGCTTCTTTAACTGCCACCTTGCTCTTCCTGTGATCCCTTTCTTTGTTAATACCGTCCTGCTCTTGCCGTGTGTCGGGCAGCTCCCTTTAAACAGTTCATATTCCTCTGCAGTCCTCCACGTTGAATGACCCGTGCCCTCAGTCTCTTCCCTCCCTTTTCTTTCCTGCTCTGTACACAAGCAGGAGACTTCCTCTGTCTACTCCAATTGCAAAAGTTGGGAGCACAGTAGTGTCTCCCTCTTCTCACTTACTTGGATAGCATGAGCCAAAGGAGTGTGAAGAGCAACTGTAGCTGAGTGCTGGATCAATTCTTGCTTCCTTCTTGTGCAGTGTGATCCATTCCCTTCAGAACCATTTCATATCTAGAACATGATCTTCACCTCAAGGCCACATCACAAAGCAAAACTACCTTGAGAGTGAGCCAGCTAGGCTGAAAATGCATGTTCCTCTAATGGTCAGGAACCAAATCCACAGCCATTGCTTGAGCAGAGTGCTTCAGGATTGTGATCACTATACCTGTGACTGCTTGGGAAGAATAGAGGGAAACAATGTTTTAATTTGAGCTTTTGCTCTGTGATATTCTCAAGCCTTTTGTAAATCAACTTTATATATGCTCCTCAGCAAAGATGCTGAAATCAAGGGTATCTTTCCTAGAAGGAGACAACTTTTTATTTCAATGAATGTGTTTTATTTAAAGGGCACCATGAAACACCATTATCTGCCCCTACAAAGATCCTGGAGAAATTCCCAAGCAACTTACCTAAGAGGCCTGAAAACGTGATTCCGGCTGACACTGATAAAGCCACTATTGAAGAGGTTTGTGACAAGAATAATCATCTTACTGGATGATTGAAGAATATAAAGGAGTAGAAGTTGGGGAAGGACTCAGAAGAAAAACTACATGGAATTATTTCACATTTTTTGTGTCAGATTTTCATGTACTTAGCCCGTAGAATCACTGGTATGATGATGTGTCAGTCCTTATTTCAGAATTAGGGCTTTCAGCTGCTGTTTTTTTCCCCATGCAAAACTTTCTTTGACTTTGGTAGGATTAGAAATTATTAAAAATTATTTAGCAGAAAGGCTAGCATATGAATGCTCCATTACCCATGAGGATATTGAGCTAACAGAGCTTTCTTTGCCTTTAGGTTATTGACATCGTTGAAGGTTCCTCAACAGAAGTGCCTCCTTCTGTTCCAAAGGATATTGAGGAGAAACCTGCTCGGCCTATCCCTCGGCCAGAGGCTCCTGTGGACTCCATGTTGAAAGACATGGCCACAATCATTCTCAGCACTTTCCTGCTTGTGGGCTGGGTGGCTTTTATCATCACTTATCCAATGGTAATGCTGACTTAGCTTGATGTGCTTTTGAGTTTTGGGAGAGTCAATAACATTTTACAGCCCAAGAAATGATGCAGGAGTTAGAAAGCAGCGCACTACAGGGTTTTTTTTTCCCTCCTCACAGATGTGCAGCAGGTAGCAAAGGCTACAAATTTGACATAACAGTGATTTCTCTGGGCATATGTGCCAACTCTGGAGATTTTTTTTTTTTCATCCCACCAATTCTGGTTTTTGTATGTGTTACTCTTTTCACGGACATAATCTTAACACCATTGGCTTCACTCCTCTCTTCCTCACCTGAACCACTGTCAGGTTTTCCAGCTTTTGGATCGAAGCCTTTATCCTTCTGTGGTTTAAAGACACCTAGTTAACCTAGTAACAGTTAGCTTTTGCCATATTAACCAACCAGTGTGATTTCTCAGCATTGCAATGGAAGTTCAGAATGAAATTGAAAGCGTGTGAGTGAAAGTTCCCTGGCCTACTTGGCTGGTAGTGTCATAACAAGAGAGTTTTCCTCCCACCTTTTGGATGTGGCTACCCCAATAGCTATAGCATTCCCTGTTGTGACGTGACTGTAAGAAACTTCACTCCACTTACGGAACTGAGGTCCTTTCTCACAGAGTGTACATCAGCAGCAACAGAGGCAGCATCAGCTGGAAGAGAAGATACAGCTCTTGCAGCAACAGAACCTGCCCTTCCGTGCTCCCAGTGATCTACCCCCAGAAGCAGATTTCTTGGACACCTCCTATGGACGGACAGAGAGCTCAGCTACCAGCACACCAAATATGTCCCCCAGAGCATCAAACCATTCTGCGTTTTCCAGCATCTCCACATCTGATGTTGGGAGTTGCCTCTCCACTGAGCAAGAAGAGGGAGGTACGGTTGATCCAGTGTCTTTTATTGTGAGTCTCTGTATTTCCCCAGTCTGTATGATGATACAGCAGAACAATTAAAATACTTATTGATGATACTTCATAGATCAGAAAGCTGAAAAGGACCATCATTCTCGTTTAGTCTGACCATTTGCAAAACACTGTGCAGGTGTGCCATGCCCTGACTTTGAGCGGGATTATTTGCTTTAGAAAAATATCCAGTTCATAACTGCCATCTGAGGGATTATGTTGTCCATGGCAGTATATTCTTATAACCTGTAGCCATTCTAGGGAGAGGTTCATTTAAATAAAAATACATAGTATTATTATTAACTGGAGTCAAGAAATAAAGATTATGCAGTGCAGCCTGCCTTCCTGCCTGATCTTCCTGTGCACTCTTTTGTCCCTTCAGAGGCTATTCAGGGGAACTGCTAGCAAACCTACTTCAATAACTGTCAGTCAGCATTTCCTAAGTTCAACAAGACATCTATAAAACTTTCTAGAAAGAGTTTGTCTGCTGAGAGCCACTAGTGTCTTAGTCTGTCTTGAGACATGATCTTTCCAGACCTTAGGTCAGGTGTTGTGTACAGAATGTGTTTGACGCTGTACGTTGGATTATTTGGTCACCAGAGAGTATTTGCCTACTCAGCGTGAGTACCAAAATGCAGATGTTCACTTGTTTTGATCATCTGTGGTGCTAATTTAAACATGAGCAAAAAGACTTTTCTATACTGGCCCGGAAGGATGTGCAGTTGTAAAAGGCTGACTTGACCCATCCTAAACCAGTCCTTGTTTCTTGTTTTTTGTTCAGATGAAGATGCAAACAGAGTGATGGTTGGCAAGATTTCGTTTAACCCAAAAGATGTACTGGGACACGGAGCTGAAGGGACAATTGTTTACAGGTAGAAGACAATATATGCATTCAGCATTAGATAGACCAATGAATGTCTTATTTGCAGTAGGTCTTATTTAAAAAAAAAAACCAAACACGTATCTAATATGAACAGAAATGAAACTTCTGAAAAAGTATTTTGCATGTGTCTGGAATATTTTCACGCAGTGTTTCTTCACTAGCAAAAACTACTTTACTTCCCTTAGAAATGTTTAATGACTGTCCTGGCTTAACCCCAGCCAGCAACTCAGCCACACACAGCCTCTTGCTCACCCCCAGACCCCGGTGGGATGGGGGAGAGAATCGGAAGAGTAAAAGTGAGAAAACTCATGGGTTGAGATAAAGACAGTTTAATAGGTAAAGCAAAACCTGCACGCACAAGCAAAGCCAAACAAGGAATTCATCCCCTCCTTCCGACGGGCAGGCAGGTGTTCAGCCATCCCCAGGACAGCAGGGCTCCATCATGCGTAACGGTGACTTGGGAAGGCAAACGCCATCACTCCGAACGTCCCCCCTCCCTCCTCCTTCCCCCAGCTCTATATGCTGGGCATGATGTCATACGGTGTGGGACATCCCTGGGGTCAGTTGGGGTCAGCTGTCCCGGCCATGTCCCCTCCCAACCCCTTGTGCCCCCCCAGCCCCCTCGCTGGTGGGGTGGGGTGAGGGGCAGAAAAGGCCTTGGCTCTGTGTAAGCGCTGCCCAGCAGTGACTAAAACATCCCTGTGTTATCAGTGCTGTTTCCAGCACAAATACGAAACACAGCCCCATACTGGCTACTGTGAAGAAAATTAACTCTATCCCAGCCAAAACCAGCATAAATGTATCTGTTTCCAGCATGAGAAATGCTTCAGTGTGCCTCTGTAAAATGTCTTCTACTGTCACTGGCTTTGTACATGCTTTGTCTACAGAGAGACCTGTAACAGGTTGATGTGGTTTTCCTTTCTCTCTGTAGGGGGACATTTGATAATCGCGATGTTGCAGTGAAAAGAATTCTTCCTGAGTGCTTCAGCTTTGCAGACCGTGAAGTACAGCTGCTGCGAGAGTCAGATGAGCATCCTAATGTGATCCGCTATTTCTGCACGGAGAAGGACCGGCAGTTTCAGTACATAGCCATTGAGCTGTGCGCTGCCACGTTACAGGAGGTGATGGGTCACTTGCAAACTTACAGTACTTGTGAAAGTCTTCTGCCTGGAAAGCCTTCAGTTTCCTTCAGCTTAAGTTGCTGAAGTGCCTGTGGCAGGAGATGTTCTAGTTACTCCCGCCATTGCCTCTGGGACAATTACACATCCCTACAGCAGGAGTGTTTTCAGACCTTTAGAAAGACATCCCTAACCCTGTACTGACTTAAGGACAGAAGCTTTTGTCCTTTGATTTTTTTCTTTCTTGTGAAGGACTTTCCCTTCTAGTCATCCTCTCCCTCCTACCGTCCAGACTTTGAAGACCCTCTACTCTTGCTTCTGGAGCACAGTGCTGTGTAGAAGTCTAGCTCTGAATGACGTTTTAGAGATCATCACCTTCAGCCAAAAAAGGCTCGTTTACGTGTGTTACCAGCTCGCACAATTTACCCAGTCTAACCTTTTTTTGGGGGAGGGTGAAGGGGATATACTTACTGTTTATGCAGAGGGTAATGATAAGCAATGTTGTGGCTAAGTCTTCTGTTTTTCTGTTGTAATGTACAGTATGTTGAGCAGAAAGCCTTCAGTCACCATGGCTTACAACCCATCACTCTCCTGCAACAGACAACATCTGGTCTTGCTTACCTGCACTCCCTTAGTATTGGTAAGAATGCCTCTTGTTTCAGGATTGGATGGAGAGTGGTACATTTTCTTAACTAAAAAAAGAAAAACTGGTCTGGTGCTGGGAGCTTGTTTATTCAATCACAGAAGAGAGTTGTAGAAGCTCCACCTAGTGCTGGCAGCAGTAGTGTCTGACCTTTGACACTGGCCTTGTCCCTGTAACGTTCTGCTGCACTGGAGTAGTAAAGCTAGTCATTAGCATTTGTTCAGGGCGCTGCCTTTTTTGATAGAAGTCATGTAAAACATTATGGCTAGTGGTGGTGGAATAAAAAAAAGTGATGAGCCTCTATCAAAGACAATAGTTTGATGTTAGGACTTGGATTTAACAAATGGTGGAGTCTTATGAAAGGTTTACAATGCAAATGCATTAAAAATTGACAAATATCGTTGGGATTGCCTGGAGTGGATAAATGGGTGTTTATAACAGTTCACAGGGACCTGAAGCCCCATAACATCCTCATCTCGATGCCTAATGCCCATGGGAAAGTCAAAGCTATGATTTCAGACTTCGGCCTGTGCAAGAAGCTGGCAGTGGGCAGGCACAGCTTTAGCCGTCGGTCGGGTGTGCCAGGCACCGAAGGGTGGATTGCCCCAGAGATGCTGAGTGAAGACTGCAAAGAGAACCCTGTAAGTCTTCATCTGTCCATCAGGCTCCCCTGGGAGAAGGCAGCACAACCAACAGAGGTGGCACACAGTTGTAGTCAGACCGAGATACGCAGAACTTGATGCCTGCGTGTTCTGAGAACCATAGCACAGTTTGGGTTGGAAGGGACCTTTAAAGGTCATCCAGTCCAACCCTGCATTCATGCTGGCTTGCAGCTGAATATGTGATTCTGAAAAGTTTTCTTCTGCTCTTAGATGCAAAATAACCACCCTGTGATGACGACTCAAAGTCTTCAGGGGAAAAAAAATGTGTTATTACTATTAAAGGTTGTTTATTTGCAGACATATACCGTGGACATCTTTTCAGCTGGCTGTGTCTTTTATTATGTGGTATCTGAAGGCAGCCATCCCTTTGGCAAATCTCTACAGCGGCAAGCTAACATTCTGCTGGGTGCATACAGCCTGGAGTCTTTAAATGCAGGGAGGCACGGTAAGAAAAGCACAGTAAACATAACGCACTACAGAGTTTAGTGAACTTTTCCATGGGTGTTAAAATACCAACAGAAGTGACAGAACTATGACCCATAGTGATTCCCAACCTGGCAGTGGTGAAAGTTGTACTCCTGAAGTAAAGCTCCTAAAGTTCTTAGAATTAGTACCCCAAAGCATCTCTGGGATACAAAATTTGGCACCCTGCAAGCTTGACTGTAGAGTTATCTCATGTATTTAAAGGGTACGAAAGAGCTGAACTTGGATCTCATCATCACACTGACTCACCACCACTGACCTTCTGTTGGTTGCCCAGCACATCTGTGAGGGCAGTACTTGAGCTGGTGGGGCTGGTGTTCAGGATCTTGTTGGAGGAAGTAGAGAACATAATGATTTTCTAAAGTACAAAACATTAGAGTTCCCTATGGCCTAAGAATTATCACTCTTTTCCTTGCAGAAGACATAGTTGCTCGCGATTTAATAGAGCAAATGATAAACATGGACCCTCAGAAACGTCCGTCTGCCAGCTGTGTGCTAAAACACCCATTCTTTTGGAGTTTAGAAAAACAGCTCCAGTTTTTTCAGGTTTGTGTTGACTTTTTCTATTCTTTCAGTTTTAAGGACTCCTGTAGACATTCTTCACATCTTGACTTCAGTCTCTCTTAGCTTTGTGGGTGTTTGAGGTGATAGAATCCACAACCTTACTGTAGGAACAAAGAAGCAAAGTTGTAATACCTACATAGTATCTCTTGAGAAATTGGCTTAGTCTTACAGAAGATCTTTTATAGCGGGGCTAGAACGTGATGTTACCCACCTAAACTGGGGTGAGGAAGGTCTCTTGCAGCTACAGTAGCGATGCGAGAGAACATGTTGCCAGGCAGGTTTCCAAGAGCAGGGTAGCCCACTGCAGCGAAGGTGCGCACATAATCCTGATGTGGGGTGGGAACTGGCTGAGGAGCTGAGGTTCCTTCCAGCCTTACCTTCTGCTCTGTGATTAAAAGGCTTTGGCAGGTGGTGAAACAACTCATTTCAGAAACTTCTGTATCCCCGTCCTAAGCATAACGCGTTGTATTGTACTTTGTCATGGAGTAAAGTAGAATCAGAACTCCATTATCAGGAGAGGCTGCAATTGGCCAGAAGCAGCAGTTTTAAGTTGTTGGGAAAAGCTTGGAAATAAAACTAGAAGTAACCTGAATGTCTCTTCCAGGACGTTAGTGACCGGATAGAGAAAGAGTCTTTAGATGGTCCAATAGTCAAACAATTGGAAAGAGGCGGAAGAGAGGTGGTGAAAATGGACTGGAGAGAGCACATCACTGTTCCTCTTCAGACAGGTAATGGATAGAGTTTTATCAGAGGGGAAAGGAGTTACGTGCTGTTGCTGCCAGTTTGCTGGGACAGGAAAGTAAGGATAACACTGTCTCAGTTTTGGCACATGACCTTTACTTGTCAGCAAAGTATTTTTTCAAAGTACATGTTTATATATTGAGACACACCTGTAAGGATGTGTGACTGTAGGCACGCATAACTTCCTTTTGAGGTCAGCAGCTAAAACTGCATCAAAACACTAAAAGAAATCATATAATTTCTTCTACAGATCTTCGAAAATTCAGATCCTATAAAGGAGGCTCAGTACGGGATCTTCTGAGGGCAATGAGAAATAAGGTAAAGGACTTCTTTCCCTAAGCAACACGCGAACTGTGGTTCTGCCTCCATTTGCTGGTTGTTGCCAGCCTATGTCTGTCTTACCCTGCTTTAGGTATTGAGCTCCTTTACGATAGGCTGACACGAGGTTACCTTGGCCATGAAAAAGACAGCTCTATTTAAAAGGGGACCCTTGAACTCGTACCCTCTGACTGAGCCTTTCCCTGTTCTTTTTTCCATTACAGAAGCACCATTACAGAGAGCTGCCTCCCGAAGTGCAAGAGACCCTGGGCTCCATCCCAGATGATTTCGTGTGTTACTTTACAGCCCGTTTCCCTCACCTGCTCCTACATACCTACAATGCTATGCATATCTGCTGCCAAGAAAGACTGTTTCAGCATTACTATAATCAGGATTCTGCAGAGCTGAGCCTTGCAGGAGACACTGTTTGAGAGGAGAGGGATGGAGCTTTCTTCTCTGGGACCAACATTCCAAGCACAGGGCTGTGAAACAGGCCTACCTTTAGCAGGGAAAAGTGGCATCAAAGAGGTGAATTCTCTCTCTTTGAAGAAACCAAGCTTCCAAAACGTGCCTTGTACCTCTGCCTGCACTGGATCAGGAGATGGTAGGAGCCCAAGGAGCGAGTGGGAACTTCAGAAAAGCAATGAACCCCGGTGATGGAGTTATTCCAAGGTAGTTTTCAAGACAGTGAAAACAGAGAGCAAAAGCTGGATATAACTGTCACCCAATATCCCTGTACTGTACGTGATTTTATAGCTGATGTGTTTTACTACAAAGAATCAAAATACAGTGATTGAAATCGTTTAATTACTAAGGACTGGGATCTGCAAAAGGAGCCTCTTAGTTGTAGCAAATCATCAGAACCTGCCATTGCACTACTGCCACATTATGCATTAGGGACCCCACAGTGATGGTAAAGGGAATCGTTTGTGATTATCCAAAGCACAGGAGAGAGAGTACAATCTCTGTTTTTCCAGGATAGTACTGATTAATCAGTCCCTCATACCTGAGCAGATAAAATGAAGTTCTAAAAAAATACTGACTTGAAAAAAAAAATCAGGTAAAGGTTTACCTACTTTGAAAATAAGCCTCATTGTTTAACTATCAACCAGTATTCACGGAAGAGCTTGAACAGTCCTTGACTTAAATCACAGTACCAGAATAGATCTACGCAAGTAACTTCAGAAAAATACACTGGTGTCAGCCATGAGCTGCTTGGGAGAGGCTCATGATTTATCTACTGCAAGTGTTCCTTACTTTCTTATAAAGAGCCAGAGGTAAGACGAGTCCTGGGGAAAAAGCAGCGGAATAGGAAACGAGAGCTGTACGGAACAGTGAAATCAGAGGCAGTGTTTCTAATAGGTGCGATAAAGCTGTAAAATAACCCCATTTTCTGTTCCTATGGGTTGCTCCTTCCATCCAAGTGAGCTGTGTTTTTAAAGATGCAGTATTTCTTTTCATTGGCCCTAAAGCTGTGACAAAGCATTAAGCATGCGCAAAGGATGAAGAAATGCTGAGTGAGTTCTAATATGATACAAGGGGGGTGTTCTTTTGCAATATATTTATTTAACATATTTATATTTATTTAATTTTTACTACAATGTGGTATCAAATCCAAGTGGTACAAGTATAAAGCATGCCAAATCATTCTTAATCGGTTTTGTGTTTATATTTAATCGTATTACAACAACTGGAAGAGGAAAGTGATACTGCATCTTTCAATGGACTTTGTTAAAGGAGACGTTACAAACTGAGAATTTGTATGACTGTGCCATTGTGTCTTAAACTACTAAATTATTGCCAGTATGGTGTACGATTATGTACAGCTACTTCTCTGGAGCTACTTTATGGGAAGTGTTTTTTTTTTTTTTCCTAGTTTTACTATGTATGAGAGCAATTTACCTAAGATGCCAACTGTGCAAGTTACATGTTTCTAAAGCTTGAAAAAAAAAAAATAATGGTAGTTTTACCTAAGAAGAGTCAAAGCCTATTTCATATTTTTGTACTTCTCATGTAAATTTCTTTTATAAGTCTACTAAATAAAGACTTTTACTCAGATCAAAAAAACCCACAGCGTTTAGTGATGATGTGTGCCTGGGGAAAGGGCCGGACCGTTTTCACACAGCTTCCAGAGCCAGGGCTGGAAAGGGTGAGCAGGGGCTGAGGGGCTGGCAGCCACGCTGGGCCTGTAGCAGCCACATCCTGCCTCCTCCGGGAAGGGGCACTTGCCTGGTTTTAGAGCATGAAACCACTGCCTTCCTCCCTGTCAGAGAGAGGATGCTGATGCAGGAAAAAAAAAACCACCACACTTGCTCATGGCACATGCCCACAATTACTCTCGCCCTCCCCTCCGCCCCTTCCCCCTCCTTTCAGGTGGGGGTGAGCATCCAGCCTCCTTGAAGGCCCAAAAGCCTCATTTTGTTATTTGAATCAATGGCCACCTACATCTTAGTGCCTGGGCAGGTGAACAGAGAAGATAAAACACTGGAATGATTGCATGCTGCAAAACATTCTTATTGCTGTGGAGGACCAGGACACCCATAAACAAAATTTTTTTTTGTGTATGTGAAACTAAGTTCCTTAAACAACCACATGGTTTACAGGAAAGAAACCAGCCTGTAAGACAACTTTGCTGATGTGTGAGGGCATACCTCACAGCACAAGTATCAGCACAGCTGTCCTGGGCCCCAGCATTACAGAGGGCTGATGAGCCACTGGTGTTTCCTGCTCCTGCCAACCTCTCTGCCTGTTTACTTTGGTGAGCAGGCCTGGCATAGGCAGTGCCTGGTACAGAGGGCAATAAGGTGGGGTGAAAAAAAAAACTGCTTAACACCTGCCCAAGCACCTTGCCACAGATGCTGTGTTGGTGTGGCCCATGGTCTTGGGGTGCAGCCCACACCAGTGCAGAGGAAGAGGATGTCCGCTGGAGTACAAAGGCACCACCACCCAGCAACAGCCCTTTGGGAAGGGGTGGAGACTTGGCAGCTCATCAAGAATGTGTGTGTAGTTTCATTTTTATTGCCATTAGCAGTAGGACCCTTTAGAAGAGCTACACAGAAGCCCTGCAGAGCCACCCACAGGACTCAAGTTGCCGCCCATGCTTGGAACCTCTTTCTTGCAGGAAGGATCTGGCAGTACAGCACCAGAGACAGGTCAGTTACCTGCAGGCTCTGCAAGGTAAGCCCCCCACCCACCCCACCCCCCACGCTGTGCTGGGCCTGCATGGGGGGAGGCGGTGGGAGGTTATGCTCAGCTTGACAAGTTACAAAGCGGGGCTCTCCCTGCATGGCCACGCTCCCACCTCTGCCCCCACATCCCACTGGGACAGAGGCTGCTCAGCAGTGGGAAGGGGAATTATCTGAGCAGCTTGAGGAGGATACACGCAGACACCTCTGGCCCCATGCGCCCATGGCTACATCCCTTCCCCGCCCACCCCTGCAGCCAACAGTACCCAGGTCCCACCCGGTGTGCACGCAGGCTGCAGGGCCCACACTAACACGCCCACTCCCACCGGGGCTGCTCTTAAAAAGGGGTGAGGAAGAGGGGCTCTCGGCTCCCCTGTTGCACAGGGCTCCGTGGCCCCCAGCCCTGCTTACCTCACCCAGCCCCCCCACTGCAGGGCCTCCACCCTAGTTTCTATTCTCCCTTAAGTTTCGTTTTCTCCCGAAGCAGTGCCTGACGTTAGCTGTCACAGCAGCCTGGGGCAAAAAAGGTAAGTGCGGGCGGGGGTGGGGAGGGGGGGTGGGGGGGTGGTGATTCACCCCAAGCCCAGTCACTGTACCAGCCCAGCCCTGGGAGGTGGGGTGGTGGCCACAGGCACTGGATGGCCAGTATTTCAGGGACGTTTTTAGCCCCATTTCTTGGGGGGAGGCTGACATTGGATGTCAGCAGGAACCAGTCTCCAAACAGTTTTGTAACCAGCCTCTTTACACTTATTCCAGAGGACTCCGCTTACACCTCTGGCACCTCAGCACAGTCCCATAACAGGTTTGCTTTCAAGCCACTCACTTGGACCAAAGTTAGTGGCCAAGCTTGTGCCTCCGTCAGCCTACAACCTTTCCCCAGGGCTGATGAGGTGCTTAAATGGTAAATAGGCACTTGCTCCAGACCATGGGGGTTTTTTGGCTTGTTTTGGTTTGGTTTTCTCCCCACCCCCCCCCCCCACCCCCACCCCCCCAGCATCCCCTCTTCTCCTAGACCCAGCATCTCCCCAAAACACCACCTTCTGTTGAACTCACCTCTTGCCAAACCGTGGTCCTGGGGAGTGTGCCTCACCTTCCCTCGGTTACAACCTCCGTACTTTCAGACCCTGCAGGAGCTTGCGTGGAGCTCGCCTGCCTTCGATGCTGCCTGCACTGGTGCCTTGAATTCAGAGGCTGCAACTGTCGCTGTTGTACTGCCACGAGCAGCAGGGATAGAGCTGCCCGGGCTACGGACACCTCCTGCACCAGCACAGAGCTGAACTTTCACACTACAGTAAGAGAAACACCACTGCCGCCACGCCCCTTTGCTGTTACCCTTGTTCACTAGTCTGTAGCTTGTGGATGGTTACTGCTGACTATGCCAATCTGTCATAGATTGCTGGTGTTAAACTGAGCAGGCTTATTTAACACATTTCCTGCTGCAGTACAGAACCGGCTGTCCCCGCTGCAGTCCATCTCTGAACCCCTGTAACTGGACCCTGCGCAAGGCAGAGGACCTCATGTATCAGGCCAGGACACCCCACTAATAGAAAAATCTTCTGTTGGGTTAGGCAGGGAGTTCAACTGCTTCACAGAAAATCCAGTGAGCACCAGAAGAGATGTAGAAAAAAGAGGCAGAGGGGGAGAGAATACATACACAAAAAAGGGGGGAAGTGTGAGAGAGCAAGAGGCAGGGGAAGGGAGAGTGACTGAGAAAAAGACATGAATAAAAAGCAAGAGATACTACGCAACCTGGGGGATACAGTAGTGTTGGCCCTCCTTTTTCCCCTGTATCTAACAGAAGTAGCCGTTAGGCTGGCACCGCTGCCAGCACATGCTTCTCCAGCAAAACCCCATCTCCTTCGCAGCCACAAGCGTGTCAGAAGCAAGAACAGCTGCCTTCACACAGCACAGGTGTACAGAAGCAGCGTAGCTGGCAAGACCGGGCCAGAGGTACAGAAACTACATTGGACCAAAAAGGTGGTGAGGGGTTGGGAAAACAGAACAAATAAGTCAACTTACCTCACACAGGAATCTTAACGGTAAATCTGAAAACAGTTATTTTTTCCCCTTCTAGGGCTTTGTTCGTTAACAGCAGGATTTCCCTCAAAGGCAATGGGTATGTGCTGCTTTCAGAAAATTTGTACTTTATATGTGCAATTTGCTTTTTAATACCTGCATTTTAAAGGTTCATCTCTAGTGGGGAACTAATCAATCCTCTTAACAGCATCTTGTGGTTTGTATTGATGCTATCTTCATTTAACAGAATATAAACAGATTCAAGTGGGTAAATGATCTACCCAAACCTCTCCAAGTTAGAGAATTCAGCCCCTGTCCGTTCTGGTAACCTTATCACATCATCCCCTTCAAAAACAATTTGGGTTATTTCCATGGCTCCCTTTGGGGATTGTTTCCAAACCTCCCTCATGTGTTTCTGGCTTCACTGATTGTTAGTCTTATACCATCACGTAAGACTGCTTTTGATTAAGGCTAAGGATGCTTTTAGTCATCATAACTGACATACTTGAGAAGACACAGTCTCTCACTGTGACTGGTAGAAAGAAAACAATCCAGCATTCAACGTGGCCAGCTTCACAAGGATCATGCCTTGTCAAGCACGTTAACATGTTTTTAGTTTGTACTACTAATACATATGTTAACTTGTAGATTACAGAACGTTACCTGTGAAGGAATGGGACGAGAACCATGTCCAATGTTGGCTCGAATCTACTGGAATCAAGAAAGAGTATGTAGAAAAGCTATATGCAGAAGAAGTGACAGGTCCAGCGCTGATAGAACTGGATGACTCTTTCCTCAAAGGCATAGGTATGAAGGGAGGCCAAATCCACATGTTAATCCGCAAGAGAAATGAACTTCTGCAGCTACAGGAAAACGCACAGCAAGCCAAGCGTTCCAGCAGCAAAACGTCTGACAGAACCAATGTGCAAACAGATACAGTAAGTCCTAGAAAAGGCCCTGCTCAAAAAACTTCAAGTGAAGACAGCTGTGGCCCAGTAGATGAAACCAGCAGAGAGAACACAGCTTCTACTTCAGGCAGGAGGCAGAGGAGAAGTAAGAACTCCCAACTTAAAAACACCGATGAAGTTTTAGAGCTCAGCAACTGCCGACCATTTAGAAGTCAAAATACTGATTTCAAATATGTGAAAGACAGAGTTCTTGCTCCAGAATCAGGAGTTGATGGTTTAATCACTCCTTGTCATGAATACAAATCTTTTGCCATCGCTGCAGAACTGAACAAAAATCAACTGCAATCAAAATTTGCCTGCGAAGTGATACGATTTGCTTCAGCCTGCATGAACATTCGAACAAATGGCACCATACATTTTGGTATCATGGACAGCGTTGAGGATAGGGGTCAGAAACACGGCCAGATCATTGGCATAAAGGTCAAAGAGCGAGAATACTACGTTGACGCATTAGATTATATAGAAAAATGTTTTGATGAAAAAGTACAAGAAATTGCAAGGAAATGTATTCACCCACCTGTTTTTGTTGAAGTGATTTCGAAAGACTCTCAGGAACAAAGATTTGTCGTGGAGGTTGACATTGAACCAACATACAGTTTAGTAAAGAACAGTTTTTTTGAAGTGTATTTGCCGAAATACAATGAAGGCAGCCAGAAGGTGTCCCTGACAAAAGATCGAGCTCTCTATCAGAGGCTAGGAGCAAAGTCTGAACCTGTAAAGCACAACGATCTAGTTACTTTTATTCAGGGTTTACAAGACCGGGATGCTCAAAGAGAAAAAGCTGAGCTCTCCAGCACAGAAGTACATACAGAAATACCTCAAAATTTAGGAAGAAAGTTATCAATACTACTAAATGACGGCAAAAGCTATATGGACGATTCCCTACGGTACATCCTTGTCACAAACAGATGTGAAAAGGATGATATGAACTACATCAACTTTTTAATGCACTTGAACATTTTCTGCGTCTTTGACTTTGATGAAGATTCCAATGTGTCAGGGCTGTATAGCAAGTACAAAGAACACCATGCAACAAGGTCTTACTTTTTACAGGATTTTTCCAATGAGAGTAAGACTGGCAACCCTCCAGCTCAGAAACATTTGTGCCTGTTTGACCAGACCAGCTGGATATTCTGCAATGGGCGCAGTGACTTTCTCGGGGATGAAAAACCTTGTGATGAAAATACATGGATTAGAACAAAAAAAAAATACCTTAAGAAAGCAATTACTCGTATCTGTGACGAAATCCTGCCGAAGCGGTCTTTTGTTGTGCTTTTCCTATTGCTGTCACCAGTGCAGAAACCACTTGTGGACACTTTTCAGGAATTCTATACAGAGATGAACGGCGCAGAGTACATCGTTTGCATTGCAGAGTCCAGAGAAAATTACTGGAAGTGGGCTAACCTAGCTCAGGCATCCTGCAGCATTGAGACGCTAGAACAATGCAGTATCGTGGGTATGAAACTAAGTCACGTAGATGCCACCATTCAAACAATGCTGCCTTCCACAGCACAACCCAGACACCTGCCCGTTTCCACTAGAGGTCTATGTACACTTCCCTCACTGGAAGAAGAAAAACTGTTTTCCCTAGAAATCCTTTGTGTTGACCAATGTGATGATATCAAATTAGATTTTTTGACTGAAAAAGAAATACAAGAAATAGAACAAAATTTTTACCGAGGGAGAAAAATCATCTGGGAAAACTTCTGGCTGGCTGATAAAAGACGCTGTGGGGAAATCATCGAACGTGAAGCATGTAAGGATGCTAGCAAGCTCCTAGATGACATTTTACGAGGAAGCAGACTTAACTATTCTGTGGCTAAACTGAAGATATTTCACCATCCTGGAAGTGGTGGAAGCACAATAGCACGGCAAGTTCTATGGAAAAGAAGAAAGGACTTAAGATGTGCTGTTATCAAAGTCTCATATTCACCTGCAACCGTTTGTGAGCATGCACTTGCATTTAGAGATTATGAAGAGAAAGACATCAGTCATTGTCTTCCTGTGCTCCTCCTGATTGAGGATTATGATGAAGACTATTTAGAAGAACTAAGGAATGAGTTAATGGATGCTGTAGCAACTAGGAAAATTAATTCCCCCAGACCTTACTTCATCCTCATGTGCTGCAGACGATCCAATGACCCTGAAAGGCTTTGCAAGGCTTCTCCACTGGACACAGTTGCTGTCACTCACAAGCTGATGGACTCAGAGAAGAGTCTGTTCAGAACCAAACTTGAAAAACTGAAGCAGAAAGATGTCAAGCCAGAATTCATACTTACGTTTGTCCTGATGTGTGAGGAGTTCAATGAAACATATGTGAGAGACTTCGTAGGGCACATATTGCAAGACATAGACCGTCATTCTCGTGATACATGCTTGATGCGTTATGTGGCTTTGCTTAATTTCTATGTACCTAATTCGTATGTTTCATTGTCACACTGTGAGGCTTTTCTGGGACTAGGGGTATATACAGAAAGGAAAGCAAGAGCGTATGATTTCAAAAGTCACTTAAGTGAACAAGCAAGAATGATTTTTATTGAGCTAAGGGAAAGTACCACCTATATTTCATCTGTTCAGATAATACACTGTCTGGTTGCAAAAGAAATTCTCCATCAGCTTTCAGGGAATGAACCTCAAAGTCAACTTGCAATGACTCTTCTTCAGGAAAAGACGCTCTTTGAAAACAGATTTGGACGAGAGGAATTCATAAAGTTCATCAGAGATCTGTTTATTCGACGTGATAAAAGAAGCAGAGGTGACAATACTGACACTCTTTTCTCCCCATTCATTGAACATGTCTGTAAAGCCGAAGACTGTGAAAAAGCTATAGCTGTTTTAAAAGCTGCATATGAACTCCTTGGAAAAGATCCTTTTTTTGCCCAGCAGCTTGCCAGACTGCATTACAACAATGAAAAATTTAAAGACGCGGAATATTGGGCAGGGGTTGCAAAATTTCATTTGCCGAATGATTCTTATATTCTAGATACAGAAGGTCAAGTCTACAGGAAATGGTTTAGTTTCACTGTGGATAAAATGACACAGGAGGACACTCCTGAAAGCATCATTCCAAAGATAGAGATGGCTCTTAAAGCTATGAAATGCTTCAGGGCTGCACAACAGGCTGCAAAAGCAGAACGTGACAGTATGAACAACGCTGGCTATTTTGGAGAAGTAGAAGTAGGATGTCGTCTCCTTAGATTGTTGTCCACAGTCCATGTATTTCGCAGAAGTCCAGAGAGAGAAAATTCTGAGCTTGTGAAATACCTGATCACAGATTACATTCCTAAAGACATTGAAAAAACATGGGCAAGGCTTCACTCCCGCCTAAAAGGCTTACGCCAGAATCTGTACAATGCTCTGGAATGGATTTCAGAAGACCTAAGTTATTTCCAAACAGATAAAAACCACGAGAAGGAAGAGGAAGATGAAAAAGATGAAAAGGAAGAACAAATTTATAATCCCAGAAAATGGCTAAAAAGACAGTCTGAGGTATATGCTAAGTTCTTCATCGCAACAGCACTTGCTGAGGACAGCAACAGTGGCTTCGACAGCCAGCTGATCAGACGCATGAATATTTATAAGAGTGGCGGAGGTAGCGTCACTAACATCCTGTCATTCTTAACAGATAAGAAAGAGACTAGGTCAGCTGAAAAGCTAGAAAAGATCCTTAGTTTCTATACAGATAACCCACTACAGGACAGGCTGGAGGACACCGATCTGATCAATTACATTTTGTGCCACATCACATTAGCATGCTTATCACCAGGATCAGCCAAACTTCTTCCAGCGCAAACTCTTCGTGACCTCAGTGTAAGATTCTTTAAAGGAAAAAGACCATTTCCAGCAAGCGCCTATTTTTTGCTCACCTTGCTGTACTGGCCAGATGAGGCCTTAGACAAAGAGCCTAATCCAGATAAAGATGAAATTCTGCACTCAGCCCTTCAAACCCTGAAACGTCTATACGACATCAAGATGAAAGATGTTCCTACCAGAAAGAAAAGAATCTACACCCACTTTTTTCTGGGAAAGGGTTATGGCTTAAGTAAGATTGTGCACAAAACTAAAATTGATAAATTAATTACTGGGTCCTTAGATGAGAGGAGAATGAAGTGGCTACATGGAACTGTATGGAATATTGCCAGTATTCGTGACATTCTCAAAAGAGTTTCTGGTTGGACCAAGGACAGAAATTTATTTATACGTGGCCACGTGAAGGAGTTTCCTATCTTGCCACTCCATCGTGATTCAGTGCCTCCTGGAAATGAAAATGTGACCTTTTATTTAGGCTTTTCATTTAATGGCCTTGTTGCTTTCAATATTGAGGTTGAAAATAACCCAACTGTCAGCAGAATACAAAGTATTTAGTGTATTAACAGTACCTACTGCGCTGTTAGAAGATACAGCGCTGAAAGCATCCAGTGTCATTTGAAGCACGAAGTGGACTGCACTGGGTGAACACCAGGTAGCAAGATAACCACACTGAACTGCTACAATAATGAACAAGTATCTAAAAAAACCTGAAACCTACTAGTAGAAAAAAGAAAAAAAAAGCCTTTGATAGTTTTGGAGTAACCAAAAGCAAATTTCAAACTTAAGACAGCAATAATTGCAGTATTTGCTTGGGGACTGGGAGGGAGACAAAAGACTCACTATTTCTCCTCATCCCCAGTATTTCGAGAACTGAGCTCTGGAATAAACAGGTATTGCGGGCATCCCTTTCTTCTCAGCTCACAGATTAGGATTTTAAGTTAACTTCTGGATGATCCTGATCAATAACAGAATGTGTCCGCTGTAACTGGCTCTTTTTTCTCCCTGAACCAGCAATAAAAAGTTTAAGTGAACTTAGAACATAGTATACTACACTGGCTGTAACATACTTCACTCGCTAAGATGCGCCATGTATGAAATACATCCACCCATCAACTGCAAGCCAATATGCAGTACAGAAGCACAGAGGAAAAGCAATCAATTTTTATGCTGACTTTGCAAACATCAGGATTGATAAAAAGAGGACTCAAATTTTACATCACTCTTACATTGCTTCTCCATGTAAATATTACAAACCATATCAGATGTATCTGTATCTGGGGAGGGGTGCAGAGACACATCAGCAGTTAGACATTAATGATGTAAAAGATTATTTGTAAGCACTGTTATGATTTCATAGTCCAAACTATTCCTGCACTTCACGAAGTTTTTGCAGCACTATCCAAGAAATGTTCACATAGTATGTGACTCAAATTTGTCTATTGCATATATCCACGCTTGAAAACATCGTCTAGCCTGATTTACTAATTTGAAAAACACAAAGGAGTTTGTTGTCAACAGCCTTCATGTCACATTAAACTTCTAATAATAAAATCACGTTATTCTTGGAGTTTCACATTGTTTGATATCAATATTGTCACTAAAATTTCCAGAAAACCTGTCATATAGCTTAAGTTTTAATCTAATAAACAACCTTTAATACCAAGAATTATCATTTCTACACAAATTTAATTACCCTACCTGAAGATGTAGTTCTAACAGTAGCAAGGTACGATTTTCTATTCCACCTTTGGCCAAGATCTGGGCACAGCCAAAAACTGTAGAAGGACCTGCGAGGCACTATGAATTCAGAATGAACCAAGTCAAACAGGATGAAACCAGATTATACTACCTAGTCAAAGCCTTCACCCTCTGGCCTCAGGAAGCAGAAACAAATCTTGTGACTGCTGGCCAGGCAATGCTTGTCTCCTTCCCTTGCCTTCAACCCGAGACACACAACAGCAAAGTAGACTCTTGGAGGGCTGCACTTCTTACTTGGGAAATCGAGGCTGGGAGATTTCACAAGGGTTAAGCGAATGCTTAAGCGATAAGCTTAACCTTAAGAGGTTAGCACATCAAAGGCAGCTTTCCCCAAGATGAGCTAGGAAGGTGCACTGGAGGAGCAAGCCATTAGAGCATCTAAACTGCTAGGAGCAGGAGACCCAGGGTGCTAGAGAAAGCCCTTTTTGTCCCCCACCCCTGATGCATGGGGTGTGTGTTTGAAAAGTTAATGGGCAAAAGCAGCTTTCTTAAGTCTAGCATGGGTGCATAAGGACAGCTTCAACCCAGAGCACAAACAGGATGTGCAAACTTACTGAAAAGCATGAGAGCTAAAAGGAAGCATTAACTACTTAACAGTTTATGCAACCTGCTCAAATGCTGTGGCAAAAGCACAGCTTTTGTTTTCAAAAAGAAACTATTGCCATGATGAAAAATTAAAGCCAGAACACTTGGCCAAGAGGGTCTGCCTTGCAACTTTTCCTTCCTGCCTGCAGGCACCCGACTTGATACAGTAGCTAACTTTCCTTTGCCCTGTAGCCCACACCGCTGCAGACTCTCCAGTCCTTCCTCTGAGGCCTAAGTAGGGATCTTACTTTTCAGATACCCATTTCTACCTCTTAGAAATTAAAAGCTTAGATCCAAACTCTTTACCTCATCAGGGTATTATAAACACAATCCTCCTCCCATGCTCCACAGGAAAACACAAGGTTTAGAGAAAAAAAAGCATAAACCTACAGACTAGCCCCTCTGGAGTCCTGTGTTGTAAAACAACCTGCTGAGGCTCCCAGGGCAGAAAGTACAGACCCACCCTTCTTACTCTTTACCCAGTCATATCCAAATTCCCCAAGTGTCTGATAAATCAAACCCAGGAGTGCTTTAACCAGCCAGGCAACACACAAACCCCCTTGCTCTAGCCAGCTTTTAGGACAAAGCAGTTCCCCTGTTTTCCAAATGCCCCCTCAGATTTCCCTAGAGTCAAAATGGCCAGAGGACAAACTCCAGTAAAGAGCTCATGCAAAGTAGCAGTCTTCCCTAAAGGATCCTTTGTTTAGTGTTAAGCTCCTTCTCATTACACATATCCAACTCAAAATGCCATGAATTGCTCCAGGTAGCATAGCATTAAAGTAATCCATTTACCTTCCTTTTACCACCTCTTAGAAATTAATCTACAAGTAAACAGTGGTGACTAAATGAGACCGACCGGCCTAGCAGAGTAATCCATTCTCATCCTGTAGACAGGAGTTGCAAGGACACACATCTTCAAAGCTATGTCATCTCTCCAGTGTTCTGCTCTAAAAGGGTTTAGAACAGACCACTTAACAGCATGCCCTATCTACCAGGTTTTATGAAAATGCTATTAAGATACTTTCCTCCATACTTCCCCTGACTCTTCCAACCTAACTAGTCAATTTTTTTTGTACAGTCAGTTCAGCAGGACAGCAGATCAGCAGCAAATGGAAGTTACAGATTAATAAGTCAGGATTCATTTGCTTGTCTCCAGGTACAAAACACTTTAAGATAAAGCTCACATGAATGTGTTTTTGCAGTTTATAGACTTTCAGGGAGCTAGTACAAAGTTATTCAAACCATAACAGGACTGAAGGTGGATTTTATACTTACACTTTGGAACAGCTACATTCGTTGCAATAGTAATTTAAATAGGTCAAGAGGAGAAAAAAAAAATACACAGAAACAGTGGTTCACTTCTGTTTAATCAGAGACTGTTACAAAGTAGCAGACACACATTACAGACTTGTATATGGGCAAAGATCCATTCCTGAAGCATAGAAGGTTCCCAATGGATATAAGTGATGTTAGCTCCATTATTTTCTTTGGCTCTTCTTTGTAAACTGGATGCTATAAAATTAAGCTAGTTACTGTTACTATTATTTGCATGCATTAAAGTGATGCACATACTTACCAGTCTTTCACTTTCTCAAATTAAATTCAACATCAGTATTTTGCCACCTGTCTTCTGAAAAAGATCAATGATCCCATCCCTTTCATACTACTTACACAAAAGCAGTATCAAGTTACAGAAAAAAACCTTCCTGACACACTAACTTCTGTGGCTGTACTCCTACTGAGGGGGGACATAATTCAATCATGTGCTTTAAGGTGCTTGAAGAAGGTACTAAAACCAGTTGGGAGTCTGGGTTTGCTGCACAGAGACCAGAATCTCTGAAGGGGTGATTTGGAGTCATTAAGCAGAACTCTAAAAGGAAATAGTGTGAACTGATTCACTGTTCCATGTATACTGTATGAGAACTGGGCAGGAAGACTTCCGAACCACATAAGACTGGACAACTGCTGTAACGGTGTATCAGAAGTTGAGCTACAACTTAAGACTGTTCATCTGGTTACGAAAGCTCAGATTCCTAGTACTGTTTTGGTCCCATCTCAAAAAAAAAATAAACTAAATTCTACCAAAAAGTACGGTAATTAATTGCCATAAAGAGTTTCACAAAGAGATGACATTCTACCAGAGTTCATATTAGGATCTACGACTTTTTGTTGACAAGACACTAGAAAGACACCACTACCCTTTAGTTATATCCACTGATTGCCAAGCTGGTGTACAAGTAGTGCAGGTCAGCATCTAACCACTGCCAAAACAGACTTCACAATGTAATTCAGCAGCCAAAAGCAATCAGTTACTCATTCCGACTTAGTACTAAGCATTGCATTAAGTATCAACTAGGGTCAACCACAGAAGTTAAAAGAAAGATGCATACGTTCTGTTAATAGGATAATGGCCTCACAGCAAGGTATCCCTATTATTCATGCACATCTGCCATTAAGATTTAGGAAACAGAGGCAAAGATAAGTTAATAAATTTTATTACACAACTTCCTTTTTCTTCTAGTGAGAAACACCTACGCAACATTATTCGAAATTTGCATGTAGCTAGTTTTGCAGACAAAGCAATTCAGTGTGAATGACTGAGAACTGATGTAGAGAAGATGCCAGGAGATGGGCTTCAAGTGTAACTATTCTAAAACTTGGAAGATACAATTCCCTTGAAACTTTTTATGTTAGTATGATGAATTCTGCAGTGTCGCGTGAGATTTCAAAATTCTAAAATAAGTAATACTGCTGGAAGTGTCAAGTCACTCATGAAACTACTCTAGACCATAGAGATGAGCTGGCAAAACTGAAGTGTCTGTTCAGCTACCACACGAGTATAATCTTCCCAATACCTAGTTTCTACATAATTATCCACCAATGATGGCAAAAGCCCCTCAGATTCACC
The DNA here is from genome assembly GCA_031468815.1 of Morus bassanus. Lineage (NCBI taxonomy): Eukaryota > Metazoa > Chordata > Aves > Suliformes > Sulidae > Morus > Morus bassanus. The sequence goes on along the minus strand of CM062577.1, from coordinate 5,438,368 downwards.
ATGTGATAACATGCCCTTGAGAAGTGAATTAAAGCACAGAGTTTTACAGCTCATCCAGCTGTGAAACTATGCTACGTGCTACAGCACAGAAAGTTTTCATCTCCCATGCTGATATGTGGAGATGAGGTACACAAAACTTAAATAAAAATAAATGTATGCAGCTGTTCTGGAGAAGGCTGCATCTTTTATCCAATCACAAAGAATCTCTCCTGTTTTAAGGTGTAAAATATTCTATAAAATAAAAACAAAATACCAGAATTTCCGGGAATATGGAATGGGGCATAAGGAAAAAACAATAGAGGCAGAGCAGTAACTTCAAAGTAAGACAAAACAGCTGGGCAAAACCACATCTGTAGGTAGCCTCTGAAGCGCTGAAATGGGTTACAAAAAAAACCACACACCAAAAAAACCCAAACCACAAAAAACAAACAAACAAAAACCTCAGAGAGGAACAAGCTCCTGGTTTATAGGCCTAACAAAGTAAAAATCTGTTGGTAGGAGACAGTAATTAGCAATAGCTAAAGAAAACTGAAAGAAAGATTACATTACTGCTACGGATTCTTACAAACAGAAATGCTTATTCCCCAACACAACAAATAAAGTATCCTATTAATTGGTTCACTGATAAAACAACCTCTTTTATAGTAATAGGCATGTTACTGAAGAATTGACTTCAACTTTAGATCTTCACACTTTTCAGTAACACCAATGGCTATTTAAGGTTCCATATTAAATTTTCCTTAAAAGTGCTTGCAGATATTACCTACGCACAAGTGTAGTTAAAACCATTACAGATCTTAAAAAAAAAATCTAGACGTTCACTCACTACTGAAAACAGTAGTAGATAACAGATACATTCACATTTCAGAGACCAAAATTCCCCTCATGTATTTAAGTGGTATCATTTGAACAAATTATTTCAAATAGGAACATCAGGTACTTACAGATTAAACTAACCTGTACTGGCAGTGCTGTGGAATTTTTCTTCTCTACCAGTAAGTAGCAAATGCTGAAATTCTGCTGCTAGTTAACAGAAACACAAATTGTATTAAACCAAGGAGTTTAACCCATAATTTAGTTTTTCATTAAAAAAGCTGCCAAACTTCAATTACTGCAATTTGTTGCTTAAGAAAAGCATATGAAGTAAAGGCAACTACAAAACTACTTTCAATTTGCCCTTACTTTTCTGATACTTTTCATACATAAGCCAGAAGTTTAACAAGGTAATCCTGTTGCCTACCACAAACATAAAGGAAATCACAATACTTACATTGCCAGGTTCCTTCATTAACCAGTCTTAATAAGTGTGTTTTCTTATTCTAGACTTTACAAATGAAAGGCAAAACGTATTTTTCTTCCACTAAAATTCATGGGAAAGAAGCTAAAGAATTCAATGCAAGTAACATATATGCAAGGAACTCAACGAAAAAAAAGAAAGAAAAAAGCTCTGCATGACATCTTTATCTCAAAGTGTTAAGTAACTTCCTAAGTTGGAGACAGTGAAATAGCTCCTTTTGGTTGTATGGCGTTAATTTCTGGTAATTCAAAATTGCTGTTAGCGAAAATCATTTATACGTATTGGCTACTAAAGGCAGCAACAGTTTAAATTCTACACATGCCCTCTTTCTGAACAGCACCTGGGAACACGTTTAAGACTTAGACAAAATTTAAGAAACAAAATTTGAGATGTCAGAAGCTTGAATCTGGTATAAGGCAGTTACCTAACAGAAAGATATACTTTAGCTGCTACCAAAAGAAGTTTTTAAGGAAGCTTCAAGCTCCTAAAGTTCTGTGTTTGTTTTCAGTTATACTGGCATTAAAATTCTACTATTCTCTGAAAACATTTTAAATTCTTTAAATCCCCAAGAAGGAAAAGCCTTAAGATAAGTTCAAGACAACATTTACGGAGAAGATAAATTCATCGTCATTAAAACAGCAATGTTGCTGGTTGTTCCTACTGCAAGAAAGCCCGTAAGAATAAAACCAGTTATTGTAAACTTCCTCAGAAGGTGCAAGCACCATACTATTCACAGTCGTATTCAGGTGTATAAATACCAACCCTCACAGACAGTTCATACCATGGACAGTTGATACTGACTCATCAGGATGCTAAGGACTGAGGATAGCATCCTGGATCATGTGGTTCAAGACAGGATATGGCTGTCTGCAAAAGCAGCAAGCTAAAGTGCCTGGCTCCCTCAAACAGACCTTCACAAGACAAAAGTAAAAATGCATTCACTATACAAATACTGTACTCAAACTGTATTTTCTACTAGTAGAGCCTTAATGAGAATCTGCGCTCTGACAATCAAAAGACTGCATAAAGCTGCTGTTCACAGTGTGTAAGAAAATTCTCAAAGTTTTTTTCAGAACTTCAAAAAATGTTATATACATTATACTTCAGAATCACTTCAATTCTATCCTGATCCCTTCAACGGCTGCCTCAAAACTATTCTTACTCTAACTAGTATCTACCTACCCCAACTATTACAAGAAAATATGGTAGTCACCGATACCTGCATTTTATAGAACCCAGTCACTACCATTATTTCACTGGTCTGATTATTTTGATTGCAAGTATACACACTTCTTAAAAAAAATTCTTCTGAGAGGTAGCCTATTATTCCTCAGTATTTAAGGGCTACAGTCTTTATTAGGCAAGGCACGGAACACATTATGAACTCATCACACAATTCTAAAGCAAGCCAAAACTTCATGTGGGGTACATACTTTATTTGCCACATCTCCCATTCACCTCTCTTGTTAAAAACAGTGGGTACAAATTCACCCAATTTAGCAGAGTATCAGTAATTCTTGCCCTTTTAAAAAAAAGAAAAGTCATGTACCTCTACGTAAGCTTAGAAGAAACCCAAACTCCCCAAGACCTCCTTCCATTAATATCTATAAAAGTCAAGTCCGTAAAAATACTATCATCATTAGAAAAGAAGTTCCACGAACAGTGAGATGTACAACTTTGTGATACACAGACTGCTGCACTACTGAGAGCTGCAATACTAGAGTGTCAGTAAAAACACTCCACCGTCCCTCAAAATAGAGAGATCTCATTTACAGTGTAAATTTGTCTTTTGGAACTATCCCCCTTAGATCCACACGGGGAGGCAGGGAGGAAAATGTCACTAACAGTACTTCACAAGAGCAGCAAAATATGAACCATTTGCACTAGATGAGAATTATGCAGGCCAGCTGGTCTAATAGCTGAGGAGATACTCCCAGCAAAATGCAGAGAGCCATTATGCCGTCCTTGTGACCAGAAAGACAGCAGCACTTGCACATGTATCTTTTAGGACAAAACACAAAGCAAATGAAAAATGCATATCATTACTTGCTGCAAATTTAAGGACAAACATTAGTCTGCGGTAACAGATCAGAGTAACATGAATGTAATCTGCTAGAGCTACCAACTCCCAAAGAGGGAACAAAAAAGACCCGTCCTGTCCAGTCCTTTAGAGACTTACAAAAAGGACAGGAACGTAAAGGATGGAAATGAAGGATGTGTGAGCTACCCACCAGAAATTACAAGCAATATTTGCAGTGTAGCAGGAAAACCCAGAGTCAAACCCCCCTTTAATTCATACAGTAACACCTCATGGAATTGTCTTAATGTCAAATGCACCTTTCAGAAGTAGATAGTGTGAAATTAATCTTCTTGGAATTGTCTAAAAGCTGCTTCAAGGGAAAAAAAATTCCATAGCCATGTGGTGAAATGCTATGTTTTGCTCACAAAACATGCAAAACACAGAAATGGTTCACTTGCTCTAAAGTATTAGTATACAGGGCTTAAACAATGACACAGTGAAAACAGGAACTGCATTTTGGCAACATTTTTTCCATGAACATGTCAAACCTAATTATCTTAAACAAAACCAGATCAAAGCAATTTCTCATATTTCGAAACTTTCAGCTCTCGCCAGGATATCAATTGATAAGATATAACCCAAGTGTGGATCTAAGTAGGGTGCTCCATTGGACACAAGACTGCATACGTATCTGAATTTTAGCTTTGTGTGCTTGATGACAAGCTGAATAGAAGTAGCTGGATAAAAATTTTACCTAGTGCTGCATCGGTCTTAAATGGAAACTGATAAAGTTCAGTATCAGGCATCTGAAATTTGCCTATTTTTCATTTTGAGTCTCTAAGAGATTAAAATACTTAAAGCAAGGAGTACAAGCCATACTGCGTATTATTTTTGGTTAAACTGTTTCCTTAGATATTCTAGGGAAATAAGAACTAGGCCAAATGTTCCTATAGACTGAATAGTGAAACAAATACTAGTTACAGTAGTATATCTTGAGCATTGTTCTCATCTTCACTGTTATCAAGAGCAGCACCACAACGAGAATTAGAAAAGCAACGTCATGCTCAATAATCCTTTTGAAACAGTTAACAGAGGACATGTCTATTTTCCAGTCAGACTAGATGACATGGGGAAGGCCTTTTACAGAAAAAATGCAAAGGGCAGAGTACAAACAAAGAAGAGTACAACAGGAACGTGAAATCCACTCTTGTATCTAGGTTAAGAATTACAACTCTATCCTTTAATTAAAATTACTGGAAATCCCATCAGGGGTCATTATTTAGCAAAATCTTGAAGAAGTGACACACAGTGTATGCTCATCAAAAAAGACCACAAATTTTAAAAAGATCTCAAAATTTTAAAAGAGTTATCAAACCTGACTCCAACATTTGTTCATTTTGTATTTCACTGCTGATAGGCTGCAAGACCTCCTCGGACAAAACCTGTTCTTCTGAAGCTGAAGTTGTCTTTAAGCAACCTCAAGCCTTCAAAGCCAATATGTGTGCAACAGAGCGAGCAGCAACACTAAGGCTCATTTTTCTTCACAAAGGGTATAATTTTTTGCTAGTCACTGTGTGAAAGAAGGAACTTCAGATAACCACATACCTAAACAAATTTTGAATATGCAACATAACTGCGCAAGGTTTAAAAAAAATGTGCTGTGACTTTCAGTATTGTTGCAACAGACAAAATATTGTCAAGCTTGGTGTATTCGAGAGACTGAGGAAAAGGTTTTCCCTGAAACTGTCAAACTGAAAAATCTGCAGCTTCCGTTTTCTCATTCTTCTGTTCTACTTTACCAACTTGAATCTATATTTCTTCAGAGGGCTCTACATTAATATTTGTTGTGGTGCAGCTCACACATCCAGCAGTATTAACATCTTAACCTCCTCCAAGGAAACTGTATTCTATAATTTAGGCTACACAATTTTGGGACTGTAAATGGCGCTTACGAGTTAAAACCTAAGTATTCTAAGCACTTCAATAGATACATCTCCCCAGAAGAGGAAACATTAGTAGTTGATATTTACATGCCACTAGCTCAGAGACTAGACAGTCACGTTACTAAAACCGAAACCAGATATAGCACAAATGCAATGCAGGGGAAGAGAGGGAGCGGGGCAGTGTGGCTGAAGGACTACCTGAGCAGCCTTGAAAAGAAACGCATTCTATTAAGAGAAGAGGTACCCAAACATCTTAAAACATGTTCCCTCCCCCTAAGACTTTTAAAAACACAACAATAATAAAAAGATAAATATTAATATAGAGCCCAACTACCAAAAGAGAATAAAAAACCTAAATTAAAATAAATTTAGGGGCCTTCACCAAACTTGCTGCAAGTTTGGGGACATAAATATCCAACAGCTATAAAGCTGTGAAAGCCCCCAGAATGAATAAAATAAATCCCACTTGCCTCAGACTGAACAGGGCAACACTGAGACTCTGCCTCAGCCTGTCCTATGGCAGGGCTATAGGAAGAAGAAAAATTTAAGTTTTAGAAAAAACATGACCCAATTAAGTGAAAGACATGCATTCAAAGTTAACAAAATTCCAGTGATCAAGCAAACAAAAGAAAATGACTGCTATTGCACCTATTTTGTTAGGCCCAAACAAAACTTTTTAGAGTTGGTAGCTATTTCTGAATTGGACAGTTTGTTTTGCTTTGTATCTTGATCAATGGAACATAAGTCAATTGTCTTGGGGCATTCTTCCCATAACTGATAGTAGTATTTACTGTACTATTTCACAAAAAGTAGAGTTAAAGATTCCATCAGCCACTGAAAATGTTCACCCTCACCTTAGTATTTATGTAGAAGCTAGACCAGTACAATTATTAAGACATTTACTATTATTTTTAGGTGTCATTAGTTACCATTTTAAATTGCAGCCCCAGCTCATGGACTGGTATATCAGTCTCAATTTAACTGAAGAGTCATAATGCCCTTCTTGCTGTTTATAAAACTGAAGTAATCTTGACATTTTATTTTTTATCTTGCATGCAGAATTCTTTGATTCCTATAAAATAACTGCAGGTTATATATTCCATTCAATTTTATCCAAGTTATACAGTTGTATGTAAGTACTGTTCAAGGGCTCCATACACTAAAATAATTCCAGAAACCACAGAAGGCAGATGCAGCTGAATGTGTTTCTAGAAGCTTGTTTATATTCTCTCATGCATGCACAGAGCGAGGAATAGTCATCCACTGAAATTGTTAGATATATATCCCAGCCTCAAATTTATTATCAGCACCCAAAAATCTCATCTGTGGAAGGAAAAAAGAAAAAAATCCGAAAGTTCCAGAAGAATAAATTTTGAGTCCACACACACCAGCTAAATTTTCAATATTTTCTTTAAAGCAACCTTTGCCAAAGGCAGAAATATTCTAAAGGCAGTAGAAAAGAGTCATATCTCAAGACTTCTGAAAAACTAGCTGGGCTTTTCCCAGGTTCTTTCATGCCAGTCTCACCCCTTTCGCTTTAAAAATCAGCAGATATGACATCAGCCTCTGATAATGATATTGAGAGACCATGCCCAAAATAATTTAGAACCATTTAAACAAGTCCTAGATGCCATAAACTCTTAAGTATTTTGCTAAACATATTTTCTTGTTGATGTTGAATCATTCACAAACGTTTTCTTGCAGCCTTTTTTTTTTTATTCAACATTTGCATTACATTCCAATTTAAAGATTGATCAAAATCCACTTGCAAGTTTTAATTTTACTGTAAGATTTGCCGTGGCAAATTTAGGCAACAACTGAAAAAACAAAGCTTCTGCTTATGTAATTATATCACTAGAGCCCTGCAACACATAAAAAAAAAGATATGCTTTTCTGTAATCATAAAGGCTTCTGCAATCTTTTTCAAGGGAGAGATTAACTAAACTAAAAAACTGCCTGCATGGCTCTGTTACATTAGGGATTTTGCTGGCACAACTATGTTGATTAAACTTTGTACTGTCAACCAAGCCTTAGTTTTTATACAAGCAATTACTACATTCAAGGTAGTTCTCCTCTTTTTGGGAAAATGCACCATAAATCCAACTCTCTGAACATTAAGAAGCAGTAGCCAAAGAAATGAAGGCAGGGACCAACAGACAACATATGCACTGAAACACCCGCCTGTTAACAGAAGAGTACACACAAGAGACACAAGAGTAACTAAAGATAGCCACATCACAGCTCTTATAGCACAGAAATGACAGGAGCAGGAGAGTAAGTATCCATGTGAAAAATCATGGAAAAGTTGTTCACCTGCTTGCTGAAAATTATTAGAGTACCATATGAATAATACGTGGCAGTACTTAGTTGAGGGATTATCATAACATTATTAAGGGAAGTTCAATCTTAAAATGAGTCCAAGCTCTAAGTCTACACAGTATTAGCTACAAAACAGTACTATTATTGGAACAATGAGACATTCACTATTTAAAAGAGGGAAACTCTTAATTGAAACAACTTGCAGAATATGCTGAGTTAACAGTACATGCAGTAAGGTTTTCAAGTATTTGTCCCAGGAAAAGCAGGGGTCTGAAAACAACACAGCAGTGAGATACAGAAAGACACTGAAGGGAGAAGGTATTTACTTTACTACGGGCAGGAGGGCAAAGCATCCTTACAGCAGCTATATAATCTTCAGAAAAAGCAAGAATTTCTATAGTTTTAAAAGCACAAGTTAAGATCAATTTATAACGTATGAATTTTATGGGTAGTATTACAAAAAGGATGAATGTAAGACACTGTAAAAACGTCTCCAGTGTTTTGTAATTATCCTTACTAGGTAAAGAAAAACATAAGAAAACCAGAGTATAAAAGCATTGCCTAAGCTAAACAGTTTATCTGTTAGACTTATGTATGAAGCAAGATGAAGAGCTAACAAAAGATCTGACATCAAGGCCCACTCAGCACATTTGCAAGCCAAATACTGCACATCCGACAGGTGATCAGCAGATATCAGTGGTCAGAGAGAACTGCTTCTCAGAGGCTTGGAGTTATGGTCTTAAAACTGCTAAACACTTTAGAAAGTGCCTGATAATTCTTAATGGTTAAACTAAGGCCATTCAGCTGTAATTAAGAGTGTACTGGATGCTCTAGTGCTTTTATGAGCCATTCCATGACCCCAGGTTTGAAGCTGAGAGACAATGTAGTATTTTAGCCGTACTGTATTTCTGGACTATTAAGAAGACAGTACAGAATCAAGCCACGTGAAGTACTTAGGTGCAGCTAAAAAACCCCAAGACTTTCAAGAAAGAGAGCCATAATGCTCAGTAATTACAATTAAGTGAAAAAACTCCACCATTGACAAAAACATCTATGGAACATAAAGTGACACAAAAATGCTGATAATCTTTCTAAGCTACCGTAAAAGAGGAGATATCCCCATAAATTAAATTGCGCAGATAAGGCTTGAGGCTGGAACATGTATTTAAAGTTGACCTGCAAATGAAAAATTCGCCACTCCTTTTTTGCCCCTGTTGTGAAGAGACCAGGGAAGCTCTCACTTCCCTTCCCCCACAAAAGTCTGCCTCTATATTTTCATTCTCATCAGAAATAGAGCACACTAAACACAGTGATGTTAAACATTCAGAGAATTACAACCTTGACAGTAATTTATCACTCTACTCTTATAAACAGATAAAAGACTAATTCATATGGGGAAGACCTCTCTTTGACAACTGTAGTTAGGAGATGACTGGATAAAAAGGTCTCTTACTCTAGATACTTCCATTAAATGGCTCAAGACACTCAGCCAGCATCTGATCATAGCACACAACAGATGGTTCATCTTTTAGACTCTGAGATCTGAAAATCTGAACATTTAAAGTAAAAATACAGCATATAACAGATTACTCTTGCCCCCTGACTCTTTTATACACCGAGAAAGTGGTTAAGCTACTTTTTCTCTTTTGCAGGTCAACTTCAATACAACATCAACTGGAAGTCACTCACCCATGTGACATGCACCTAAGCTTCTAGAAATCTTCATCTAATAGGCTCCTGAAATTCATGTGCATTTGCACATTAAAGAGTCAAAGAATGAACTAACAGGACACATCTGGCACTAGGATGCATCTTAAAGCAATCACTTTTACATTCTACAAGTAAGTGCCAGGACTAGAAATCATTTAAAATTTATTGAGGACAAGAAAGCACATATAAAGAAACATAAGCATTAAGAGAAGTTACAACCAAGAGTTAAGATGTGCCTCCTGCAGCCTCATTTTTGAGGAGTCAATTAATAAGTGTACAGGTCTTTGTCTACTCGGACGTGCAGCTAAGGAGTGACTTAATTTTAGAACAAGGAATTCATATTTTACCAAAAGAGCACCAATAATTGTGTTCATTACACCAATAGCTACCATGGCATGCATCTGTACAAACCTTTCAGGCAGTTGTCCACAGCTGGTCATGAATAAAAAGGCATATAAATTTTTCTCTTCTTTTATTACAATGAAGTTTATAACAGTACAGAAAAGTCACACGACCTTAGTGGGTCAGTTTACTTAAACCCTGAAACAGGAGGAACTCTAAATACATTAAATATTGTTACAAGTTCAGACTTAAATGTACAAGTAGTTGGGAACAGTTACAGCCCTCACCAAACTATGTTGGGGACACGAAGTCCAACAGCACTTGAAGTGCTGTGAAGGCATCGTTTCACAAAGAGCAACATAATGTTACAGAACTTGCCTTTAAGGTGGTATGTTCATGTAATTCCAGCGCCTTCACAATTTAACGAACCATATTTACTATACTTCACTTCTAAAAACCTAGATGAAACATGAAAAAGAAGCCATACAGTATAAATTGCAACATCAGGAAAAGTTCCTGCTATTATTCCAAATAATTTTTCCCGTGTAAAATAAGAATGTCCAATAGCTCCTTGCATGTGGGAAGATACTTATTTTTTTAAAGTCACAATGAAGCTTTAATTGACGGAAGCTCGGCTATATTAACAGCACAAGATGAGAAAAGGTTTAATCTCCAAACCTATTAGAGTGTGTGTAGTAGCATCAGTAGCGGCCACCTTGCGACATTACAGGAGGTCTCATTCCCATTGGAGGTCGAGGAGGTCCACTTTGGTAAGGGGGAACCATCGGAGGTCCCTGACCGTATGGAGGCATTGCTCCAGGAAGATATCCTGGCATGCCCTGGTGATGAGCACCATACTGACCTATAAACAGAACATTTAAGATGCAAAGAATAATTTTTTTTTTTTTTTAAATAATGGGCAGAAGTTGCATTTTGTGAAGACCTTCACACCCCCCCCCCCCCCATATATGCCACTTCCAAGTTTTAAAAAAGTTTATAGCAAAGACAAATCTTTTCAAGAAAAGAAAGCTGGGAAACGTATGATTACCATGAGGTGGCATGGGAGGTCTCATTCCTTGTTGTTGCGGAGGAATTCCTGGCTGCGGTGGCATCATACCTCCGATTGGTCCAACTGGTGGATTACCCAAGGAAGCTTGTCCTGGTCGAGGAAGATTACGCTGATATTTAGGCAACTGTGCCCTTCTCTCTTCCTAAAACCAGGAGCAGACAACCGTAACACATTGTCAGGTTAAAACTCACCAAAACCAAAGTAAATAAAAGTGTAACAAAGTAGATTACAATATGGTACTGAACTATTTCAAGTACCTTAAAAGTTCAAAGACTGCTACTAGTAACATTACACAGTAGCACCTGGATTCCTCCCCCCCAACCCTGCAAAGTTACTGTATCAATACCGGCCAATCTAGCATTTTGCATGCAACAAATTCCCTTCCTCTCTCAGCTGAGGAAAGCCTTTTCGTCATAACAAGTTGAGACAAAAAAGCCAAACACAAATCTAAAGAAATCTGAACTGAAATTAAGGTTCATTTGTTTTATCAATAAATTCCATATTTTGGATTGCTGTAATAGCACCAAGACCACTTCAAACCAGTAAGTCTTTTGTCCTACACTCATTAGCTGTATCTACCTAACTTCAAGCTCAAGTCATATGGAGAAAAAGTCCAAATTATATTTTGGATTGAGTAATCTCCTATCACTAACAAAAGAAAGGCTTGGATCTGCAGCAGGATCATTGCAATATGCCAGCCATCACCTTGCAACCAAAGTTTTCTCCATTCATGGCTGTGTTATATTAATTCTGCACAGTTTGCCCTCTCACCACTAATAAAATACACATAATGCAGAAGAAATTCTATTTAATCAGCCATATCAGCACAAATTGCACTTTTCAGTAAGACAATGAAAATATTTTAACTTACCAGTGATATATCCTCATCTGGATGGATCAACTTACTGGTTGCACTGGTTGTTGTGAGGGTAGCAGGCTTACTTGTTATAGATGTAGCTGGTTTAGCTGCAGTGCTGTTTGTCGTGCTAGTAGTAGAGGCTGTAGACTGTGTGTAAGCAGGGAATGTAGGTTTTGGGGGCTCTGTTGTTGTTGCAGGTGTAGAATTCAAAGGTTTGAAATCAGTACCAACCGGACCTGGAACAGCTGCTGCAGCCTGTGAAGCACAGAGACAGATCAATATTTATTTCTCAAAGCATAAGAAAACTTAAATGATGTCTGTTAAACCTTTGAAAGCTTCCAGTAAGATACATAATTAAAACGAGCTTGACAAAAGTTCAGCCTTATCACATACTAGAGCAACTGAAAACAAGACAAAATAAACCCCAGTATATACACATATACACACATACACACTGGAAAGTCTAAAATTAGCAGGTCAAAAGCCACAACTAGAAAAAAGGAACAACAACAAAAAGCCCCCACTATCAAAAATTCTACCTCAAATACTGAGTTTGGTAAATGTCTGAATCTTTCCTGAATCACTGTTTTATTAAGAGCCTATAAATTCACTGTTCTCTCACTGAATTATTAGCATATTTTAGCAACCATTAGTTTATAGAGTACAGCTCAAAATGTTAGTATTCATTAAAATTAGGTATATAAGAAATGTTTTAATTAAATATTTAAGAAAGCTCTATTGTGTCAGGGTTTTTGTTTTAAGCGTTCTCTCTATAAAAATACTGCAATATTTTCACAAAGTACTATGTCTCTCTAGAGATCTTTAATCTCACTTGTGAACGAAGAATCAACTGAAGGCAGGTATGAGGTCCACTACAGATTCCAGCATCTCATCTTTTCTACTTTTTTCTTAAATTTTAACTGTTAGACAAGAAAAGTTTGCTTGAAGATGCAGCAATCTCCAAAGCAAGCTTTAGTTATGAGAGAATGCTTTTGTTTCTAGTCACTGTACATTTACAATTATCTGAACTTTCCAACAAAAACAAAATACTTCATTTTTTTTGCACATAATGTAAAGTACAAAATTCCCTACGTTATGATGCACCATATTAAACAACATAAACTAAAAAGCCTTCACCATGCATCAAGCTAACCACTGCCCACTAAAATGCATTTAACTGCTTTCATGCTTTTTTAACCCTTTAGAACCAGGATGTAACATTTCATTCTTTCACACTAAGAAAAATTGGGCACTTTGACATGCTTATTTCTAGTAAGATGCAACTCAAACAAGGACTCTGCAGTTTTACCAGCTAAACATAATCAGGAATGTAACAGAAATTATCTGAAAATATTTAGTCAATTTTAGATTTTACAGAAAGGTCCAAAGGGTTAAGTTGCAAAGCAATTTGTTTTTAACTGTGACTTCCTGCGTACTTGTGCTGTGCTAGGAAACAGAGCGTTAGAAGATGCTGACAGACTTTCTGAATTGGAGGAAGCTGTACTTGAGCTTGTGACAGGTGTCCCCATCTGTAGCATAAAAGAAAGGAAACAGTGAAAAGTCTCCAAACAAATGGGTGGAAAGTATCCAGATGAAAGGATTTCTTATGCTAAGTCCTTTCTTATGAAAGGATTGTTTTTGTGAACTAATATCTTCACTGCAGAAGTCCAAAATGCAAACAGTACACTATGAAGGTTTCTGCAACATACTTGAAAGCAAGTAAAAATTTCAGGACTTATACACAAGTGCAGTCAAAGGGTACAGGTCATAAGCTACTATCAATTCCCCACTTCCCTCCCCAAAACATTTAAACAAATTTTTACTACCTTAACTTACTCCTAAACTTTTTAAAGTAAAAAACCTCCTAACTCAGGCAATGTTTAACCAGTTTAACAAGACTATAGAATAAATTAGTCCATCTATGTGTAGAGAGCCCATTATGAAAAGAACAGGAGAGAACAAGTCATGTCAACATTTATACTTTGAAAAATTTTAGGTAAAGTTCTATCCAGTCAGATACCTGTAGCTGACTAACACATCCCTTCACCCACCCAAAGCACCCTCATAAATGACAAACTAAAGGGATTGAAGAAAGAAGTGTTTTGACTACTCCTTCCTTCCCCACCTGCTTACAGAACTTCTGTCTGGTTTCATGGCTGTTATAGGACAAACAAAAGAATCTTTTAAAATTCATTCAAGCACTACACTGAATTAAACTTAAGAACACAAGCAAGACACTTGACCAGTCACTTCTCGGGCCTCCTCAATAATAAAGAATAGACACTGTTGACACAGTGGCAGTTTGAAGAACGTAACAATAGATTCCAGGCTATGAGATACGTTACCTGCCCCGCGCTTGGGAAGAGTGGTTTAGTAACCGGAGGCTGGGGGGTAGGTGCCGATGCAGCAGGAGCTGGAGGTCTGTTAAGAATGCCCGGTGCTGTAACAGGCTGTGCTTGTGTCATTGGAGGCATCCCAGGACGAGGACCAACAGGCGGTGGCATACCTACAAACCACAAAGAACCGGTAACAAATTAGGCTGAAGGAAGTAAGAATATTCCTTTACAGGATTCTGTTCGCAGTGTTTCTTAGAACAAAGTCTTCCCCAAGGAAGATGTATTTTTAAGACAACAGTAAAATAAAACATGACGAAGCGTACTGCCAGCAGTCACCAATAAATATCCACGTGCAGGCAGTAACCTCAAAGACTTCAGAGCAATACTGAATTAAATTGTGTTTTCTACTAGAGCTTCAATGATGGAGAAGCTTATGCTCTCAATAAATCAATGGAATCAATGCAGTAATGTTTCCAACACACTGCACCTAAGCTGCCAAGCGCGTGGATAAAACTGTTACAAAATCCAAAAGATGGAGCCATTATGAACAGTAACAGAACTCCGGCTGAAAAACAGATCAGCTTTGCTGTGGGTCTTCAGCACAGCACAACAGTGACAAGGCTACTTTTTGTAGTCTGTCATCACAATACATGCACTTCATATGTGCGGGGCTTTAGGAGAGGTTCGGAGAAGGGAAGTTAACAGCTCACATGGGTTGCATCATGTTACTGTAACTGTCCTAGCGGCTTGCCTTCTCCTCCACTGAGAGATGCAGGCAAACCAGCAAATCTCAAGCCATCACAGCACAGCAGCTGGTCAGGCAGAACACCCTCAGAACTTAAGGCTGCTTAAGAGCTGCACAAGCTCAAGAAACATCTCTTCTAGCTATGGTAAGAGACCAAAATTCCAGTTAGTTTCCTCACACAGCAGGTTCATTACTTGGGTATTTCTCATTTCCCACAGCATTTTCAATCCTTACGATTTTTTCGAGCTGCAGCCACAGACATTAAAAGAAAGGGTGAAGAGAGACTAGACAGCACAAAAGCCGAAGAAAGTGCAATAGGAAGAGAAAACTATATTCTATTTTTCACCTTCACAATGGTTTCGAACACAAGTAATTATTCATAATCAAAAACCATAAAACAACCCCTTCACGTGTGCAAAAGAATGGCTTCTGTGGCAACCAATCCACACCAAGGTGATGGCATAAATCTGGATATTCTTTATATAAATCCTAAATCCCTATGGAAATAAATAAATATAATTTAGCTCTCACCATACTATGAGTTCGACAACCCTAACCTACCTGGTGGCATGCCAGGCATAAGAGGTGGTATTCCTGGTCCAGGAGGCATCATTCCACCCATCGGCATCATCCTATTAAACAGAAAATGAGCACTGGTATGAACACTCATGATAAACTCTTAAGACAATTGGCACATACCTGTATTAGATAAAAAATTATGGTAAATAATTTCAATAATCTCTCAACAGAGGCAATTCAAAAC
Organism: Morus bassanus; assembly: GCA_031468815.1. Lineage (NCBI taxonomy): Eukaryota > Metazoa > Chordata > Aves > Suliformes > Sulidae > Morus > Morus bassanus. The sequence goes on along the minus strand of CM062577.1, from coordinate 5,422,965 downwards.
CAGCTGACTCCACAGGTACAAGTCTTTTTCCACAAGGAAAAAAAAAAAAGCCAAAAGCAAGAAGACCTCCAAACACTTTTTATTTGAACTTTAATTCCTCAAGCTTTCACTTCCACTATTATCAGATTTCCAGAACAGGTGTCTCTCTTGAAATCTACTTCAGGCTACTAGTTTTAGCAGAGAGCTCCAAGAACCTGATCTTAAAACACTCAGAAAATTTCAAAGTAGGAAAACCAGCTAACTCCAATCACACTAAAATTGCTGTACATCTGCTATTACTCCTTTCTGACACCACAAGTCAATTTGTGGTTATAGCACCCTCACACTATTTTAACATACTCTCCTTCCTTTAGTGAATTGCAGACAACCCAAACCTGCAAAACTATCCACAAAATACTGGTAAAAGCAGAGCAGAGACCATAGGATAAGAAAGCTTCTGGAGTTTCAATTACATTAAATATTCCCTATGGTAAGGACAGAAAAGCGGGATTTTTTTTTTTAAATGAGAAGTCCTTATTATGGTTTATTTTTCCTTCATATTAAGAAGAGGTTTGGGACTTTTTTTTTTCCCTTGCTACTGATACCTGGAGAAAAAAAAACATGGTCTGTATTTCCTAACAGAAAGGCGGAATCTAAATGACTCCTTATCTGCTAAGCCACACTACAAATTAATACCTGTTCCACATCTAAACTACACATAAAACCTTTAATATAAGCAAATTCCTCCTGCACAGGGCTGCAACTCCATAAAAAATAAGCTGTCTACAACCCTAAGTGCTTTTAAACTGGGAAGCTATAAATGAATATATACGATTCCTTTACAGGGAACAAAGCGCGTGTAGCTTAAGTTTGCTTAAATTTTTCCAGATGCTTGAAGCTGGATTAGGGAAACAAAGGAACGCTTATTACTTTAGTTAGCAAGATAAGCAGATAAGAAGCAGCCAAAGTGCACACCAAAACCCCACTAAGCAGTTTCTATTTGCATGATAAAGTCAAGAAACCTTCACCATTGCTGTTTCAAAATCAAAAAAATCATTATCAACAGGTGAGCATTCATTCTGCAAAGCAAATTGCTACCCAGTCTTATTTTTATTCTCAACTTGTCTCCCACTGCTACAAAAGCAACAACCAATGTAGAAGCAGTGAGGACTGGGAACATACTACCATCACCCCTTTTTTGGGCTGATGGTTGGAGAAGGCAAAGTCAGTCTTGCCACCATTTTGGCAACTGTTAGACCCAAGAAAAAGTGCTGGATGCTCGCTGCCTCCTGCCACCAGAAAGATGACTGAGAAACTGCAGGGATAGTGCTAGAACTAGCGTCACAGTAAAAAAAAGTTGCTTCCTAGAGTCCTAATTCTTCTTTGCTCATTTTTAAAGAAAATACCATCAGGTTAAGTAAGCAAAAATTTAGATTAAATAAGGTAAAACACAGAACGTAACACCAGCCCCCCTCTAAAATTTCACCAAAATGGAAGTGCAGTGAATTTCTGGCAAATTATTTTGTGTCTTTCACTTCACCTGAAGTTAACAAAGAGTTTAAGGAGGACCAACCACCAGCAAGCCTGAAAAAAATTCTGTTCAGTTTCCACCCAGAAAAGCTACAGTCATAATGAGCATCCACAAGATGTTCAACTATGACATGATTTTTAAATTCAAAGACTGTTAAAACAACATTTACGTCTCAGAAGAGAACAACCTTTCACCTCAGTGAACTTTAAAACTTAGAAGCAAAGTTCCTGCAGTATGTCCCACAGTGTAAAAGACTGAGCACATAGAGCTGTACTCTGGTTCAAGAGAGATTATAAGTCCCTAAGGGTCTATTTCATTAATATTTTGTAGAATGCATTTCTCATAGCATATAGTTTTGTAATATTCATTTAGATAAAGCACAAAAACTTCCGATATTATATAATAACAAAACCTAACTAGACATTTTCCCCCAATTCTTAGGCAATATTCAGAGGTTTTCAGCAAGACAATTTCAAGCTTATCAAAAACATGATATAAAATGGCATAATGAATGTACCTAGAATTACATTAATGAGATGCTTACATGTTTCCACCACAAAATGACTGCATGTATTTTCTCTGTTGATGTAATCTGTGAAAATTTATGACAAAATCAAAAATCTAACTGTGATTTTCCAAACACATTGCGTTAGGGTACGGTGTCAACCCCAAACAAACATAAAAATCAACATCTTACTTTTGCCCAAAACACAAGAAAAATTATAACTATCCAGCATTTTTTTCCTGTTAGGTTGATGACTGACAACCAGATGCACAACATATGCGCAATACACAAAGGAACAGTGGTTCACAGAAGGCTCTAGACCAACATAACAGAACTTTAAATTATTATACTACTAGTCAATAAAGTTAGGACAAAGGCAACATACTTTATACATGAACTCAAAGTTTGGCCGTATTTTTAATGTCAGTTCACAGCCATCCAGTTCTTTGGTTGGTCTTACTATTAATATTACATAGTTTACAGGTTCCTACGTACATTTTTCTAATTAGCTTTACTTTCCTGTGACAGTTTAAAATGCACAATATGAACATTAATATTAAGTCTTCCTTGCTACTCACCCAGGAGGCATTCCAGGCATAACTGGAGGCATTCCAGGCATCATAGGTGGAACACCTGCCATTAATGGTGGTATACCTTAGAAGAAAAATAAATTTTAAACAACTCCAGCAACATACAGTTGAGATACAAATCTCATCTAATAAATTGAGACTGGATAAATGCTTTACATGAAGCTCTAAAAGACTGTTTTCTTAGTAATCTCCAAAGAACATACCTTACCATTACAGAAAATATAAGAAACCAGTTTTCACTCACTGTCGTTGACTGAAATTCTTTCCTCAATATATTTTTGGCCTATGTATAAACTGCCTCTCCTATGTTAGCAGTCTCTAAATACATGGCAGCCTTTCTGTCCTGTTTCCAAAATCTTGCTACAAAATACCACAAACAAATACCATTGGTAGACTTATGCTCAAAATACTAATCTGTCTTACTACCATATTAACATTCCTTCAATCTAGATGCAAGCATTAGGTATCTTAACCTATTTCACAAAGGAAGACGTGCATGCACACACAGAATGGGAGAAGGAGAAAAAAAAGGGAAGAAATTGCTTTTGTGCACCTCACAAAACTATTTTGTGACCTCTAACACCCAATGTTAGCAAGGGCAGATTATTGTTCCAGTATACAAGCAGCAACTTGTATTTTTTACTCAGCTTTCCAGTAACTAGCTTAAAAGACCGTCTTACCTGGAGGCATCCCTGGTGCACCTGGGACAGGAGGCAAACCTGGTTGTGCCATCGGGGGAATGTACCCCTGCTGCGGCTGAACTTGCTGGGGTTGAAATGAAGTTGAAGCCGCAGATTCATCATCTTCATACTCATCAGAATCATCCTGTTGTTTCTTTTTCTGGCTCTCTGCTAAAGAATACAATGTATATAGTCAGACTGAAGACAAATTATATTTTATGAAGTTCATTTTATCTGGGGTATTCTAGCCGGAACAAAAATAATAAAATTCAAATCTCATCGTGTTCAAAAATTCACAAAATTACAAAGAAGAAAAACTATGTGAGCCTACCTATACACACAAATAATAAAGTGAAGGAAAGTGACTCACACTGTAATGACCCTCAACATAAATGGGGGTCTTCCTTCACATCAGTCTCGTGCTGTCCAGAATAAACCAAAGCAATTCAAACAAATGTATACTTAAACACCAAAGAAATCTAAGTATTTGGGCATCATCAAGCTTGTATCACCCCAGGCCTTTCCTCCCTTTACCCTCAAAAATAAAATCACCATCCCCATATTCATTAGGTAATTGTTACAGCTGCACTGGCATGCAGCTATTTCTGAACAGGAGAAGAAAAATCTCTCTCATCCTTCTACATGACTCACAAATGTCTAGAGCTGCAGTTAGAGAATGCATTAAACCCAACCCCTGCTCTTCTGAAAAGCAAGACCTGTATCACACAGCTTAATATCATTAAGAAACAGACTAGGGAAATAACAGATAACTAGCTAGATTACACTTTACCCTGAGTTTTTTGTTCAAGTAACCTCCTCCGTTCCTCCATATCTTTTTCTGGAATGCCCTCCATGCCATAGATTTCCAGTTCAATATCTGTTCTTCCAGGAATAGCATTTGGGACAGCATCTATTGTTTCTTTATGTACCTAAGGAAAAAAAAAAAAAAACAACATCCTGCTGACCACAATTCAGGTTAGATTCTATGCGCTCTTCAGCCAGTTTCAAGATACAAAAGGAACATCCTTAATGGGGAGAATCTCTCTGGCCAAGCACTTTCTTGATACATGCTTCCTAATCACTGTTAAGCTACTATTAGCTTCTAAAACCAGTTTATATAAACTTGTCTTCTGAACACCAAGACAGCACAATTCCTTCACTCCTTCTACCCCCCAAAAATGATGGCAGAGATCTCTACTGCATACCCTCCATATGACTGCTGACACAGCAGGACTCCTCATCTGGAAACAGACCACTGCTGTCTTTTTCTCATCAGTTTTTAAGACTCTGGAAGCCCCCAGACCCCTACCTTTTTAAGTTCACTAGTAATTCCAGTTTTAGATACTGATAAAAAAGCTTATGTAAGTCTAAAACTTCTTACCTGCATGCAATGTATAGCTAAACCAGGTCCTGTATACAGCTTCTTATGACATATATGGCATTTAAAGTGCTTTGCTTTTTGATGCTGAATAAGGATTTTTTCATCATCAAAATCCCTGTTACAATACCTATTGAAGACTGTTAAGGAAACATTTGATCCTGAAAGTGACCTTCTATATAACACTAAGCTAATTAGCCTCACTGTGATATTTCCTAAAGAAAAAAAAAATCATAGGAAGCATCTCTGAGCATTCAAAGCATGACAAATATTTCATGGATGTCTGAAACCAAACCTCCCCCTTACACCACCCAGCATTTCCCTCTTCAGATAGGTACAAAACTGGCAAGATGTGTGCACGCAATCAGAATCATCATTTGCTTCCATATTCTTTGACACATGCCTTTCAAGCCCTAGTTATTTCTAAGTGGACTCATTCCTTCTCTGTATAAGTGTAGATTAAAATAAAGTTCCTAAAGCATTAAAAGAGAAATAGACTTGAAATCCACAAAAGGGAAGTGATGCTAAATACTCAGAAGTGCCTACTTAATAACAAGGATCAGAAGCTAATGCTTATAAAAGAGAACAAAGGTTTTAGTTAAAAATTCCTTTCCTCTTTCAGTCAGCTATCAATTGTTATGACACCGCATAATTTGCTGTGGTCATTAAAGCATTCTCTGTTTTTAAACAGAAACATTTTAAGTGAAGATCCTTCTGGACATCTATGTGACAGAAGAGGCAAACTGATATTTCCTTTTGCAGATCAGCATTACTATTTCAAGAAACACTCCAAACATATCTTCCTAAGCAAGACAAATACACGTTACTTATTAGCTGTTCCTTGTTAACACGTGTCCCTCACTTCCACCAAAACCTGAAATATATTAATACCTAAAATAGAAGCACAGATGCCTTCCAACGTAAAATGGTAAAAGATATCAGAGCAGCTTATAAATTCCTTTATTAAACAATTCTAGATTGGGCAGAAACATTTGAGAGAAAAGGTAAATCTGCAAACACCCCCCCAAAAAAAGCAGTTTGCGAAGAAAAATCCACCGGTACTTCTAGATACTGAGAAGTCATACGTGACTTTGATGAAGCAATTAGAAACCTGAACACACACCCCCCCAAAAAAAAATTTTTTTTTTTTCTTTTTTCCAAAAGGTCTCTTTTAACCAGATCTGCCCCACTTCTTGATTTAACTGTATTTATCAGAGGCAGGGTTTCTTCCGCTGACATCCTACCCCCGGGGGATGAAGACCGTTCTCCATTTTCCCCACGATCTCGGCAATCCCGCCGGGCCTGGCCACAGCAGCGGCAGGGACGAACAGACGGACGGAGAAGCTGCGGCCCGCCCCGGCCTTACCGAGCGGACGCGGCGCCGAGGCCTCAAGCGAGGCGGGCGGGCGCTGGCGGAGTAGGCCGCGGGGGGGGTGGGGGGGGGGCAGAGGAAGGGCACGGACCAGGCGCCATCCCCACGCTGAGGAGCTCAGGAATGGAACAGGACCAAGCACGGAGCCAAACCGTAACGGGGGTGGAGAGAGGGAAAGAGCTCCGTCCCAGCGAGGCGCCGGGCAGAGAGTGGCATAGGACGGGACGGAGACCCGACCGAGCCAGGCCGCTCCCCTCCTCCACCCAGCTTCCCACACCCGCCTCGCCCCACACAGAAGGATACCAGCACCAAGGCTTCAGCTGCTTCTTCTTCTTACGGCCCATGGCGGCGGCACCCCCGATCTAACAGAAAGGAGACAGCCAAGGTCTCCCCTCCCGAGCCGCAGCGCCCACAGCAGCCGCTCCACGGAGGCGAGCGAGGCAGCAACAAAATGGCCGCCACGGTCCCTCCTGGCGCCACCGCCTCCGAGCTCCCAGCATGCACCGCGGCGCAGTGCGGCGGGAGGGGTTACCCACGTGACCGGCTCCCGGCGGCCCCCGCCGCCTCGCGGGCTGTCCCGCCTCGCCGCCATTTTGTTTCAGCCGCCGTCGGGAGGGGTCGGGGGCGTTGAATCGTAGAATCATTAAGGCTGGAAAAGATCTCCGAGATCCTCAAGTCCAACTGTCAGTCCAACACCCCCAGGCCTCTTAAACCATGTCCCCAAGTGCCACGTCTACACGGTTTTTTAACACCCCCTGGGATGGTGACTCCACCACCTCTCTGGGCAGCCTGTTCCAGTGCCTGACCACTCTTGCAGTAAAGACATTTTTCCTCATATCCAACCTAAACCTCCCTTCGTGCAACTTGAGGCCATTTCCTCTCATCCTATTGCTTGTTACTTAGGAGAAGAGACCAACACCCACCTCACCACAGCCTCCTTTCAGGTAGTTGCAGAAAGCGACAAGGTCTCCCCGCAGCCTCCTCTTCTCCAGACTAAACATCCCCAGCTCCCTCAGCCGCTCCCCATCACACTTGGTCTCCAGACCCTTCCCCAGCTTCGTTGCCCTTCTCTGGACACGCGCCAGCACCTCAATGTCCTTCTTGTACTGGGCGCCCAAAACTGAACACAGGATTTGAGGTGTGGCCTCACCAGTGCTGAGCTCTCTGAGGCATCTGGTTGTGTTTCCTGTCTCCATGTTTAATGTCAAAGAGAAACTGTTTTTTTCCCAATGAAATCAGATGGGGCAAGAAGCCAGTGTCTCTTAAAGAGGCTGCTCTGCACAGCAGTTTGGTGGTGGTTACCTGGGTCTCCGTAGCCGCCTCCTGACGGGGAGGCGTTGGGGGTGCGGCCCTCCAAGAACACCACAAAACACTGGAATGTGTTGAGCCCTCGCCTCCCCTCGAGCTCCTGGTGCCCAGCCAGGGGCCGGTCCCTCTTAAGGGACCATTGCTGTTCCTGTGTTAGCCCCCCATGCGTCCCCAAGCTCCCGGGAGACCTGCCAGCTTCCTGCAGCAGCCCTTGGCCACAGGGCTTGTCTGTGAGAACTGTTAGTTATGAGGCCGAGCTAACAAATGTGCTTTTTTGACAGGAAAAAAAAGTATTTCAGAAGCAGAGTAGGCTTTTTCAAAACAGGCGGTGCCGCTAATCCCATCAAGTGTGCTTTCAGCAGGTCCTGCCATTGGGTCAGTGAACAGCTTTCGAAGGATTATCTGCACGGGCACAGGCACTGTAGTATCCATACTGCGTTTTTCAGTGAATTACATACACAGAGGAGTTGCAGCAAGGCGAGCTGTTCCAGCTCTACCCGGCGCAGCCCCAGGCCGGGTGGGGACGCGGCCTGTTGCGCCTCGGGCGGTTCAAGGCCCTGAGAGCCGCCTCGCAGGGACTCCTCAGGCCGACCCACGCTCCTCCCGGCCGGCGGGGAGCGGCGCGGCCGGCCCCCGGCCGTGGGTACACCCACTCGGGGAGGGGGAGAAGCCGTAGCGCAGCCCCCGCCCTCCGGCCGCCCTGCCCGCGGGGCGGAGAGCAGCGAGCGGCGAGCGCAGGGCCCGGAGCGGGCGGGCGGCGGCCGCGGGCCGGGATGTTGCCGGCGCTGCCGGAGGGCGATGAGCGGGAGCTGGAGAGCAGCGAGGAGGGCGGCGGCGCGGGCGAGGAGCGGCGGCCGGAGCGGCACGGCAGCACCTACCACAGCCTCTACGGCTACCGGAGCTGCAGGTGAGGGGCCGCTCGCCGCCGCCGGGGCCTGGCGGGGCCGGTGCGCGTAGGGCCCGCCCTGGGGGGGGGGCGCTCCCAGGCCTCGTCAGTAGCCAGCTGCTTGAATTCGCTTTATTTTTTCCCCTCTCTCTCCTCGAAGAGATTTTTTTTCCTCCCATAATGTCCGTATTCCCTGTGTAAAACACCCTTGAGCCATACCTTTCCCTCCTGCAGTCCCTTTTCCCTGTTCTGTGTGTTAAGGCTGGTCAAATCAACCGTAAGAACGGTTTGATTTTCAGATCCTCACAGCAGGGAGCAGGCAGTGGGGATGGCAGTCCCAGCACCGCGGCGGCAGAGACACCCTCCAGCGAAGACTTCAGGTAAAGCCGGTCTGCAGAACTGCATAATCGCCTCCAACACCCCATTTTGAAGTCTTTGCCGTATTGCTGTTAGGTGAATGGTAAGCAAGAATGTTGAAGTCCCTTCAAAGCAGAAACCTCTGTGAAAGCATACTGAGGTCCCCTGGGTGCTTTTTCGGGAATACCTAGGGAATGGACACAATTCCAGAGCTCATAAATATTAAACAACTATGATATTTGAGTTTGAACTCTGGTTTCTTTGCTACTAATACTTGACGTTTCTGTATAGACTTAGGTCTTCATGTAAATAATAGATAATTAAAATCTATTGAACAATTTTAAATGGACATCTTATCTTTCCACAAGCTCTGTAATGGAGTTGTTGCTCTGTATTACAACTAGGGAAACATCGGAACAAAGAGGGGCAGTGACTTGTTCATAGCTGCTGAGGAGTGCAGCATCAGCTGACACCACAACTCCAGACTTCTGGTCTAGTGGGCAAACCACTGAATGGGCCAGAAGTCACAGAGCGCGCTAGCTGTAAGCCAGAGAGAGATCAAAGTGGTCCCCCTTCTAGAAGCAGGTGGTTCTGCTCTTGTTCAGAGAAACAAAACGATAACATTTTCTTTTTGCTAACAATTTCTTCTTGTTTTTTAAAGCCTTACCTTGCTGGACACTAACTTACCAGCTGAAGCGGAGACTGAATTGTGCAGTTTTATCAGTAAGCGTCTTACTAAAGGAGCCCTGTTTGATGGAATGGGGAATGTAGCGTCAGTGGGGCTGAGGTAAATTTTAAAAATTATTTGTGGATGAGAAACTGTAAGAAACATTGGCAGCATTGCATATCTTGCCATCTGCTGCTGCACTTAGGTTTAATCCCGATTCCCTGTTCTCAGTCTATTGTTGCTGTTAATAACAGCTTTATGCAATGGCACTTTCCTCTTTTTCTAGGTAACTTTGAGAAAAATATTGTAGTAAATAATTTACTGTTTGAATACTTAAAAAATACTACATGTGTTTATGACTTTTTCCTTTAAACTACTCAATTGCCCCATAGAGGAAAAAAAGAGAAGGTCTAAGAGCTCTGTGTATGTCTGTAGGCGCCACCAGTGCTAGCAGGTGAAAATTCTTTACAGAAACCATGGATTTGTCTGCTTTTTGCACTTATTTATTGTCATATATGTGTAACAAAATAATTCTTTTTCTTTTCTGCATAGCATACCAGAATATAAAGTTGGTTGTTATTACTGTCGGTTTCAACACGAAAATCTTCTAGAAATGGCGACACTGGAATCAGACATCAGCGCTCCAGAATATGTGGTTTGTTTCCTAGGTGGCTCAGAGAAAGGTCTGGAACTATATCCTTACCTTTAACTTTCTTTACCTGTGTGGAGAGGGAGATGATATAAAAATTATGTTCTCATTTTGTCTGTTTCCTACTTGAAATCAGCTTGTTTGTGCACACCTTCCAGTAACCGAAAATGTCAGTAACAGCCATATACTGAAAGGGAAAAATGCAGGTCTTAATTGATGCATCTTATTTTCCTTAAGAAGATACCTTCAGACTTGAACTGGACAAATACATTCAAAGTCTGAAGATAAACCTTGATTTGGCGGTAAGGCCTAACTTTTTTTTTTTTTAAGTGGTGAAAATCACTATTCACTCTAATTACTAAGGCAATCTGGAAGATTTAGTGTATAGAGACAAAACAGGTGTTTTAAGTACCTGTATGAAACACTGTGAGAGGTACTTGATTCACTGTAGTGACAGTGAATGTCTAAAGTGCTATCAACCACACAAGTGAAAAGGAAAAAAAAAAGGAGGGGGACTTTTTTGTGCCAGTCAAATCTCTTACAGGTTACTTGTAGTTAGATTCAGAGAGAAAATGACTAATAAAAGGTCTACAGGAAAGTTATTAATGTCCACCTGGATTCTTATCACTTCTGAATGTTAAGGGAGGATTTTTAAGTGGTGTTCTTGTCACAATTTTTCTAATGGAAACTATGCATTTTAAGTCTCTTTCTGATCCTGTCTGCTGTTGCATTGTCTTTGCTCAGTATATACCAAAATATTACAGTTCTGTCTATTTCTTAGAATGTGAAGCCCTTCATTGGTGATGAAGTGTGGCTTTAAATGTCAAAATCATTATTTTAGTTTACTGTGGTTTGAAATTAACAAGGCTCTGACATCCAAATATCTTAGGTTGAACAGATTATTAATAGGCTTCTATTTGTATAGAAATCTAATTTGTAGTTAAAGTTTTAATGTTTCAACTTGTTACAGCAAAAAACCTTGGAGACCTATGTTAACCCCTACCTGAGAAGCTGGTTTGAGAATGCCATATGCCCTATTCAGAGAGTAGTTCAGCTCTTCCACGAGAAACTCGCCTTTTTGTTACACGCTGTAAGTGTATTTCAAACTGGATAACTAAAAAAGGTTCAGAAGGAGTCTCAGTGACTCCAACACATTAAAATGTTTCTTGCCTTGGCTTTCGCAGCCAGGAGTAAAGGAAGAACAACTTTTTTCGTCTTTTTTTTTTTTTTCTTTTTTTTTTTATTCAGGGTAAGTACTCTTTCCCTGCTTTATTGCTAAGGAAGCACATAGCAATTTATTCTATCAATTTTTATAGTTAACTCATTTTAAATTACATAGTAGTGTCCAAGTTGAAATTAGAATGAGAAAATTAGAAACAGCATGAGAAAGCTGTCCTTGCTATAATTCCTCTGAACCAAAAGGGATGCTATATTGCGTATATGCCTCATGTAATTCACTGGAAACAGAAAAGAAATTAATCCTAGCTCTAGTCCCCGAGTTTGAGGAGGCTTTGGATGGAGTAGCTAATAGAGTGTAACTACTGTATTTCTTCTGAATGCAAAACCAGCTGCAATGACAATAATATGGAGTGTTCCCTTAGCTTCTACTCCTTCTCTGAAAAGAACAATTTTTAAAGTACCACATTATTTATTGCTAGTAACTGCAAGATCGCCACAGAAGTAATATCAAAGTTGCATCTAGCTTGTTTTCTTTTTTTGTTGTTGTTTGTTTTAAGGCTTTGAGTTACACTCCTGTGGAAGTAAAAAACGCAGATGAAAGAACAGAAAAAGACATTAGCAGGTAAAGATACTTTGAGACCAAGGAACCTGTGAGAAACTTGGCTTTTGTGTATGACAGCCTCCTGTTCTTGCTGTTCAAGAATTGCAAAGAAGCAAGCAGTTCACAAGAGCTTTTTGTGTCAGGTTTGTGGCAGCTGCCAGCCTCCAGGGACTTGTTCAGGAAGGCACAATGACCTCCTTGTGCATTGCCATGACTGAGGAACAGCACAAGTCAATGGTTGTAGACTGTAGTGGACCTCAGCCTCAGTTGCATAATGCAGGTGAGATTACAGCTGTGAATACTTCTTCTTGTTACCCACTTGTATCCATCAGCTGCTGAGAATTGTTGATGTTAGAGGTAGTTGAGGATATTCAGAAGCTCATAGGTTCGTGCCCAGAAAGTTTGGATTCTGGCTGGAAACTAAAACACCTGTTTTCCTATGAGGTAGCAGAGTAGTTTGTTTTACCAGATACACTGGAACTCTGGTGTGAAAACTGTTAATAAAATCCACAGTGCATTTAGCTTACAGACCATGAAGCTATGACTTGTATGCTTCAGGGAAGTTGCAAAAATTTTTTTTTCCTGTTGAATTTTTGACAGACATTGTGAAAAGCGATTCAGCAATTGGAACAGAATTTCATGTAATCACCGTAGCTATGTTTGCTTTTCTTTTCCACATGTATTGTTTTTCTTAAGACTCATTTCCTGGCCCAGGTGTATACTGTTACCAGTTGTTATGCAAGAGTGATTAAACCCGGTGAATGCAGCTATATATTTATGGTGAGCTCGTTTACTTTTTCTCATTTCTTCTCTCTGTTCCTGAATATGTAACAGGAAGCAACAGATTCTGTGAGGACTGGATGCATGCTTTTGTGAATGGTGCTGAAGGTGGAAATCCGTTTCTCTTCCGACAGATTTTGGAAAACTTTAAATTGAAGGTACCTGTTCATACATGTTGAAGACTTGGAGAAGACATCAGGGTTACCAAGAGAGCAAATACTCTTTTTGCAGCAAAGAAAAGTTTTAGGTTACTTATGATGCCTAAACATCATTAACTGATTAACTCTGAAGTTTAAGTTGAGGACTGGCTTACTGTAGTTGACAAGACCAGAATGTAAAGTAATGTGAAGTGAGTACTCACTTCAGTGAGTACTCCAATGGCATTTTCTCATATTTAAAATTTAGACCCCCTTTTTTTTTGTTTTTCCTTAAATACTGTTAATTTGAGCTGTGCACACACAGTATCCTGTAATTGGGTAACGTGGATTCAGTAGTTAACACTTCTTAGGTGATCTGTCGTAATAGAAGAGGAGAACTCTTGATCCAGGTTTGGGCATTATCAAGTTGTGGTGCCCATACATTTTGCATCATTACAATAACAGTGGTAATATGCATCACAGACAGTACTCAATTCTTACATTATTCTTGAGTAGGAATATAAAATTCATATTGGAAATGCTTTTGCTCCTGCTGTTCTTCCTTCACTTTTCCACATGATAGTATGTTTTCTTTCCATGTAAAAGGGTAAGACGATGCTCTGTTACTCTTTTCGCAGGCTATACAAGACATTAACAACCTAAAGAGGTTTATCCGCCAGGCTGAAATGAACCACTATGCCTTGTTCAAGTGTTACATGTTTCTAAAGAACTGCGGCAGTGGAGACATCCTGTTGAAGATTGTTAAAGTAGAACATGCAGAAATGCCAGAAGCCAGAAATGTAGTGACCGTCCTCGAGGAATTCATGAGGGAGACTTCCGTGGCTTAAAATTATCTTAATCATTCTGTACTTGTTTGAGGGTATTGTATAAATCATTAATTTCTTCTGTGCAGCTTAGTTTCATTATTGCAGGATTTTTAATTTATACTTAGAAGTATTACCCAAGTCAAACCTAATTTGCAGTCTCATCTGCCTTTCCTCTTTTTTAAAGTAGTATGAGCTTTTTTTAATGTGTAAATATCAATTATACAAACTCCTGTGTAGTTTTCAGTGCTTACCAGATTCTCCAACTGACTGAGGAAATCATGACATTTGATTTTTACAGTCATTAAACACACACACAAAAAAAAATCCCTTACCTGGCAAGCATTTCAGTGTTTTAAATAGTTTAAATATTTTTTAAATGATCATGTCTAATCATTAATATCTGGTTACTTTTGTTTTAATATATGAAGCACAAACATCTGGATAAATTTTAGTAAATAAAGTCGTTATGTTTGTTTATGTAAGAGAACATAGGTAACAAGCCTGTAGCTAGTTTCCACAGTCTACTTTCAAATTGGCAGTTTGTTCTTCTGTTACTAGATAAACAACTTGTTAATTGGTATGAAACTGAATAGCGTTTTAGGAATCAGTTTGTATGTGCTTCTATGTCTGTGTACGCACACTGGATGGACATGTTAAATTCCCAGGCTGTTTGATGAATCCCATTCTTCGTTGGTTTGTGTTGTGGTCAAGACCTTTGTATGTTCTTAGAACCCACTTTGCATAAGTGTAAATAATCATATGTTTTTCAATTGTGATGAATTAAACCTGAAAATGTTGCAGGTTAAATATGAACTTTAAATGAATAGAAGATTCTTCAGAAATTGAAGTAAATTAATTTCCCAAGTTAATTAGTCAGACTTTAAAACATTTCATTGTATTTCAGCAATGAATTCTTACCCACATCCTAGGACATTTAGACAGGAGAATACTTGAAGAAAGTCTTTGGCTACAGCTGGAATCAAAACTCAGGAGGCCTCTAAGTGACCACATAAACAAGGACTATTTCTGCAAACCTGATACAAGCAGAACTTGCTGTTCCTTCCCTTTTCAGCAGAGGGTGTTTGAAGGCCTAACTTAGGGCATTTGAATAACTCTCCCTGAAACAGTAACGGTAACAGTCTTACTAATGCAGTTAAGTTTGACTGTTCCGCCAGTGCTATATACTGTGATAATAAAAGTTGAATGCTTTCCTGTGACACCTCTGTGTTGAAACTATAATAAGGTTTACAATAAAACACATTCAAATCCTTAATAGCCTGCCTGTGTTAAAATTACAAATGACGTCTCCTGTTTAAAACTCTTTATTCACACAATGCAGATGAGCTGCTAGTGTAATGTGCAGGAGTCTGCAAGTGTCATAGTGACAGCCGAGTTGACATGTAATGTACATGGGCAGGTCAGAGAAGAAAATAAAAGTAAGTCTGAAAGACAACAAACCCCTTATTTGCTCATTTGCAGGAGCTCTGAGAAGTAACAATGCTTTTCTTCAGAACATTCTATTCATGAGTGAGTAAAGCAGCACCACTCAATGAAATGTCACCCTTTGTTGCTCTTGTACATGTTGAACAAAGTTGAAGCACTGATTGTTTAGTATTTTGCCAGATCAGGAGGCAGGGAAGAGCTTGGTGCTCAAAAAAAAACCCAAAAAGCAGGTTGTTGTGATCTGGTAGGAGTGTAAGAAATTATCGCGCTATGCCTGTCCTGTTCCTTGTGCCTGCAGCTGCATGGAGAGTTGGGCCGGAGCCTTGTGGGACCAGGTTTCCTGTGCGCTAGCCTTAATGTTTACAGAGAGTAGGTCAGTCCCAGGCACAGCAATGCTGGTGGTGATAAACTTCTCCTGAGATGCAACTGCTTTGCCCAGTCTTCATCCCTGGAAGTTTTCAAGAATAAACTGGCTGAAGGGCTGAACAACCTGCATTACCTCTTAGCTGCCCCTGTCTTGAGCAGGAGGTTGGACTAGAGATCTTCTGAGGTCCCTTATAACCTGAATTATCCTATTATCTTGTGACCCATAGTACACATTTAAATAATATTTTTACTTTGTTTGCTAGGTAAATTATCATAAATCACTCTTAAAAATCCAGATATTTTTAACCTTAACTATAAAACTTTGCTTAGTCTTGTTGGGGCTTCTCCTCTCCAAGGCAATGCATTTTTCAGTATCAGTCCCACTGAATTTGTACTCTGTTACATGTGGGCAGCTTCAGTCACAGCTTTTTCTGTTGCAAGTTCCTTTTCCTGAATTTTCCCAGCACTGAAGGTGGCTGGCATTATGAAAAACATAACTGCTTGCTTTCTGCAGCCTTTAACATCATCTTGTTCCTGCCAGCTTTGCAGTGACTTTGCCATTCAGTTACCTAACTCAAGACACACAAGTACATGCACACACACTGAAATACACCATGGCAGCTCATGAAGGCTTTACTGGCTTCTTCCATTATAAATTCTATTTAAAAAAAAAAAAAAAACACCTAAAGGAAATTAAACAAAAGCATAATAAATAATGCAGAAGCAGCAGGTTTAGCTGCATGAACACCTGGAGAGTATTACACACTTCCTTCAGCAATCAGCTGTTCAAAGCTCAGGATGAAGCACACAAAAGGTCAGAAGATGCTGAGATGTGCACTTAATTTGCAAACCTGAAAGATTTTTACTGTAGTTTTAAGGGTCTGATTTGAAACCCTTTAAGAAAAAAAAAAACAAAACACCAAACCCAAAACATCAAACCAACCAAAAACAACAAACAAATGAACAAACACAGAACACCCAAACCAACCAAACACAAAATCCCCCAGGCCTATATTAAGAGCACAAGTTTAGATTTAACTGCTACAGACCTCTTGCAGTTTGAAAGATCAGGGTCTGGTTTGGTTTTCTGGGTTTCCCCTCTCCTTACCCCCAAGAGAAGCAGCATATAAACCAATTAGTATTTCTCTTTCCAACACTTACATGCTGCAATGCTTACTATACCAAACATGATTGGAGCTATGGGAATAAAATGGTAATGAGTTTTATGACTTTGTGTGATCAAGGCTGAGGATCAAGGCTGCCAGCTTTTGGCTCCTTCTCTGTGCCAGATATGCTGGAATTGGCAATATTTCTGTCCTCCAGTTTGCCTTTCTAAAATTATTTTAGCCAGCAAGAAAAATGTATGGTGGTAGCAGACAGTAACACTTCTGTATTAACTGACAAAACCCACCTCACCTTCCTCGCTGAAAGTCCTCAACAAATGAATAAAGAGATTTAAGTGTCTCAGAAAGCTCAGTTAAGTGCAGAAAACTAACAGCCAGAGCTGAGTCGCACACACAGGAGGAGTGATCTGCCTCCCCTTAGGAGTAACAAATCTGACAAGAACTGCTGCTAGTTACATCTCCATTTCTTTAAGTTACACTTTAACCCAATGTTTCCCAAGAAAAACACAAAATACTTTTCAAAATAAGCCTTCCCCTTCCACATTGGTGGAAGGATTTTATTTCAGCTACCTCAAAATAACTAAATCAGTTGGAGGTTTGCTGCAGAAATTCCTGGATATGTTGTTCCCACTATTGATTCAAGAGACGAGAACATGTTGGCTCTGAGATTTTAAGACATTCAGTAGAGACTGATGTTAAAACAGAACAACCCTCCACCCCAATAAGAAATTTTAAACAGTCTAATGTACTTGGTTGTCAACCTCCCCACAGTTCTGAGGTCACTGCTGCGCTAAAGTGTCAGTTGTCAAATGGTGGGACAAGACCTGAATTTCAACACAAGTCCCAAGCCACTTCTGCATCTTTGTTATATCTCATGGCGAAATAAAGCAGCAGTTCACTCTCCCCTTTATCTTTTAGACAGACACTTTTAGAGAGACATAAAAATGAGTTATCAATCTCATTACTAAGAGATTACATTGCAGAGCTCAAAACCAATTACTCTTTTGCTCTACTGTGTTAACTGTAGACAAACTTACAAAATTGTCTTTGAAAGTTTTTTCTTGGTTGTTTTTTGGCATGTGATGTAGAACAGCTTAATTTTATTTAAACAAAAAGGAAAAAGGAACAGAAAATCAAAAAAAAACACCAACAAAAAAAATTTAATGGATTCTGCGCTCAAATAATATTGTTACAACAAAAATATACAGAATGTACACAATACAAAAATATTTGGAAACGTACCATAGCATCTTACCTTGCAAATATCATTCTGTTTTACTAGCCCTTAATGGGAAAGTATCATTTGTTTAGTATTTTAAGGCAGAAAATTACATTGTTTAGTGCTTCGTGTTTAACACTTGGTTGCGTTGTTAGCATTAGTAGTGTAAGCAAAAGAAAAGCTGCATAAATCTAGCTTTATTTGCAAACTAAACAGACACTGTGGGGGAGTCAGGAGACAGTCAGTGACTAACGTATCTATTAAGCTCACTGGAAATTAAGGTACTTTTGCTACTTAAATCAGGCCTAGGGAATATTTTGTGCTCTGTATTGTAAAGTACCCTGAAACATACATTTTCAGTACTACTACTGACATTTCACAAATACTTCATTAAAAAGCTTTTTCCAATTAAAAGCCAATAATTAATGGTGACATTAAAAATACATTTACCTTTAAACAAGCTTGGTTTCTGTCTTATGTGATTCCATCTTTATAGAGCTGCAAAAATGCACTGTTTTCCTTTATAACCAGCTCTCGACATCAGTGATTGCAGAAGGAATTTTTGAGTCATATCACAGAGCACTGTAGAGCAGCCACTACTATAAAAGAAACAGAATAGCAGCAAAATTCAGAGGCTAAAACCCCAGAGGTGCTGGCCTTTGTTCTCTAGATCCCAGTTTGCCTCCAGAGGTTGCTGGTGTTGAACTGCATCCATATTCTCCAGTTCCACTTTGGGTAAAGCCAGTGGATGGGGTTTCCAAAGCAATTGAGCTGAGCTTGAATCTGTGTAAACAGACTCTGAGCTCTTCACTCACTGAAGTATGTGTGAAAGTCCTACCCACAATCCTGTGAGACTAAATACTGGCACAAAACAGCAGCTGTCTTGTGACGTCAGCAAACAGCTGTTATTTTAGTACCAGCTCTAAATGTGCCAGATTCCATCCTTCATACCCCAGTTCAAATTGATCTGGTATGGGCAGTAGCATCCATCAGAAGGAGCAAGGTCTTGGGACACAGAATCCCTGAGCTTTATTTCTAGTCCAGCAACCTCAGACAACAATAATTCCTCCAGCCTCCCCCTTCCCCATTGATAAAATACTTCCTACTGCTAAAGGAGCAAGTAGTAAAGAATCACAATGTGCCACGTAAGTGCTAAGATTCCTCATCAGCTGATGGGGAAAAAAGTGACATGAGATGTTGTCTTAAGAACTCAGCAAAAGTAAATTCATCAGCATTTTTATGACTCCTCTACACCTCACTCAGAGATTGTTTCTGGTAACCTCCTCTCCCATCACTCCATTACAACCTGCCCCCTCCTTCTTCCTATATTATTACCAATATGTGCAAAATTAATCTCTACCTGTCTCCAAGCATCTAGGAATAAAAGGTGCAATTTGCAAGCCCTGTGGACTTTGATCTACCTGGTTCTCCTCCTTCTTCCTCTCCATGGCTGCCTGGGCCACTTTGTCTGAGCCACTTCTCCCGGCTCTCCTCTGGGATGCGGGATCAGCAAGAAGCTCCAAGCCAGATCCCACCATGCTGTCATCGTGCTGCCAGCTCATGTCCCTGAAGGAGCTGTACAGCCAGCGCCCCAGGCCCTCCCAGTTTGCATCACTACTCCCTACACCCATCCTCACTGGACCAGTGTGGCAATATACTTACTAAATGGGAAGTCCAGCACAGAAACGGCTTTTTTTTCCCCCCAGGTGTTGTGTCCTCACTCAAGGACACAAGCATAAAATAACTTCCTCTAACATGCACTGTTCAAATCTGTGCATTGGTAACAGTCCTTGCCTTTCTCTCTAGCACTGCACATCTGTAAGGTTCAACAGATTCACATTTTATCCAAGTGATGTAAAATCCTGGCAGCCGCTGAAATAAAACCAAAACAATCACCAAAACCAGCCCCTCTGTGGATGGCTCCTTCAGGAACACGTTGCTGACTGTGACAAGTTGGAACCACAAATGAGCAGGATGGAGAATATTATGTCTCTAACATAAGCCAGCAGCTTAAAGGACATCTGGAGGTAAAATAAAAGCCTGTTTGCTATTAGCTGTCTGGTGCTGCAGCACTGTGGCACTCCTGGGTGCATTAGAAGACAACCTAACTGGGTTTCCTGATACTCTGTAAAAACACAACAAGTTTTGACAGTATAGTTTCAGTGATTAAAAAAATTACAAAATCTTAAGTACTTTGTGCTGCTCCTGACTCCATGAGCTGATAGATTCTTAGGAAACAGGCTCTGTGTACAATGTGGTCTATGTATAGGGAGAGATTTCAGCTGTGATGAGCCCAAATGTGAGAGGGTTTCATTTCTTCACCCACAATAAATCTAGTAGTGCTTTGAAGTCTGGCCTTTCTGATCCCCAGGGTTGCTTGTAGACTTGCTCAGACAGGACATGGGGACACAGAATGGAAGTCAGGAAGATGAACAACAGTTTAAAAGAGCAAATCATAAGCTCAACCTCAGAGTCATTTTTGACCAGTTCATGTAAACTATGTTCATCTATGGATAAAGGACCAAAGAAGGGCACCTGGATTACTCTGTTCAGCTCCCTCCTACTCCTGAGCAGAGGCAAAGATATGTTGGCCAGGGTCAGGCTGATAAAGAAAGAGGTGGCCCCTGAACTTGCAGCTTGCTGCTTCACCCCAGAGCACATCGCTGGCAGGCACAGAAACCTTTCCTGGGCGTTAAGTAGCTTTCAGTTGAGAAACCAAAAATAAAAGTGAATCAGTGCATACTATACTAAGTCAATCAGTGCAAACTACACTCTAGTAAATTATAGGCAAAATAATCTGGGTTTTGTTGCGATTGAAATTTTCTACCAAAATTTTCAAAATTTTCCTAAAACTTCCAGGGGAACTCCCATTTCTGCTCATCTCTGGTTTAAAGGCATCTGTAAATAGAAAGACTTAGCAATAGGTGAGGAAAGGAATATCCTCCTTACGTGTTAACCATGCTTCTGTCAATATTCTCCTACCTCCCCGCTCTCCTGCTTGCCTGCTGCTCCCCAGGGAGATGATCTCCACAGATGAAACTCACTGGCCAGCTCCTGACCTGTAACAACGCATGCAAACTTTCATGACTGCTTTGATCTGGACCCAAACTGCAGAAATAAAATGGCATGGGGAACCAATCCCCTTCTCCAAAATGAACAGAGCTCTGACCCTTACCCCTCCCTCTTGTTCCTTGGTCTGAGGGCCCATGACCAACGTACTAGCCCTGCAGAACAACAAAGGTGTAGTTGCCCTCAGAGATCCCATTCCTGTGCACAAGGGTGGCAAAAATTGCTTCTTTTGCAGGTAAGGCTTATTCCAGGCTGCAGAAACACTTATTTTCTCCCCCCTCCCTTTCCCAGAGGCAACAGGAGTTTTACTAGTGCATACTGTGCGAGCAGAACTTCACCCTTCCAGGGAGATTTTTCCCATAAGAGGCAAAGAAGGGGGCAGCTGATATGCACTTGTGAATGTCTCCTCTAGAAAGACAGACTCTTACTAGTTTGTGGTATCATCTGGCAGCACCAATCACACAGCTGAGAGAATAAAGCCCACAAATACAGAGACATTTTGCTACAGAACAAACACAACTGCTACAGTGCCTGTGAGATGTGCTGTGGAAGGCTCTGGTGGCTGGTGCCTGGGCACCAGCATGCAAATAGAAAAAAGGAAGAAAGGAGCTAGTCTAGAGAGATTCCTATGGCTACTTTATCCAGGCCATCAAACTAGGTGGGTAAAGGGCAGAGAAACGGAGGGCATCTGCATTCCTGGACTGTAGTTTGGCAGCTCGCTGAAGTAAGAAGCAAAATAACATAAGCACCTTACAGAAAAGTGTACCTATAAGCACTGCTTGTGCTACAGATGTTCCAGTCTGGTCCCCAGGTCCATGCAGGCAGCTATGTGGACTGTGCTACAGAGAAGTTACAGATTGCTAAAACCTGGGGTTGACCAATGTTAAAGAAAAAGGCATCATTGCAATTAACTGTTGCTTGGAGCCCCTGAACATCCATTGCCTCAGGAAGAGGCATCCTCAAAATTAGCAGTCACTTTAAAACCAGTTTTATCAGTTTCACAATGATCACTGTAACACTCTTTCCACTTCAGTGGCAAACCAGTGCTATATGCAACCTGATTTAAATCCCCTGACTTCAGTGGACAGATTTGGCCCCAAATGGACTGTATGGCTGTAAAGACTAGATAGTTGCCACCCTGTGCTGCTGTAGGTGATCCTGGTCCCACTTCTCTAGTAAGAACCTGCCAGAAGAGTTGAGATCCTTACCAGGAGCTCACTGCAGGCCAGGTGTTAGATCAACATGGCCAGAAACAAAGCAAGAAAACAGCACCTGATTGTCAGCTGATAAACACACAATTGAACTTTTGCCCTCCTTGTCTCCATCCCTCAAAAAAGAAACCCTAGTCACACCCTCTAGCCACAACAGGCTGGGGGGAAAAAAAATTAATTAAAATCAAGTGAAACATGCACAGTAAACGTCACCTCTGGCTGGGTATCCACAACACACTAAGAGTTCCCAAGGTTTATAGTGCAATTTCATTTGACCTGTAGTTGAAGACCAGTCTCTACCACTTTGGGTGATCAAGTTCTGCTGATTCCTTTGAAAGGTGTGTAAGACAGGTTTCACCAAAGGCTAAAATATCTTAGGAACCATTCAAGTAATTAGACAGTGGCACTGGTATGGCTGAACAGTCAGATGTGTCCGTAGAAACCAAACCCAAGCTGCCTTGTGAGTACCACACGAGTCTCTGATTAGTAAATGTCTGCTCTTTTTCCCTTTTAGTGTTCAGTAACATTGAGGAGATTCTTTCAACAACTGGCCATAATTCCAGCACTGACCTGGAAAATACAAATATCTCATACAAAATATTGACGTGTGCTAACAAACCAAGTGATAAGTGCCCAGGTACAAGCTACCTAATGGGAGCCCTGGCAGTAGAGAAACCACAGGGTCCAGGCCAGTCAGTACTACAATACCCGCTAGATTTGTGAACAAACTGATCAGCCCATGCTTTTGTGAGATGTTAAGCATCTCCTCCAGCACATACTTGCGTTCAAAAGAATTATCCTCCCCTAAGTTAAATATAAAAATAGATCCTCCATCTTCATTCACTTAACATAGCTGACCGATGACTTCCGCTCTTGAGTTTTCTGTCCCATGTTTTCAAGGAGGGGGAGGTAGCTTTAGATCCAATAGGCTGTAGGCAAAAATGTTCCAGAATATGGCAAACAAGACAAAAATGACATAAATAGAAAGGAAGATCCACCATAAAGTCTGATCTTGGAGTCTCTGCTCATAGTTCCTCAGGATGATGACACCAAGGGTGATTCCAACCACCACCCCTCCCAGGTGAGCCATGAAGCTGGGGTGTGGGCACGGTGGGTAAGCAGAGGGGTGGAATCGCAGCCACACGGCTCTTCCAAATTCAAAACTCACTGGAACAAAGAAGGAAAATAAATTAATTGTCTAGGTCTATCCCTTCTTAAGTCCATCTTGCAGGCAACATGCTGCATCCCTGAAGAGATGGAAAGGGAGAAGCTGCCTTGTACAGTGAGCACAGGAAAGCTGGGAAGCTGTGGCTATGTAAGGGTTGCGGTGCAGACGTGAGGTCTCCCCAGTGGTTCGTAAGTGGTCTGGGTTTGTGGGAGTGTAGACAGGTGGGAGAATGCTCGCCTTCCAAAATTTATACCAGAACCATAAAAAAAAAAAGTTACAACTTTGAAGACAATTGTCTGTGATGAATACACAGCCCAGTTTCCCTTATCATGCCACCCTAGGGATATGGCTGGAAGATAAATCATTAATGTGTGGTTAATGCTGTTGCCATCCTAGATAGGAAGTGCTCTAGGAAACCTAAGTATTATCATTACAAAAGCATTGCTTGTTTGTGAATTCAAAGACAAGACATTTAAGTCCCAGGTCTTCACAAATGCCAGAAGCTACAACAAATCCTCATTTACAAATGCTTGTGTTGAAAGCCAAAATCTGCATTTTTGAGAGTGATGTGGCTTCTGCTGCCAGAAGGTCCAGCTGCAAGTTCCTACCAAAACTGCTGCAAAGTCAAAACTCTCTGAATCAGCATGAACTCTTACGATAAGGACAGACAAAAACAGGATTGCCTGTGTGCCAAGTATTGCATGATACTTACTACAGATCAAGGCAACAGCCATGCGCAGCAGTTTGAATTGGCACTTCATTCCTGACCAGTTCTGGAAAAGAGACAAGGAAAACAAAGTGATGCTGCATGCAAACCTGGAGGGATTTTACATTCAGCTCTGCACTGGAAGAGCATGAAGGGTGACCATCCCTTAAAACAAGCCCCTTTCATTGCCTTTGCCACCTGGCTGTGACCTCTCCACTCAACACATTTCTGGGAATCCCAGAGAACATAATCATAAAGGATATACTACAGACACGTCCAAGTTATGGACAGTCCACAACTTCTTTGCCTGGCAGTCTTACTGCCTTTTCTTGCCTGAGATCCAGCTGGTGTGGCACAGTCCTTCACTGGCCTTGCCATTCTCTGTTCTTCAGACAGACTAAATTTTTAACATGTTAGTATGATGTTTCACCTTAAATTCTGACTTCTGAAAATATTTTAATTTACCTACCCTGCAAAACCCTGTTGTATTAAGGCCACATCAAATAAAATTATGTTAAGTAGTACCTAGCATTCAACAGAAGCATCATTCTGGTTAACATCACACAGCTCCTCACGATTCACTTGGAAGCCCAACACTGTCACCTGTGTCAGGCAATTTCTCAGTGCATTCAAGCCCTACTGCACTTTTCCAGTGCTACTGCCTGTACCTCAGGCTCCCTGAAATTCTGCAACTCGGGTCTTCTGCAGAGCACACAGGAAAAATAAAGACCTCATCTAAAGCATACCAAGGAAACAGTGCCATAAGAAAGCCTGTATTTGGCCTCCTCTGTCTTCAGGCTTGGTCATTAATCAATACAGTGGAATAAGAATCTCTGAATGACAGTCAGAAATCCTGGGAGAAATGTTTAGATTCCTCCTTTTCCACTTGCACAAAACTTCCAAGTAGAAAAAGAGATCATGGTCTGGCGAACTCAGATGTATGACAACTTTAAGTGACTAAATAAAATTTTGCCTGTTGAAAGCAGTGTGAGATACCAAGGTAGCCAGAAGGAATAAAAGGCTAGCTGAGAAACAAAAAAACAAACAAAAAAACCCCCCAAAAAAACAAAACCAAAAAACAAAACAAAAAAAGCAGCTTGTAAACTCTTCAGCCTAACTTTAATGGCACCCAGTGACTTTTCAGCCTGCTGAAGAAATAGTCTGCAATACATATTACATATATTCAAGTTTTATGTGGGATCTGTGCATAAATCACTTCTGTGACTGCAAAAGTGCGATCTCTACAAAATAAGTAACTGATTTTCTCTCTCCACTGAGACACCTAACCCAGTCAGAAGGCTCTGAACTCATGCTGATTAATACTGTGCTGTTTCCTTCAGTTTTCATTTCCATCTAGCTGTTTGCAGTTCTCCCCCTCACTCTTCTCCTTAGGGTGACATGCTTTATTGCTTCCTCCTGTTGGTTATTTTATGTATTTAATTCCAAGAATATTTATTTTTACAAGCAGGAATGTTTTCATTTCCTTTGGTCACCAGGAGGCACAAGGGAACAGAAGATTCAAGAGACCTTCCCTGCAACAGTCCCTCCTCTTCCCAGCACACTCAAAGCACCTGTGCAAGACACTGTGCTTTACCAGCAAATGGCCAGCATGTCTTTCACCATGCAGAAGCATCACATCTAGATAGTAAGTGAGCAGAGAGAGAAAAGAGGGAAAGAAAAGCCAAAAAACTCCACCAGAATGGGAAAAGCAGTAAAAGTAATTTCAGATGAGAAAAGAGGCAGCAGATAAAGGAGAAATATAGATGCTAAGGTAGCAATTGCTGAACAGATTTGGAGGAGGTCGATGAGTAGTGAAATGACAGGCCACTTTGCAATGTTTTAAGAAGTCTGGTAAGGCAATTGATGAAGACTCTCCATACACCTCTGGCAGAGCCTCTTCCTCTAAAGCAAACCAAAATTTCCTCCGATGTCTCCCTCTGACCCTGTGAATCTTGCTATGAAAAAACCTTGTGTCTGCGTTACCACCCTGTGAGACAGAGGAAACTCCCTGCTGCTGCTATTGGCCCAGTGGTAGGGAACACAAATCATACTGAAAATAACTGCACATAAGGAGGCATTTCGCCAGTAGAAACCCTGTGGCATAAGGGGTAGCCCCTCTCCTCCACTCCCTATCTCTCTGCCAGACACTCTACTGTCCTAGTTTGGCAACAGCCCCCAGCTCATCCATGCTCCGAAAAGCTTGAAGACAGCAAAGGAGACCTATTCCACTCAGGATACCACTCACTTCCCTGCTCCCAGCTGCTACAAAGGCTGCCTGGAGCAACACCATTGAGAGTTGCAGCCCGAGCCTGCTGACATCACTGCATACAAGCATTAAATACAAGGGTTTCTTTTAGGCTTGACACAAGTACCACCACACTCACATGTTTTCCAGCACTCATATAACAGATCTTCTTGCATTTATCTTCCCACTCAGACCCCATGGCAGGCCACATTACCACCATTTTTATGGTTATTCTGCTCTGACATTGCTGGCACAGGACAGACATGCAGCCCTGTACCACCACACACAAATCCTAATCACAGAAAAATCAGGTCTCTCAGCAAAGCCATTT
The DNA here is from genome assembly GCA_031468815.1 of Morus bassanus. Lineage (NCBI taxonomy): Eukaryota > Metazoa > Chordata > Aves > Suliformes > Sulidae > Morus > Morus bassanus. Next base: position 5,396,657 of record CM062577.1, on the reverse strand, counting down.
TTGCCCAGCAGTCAGCTTAGGAGTCACACAGGCAGAAATGCTGGGCTTTGCCACCACCTAGCTTAAGACTTTGGATGAGCTCCTGTTTCCAGATCTTAGAGGAATGGCGATGCTGTTATTTACTGACCTTTGTAAAGTACTTCATCAGGTGAAACAGCAAAAAGATGATCACTAGTATGCCCAGGGTTCAGCTTCAGTCTGGGTTTTACAAATGGAGATAAGGGATATTCTGCACACAAACCTACCAAATACTAAATTTCAGTAGGTACCCGCTACCATCACATGGCGCATGCAGACAGAAACAAGTCTGCAACTTCTGCAGAGCCAGTCAGCTCCTTCTTTTCCAAACATTTGTCAGCCCTTGCAAGGAGAGCTGATAGCCTGGAGTACACTAATAAATCTTGGATTACCAGCATCTTTGGCTTCTCCTGGCAAGCTGCCAGTCATCAGGATACCAAGGCACCAACCGCAGTGTAACATTTCCATTCCAGGACCACACTGCTAGGGACAAGACTCTTGACTGGGGCAAGCTCTGAATGACCAACAGCTGACTCAGACCCTATTTCCAATCCCTTTGGGCCACCAGACCTGACTCACTTCTGAAGAGGTTAGACAGTCATTCTGGTACTCACCATGACTATATTCGCCAAGTGAGCTGAGACAAGAGCATACACACCTCCAGAGGAACCCACCACAGGCGCAGTCATATCAGCTACTGACACTGCCAGGGACCCTGGAAGAAAGAACAAGGGTTTGTGACAATTGCCAGCCAAATAAACACACTCTCTCCTACCCTACATCCCTGCTACTGCCTGTTTTGTGCTAATTGCTGCAGGTCAGTAATATACAGATAAAGAGAAGGGGGGCGGGGGGAATCAATTGACTTGTGATACTAACTCAGTCCTGTAGTACTGCCAAGACAGTAACTGATTGATTCTTTTGCACCTACTTTAAAAGCAGCCAAGCAAGGCAGCAAACGTGTCTTCAAACCTATGCTGCAAAAAGGCACTTACACCCTGATTAAAATAAAAAGGACGCAGGAGACAGACAAATGCCTCTGTCTTGTTCCTCACCTGAAGATAAAATAGAAGTAGCTCCCATGCTGGCAAGACAAATATTTGCACAGTGAGAAGGAACTGGGAACTTGTAACTTAGCACAGCCCTCTGATCAAAGCACAGCCGGTTACTTATAAAACTTCAGAGTAAAACTAGCTAAAAATAACCTGGATGGAGGCAGTAAACACAAGATAGCAAAATGACAGGTCAGTCTCATAAAGACACCGCTAATAACAATACATCCAAACATAGACACTGCTCCTTATCCCAATTGGAGGCTTGGATCTGCTCAAAGCTCCTTTCGTTGCAAACTTTAAGAGTCATTTAAGAGATAGAGAAACAAAGGCAGACTTGGTGTCACAAGGCAGGGATAATGAAGATCTTTGTGATGAGCGGGAATGGGAAAAAAACACAATGGCAAATCTTGAGAGAGTCCTCGGTAGTACAGAATCTAACACACTTCTTTGCTAATTGCTCAGCCGATTCTGGGTCAAGGAAGTGATAAGGTTCCACCAGCCAACTCTGCTGCTAGCTCCCTCCTTCACTGTATGGCCGTGAGACCTCTCAGCTCTTAAACACTGCCATTAAGGAAAAAGTTAATGAGAAGTTAAGAAAGAAGTAATAAGAACTTGCAGTTAAGTCCTTGGACACTGCGCTGAGCATATATCTTCAGTCTCTCAATCTCAGTCTCAACATGTCTCCTTAGTAAAGCCAGACAAATGAGGGGAAAAAAAAAAAAAAACAAAAAAAAAACATAAGAAGTAAGGAGTGGCCATTGTGGCCCGTGTCTGCATTTTACTGTTTATTCCTGATTGTTTAAGAGCTGTGTTATCTTTATATTGCCAAACGCTCAGCATAAGTATGCCTCTTTCTCTCTCTCCTGGCACACGTCAAAGAATAAAGCATGTTTAATAATTGGCTAACAACTCAAACAAGTAAGGGTATCATGGGATGCTTTTCCATGTGGGACTGTCCGGTCACATTTGTAGTTCCATCCTGCACTAAGAAGGGAAGTTTCCCCTTTCCATTTGGCACTTTCTTCCACAATTTATAGGTCAGTAAGGGGTGAAAGACAAGTCTATGAGGATGTGGTAGCTTGTCTGAGAAAAAAAATAGGATTATTTGTGTAGCAGAAATGAACCAATAATGCTAGGTGGGCTAGCAAGCCTCACTTAGGCACTGGCTATAAGCCTCCAGAGCTCTGGGCATTCAGCCCAGCCCAATGCCCAGTAAAACCTGCCTCTGGCCCTGCCCTGCCAGCAAGTCCACAGCCACAGGGATTTGAGAGGCAGCTGGCAACTTGCAGTGCTCGCCTGGACTCAATTGCAGCAGATTCAATGCTAACTTGCTTCACTTACCTGGCACAGATGTGCTATGTGTATTTACATGTATATAAATGAAGCCCAAGGGTTTGGTACATGGATCTATGTAGAAAAGCTTATGTCTGAAAAGTTGCAGATTGGGGACCACTTTAGTGCTTATTAAAATAACAGGCAAGGGACAGTGGAGCTGGTCTGCTAACTCCTTTCTCTGCAATAAATAGCATGGTGTTTGTACCATGCCTAGTCCTGTGTCCTAGTCCAATTATTGTTTCCACAGCCAGTCTCTCTCCTGGTAGGATTTATTAGTACCCAATGCAGCCCATTTTACAAAGCCTTTATCTACTTATTATGGAAAAAAATAAAATTAAGTAGCTGGAAAAAAAAAATCACCATAAATCTTGAACTAAGGCAGTCAATCATGGTCTGAGTTCCACTGTGAAGCCCTTGGCTGTTCTCACACTCTCCTCCTGTTTTAATTAGATGTTGATCTATTGTCAGCTAACTCTCATCACCTCCAAACTGCTGGAAATGTCAAACATAAATAAAAGCAATACAGCACAAACTAAAAATCAATCAAACCCCATGGCTTCATGATTAAATGAATTTCCAGATTCCTGTGCACTGCTCACAACCTACAACCAAATACTTCTTGCTTACTCAGGCTGTAGAAAGCAGACAGCACGGTACAAATGGAGGAAGAACTGGCACAGGACCTGGAAAAAAAAAAATTACTCTTCATGCAGGGATGCCTGTGATGCCACCTTTCTTCTAGGCCTCCACATTCAGGAAGACCATCTAAAGCCAGGCTATTTTAAAGTAACAGGTTGTTGGTGCTTTTTTTGCAGGGGTCCTAAACACAGAGCCTATGGCTAGTTAGAAACAGATGTCAAGTTGTAGCATACTTCCCATTTCCAGCCTCCAAAAGAATTTTAACTCACAGAGGATCAGTGACTGCTCTTCTCCTACACTCAAATATCACAAAACATTTCTACACAAAAGTCAGCACAGCCCATTTTCAGGTGTTTCTCCATCTGGGGCATCCAGAGGTGTCACGTACCTGCCACAACTCCAGCAACGTACACAAAACTGATCCTCGCAGCTCCATGCACCATTTCCAGGGGAACGCCAACCAAGAGCTGAAGGACAACATTGAGTCCAAGGTGTTCTATCCTGTGGCAAGGAAAAACAACAGTTGTCCTCTTTTCTAACTCTTTGTCTCCCTTCTCCACCCTTGAGACAGAGATATCTTGGAAAGGAAATCAAATAGCACCTGCTTCATGAAAGTAGATTGTAATACTGGGAAAAAACAATGGTTCCTGAAAAAAATCAGACTGAGAGCTGCGATGTTTCTTCCCTCCTTGCTGCTCATTATCTTCTTCATAACCACCCAGGTCCATTCAGCCACAGACCTCATAGCACGTTTGGTTCTTAGTGAGCCTTTGTTGTTGTTGTTGTTTGTTTTGGTTTGTTTGTTTGAAGTTAAATGACTTATCCAAAAAAGCAGCAAGATGGCAGCAGAGCCTGGATCAGAAGCCAGAAACTTGACCTGCTCCTCTCTTCTCCCCTCCTAATGATACAACCTTTCCCTGCATATATTACACTGCCATAATGGGGAGGAGATATTAAGTCAAGAGCAAGGTAAGCCTAGGAGTCCTAAGACAGTTGCCATTTCCTTATGACACATAATGCCGCTTTACTGTTTGTGCTATCTGACCCTCAACCTTTTCTGCTGTGCCTACTTCAATGTGATCATGGTCAGAACGGGAAGCAGAGGGCATTTTTGACTCTGGTTAGGTGCCCAGTGATACACAAGGTGTATTCACTAAAGCTCTCTGTTCATCTACCCTTGTTCCCATTACAGTCAGTAGCAAAACTCCTGCTGAACAGAAGGGGAAAAGCTGGGCTGAGACTACTCTTGCAGAAAACCCCGCTGTGTACATCAGGATGTGCAGGACCACTTGCAGCCTAGAGGCTGCAGTGTGCACAACTAAGATGTGCGTATTTGATAAAGACTCCAGTGCAGCAGTTTTCTCCTGTGCTGAATCAAGTTTCAAAGCAAGTTCTTTGTTGTTCTAATCAACAGTACTTAACAAAACTGTCTTGCTACTTTTCAAAGCTCAATACAAATATTTACTGGTGCCTTTGCCATCTGCAGGATCTTCCAGCGATGTAACAACAGCACCAGGCCCCTGAACAGGGTCCCTCTCAACACTGACCTTGTGTCTGAGATCTATCCTGGGCTCACGGGGCTGTGACCTTGCTGAATGGCCACATCACACCGGACCTGGGGGTATAGTGCTTTCTGTATGAAGAGTGCCCAAATGTGCTTACAAAGCAGGTGGACCTAAATGGCACAATGGTACTCTAAGCACAGAAGGCTAGCGTCTTTTGGGTGAAAGAGCACAAAGCAGCTAAAGCATTAAAAATCTACATCCTATTTTATACAAGAAAAGGATTGCTCACACACAGCCACTAGCAATCTTTGTTTTAAGTTACATGCATTTGCACTGTTTCTTCATGTTACCATAGCAATTTCCCATATACATCAGAGAAAAACGCTGATGGTGAGATGCAGTAATGACAGAAGAGTCTCATAAACAAGGATTTAAAGTTGGACCGGAAGAAACTGCTAGAAATGATACTGCAGGAAACAGTGCTTTCTGGATATCTTAATAGATTTGTTTCCACTGACTCTCTTCAAGGATAAATTTCTCTCCTGCAGGAGACACTCAGCACTGCAATTTGTCATCATGGGAAACTGCTGCATGTAACAGTGTTTTTATTACCTTGCTCAAGACTTCTGAAGCCACTGGGCATGGGCATATTCTGGCACCCGTTCTGATCCTGCATGTTCACAGAACTTAGGAACTAAATTAGGAACAACCAGCAAAGGTCAAACTGAGATCACAGAAAAGAGTCAAAGCATCTAAATGCCCTTTTACAGAGGGGAGGGAAGAAGCTTTGGCTGGCACACAGTCAACGTCATGAGGCGGCACCTGACATTTTCACACAAAGCACTGGGTCTTATTTTTCAAAGGAAGCTTTTGTAAGAGCTCAGCAAAGTTTATCCTAGACTCTAAAGTGACTGCCCTGATTCACAGCTGTTCTTAAAAGACTTTCCAGGAGCAATCCCATTCACTTCTCCCCATCATGATAAGAGCTTTGAAGGCTCCACAGTCAATAAGCACCCATAAAATATAATTAGCCTTTGCCAGTGCTGAATGCGTCATTCTTGAAATGACAGTTTCATTGATTTACTAAAGTCTTTCTCCTTCCCCGGGACCAAACAAATGGGACTGAGCATCAATGCAAGTCATTAGTTATAGCAGTGTTTCAAATGTGTGGGCCCCAGATAATCAACGTCTGCTTTCCATGAAAGCAGAAGGGCAGAATTTACAACTTTGCCTGCCTTTTCAGCCCTTGACAAAGCTCCCTCCATCAGGACCAACACACAGCCCATGCATTTTTGGAATCTTTCTAGAGGCACAGCCAGCCAAGCCTTAGCAACTGCTGTCTTCTTGGACACCTTCCGGCCATCATTTGCTCTTCAAAAAAAAAAAAAACAGACTGAGTGCACTAAATTAAGGAGCAGTCCACATTACCATTTTAAAGTCTCAGCTGGAAGCAGGATAACAATAGACCCCATGACATTGTGTTAGCCTCTCATTTGAAAACAGAGGAGAATGATGGGCTTCCACTAACAAATGTTATTACCTTTCCAAGATTTATCTGTTCTCCTGATATGAAAGGAGCTTAACTCACAGAAGTTCACAATAAATGAACATTCAGCCTAACTCCAGATACTGCAGATAAATCATGGGGTTTATTGTTCCAGCAGGACTCTCCATTGTTTTGAGGGCTACGTAGCTAAAGAACTTGGAATCCATCACAAAAAACAATGAGTCTCCCACACACCACCTTCCCCACTGTTCAACTCTGAGCCAGCCACAGACGTGAAATAAACCTGAGATATTTTTCAGTTAGTAAGTATGAAGAATGCCAAAGTACTGCCTGCTACAGGAAAGGGTGACCTTGCACAGGTTAGGAAAGCATGTCACAGGTGATACTGGAAGACATTTAAATGCTGCAAAAATTGTCCTTGTGCAGGTGCTTCTCTTCAAATGTATCCCAAAGCAACCTGCAGTTACATATGTGATATAATAGAATACCACCAGAAGAAAACCCAGATACAAATTAGCTAACATCAGATAAAATCAAGTGTTTCTTCCTTTTACAAGTCTGTTTTTCCCCACATCCTCAGCGATGGAAACTTCCAATTCTCATTCTACATAATCAGCCTCATAGCTCAGCCGAATAGTCTCCACTTGCAGACTGAAACCTGTATACAATAGACTTTTAGGAGGGATTTCGCATGCAGAGTACAGATGTTGCCACGTTCAGAAGTTTCTTCTATACATTTTTCCTACTCTCCCCTTGGGTGGAGTCTGTTCTGTCCTATGATTTTTATCCAGAGATCTGGGGCACATCTGTGCTCAAGGGCAATTACACACCGAGACAGTTATTCCATGGCAGAGAAGAGACATCAGCACGTCTTCCATCAGAGAGATGGAAAAAGGAGAAGATCAGCTTGATATTTCTGGCCCTTCACAGGAGAACATTGACTGACGGGAATATAGGGTTTCTATTTAAGAACAAAGGGTCTTTATGCAGTTTTAAATTATAAACTACTGCTAAAAAGCTTGTTGCTGTGATTTTTCAATGACAGAATTAAAGAAAATTGCAATTATCTGCCAGGAATGTGTGATGATAATGATCTGAGAAACTAGTCAGAGGGGGTAGTGTGTTTTGTACAGGGATGAACTTTCCTGTGACACTCACTCATCACTATGGCATCACAAACATCACACAATTAAGTCTCTTTGAATCTTGGGAGGACTAGCACAGTTGAGAAGCACAGAGTTAGAATCCCCACGCTTTGTATTCTCTTTCCAAGTCTGCTACACACCTCCCATAGGATGAAGGAGGATTCATTTTACTGTGCACCTTCATTTTGCATTAGATGGACCATTCTCCCTCCATCTGGTCAGTCAAGATTGTCAGCTCTTCAGGAACACTGGGTTTTGTACAGTGCATACAAAATGGAAGTTCAATCTTGACTCAGGCTTCTAGGCATTATCTCAGTCCCTACAGAAGGGACAATGTTACTAAGTGATGACATACCATAGGCACAGGGAATTTTATGGACTTTTCCAACCTCAGCTAGGAAGTCTAGCAAGAATACACCATCTAGTTTTTAAATACCAGTCCAGAATCTTTGCAGACTTGTTCTACCACTTGCACAGCTCCTCTAGGGTGACACTGGGCTTCAGTCTGGTGAGTTTTAAGAAACACTCACTGGGAAGTGTACAATAAGAAGAAGGTGTGGTCCCAACACTGCTGGGGAGAAGAGCAGCATCTGTTAAATTCCTTATGTCGCCTCCTCCCTTCAGAGAGCTGCAAAGGTTTGCCCCTCATTGCCCAACACTCCACAATAGCTTCAGATTTTTATACACAATTTAGAATTGATTTTTAAAAAATTACTTCTGAGCTGATTCTGTCACTTCCTCCTACTCCCTCTCCCTGGGGAACCTGAGCTGTAGGGAATCTCCACAGTTTGTAAGTACTCACCCTGCATGCATGAATATGTAGGTTAGGTACCTCCAAGCCTGAGCACGGAGCTGAGGATGGTAAAGTAATGTGTTCTTCAGGTATAAGGGATGGGTGACTTGCAGCACAAATCTGTCTAATACCACTCCGTTGTAAAGAAAAAAGGCAACCTAGAAGAGCAGGGAGATTCCTTGGTTAGCAAATGCCTTCTCTCACTGAAAAGCAATTTGCAGCTCAAAATCATGGAGAAGAAAGTCAAATGTACAATAATTTTTCTCCCATTTGACAGCTTCACACAGCATGAGTTCCCTGTTTTGAGGAACCTGCAACATGTGAGTATAACTATACACAGCTTTCTGTAACACACCAGTCTGTGAGTCAGAGGAACTCAGCACCCTATTGATCAGTGCCATATTATATCCCTCTCCGCGCTTATTTCAGCACATCACTCGGCAACTGTGCAAAGATCTCATTCGGGCAACAGATGAGCAAGTCAGAATATTTAATCCAGTTTCTCTCCATTCACAGAACAGAGGTAACTGTACAGGATTTTTTTCTTCTAATTCCAATATTTGAATTACCAGTTTCCCTAGAACTGTCCAGATTTTCACTCCTCAAAAAGTTTTGCTATAGTTTCCTAAATTCTGTAGTTTCATATACAAATTGTTTCAATGACTAACAACCATGCTTGGCAACAGATAGGCTCACAGTCTCCACTTACACACACACACACACACACAGAGGTAAGCCAAAATGGCTATCAGCTTCATGCTTCTCCTTGTCTGGGTCTAAACGAGTCCCACTCCAGCCCTCACTGAAGTCCCAGCAAAGCCTCTGGCAGTGTGGTACAGGTTCCCAGAGAGAGGGAATTCAGGTACTTGCCTCTACAATAGTGATGGTAATCATGAACCAGGGTGGAGGGCAGCAGGTATAGCTGTCGTAGTACCACTTGCGGTCTATCTCTCGTGGCAGGGTCTCATATGCAACATGCCGGATCAGCCTCTGTGAAAGGCTCAGCCCCGTTTCCTCCAGCAGTGCCTTGCTGCACAGCCTCCTGTTCCCCTGAAGGATGGCTTGGCGGAAACTATTTGACCTTTTGTTGCTCATCTGAGTAAAAAGAAAAGGAAGAAACCATGAGGACAAAGCAAGGCCTGGCACAACCATCCAGGAAGATTTAGTGCCAGTTTGGCAGCACAAGATCCAGGCAGGCAGGGGAACCACCACCAGGCTGGAGATTTAGGAACCAAGTCTCAGGATGATCACGGGGTGACCTATATGGGGTGCAAGCAAAACCAGTACCAGGGTCTGCTATGACAATGCCAATAAATGACGTCAGGGCAGAACACTGGCAAGGCAGAGCAGAGGCTGCCGATGTACCTGGCTGAGCTCTCTGGACCATTCTCCAGCCTTCCATACACTCTCTTCACCATTGGTTATGATGATCCACAATTCCTGTGTTCTCCTTCCCTTGGCTCCCCCTGTGCTATCACACTTCCCTGCACTTGCCATCTCTTGGGGCAGAAAATTTCTTGAGCGTAGCAGCAGGTACATTCACAGCATCTAACCCTTGTATTCTGGTTCTTGTTGGCAGGAGTTAGCTCTGGGCAAACAAAATTATCCCTTTGTATAAAACAAAACCACGTGAGCAACAGCAACAAAACAACAAACTAAACTGGTGTACAGGCTGTCTTAGCTGCTGTGAACTTGCAAGAGGAAAGGATTTCTTCTTTTAAAACAGTTATCTTCAGAGGGGACAGGTTTTGAGATGCTACAGCCTTTGGAGGATACAGCTAATTTGTATATGTATTATCATCTTACATGCATAGAATTAGCTATCTATCTGTTTGAGCATACACTTTCCCAATTTGGATGCATAATTAAAGCAACTGCATTTGCAAATTAGGCAGATGGAATTTTATGCCTAGCTTACTTGAGGGTAAAAAAAAAAAAAAAAAAAAGGCAAAAAAATCAGGTCTGAAAGAGCTTGCTCCAAGATTTGGAAAATTGCTAATTAGCCCTGATGTCAAACAAAACTGCTGCATTACAGTCACTATCTGCACTGGCTGAATCTTTGGCAGGAAGGCTTAAAAGGCTAACTATGCATAAAGACCACTGTAGGGGGACCTTTTAAGTAAAAGGCAGCAAAGCAAATGTGACAGCCTGGTCCTTCTTCTGAAAGAACTGCTAACTGATCTCAGAAACAACCAGCACTTTCAGTCTCCCAGAACCAAATAAGAGATGATGCTCAACAGTGTTGGCTTCCACCCTGGTTTCGACTAATATCCCAAAGACAGCAAAGCCCAGGGCTTGTGCTCTCAGTACCCAGGCAGCTGGGTAATTGTTCCAAGCTGGACCAAGCTGCTTAAAACACAGTAATCATTGCAGGGAGCCATCTCCTGTTAATCACTGGAGGAAGGCAAAGAGGCCATATGAGGTGATAGCATTGCGACCCATTCTCCCAGCAGCTGCCCATCCCTCCTTAGCCTTCCATTTGCGGCCTGTCCCTCCAATGCAGAAATTCATTGACGTGAGCAACACTGACAGGTAATTGATCTATTTCAAGTTTTTAAAAAAATGGGGAAAAAATTTTTGTTGTTGTTCTTTTTGAGCTGTTTTAGTGAGAAAAAGGTTTACCCTAAAATCTCCTTCTCCTTTCTTGGTATTTCCCCTTTGCACTCTCTTTCCTTTGCTTATAAAACACTTGTAAAAGAACACTTCTGGCAAAAGAAGCAGAAAAGGCAAAGAAGAAAAAAAAAATCTGGCCACAAAAATCTTTCTTCCAGTCTTCTTAAGTCTATCATCCAAAAGCTTTTATCTAAAACTAGGGAAGATGAGGGGAAAAAAAAATCATTGGTGATCTTCTATTGCATTAAGAAAGCCCACTCATATTGAAAGACAGTATTTTCATAGAGAAACATCCCCCAGGTGCAAGGCTTTCCTTAGCATTTGTGAGATGCCTTTTGGTAGGCGACAGACATACCTCTGTTTCAGAAGGTAGCTTTAGCCACCTAATGACCTCACTATTTCCACAGAAGAAAGCTTCACTCCAGGTTAGTTCAGAGCAGTCTGTCAGAGATGTACTGTGCATGCTCCCTCGCAGAATTCATTCTGTTCTCTCTGGTTTTGCTCCTCTTGTGGATGAGAATAAATTCAGACTGAAACTATAAATTTGCCTGCTACAGATGAAGATACTGGACAGTTGTCTGAAGCTGCTGATATGCTTATTCTAACAATGGTGGTATGTATGATTTTCCTGCCTACCGCAAAATGGGCAGTGCTTTTTCCTGCTGCAGCACTTCAGTGGAAAACGTAATAGTTTCCAGAGACAACCGAAGCAAATCATCATTGCAGTTCAGCATCAAGAATTGCTGACCACCCTCTGCAGACGATCACCTCATCACTGCAGAGACTGGTGAAAGAGTTGGGCAGGAAACTCCAAAGGCTGCCAACGTTCATGTCTGTGCTAGGATCATAGCAGAAATTTCCTTGTATTTGTTCAGCAGAGGATCCTAACACAGGCACCACTGAACCCACCTGTTATTGCTGAACATGACAAAAAGGGACTTGGTCAGTTCAATCACCTGAATTCAGCACAGCCCCGTCAGTCCAGTGTCCAGCTCTGCATTACTGCTAATGATGCCCAAAGAGCTCAAGTAACAGCAAGGGCAGTGCAAATTCATCAGCATGATGTTTTTGAAGGTGGTCCTCAACATACTAAAAACAAAACAGACGGGAAAGGCCATCTTAGTTTTGTTAAGAGCAAGATATTGCAGGATCCCTGTGGAAGTCGCACCTCAGATGAACAAAGCCTCTGGCTCTCCTGGGGAGGAGGGAAGCTGGATTTCACAACCCTGGCTTACCCAACACCATACACCAGAGTTAGAAGAATCCATGCTGCAGGACTTCTCTGATCACTAGGCTGCACTGCTTTCAAGCCCTTCTGTCCAACAGAAAGCTCTGCCTTCCTCCTCCAAGAAAGTAAAAAAAAAAACCAAACCACAGGATCTTCCACACTCAACATAGAAGCTAAAATGGAAGCTCATGACAATGTGATTTCTTCCAACGAATGATGAAAGACAGTCATAGCTTTGTTCTCTCAACTACCTGTTCTCACACCCCATTATTTTTACAAGGTGTTCCATATTGGTTGTTTCTGGCCACATCTGGATGATAAAATGCCAAGAGTTATTTAAAGTGGTAATGACAGGAAAGCAGTAAATGTTGATATTACAAGAACAAGGGAAGCCCTTGGGCAAAATGCTGACAACTCTCTGGGGAGCACATGTGACTGCTGGAGAAAGACCTTGTATGCCTCAACACACACAACAAGGTTATTTCTGTACACTATGAGGCACTGCCCATTGGTAGCCTCTCTGAACAACAGGTACGGATGTATCACATCAACTGCACTTGTAAGTAGCAAGGCACAGCCTCTTCCTCCTAATGGATTTTTGGTAGACCCCCCCAGATACTGTGAGATAGGCACAGAAAAATGTATAAATGGATTAAGAGTTTCTAGGGTTTGTCAATACTATTGAAAGCAAATGCCTAAGAAATCATTTATGGCTAACTCAGATATGAGGTCATGGGATCAAAGTGTTCAGAGATGGAAAATACCTTCGAAGTCAACTTCTTAGGTGGCTGGAATCCTGTCCCAGGATAGAGGGTCTACTGGGTATTCAAATTCATCAGCTCTTAGCAAAGAGGCAACAAGAAATCTGCCTGCAAATTAAATGGAGCAGGTCACGAACTGCTGTGGTCTTGCAGAACATATGGAGATATCCAGCACCAAGTGTATTCTTCCCAGATTGTGACACTCCAGCAGATTCCTTGGAAGGAATGTTACTGGCAAGAAGCAAGATACACCCTGCATCCACCACTAGCAGTAGGTGCTGTGTCAGTGGGAACCAGATTTCAATTTACCCAGAAAATTAAAAGCCTTTGGTACCCATAATTACAGCTCTAACTCTTCAGAGCTGTCACCACTAACTAAACCTCTTGCCACCTCAGGCAAGGACATAAAAATATTTGTCAGGCCTCCTTTAGAGCAGAGGATATGGAAAGAAGGTCCAGGTTCCCTCAAAATGCTGTAGCCTTGGCGTGGTTTTACACCCAGATGAGGGAGGGGGACACAGTGTCAGGAGCACACTACACATGCTGAAAAGCCCCCACACTCCACTAAAATGTGGATGACTGGATATACTGAGCACCTGTTAAAATTACGCCTCTCAGTAAGATGACATCCTGCTGGTGCCCTACCTGCAATCATTGCCCATCACACTGATATGAGGAAAATGGTCTCCAAAGACGCAGCACAGCTGACTGCCAGGGCTCAAGCCAACACAACAGTCCTGGGCCTACTCACATAACCCTACAGGCCTTTGGATCACGCTGTTAATCTCAAGCTAGGAGGGGATGGGCATGAGGAGAGATAGAGGATTAAGTCATTACCGCTGCCCTCACCAACCCTTGATGAGAAGCCTATTTTGTTCCTCAGACTGTCTTTGGAAGATTCAAATCTTCCCAAACAGAGAGTCTCCCATATGGTCACAATTTGCTGACTTGATTTCAGAATTACATAATATTGGTATTTATGAGCCAAGTATTTAATCATCAGCTGAAAGAACACTGGGCCCATTGTTGGCCTGCACATTATTACAGCCCCAGAAGCTCAGGGCAGCCCACCCCACTTCTCTTCATGCAATTGATCTGGGACTTCTTTAATGAGCGTGATATCAAAGCTGCAGGCAGATGGGTGCAGCAAACAGTATGTGGGGAATGAAGGTAGCAGTGGGGAACAACACATTCCCTTAGTCCTTTGTGCCTGCAAAAAGTTATTATGCAGACAGAAAGAAATTTCCCTTGCAGAACAGCCAAGCTGACATGACTGGTAACCATGCACTGCCACCTCTGCCCTTTGGTATTACCATACCAAAACAAAACAAGGCTTAGTGCTATAGCTCTGCTCAAAGGATGGGCTTGATACATCTGCCAGAAAGGAAAATTTTTTCCTACTTAGATCTGAACCTGTCTTCAACATTGAAAATGTCAAAATTTAGGATAAGAGTCCTTACTGTCTAGTGTGGGACAGTGCCAAACTTTACCAAAGTAAAAAGTCCTGCTTTTGTTCAGGACACATGCCAATCTAGAACTAGTCTCAGATAATCTGCAGCTTGCAATGGAAACTGTCAATTCCCACTGGCAGACGAATTTCTCTGGGTTTCTTGCCTATCTGTATTACTGTTGCTGCCCCAGATAATCAATAGCCAAGTCATGTAGCATTTCCCCATCTCCAGTTTCATGGCTTGAGTGGGGCACAGTACCCTTTTTATGGTTTTTATTCAGCCTCACTCAGGAGGTTTTGAAAAACATGGATTTCTGCCCATTACGTATTGGCATCTTTGAGGCTGGTCTATGGCTATTTTTAAACACATACCACACTGTGACGGGCAATGCATTCAGCTCTCCAGCTCTGATCCTCCAAGACACAGAACACTAAATCAGAAGTTAGCACAAGCTTTTTAAAAGCCTCTGTCAGCTCCAGTTTTATAATCCACTTTACTTACAAATGCAGCCTTTCTAATCAATTTTTCTTTCAAGATTCACATTTATTTCCTTCCCTCACTCCACACTTCTACAAAATGCTAATGTGGGTAAAGACTGCTTCTCCCAAAACGCATAGCTCAGCATCAAGTTCATCTATCACAGATGTTCACATCCTCTGAGCCAACCTGGTAGCACTTTCCCAAACAGTATCAAATGGAAAAAAAAGCAAATACCAACAGCCTGCTTTGCTCTGATCAAGCAGTGGTTTACTCTGGGGATTCAAGAAAAGTTAGAGGCAGGAGAGACCAAATAAATTATCGTGGACATTGCAGAAGCATTCCCTGCTCAAGGTTTTTTCTGGACTCCTATTAAATGTGCCAGGCTTAGACTTTCCAGCACTTCCATTAGAAAAGGTAAACTACATTCAGATTTCAAGGTTAACTGCAAGAACACTGCTTGCAGGACAAGACTAACATTGTGGTTCAAATAACATTGTGTCAAAACACAGCGAGTTTGAAACTTCAAACCCCATAATACCTGTTCCATTTTTCACTGGTGCTGGGAGGGATTCCACAAAGGAATCCAGATTTAATTTTCTGACGGAAATTTTTTTAAAAATATCTTTATAACATTTCCCACTCAAATGTGTATTTTAGCTACATACACAATTAAAACGACCACTTAAGTTGACACTGTGCTTCTCAAGTTTGAACTGTACATGATTGGAAACAGCTGAGGAATCATGGTTAAGGATGGAAATTTCTATGCTATGTCCCACTTTAATTGGCATAATGATTATTTGCCAGACTAGTTCACTTGGAAGAAAGTTCTCTCTTCTACTGCTACGTGTAGCCAGTATCTAATGGACTCAGATCAATGTACAAGCTGATCACGCTCCAAAAGCAGCTCTTGCATCGCAGTTATTAAGTTTCAGGATACTCGCCTGGCCCTCTGATGGCTTTTTTTCCCCCATCAGGAGATGCACATGGCTCTTGGAACATCAAAAATCACCAGGTTGCTCCAAAACGGGAAGGAAAACATGAAGGCAGTGTGAGGCACATTTGTCAGAAGGGGTATCCCTTCTGGAAACACTCCCTGGAGTAAGAACTTTGCACCTCAATAAGTGCTTTAATACATTGAGAGGTAAGAGACGGATAAGGACACCATCACATGACCACTCTCATCTATCTCTTGAGAAAACCTCGTCCTTACTCATAATAGCATAATATTAGATCAAATATTGGAGTAAGAGATTTCAACCCTTTTTTAATTAAATATTTATAATAATAACTCTGAATAAAGGCCAGGAAGAGAGCTCAGGAATCCTATACTTTCAGCCAAGACAGTGAATCAAGGACAGACAGAGCACTTAAAGGGGTGTCCCACTGGAAGCTGAAGGACATCCCAGATGGAAGTCCTCTGATGTTTGGCAGAGGATCTGCCCTGATTCAACAGCACAGCTAATTGGAAGCACAGAGGGGAAGAAATAGAGCTACAAAACCTGCAGCTTTGCCTGCAACAAACCTTTCCAGATTAGCAACAGTGAGAACAAAACAACAAACACCAGACAAGACCACTAGAACTGAGGTCCTGGGTTATTCTGCAATAGCCTTTTAAGCTTAAAACACTCACTAGAAAATGAACAAGGATGTAGCAGGAAGAGGAGATATTAATTTGGGCAAACTTTTGTCTTGCCTGGGGATTCCCCTGAGGATTGGAGATTTAGGCTTTATTGCTTATCTTCCCAGTGACTCTGGTAATAAAGAATTATTTACAGTTCCTGCAATGCCTTGTTCACCTAAGCCTCCTATGCAGGCTGTCAGCTGTTTCAGTAAAGGACATACAAAGACACTTGAAGTGGAATTTATAGCTACTTTGTGACTGTGCTACGAAGTACTTCTAAGTACCATTAAAAAACTCCCAAGCAAACCATGGTTTAAAGGACCTCTCTCGCCTCCACATTATCTGACAGAAAGAATACAGTATGTAACTTCTTGAAAGCTCACGTCTACAAAGATAATAAAGCCCTTCTGGTGCTGTCCCATACACACTCACAAAGCCAAAACATAAAATTAAATGTTTTCTCCTTTAAAAAAGTTATCTCTTTTCCTAGCTACAGCTCTTCTTTCACTGTCTCCCCTCATTTCAGTTCAAGACACATTGGAGGAAGTATCCCAAGTAAAAGTGTTACTGAAACAGCAAAGGCAAGAGCTATGCACCTTTCAAAGCAGAAAGGATGGCCATGAAAAATCTATGGGGACGCACAGCATCCCCACAAGGGACAGAACCAAACCTTGCTTTTATCACTGAAGTGGCTAATAAGAACAAATGCCTTCCAGCCATGCATGATTGAAAAATGTCTTAAGCAAAATATAAGCAGCTACTTTTGAAGCCTTGGAAAGCACTGGAAAAGTAGGCTGGAGTTGGAGCAAGAGGGAATAGGGTTCCTGCTAAAGGAACAGCAGGAAGCGTTCAGCACCTTGCAGAACTGATCCTTCTGACGTGGCTGGATATTGCCTACTAAATCCTATGCCCATGTGGAGATATGTCCCACCTCTGCTCTGTTAAGATAAAACAACATGCTGAGAGTTCGGAGAAAAGTCCTTTCACAGACCCAGACAATGTGAACTTTTCATTTGGTGACTACTGATAAGGACTGTGTTGCTATCTCTGAGATCTCTGCAAAAGAAAAACTTTTAAGTCAGAAAAGGTGCTTTAATGCCCCCTTTTAGTGGCATAAGTGGCCAGCAGAAGGTCTGCAGAACAATTGCAAAATACACATGACCCTGAAAAAAAGAAAAAAGAGAAAAAGGAAAAAAACTCTCACAGATGGAAGAGCTTTGCAACCTCTAAGACAACATGTATTTTAATGGCTACAAGCCTACATTCTGTGCCTTTCACAAAGCAAAGGGAAAAGCACTGTGGAGACCAGAGAGAAAACTGCCATCCCCCTGTGGAACAAGACTGCTAATTCTTAGTTTCATAGGTCAGTTTAAAATCTCACTAAAGTCCATTGGCTCTTTGAAGAAAAGGAGCAAAAAACCTCACTCCCCACTTCCTATTACAGTTGATAAGGCTGAAACAGCCTCAAAAGAACCCCATTTAATGACACTGTCAATGGCATTTTAGAGGTTTTGTCCTTACCAAGTTGCCTAGAAGAGAAAGTTCCCAACACAACTTCATTAAATCAAAGCACACTAATTCCACACCCATAGGCCTTCAACCCAGGGCTGTGCAAAGGCATTAGCTTGTTCTAAGCACATGCTTAAGTTTAATCATCCTTAAATTGAGTGCATCTCTTAGTATCTTTCTGTACTGCATTACAGACTCTTACAAGTCTATGAAAGTGTTAAAACTAGAGTGAGAATTCATTATTTTGCTATATTTTTTCTTTAGGATAAGCCACAAAATAAGTTTCTATAGACTAATCAAGCTGTAAAGCTCAAGTCAAAGCATCCATTGAACCAGCTTGTTTCCCACTTAAAACATTTCACGACCCACTTTGGGCTTGCTGGTTTTTTTTGTGGATTGTTACACAGTCCCGAAGTATTTTATCCATTCAGCCAGTCTTGCTTTCTCTTCAAACACCTACACAGATCACCCTGCCGAGGACAGAAAATCTAGCAGCTAAATCTTAACCTTTGTATTTCTATAGCATCCACTGGCATAGACAGACCATGAGACTCTGGGTAGTCACTTCATCTTCTTCACCTCCCATATTTTATCTTATTTTTTATGATTCCAGTAATATTTTGCCGTAACAGCTGCCCCTTTGAACATCCAGCTCTACAGCATACAGCACAAGACAGCCTTCTTCCACCAACAGCTAATCATGTTCCAGCCTCTTCCATGAAGAAACAGACTTCTGCAAAGATATCTTCCTCTCACCCCCTCTGATGGCCAATAGACCCACGTATCTGTCATTTGTGAGGAAGAAGAGCAGAAGCTGCAGATTTCTTAGCCTGCATCTGCAGTTTTATTTCTTTACTTGAAGAGGCAGTATTTGCAGTCTGGCAGCACACTGAGCAAGCCAGAGAGGAAATCACAAAAACTAAAGGAAATCTTTCTCTGGAGGGTAAAGTGTGCTGGCACCAGCAAAGTTTGGATTAGGGTGACCTGATTATTGTTACACAGTGCTTAAAAAAAAGTGTGTTGTTCACTGAAAATGAGGTAGAATTAGTCTGTCCCTAGAAGCCAGCAAGGCCAGGGAAAGCAAGGCAGGTGTTAATTCTTGATCTGGAAAACAAAAGGATGTGCATTTAATTAGCTAATATATTTTGCTTGCTACTGAGATGCTACATCAGCTTCAACTTACTATAAAGCTACAACTAAACAATTCTGTTGGAAGCAGCATGTTTTGTTTTTCCCAAGTCCCACGAACTCTGCCTCAGAGCTGATTCCTCCCAAACTTGCTGAAATACCATTGCCTTCAGGGAACACCGTTCGTCCTCAGCTCTTCTAGAACCAACACAGCCCCGCAAGCAAATGCTCATCAGAGAGCTGGTTACCCAGCACCTGGCTCTTCTTCCACTGGAGAACTGCCATTGACTTTGACAAAACTGTAAACCCCAGAAGAGATGCAACTCCTACCTCCTTCCATCTGCTGCAGAAACAGACCCATGAGGCACAGACAGGCTTCCACAAGTTTCACAGTGAGTCTGTTGCAGAGCCAGGAACAAAACAGGTCCACCTGACTTCCAGTCCTGCCCTTTGAACATGAAATCCGTAGCAGGGACAGAGACCTTCAGTGTGCACTAGGGACAACTCCCAGGCTAGTGCCAGTGTTGGAACGGGGGACAGCCACGTTCCCTTCTCCTCAAGTTCTGACCTGCCCCATGCTGGCAGGTCCAGTCTGGACCACACTGAATGCATTGAGGTCAGCTTTTACAACATATTTGTTTCAGCAGTGATCTATAGAGTTGCATTTAAACACAAGGTTCTGTAAAACTTTTCCTTGTCCAGAGCAAGGCTAGGAGTTACCTACCTGATTTTCACAAGAAAATATAAGCTACCACCACAGCCTGAACTGGCTTCATATTGCCCCTCCATCAAGCAAAGTAAGGACTCAGAAGCTCCACTGCACCCCCTTGCCTCTGCTTATGTGTCTGAAGAGGGTCAAGAGGGTGAGGAGGTGGTAAAGCCATGATCCAGCCTATCCAAAGCAACAATCCACATTCCCAAGCAGAGAAGACAAGGAAGGTTTAGCCAGAGAATAATAGACTAAGTCTCTCCAGGGCCTCGCTGCTGTGCTCTTTAGCTCTGTTACAGTTCACAGGATATTACGTGAAGTAGTACAGGACTGCCAGCAGCCACTGCTGTTCAGCAAGGATCCCGGCAAATAACATCTCAACTATAATTACCTCCTGGCTTGTCTTCTCTCTAAAAGTAGCAAAGTTAGTTAAACAGCTTTGTTCATTATGTCGTCCTGTGGTCCATGCTGTTCATAGCCAGAATTTTCGCTGTGCATTTCTAGTGTCTCTCTTCACAATGCAGAAAAGCAACCAGACAACAAAAATGCTCAAGATGTCTCCACTTGTACAGGAAACACTTTTGTTATTCTGCACTGTTTCAGACACAGGATAAGAAATCCCATCTGAAACCGCTTTCTGACATTCTTGCAAGCTCTAGTGTAGAAACAGAAATGGATGTGATTGCAGTATTGTGTTTTACAACCATGTGAGATGAATCTCATATGTACAGAGAAGAAACAACTCCCAGTGAGTTGCCCATCTGATTTTTTTTCTGTCCTTTCTGTTTGCAGATCACACCAGGAGTCTTCAGCTTCCCTGAATTTATTCATTACTCAAATTATTTACTGAGTGATTTCTAGGGTCTATTCTCATACTGCAAAATTTTCAATTCCAGAAGTTTAAGCTGCTTTGCTGTGTTGAGAACAGGCATATGTTTTGTGTGGGTATATCTGGGTCTCCTTATTAAGGTGAGAAGTCCTAGAATTATGTTTTTGGTGCATCTAGAAGTTCATAACACACTTTGGCCATCAGGGGATAACACAGCTTTGCTCAATAGCAGTCCTTTAGTCGGGGATCACAGTGTCTGAGAGAGCAGGCAGAGTTCTTGGTGCTCATGATGATGTTGGAGCACATGGATGCAAACATTTTTTTACTGCCCTCTCTGGGATGTGCAGTGCCCTGGAGGAAACAAAGTGGTAACACTATTGCTCTGTGAGGTTTATGGCCTGTAGTGCCTTCTGGAAATAATAATTTCATAGTTACAGCTGCTTCTGTGGTCACTAATAGCATCTCTCAGCATCAGACTCTCTAGTAAGTAGCCAAGCACACTGCAGAATAAGCAGCATCGTGTTCTGTCACACTTCCAGGGAACCCAGCAAAGATCAAGGGTTCTACAGGGCTGAAAAAAAGGGAAGGCACTCGCTGCTTGATTTTCATCAACATTAGCAAAGCTGAGAGAAAAAACAGAGAAATATCATATCCCAGGAACTGACCATTGAAGATAGAATTCTTTTGATGCCCAGTGGTTAAACCCTACTTTCTGCTGGGTTCTGTGAGACAGCACATGTTTGTACCAGTTTTGGCTGGGATAGAGTTAATTTTTTTCATAGTAGCTTGAGCAGGCAGCTCATCAGCGCCTTCCATCCCCATACTTGGAAAGAAACCAAAAGAACTGCTTGTGAGATACACACAGACAGAGGAGTCTCCTTCGTTCCACACCTCTGCTTTGACAACAGCACTGCAATGCATCTTTGATACCCAGCCCCATGCCTCCCCTCAAGGCCTCTCCAGTGGTCAGAGCTTTATTAATGCAATTTTACCTCTTGCTCAAAGTCTCAGTACCTTGGACACATTTGGGAGGCCACGAGATTCTCTGATCATGTCAGAGTACTTGTTCATGAATATTGATGGTGAAAAGGAAAACCACACACACAGAGCCATGCTTGTAAAACCTCTGCAGATCTACTAAAAGGTCAGCCTTTCCCTTCCCCACATCCAGCACCATAATTTTTGGGAGCAGATCAATTCTTACTAAGCTTCTGAGACATATTAACCTGAGCAAAAAGCAGAGACGGCTGATGGTCATGAAGCACAAGCATACACTTAAACACCACCACACATAGTTTCCAGGATTGATGGCTATAAAGTGAAGGAAATAATTAATTTCACAGTGATTCTGTGTCGACTGTGCTGTTTCTTTCCATCAGGAAGTTCAAAAGGCAGGTTTGGGAGCAGGAAACGAGGGAAAAGAGAGGGAGCCCTAAAAAGTTTGGATGTTGGAAATCAATAGCAACTAGAGGAGGAGTGAGAAAAGAGATGTCATTTGTAGTTAGTCTAATACTCTGGCATTTGCACTGCCTATTGATTAGAAAGTGCAAAAAATGCAGATGAGAATAGAGAGGCTGATGACAGAAAAATCAATGGCTTCTTTACATGAGTCATTCAATAGTAGCAAAGGAAATTTGCCATTTTGCAGAAATCACATCAGGTGGGTGTGAGCTGGCACAATCTCCTATTCCCCAGAGGAGGAGGATGTCCAAGCCTTTCACCTCCCACCTGCCTCTCATTAGCTTGTGCTGCTCCGAAGCTCAGTGGAGCAAGGAGAGGGGGAAAAAAACCCAGTTCTATTCCTGAGACAACATGTTGGCTGGCCATAAGCCATCATTTCTGTAAAAGAAATTAGATGATACTTCTTCCTGCTACTTAAGTGTTGTGCAGCTCAATTAGTGAATGCTTGCATGGAACTTTGAATACGCTAAAGTGTAGAACAAGCAGCTGTCACTGTAAACACACTGCTGATCACAGAGTACCATTGACCACACTGTTTGTTAGGCTGGAGCTGAGGAAAACCTCACATTCACTGAGAACTATTTAACAGTTGCTACATTTATTTTACTGTGTACTTAAATACATGCAAAGGGCTAACAAAACAGCTTGATTAGATAGAGCAGATCTATGTCATTGCATCACAGTAATTTCACCTTCACACTGACTACAGCCTGACTGAGGTTGTGACCTGGATCCTAGACAGCTGTGCCCTGTTATCATACTTTTTCCAATTAATGTAAAGACAGGACATATGGAAGACACTTTCCTTCTAAACCAAGAACACATGCATGAGTCACCATGACAAATGGAGGGATCAAATCCCCATGTTGACTGCAGGAACACACAGAGAAGCAAATTACTATACTCTGCATCAAGAATACATCAAGCTTTCCAGCAAAACCTTAGAGATGTCACTGGCTTTCATTGCTCATTGACTTTATCACCCAGGTTTCTCTTCATGCTGCACTAAATCTGCTGGGACTCAGGTGGGGAATGACAGAACAAGAACAGGGCAAAGGCCCTAGAATGGCCACTGTTCAAGATAGCTATCTTGCAAACAAGGTTTCTAGGCCATCCTGGGCATCTAATGACACATGTCTACATCTGTGTTGACTTGCCAAACTGCCTTGACAAGAAACAGAGAGGTCCCCTCACTAATTGACTCATTAGTAGAGGTAGAGAGGCATCCAGATCATGACTCATGCAGTCTGAGACATCTCACCTGGGATAAAATGAACATGACCTAGAAACTCTTTATCCCTGTTGCTGTTGATGCCTACAGCAGTGCAGTATGACTCCACCCAGCAAGTCAACACAATGTTATCTATATATTTTTGTCTGGAAGTGGTGAAATCTCTAGATAAAACAGGAGACATCCAGACTGTCAGACCTCTGCTTGCAAACAAATGACTCCTTATGACAGCTACCGACTGATATTGAGAGCAAAAGCCTCTGAACTAGCAGCAGCTATTGCTTCATGCTGCTCTTACAACATGTTCCATGCAAACTTTTTCCCTGGAAAAAGCAGCAGCAACTTGACTCTTGGCTTGAGAGTTCAGTCACCACTGAATGCTTCAGCAAGCCCAGGCAGAATGTGATGCAGGGACACAGCAAACACTGGTTTTGATAGGGGCCGGGAGGGAGATGGACTGGTCTCTCAACAGCCAATGTTTTAAGCAGAGCCAAGGACTGACAGACCATGCCAGCCAGAGCACTCACCAGGTTGACAAAGTCCTGGTAGCAGATCCTCCCCTCGGAGTTGCTGTCTGCCAGGGCCAGCAGGACCTCCAGCTTGTGGGGGTCCAGCTCTGAGCCGTGTCTCTGGAGAAGGGAGCGAAACTTCTCAGTGCTGATGTAGCCAGTGTTGTCAGGATCGAACTGGGATAGGAGGAGAAGTGCCAGAATTAATCATTCCATGTTACACACAGCTCTGCCCACCTACGCATTCATCAACTGCTGCAAACCCACATGGACCCCAGGGGCTGCTCTAGGCTTTGGTAACACATTGCCCTACAAGCACCTCCTCTCCAGCTTCCTTTCACTGCCCAGGGACTGCAAAGCACCCTGCTGCAGAGAGGGGTGAACTCGGGCATCATCATCCACACCATCACTCTGTCTCCACCCAAGCTTCAGCTAAGTCAGCTCCCTTCACCTTCCTTCCCTCTGCATCATCATTTCTCTTGACTGTTTTTTGTATTCCTCTCTATCTGGACTATCAAGCAAACCACAGATGCAGTCTGAGATAAAGCGTACTGAAAACAGTTTTACTCCAGTATTTCCTAACACAATTGCAACACGGGAATATGCCATCTGTCCTCAAGCCCTTTCTGTGCTGTCTTTCTGACAGTCACCTTTCCAGATCACCTCTACAGATGCCTTCAAAATGGCAAGTGCTTTCATGGCTGAAGAGCTCTGTATTTTAAGATGGATTGGAAAGAAAGTCTTCAGACAGGGAGCAAAGCAGATGAACGTTATGTCAACCTAAAAGTGACAAGGCAGCCACATGCCATTTTCGGAATGTAAACCAGAGTCATTTGAAGGAAAGTCCCAGGTGAGATTTGGAGTGAATCCCACTCTGACCAAAAACATCACTGTTTTCCCTCAGACTAAGTGGTTAATCCCCTGCAAATGCCACTGACTGAAAAGAGACAGCTTTGCAGGCTGTTCAAACTTACGACTGCTCACCCACACGGAGCTCCCCAGGGCACTCAGCGAGGGGCTGCCAGCTCACAAGCAGGCACCAGCCCAGCCCTGACAAAGCCGGCACTGGCACCATGCCAAGCGTGTTTCTTTTGTGCTTTGAAAACTAGTGGACGCAAGCTGCCAGACCAGCCCACACTAGCTGTGGTGCAGTCCGATCTCCGCCAGCTCTCTGTTGCTGGGAGATTTGCCTTTGATTTCCCAAACTTGGCTGTGAGGACCCTAGTACTCACTGGCCTCCTTTTGTAGATAATGATATCAAGCTTGTTGGCTGGATTGAGTGGCTGTCAGGGGGCAGGGTGGTCAGGAGGGAGTCTTTTCATGGAAACATTTGGGACATAAAAGGCCTTGGCAGAGCCAAAAAGGTCCTGACAATCCTCGCTCTTTCCTAACAGAGAGCAAAAGCTGAACAGGCACTGGGCCTTTGATTTAATGCAGCCGAGTAAAGGCTGTCTTGGCAAGGGAGGAGGTGAGAAGAGGGATGCGGCAGAGGATGCAGCCTGCCAGCGGCAGGGCTGGCACTGCTCTGCAGCGAGCAGAGCAGCTATAAAGCAGGCTGGCCTCAGGCACAGGCAGCTTTTTTAGAGGACGCAGTGCCCACGTGCGAGGATCTGGCTCCGTCTCCTCCCATCCCAGCACCTTTGTTCCGCTGCTCCTGGGGACTCTGCTATCACTGGCTGCTTTGTTGAGGAGGAGCTGTCTAACCTAAGATCACAGCCCCTTGCTGCATGCAGCAGGGCTGGTCTGCTATTTTGTCAAAGCAGCAGTCCCTCTGTGAGGAAGCTGCTGGGGCAAGTGGATTACACAAAACAAAACAAAACAAAACAGTGGACAGTCAGAGCTGGGCACTCTCCCCGGCCCTCTGCCAAGGTTTGTTCTGCCCTTGCGAGGTAGCCTGGATGTACCTTCCTGACAGCTGGCACCCAGAGCCAAAGGTGGATCTCATCAGCTGTTTACTGTTAAACAAGGGTTTAATATTAACCCCTGGAGAAGTTTAGCTCCCCATCTCCATTCAGCCCACTCTGATGCTTTGAGTTAACAGATCAAATTCTAAAACCAACTCCAAAATCAGGGTTTCTCCACTTAGACTTGGCTCTGATGCTTTTTGGCTCTTGCTGGGACTCCCAAGCCAGTCTAAGTGTGCAGTGCCCAATCCCAGAGGCACAGATACCCAGGAAATAAAGTATTATTAGCATAATACCTCCTTTCTGAAGGGGAATTTGCAGAAGCTGGGAGATGAGTCATTCAGTTAATGGATCTAACACCTGCAATCCCATAGATACTGTTGTGTTCATCCTTGTTTCCTGAAAACATTTGACCTAACCAACATCTTACTTAACTGCACCACTGTAACTATATTTTGACATTTAAGATGTCAGAACCTATCCTGCCTAGGACAAAACCATTTGCTCCTTGAAGGCTTAAATGCCTCCCTGCTTTGAGGGCCAGGGTCACTGACTGAAGCACGGAACTCTCTCCCCCATGCTGTGTGCTCACTGTTTGACTTTGTAGGAAAGACCAACGGTCACAGCAGTGTGGAATGTGGCTATTCCTTCAAAGGGCAGAAGAGATACAGAGCTGAAGCACACAGGCTCCCAAAGCACAAGAGCTGCTCAGATCACAAACCACTTTTCCCAGACTGCTCTGCTTTAAAGCATGCCAAAAAGAAGCATTTTGTAACCAAGAACAGAAATTACACAACCACTTCAGAGCTTCAAACCAGCCCACAAGGACACACTAATGACTCCAGACTCACTAGCACTAGAGCAGATACGATCCAGTCACTCAAGATGGTATTGTCCATACCTGTTACTGGCTGCTGTCTTTCCAAATGGACAGACAGCTGAAGCCTGTCTGGTGGCTCTGAATGAGCCTCTGCTCCACGGCTGCTTCTTTCTCACACCAATAGGCACCAGCATTCTTCCCTCAGCTCACTGTCTTGCTGCTTGTCCCATCAAAATCAAAGCAGTGGCAGAAGGTAGCTAGTATTTTCAGTATCGTAAACATGCTGGGGAGCCTGTTCTCCTCTTTCATGTTACTATGTATAATTTTCTTTTTGGCACTAAGTTAATGATACTAATTAGAAATAGGTTTGAACTAAAACAGTGGATCTGAACAGCTTGAAAGATTAAGAGGTGAACAATGAACAACTGGTATCTGAACTAAAAAGGCCTGCGCACAGCAGGACTAGACCATTGCTTCCACAACCTGTTTTACTATAAACCCCAGCTGTAAGGGAGTTCTCTTATTTATGTTTAAACAATTTTTTTCAGCATGTAAAAATCTCATCTGTCACCACAGCACTCAAAATCCACCCCAACACTTCAAACTGCCTCCAAACCTGTTTCTGATATCACAGCTAGCCACAAAAATCAAGGGGTTGAGCTGGTCCTGCAGAACATGTGCCCCCACACATGACAAAAACAACATGTGATGCCACACTCAAAACACTTGGGTCCATCAATCATAAATGAGGCAACTGACCTTTGCTAGATGCTTCATGTATTTATCCATGATGATCTCATTAAGGGCCAGTTGTCCCACAAGCCCAGCCGAGCACCTTTGTCTCACCAAGAGGACAGACGATGACCGGCAGCCAGCAGCATGGCTGCGCTGAGCCCCAGGTCCAGCCCCACAGGGAGTGCTCCCCAGGCAAAGCCTCCCAGCAGCTAAGTCAGCACAGTGGCTTCCTTCAGCGTAGTTCCTTCTGCCTCTCCACATCTACTTGGGCAGACAAGTGCAACAAAACGGGTGCAGGGATGAGGAAGGCCATTTGCCCCCCCTCACCCCTCCCAAACAATAGGACACTAATGGCAATTTCATGCAAGGTTTCCTCCGCATTTCAATGACAATCACCCTTAACTCCCTTGATCCTCAACCAGGCTCTTAAGCAAAAATGTAAATATGTTAATGACCGTAGCAGCCATCTGACCCAGGACTTAATTCCCTGGCCCAAAACAAGCTATTTTTTTTTCCTATTTCTTCCTTATTTTAGAGCAGACACACCATAAAGTGAAGGCCCCACAGCAAAACTACAAGACAAAAATAAGGGGAGGGGGCCCCACAAACTGATGGAAATAGGAAATATGGTTGAGAAAAGAAAATGAAATCTCAGATTGTTCCTCCTCTTTAATTAAAGACACATCAGCCATGGCTGAGTGAGCAAGTAGGGTGGAGGCTGGTGCTGCAGACAGACAATGGGTATCTTGGGAAAACACAGACATTTCACATAGTGCAGTCAGCTGCTCCTCTCCCCCATGGCAAACAGCCCTCTGGTGCATCAGAGCAGCTGGAGAGTCAACAGCTGAACTGGGCACAACATGAGGACCCTTGGCTGGCTTTAGGATTGCAGATCTGTTGCAGGAACACAGAATTTGCTACCACCCCTGGTTTCGCCATTGAGGGTCTTTGTCTTGGCATCACCTAAGCTGTAAGTTGTCTTTGCAATGGGCAAGGCTCCAAGCAACTTCACCTAATTTGGAAGTTGGCTTTGAGTTGGATCAGCCCCTTCAAATCTGAATCGTTCTATGGTCCGGTGGTATCTTTACTTCTGGGAGAGACTGGCCTGGCAGTCAGGCCTTCTGGCACTGACCCCAGCTCTGCTCCAGGCTAGGAGGCATATTCTGGAAATAAATTGCCCTGAGCTTTAGCTTCCCCTCTTATTATATGGAAATGACAATGACAGCCTTATTTCCCACCAGAAAGGAGCTATCAATAGTAGGCTTCTTGCTCACATGTAGGCCCTTTCCCATTGGAAAGGGGGAGTCAATCACATGCAAAATCTGTTCATCTCCAAGGGTTTCAAAAACCACCATGAGCTTTGCTGGATTTGAACTCAGACTGTTAGATGGCATAGTCTCCACAATCCAGGGATGCTAGCAAGCTTTGGAACCAACCAGACCATCTCCAGCCTCAAGGGCCATGCTGTAGTTAAATCAAGAGTCTCCAAGTCAATACATGGAATTGACAGACTCCAGGTTGAAGCTGTGAAAAGACATTTAGGACAGGCATTGAAACTCTCCTCAGGATAGTCACATATTTTACCAGAGCCCATTCTCTACCTTTCCACAGTCTCTGAGGCCATGCTGTGAGTTGGTGAGAAGGGTTTTTTGTTTGTTTTTAAAAAAAAAAGCACAAAAAAAACCCCCCAAAACAACAATGTGGCAATGGTATATGTAGCATTTGCTACTTTAATGATTAAAGGAATGACAAGGTAGAAGATGAAAGTCTGCCTTATAATCCTAATGAGAGGGCAAAAAGCAGAGGCTGTTTTAACAGGGGTTTCATCATTGTCTGGTGGTGATGATCTTCCAAGCAGCTTAATGATCCTGCTCTCTCTTCCAATAGTGGGAGGTGCACATGAGAAGAGAAACCCTGACCCAGAGGAGAAGGCGACCAGTCAAAGGTAGTGCATATCCCTCCACCTCAAAATCCAGCTTCTCACCATTAAAAGTCACCTAATCCAAGTTGCCTGAACATGTGTGGTAAAACATAAGTGCTGGCTCCAGTGACGCACACTCTCTTCAACTGTAAATAATGAATTTACCCACCACTGCCCAGACAATATAAAGTGATTAAGGGTTGTCCAGCAGTATTTTTAGCATATGTTAGATTGCTTCGACCTGAGGTGAACCCAAGGGCTGGAAACATCACCCAGCTCTCAAAAGCCAGATTGCATTTAAGCATGGAGGATATACCCTCACTTACTCACCGAACAGGGTCCCCAGACAGACCCACTCCCTGGAAAGCAGCAGTGAGAGAGCACAGAGCTTCCCAGCTCAGCATTCACCTAGGCGGGGAGGCGTTCACATAGCAGATGGCCCGTCACCCAGGTTTGGGTAAGTGTCTCTCTGCATGCAGCACATGGCAAAGTGGAGATGGAGGGAGCTGGTGTAAGATTCCCTTTTCCTTGAAGAGCAGAGTAGCCTGAAGGACCGGGTCCGTCAACTAGCTGGCCAATCTGTAGAGGCATTTCTGCTCTAACTTATTTCTCCTACTGTCTTAGGCACAAAGACAAGGAAGGGACCTACATTACTACCATCTGTTGTTACCTTCTGCAAAAGCACTTCATCTAGACAGGCACTGGAAGCACAGATTAAACATGAACAGGAGAAGGAAAAGATTCAGGAATGCACCACTGCTTGGTTGTTAGGCAGACAGGAAAGAGGGCTCTGGGACCAG
This sequence comes from Morus bassanus, assembly GCA_031468815.1. Taxonomy (NCBI): domain Eukaryota; kingdom Metazoa; phylum Chordata; class Aves; order Suliformes; family Sulidae; genus Morus; species Morus bassanus. The sequence continues at coordinate 5,366,947 of CM062577.1, read as the reverse complement.
GTTTGATTCTTGGTATTGGAAAGATTTGTGAAGTGAGCCCAGGTGCCTCTCGTAGTGCCTTGACTTCCCCATCTACAAAGCACAAGCAACATACCTGTGCATGTGTGACCCAGCACAGTGAGGGCTGTGGAATGCTTACAGAGCATGACTAGATGATAGCTGCAGTGGCAAAGGGCAATTAGCAAGCCACAAGGCCAATAGCACAGGGAGAATATGACAGAGCTGTCCTTCTGTGAAGGTTTCATGTATAGAAACATATCAGACTTTCCAAAACCAACAACAGCTGGACACCACAATGAACTCCTTAACTCCATAGAGGTTCAGACCCCAGTCCAAGCCACCACAGGCCAAACAAATCCTGCATTCTGAGACCCCAGGAATTTCTGACCCACAGCTTGCTGGGGAAGCCTATCATGCTCAGCCAGGTACCCAAATCCATGTTTCTGTCTCTATACACATTTTTAATGCAACTCTCTCCCCTATCCTTTCTCTGCCTATGGGTTTCTTGCTGCAAGTCCCTGCTAAGACACTGAGAGGATAGAGCTGAGATGTGCTCACAGGACCTGTTGAGCTGCCTTTCAGTCCTCTGCAGTCTCGACAACCCACCAATTTGAGTGATCCTACTGCCTCTCTCCAGATCTACCTCCTGGCAGAACACTCAAAGGAATCAGCCTCCAGTCTCAGCTGGGGAATTACACACAGTGTTCAAGCCACCCAGACCTAAATTATTCAAAATATGCCACTGTGCTGGCTTTGAAACCAAAGCCGCTCCCCAGAAAGAAGCCAGGGTAAATAGAAGCGCCATTATGAGCAGCACTGACGAGGAAGGAGATGCAGCACTGAAAGTGAGGGAGATAATTACATGATTAACGAGACAGCATGGATGGCAGGAGGTGCCCTCCATTATGCCACAAGGCTTAATGCAAAGAGACATGTTTATAGACTGAGGCTTCTCCAGCTCTGCTTCTTCCTCTTCTATTATTTATGTAAGTGCATTAAGACTAATGGAAAGAAGCTGAGGCACTCTAAACAGTGGTGGAGTTTCTTAGGTGGAAATATAATTTTTAATCTTGACCCAGCACTGGGCACCTTGTACATTTCACTGGATAGATGTCCTCAGCTGCAGCAACAGGCTTGGCAGGTTAGAGCCCAGACTGGCAGGCAAGGCATGTATCTTTTACCACGAGCCTCGCTCTGAGCTGACCGTCTGCACATTTCTGAGATTGTGGACAAGATGAAGCCTACAAAAGATCACCTAGTGACTGCCGTGACCAAACCCACCATAACAATTAAAACCTTTTCTTAAATCCTTAGGCAAGAGGTTTAATACTCTTTCCAGATCTGCTTGTCAGCTCTGGCCCAGACATTGTTATAGGTACAAATGCCCAATCTCTTGCTCTCTCTTTTGAATTTATCTAGTTTTTAGGGCTCCACAATCTCCTGAAGCAATGAGTTTTGCAGTCTAATTAAAATAAAACCCACTTTTCATCTGGATGGTGTAAGGCACATTAAATATCAAAAGCTGAAAACAGCAATATCCATACTACCATGACATACGATATTCTCATTTACCACCACATAATTATTGTTTGTCTTTTTAGTCATGTCTTATTGGAGAATCTCAAAATCCTGTATCAATATTAATTACAACTCTCAGGGTGTCTACATCATGAGGGGACATAATGCATAAGACACTTCATTCAGAGCTGAAATGCAATACACTCTGGGTAGGATGCTGCATTTATTTGGACTACATAACTCAACAGAAGGGATACCATGCACAGTCAGCCCCACAGCCTGGAGACAGGCAGGCTCTAATCACTACTGCTACAGGGAAAATAAAAAACCCCAAAAACCAACACACAACAGTCAGAGTAACTGTTCAGCTGGGGCTGTATTTCAGGTCAAGTTCCTGCAATCAGATCCCTGCTTACCTCCAGGTTAACTAAACATACACAAGCATTTCTGTAAAATTCACTGCTATTGACAATGTCTCCTGTCACAGAGCATCTCTGCTGGTACAGATCAGGCAGATGAGTATTCTCATTCAAAACAGGGGTTTGGTCTGATATTATCTGGAAAAAGTAGCATAGGTGATACCAGCACAAAAGAGTCAGGAGTAGTTGAAATGTTTCTGTTCTGTATTTGGACAAAAGCCCAAGGAATTATCTCTACCATACAATGACGATACACTTTCTGTCCCACCAGTAACTCTGGAGAATGTTACACAGCAGCTGCTAAGTTAGATAGTTTTGAATCAGCAGGTCAAGGTAACTTGCATCCAAAAGATTTTAAAAAGCCAGTACTAATACTGATTTTCTGCAAGTCTGGGAACACTGGAAGAACATCAAGATCTGCTTTTTACGTTTCTTCCAGCTTTGAATCAGCGATGTAGCCCTTCCAACCATGGCTCCAAAACTCCTGTTGAAACATAGTGATAGGCACCCACACTGCTCCCAAAACTGCAGGGCTGTGACAAGAATTTAATGGGACAAAGCAGGTCTGTCAGCCTAATAGCAACCCACAGCAAATGAACAGATGACTGATATTGAGTAATGTATAATTGAAGGAGGACTGGTGTAACATCAGTCAGGATAGGCTACAGAAAATAGATTATGTTCAGCTGATATTATCTGTATGAGAATACAAACTTGGTGCATATCATAAGACAAGATCACTGGTATAACTGATTTCTGCAGGGCACCTGACATCACCAGACAGCTCTGTGTTTGAGGACTTAGTGTGACACAAACTCAGGCTGTCACACATTCAACATGCTAAAGTCTAGCTATTTGACAAGTCTCAACAATAAAACTAAGCTACAGAGACATGGAGATGCCACTAATGGGGTCCCATGAGAAATCATTCTTGCCTCTGCAGAATTAACATTAGTGACTTAGAAAGCGTAAGGCAAGTCTGCATCATGCTCACAGATGAACTAAAGCAGCAAGTCATTAAGCACGACCTGGGTCTTCTGGTAAAGCTGGGTGCTTGCAAACAATACTCATTACAGTAAAAACAAATAGAAAGCCATGTGGCCAGGTGCCAGGAACGCCAGCCAGCTTACAAGATGAGGAATGCCATCTTCAGAAACAGGCACTTGGGGAGGGGGCAGGGAGGGAAGCCTTGTTTGTTACACTGAGTGCTCTCAAGGTACCACTGCCTTTCAAAAAAGGAAACAACCTGCAGTTTTGTAAATGAGGTGACATTACCTCTGCATTTGGCACTTTGTTATTGGTATAGTCTGACTGGCTTCACTGACAGGCTCAATTCATTAGCTTATGAAAGGGAAGGTTAAGCAATGACTTGATCACTGTCCAGAAGAACCACAAAGGGAACAGAAATTTGGCAGTGGAGGATTCTCCACTATGACAAAGGTATAATCACATCTAGGGGCTAGAGGTCAAAGCTGGGCAGCTCTAGATTAGAATAAGTCGATTATTTTTACCATTAACAAGTGAAATGTCTCACTAACTTCACCAGAAGTTTTAGAATTGAATTGCAAGTTCTCCTAGAAGATGAGGTATGGCCAAGGTCAAGCAGAAGACCACTCAGAAAATCTTCTGGCCTTCATTATGAGAGACTAGACAATCCCAACAGTTCCCTTCTGACCTGACTGCAAGTCATTAGGGCTCAGAAAAATTTAAGCTAAACAGATGCACTTAAAGTCCCAACTAACAACTGCCATAATGCACATATAACCAGAATGACCCACCTATACTGGAATTCAAACCACCCTTCTGGTTAGAACAACCACCACAGAGCAAAACTACTAAACAGGCTGGGAAACATATTTAACTCATACTGATTTTACACCTGGCTTTGCTCAGTCATGGGGACTAGAAGCTACCAAAGAAACTCCTCTGCTTTCCAAGCTAAACTGGGGCAGAAAATAATGTCAGCTTTGTGAACGGGGAGACAGAGGTATTGCATGATTCCCTGCAATGCCCTGTAGGCATCTGGCATTACACTGTAGCGGCATAACCATCTCAGAAGTACTCTAGACAGGCTGGTTCCAAATGGAGCCTGGAGCTGGGAGTATTAATTATTATTCTAATCTCTATCGTTTAAATGCTTGAGAGCAAGCAATTCTAGCTTGTATCTCTCCAGGGTGATCACAGGGGTTACAACTGCAATAAGGAGCTAGACTGCTGGAAGCTATGGTGGTTCACATTGTTTCTTAGGAGATACACCCAAATCAGTCTTGGATGACACCCAGACTGCAGGTTCCCTGCGTGGAGGTCTGCAAGGGTAAGGTCTGCAGTGTTTGCACTTTCCCAGCGTCTGCTATGTCAAATATACTTTGGTTTAAGGGTAGAAGAGATTTGTCCAAGTGCCAAAGCTGCATAACCACAAATCAGAAAAATCAAGCTGCATTTTTGGCTTCTTATAAGCCCTTACTGGATACCAGGGACAAATGCAAGGCAAGGCACACTGTTTCTAGACTTCTCTTTGCCACAGTTTTCAAACAGACACAAAACTAGTCAGAAATTTTAAAGCAAATCATGACTTCATAAAGACTCCACAACAGGAATGCAACTTCATAGGAAGAAGTGCTGTCCATGCAGGTTCCCAGCCCAAGCCTTGCAGCTGGAGTGGAGCAGTTCTCCCTGCAGGCGACAAAATGCAGGGCTGGCCTGGGGCTAGCTGTGCCCTGCAAGGTGTAATGTCTCTGTGGGGCCCAAACACAGTGCATAGGGAATCCCTTTTACACACTCACCAGCCTGACAATAAATGGTACCACAGCATGGTTTTAAATCCCTCTTTCAGACAGTTATCAGGGGACAGGCTCCTTTGCACAGCACTGACAAGTCCTCACAGACCCTAGCCCTGCCTGAGCCTTATCAGGGGCTCCTTACTGCCTCCGGAGACAGCAGCGGATACTCCCTTCACAGCCTCCCACACAACAGAGCGCTCGTCCTGCCAAACCAACACTCACTCACAGAGCCCCTCTGCTTGCCTGCCTCCACCTCATTTCTGCCTCCTTTACTGAACTAATCAGATCTCTCATGTGTACAGGGCTCACACATGCTTTAAAGAGCAACTACTTCCTCTGACAAGCCTCTGCACTCTTCCCAAGCTCTAATATTCCCCTTTTACTTGACCAGGCTGGCTTGAATGCAGTTTTTAACCGTTCAAAGCTGAAGCCCCCATGGGCACCCACAGGCAAGCAGACCTCCTGCTTAGTTTTCCTGCCACACTGCAGCAAAGAGACCTGCTCCCTCAGTAGTGATGTCTGCACACCACCGGCATGGGTGTGAGCTGCAGGGGACCGGGTACACGGCAGGCTGGGGGATCTTTAGCAGAGGGCTGTGGTCCATATTTGCTGGGTCTGCATCACAAGCACAGGGTTGTGGCTGCATTAAGACTTAGAAACAACAAGCCCTGGCTACAAGGATTCACAAGCTCTCTATTTCCTGGATGACACTTAGATCACAGGTTCAAGTGCAGAGATGGCTTTCCAGAACTGATACAACCCAAATGCAGATGATTAGAAGAAGGAAGTAGAGAAGGCACAGGTAACAACCATAATTAGAGAGCCAGCATAATTAAAGGGATGCATGTTACAGTCCTCAGGAATGAGGAAATCAAAAGAGACCCCCAAAAGAGTCACCTGAGAACTACAACCACTGCAAACAAAGAGGAAAGAAGCCAGGAGGGAGAGACAGAAAGACCAGGCTGAAAAGGAAGGTTAGGAAATGGCAATACTCTTCCTATTCATGCATCATGATGCATCTCTGGGGAGGGGGGAAGAGGGGAAAGGGGAAAGGGGAGGGAAAAAAATCTCACCTGCAGGGTAACTAGAGAGACAAATTCACCCAAAACAATCCCACCTGGCTTCCACTGGGGACTAGCCCTTCAAGTGGGGCCAACTTCTAGCAGAGTATCCTCACAGAGCATGCTGCAGACTGCTGTGCTTCAGACGGTCACAGAGAAGGGAGCACAAAGACACAAAAGGAGGACTGCGGAAGGGGCAGGAGGAGAGGGCAGCTCAGACTGGCTGAGAGGAAGCCCAGATGAATGGAGAAAAGCAAGGAGGGAGGTGAATGAGCAAGAAGTGATGAATGGTAGGGAGGGCATGGAAGTTTTACACAGGGCAGAGAGCAAAGACAGACCTGAATGGGGAAGACTGAAAGATGCCACTTGAATAGAAGAGAAAAGAGGGAGGAGAAACGAGGCAGAGAGAGCCCTGAGCAGCACAAAGTGAAACAGTGCAGGCAGAATAGTTTCCCACATGGACTTGACAAGGCCTTGGAGAGAGAGACAAGTAACACAGCATGAGCCTTAATCCAGGAGCAGAAAAGCTGCCTAGAGCAGACAGTCTTACCATCGTCTGTGCCTGTATAATTCCTCCAACATCAGGCACCTTCTTTGCTCCCAGTCAAATTCTCATAAACCCAGAGCAACTCGAACAGCAGCCACCAAAGACCAGAGGGAGCCACCAAAGGCAGTTGTAGCAAAACTGAGCCAGCGACTTGGAAACAACTGATGGGATAAAGCACCAAGATAATTACAAGAAGCAGCCTAAGAAATGCAAGTGTAACACTACTCTAAAGGTGGGACAAGATGCAGTTCATATGCGTGACATAGAAACACTGTTTATCATCAGTGTTATTTGCAGGGTATTCCCATTTCTAAAGCCAGGATAACAAATCAACACTTTTCCAAGTGAAAACTTGGATATTTCAATCATGCTAAGACTCTCCTGTGAATTTGCTTTAGCTTTGACCATGGTTTGTTTAGAAGAAGTTCCCTCAGATTCTACAAGGCCAAAATACTGGACGTTACCATTTTCAGAATATTTCATTAGAAAATTGCATTGATGTTTCTGTTAAGAGTGCCCAGATGGCTTGGCTCAAGTCAAATTAGATATTTTGCTCAAAGGGAAACAAAAAGCATTTTTCCCAATCTTTTGGGGAATTACAAACAAAACCCTATATATCATTATTTACCCACCTCCACCCTTTTCACAGCTGGGAAAAATAAAGCATTCAGAAAGGACACATCTTATTACTTGAACCTCACTGGCAGAGCTGAAAACTGGATACACTCCCATCCCTTTTGGGTGTGCAGGTTTAGATAGCCCAAGGTATCCGTTATCCTCCCAGGTCTATCAGTCACCCATTACATGATCCTGTGCCAAACCTAATTTTCTCAACTGCAAAGCAAAAGATTCAGTGACTCACTCTAAAAGGGATAGCGTAAGGCCTTAAATCATAGCCCTTTACTTCATGCTCAGAAAAATCTTTCTTATTTGTCAGGAACGACCATTTAAAAGCTAATTCAGTGTCTGGAGCTCATGTTTCGCTCGCTCATACATAGATTCCACTGTCACACAAGCTAAAATGAGAGAGAGGTCACAGAAACCCAGTAGAAGCTAAGACACGCCCTCAAAAACAAACACAATGGAAAGGAAAACAAATTTAAATCTAAGACTTGACCCTACTTTGCCTTTTCAACACATCAGGGAAGCCAAACATACAAACTGGCTATTAAAGTGTTGCTAGAGGAACCACGAGGGGCCCATCTGTGCCACAACTGGAGACTCTGGTTCTGCCCCTTCTTTTTTGATGTTTTTTGCACGAAGCAAACATAACAGTATCAATGCAGTTAATTTCAGGCAAAAAATGTGAGTGTCCTGGAGTCAGAGCACAAGCAGCAATTAATCTGAGAAGAGACATGAGGATTTCTCCCCCCACTCCCCGCCCCAAAGAAATAGCAAAGGCAATCCTGAAAAATCTGTGTTGGATCATCAATCCCTCTCAGAAAGGTCCAAAAATATAGGACATAAATTTGGGATCTGGCCCTTAGCGATCAGGTCTCTAGTACATAGTGCATTTTCAAATGATGATTTGTGCTCTTTATGATTCACAGTGGTAACACTGCCATTGGCTCAGTAGACAGAGTTCCACTTTATGAACTGGGAACTCAAGGCAAAGAAGTGAAGTAATTCACCCAAGGATGTTAGAGGCTTAAAATACTACTATAGTAGGGACGAGCTGCCTGTGCTCCAGCCACCTCCATGAAGCACTCCTACATTGCCACCTAATAACTGACTAGAAAAAATTGGAAATTGCCAAATACTAGAGGGGGGATTTTTAAGGAGGGGTTAAGACAGAATAAAGGTGAAAGCACCCTCAGGAAGTACGCTAAGCTTGGTGATATCCACAAGCAACAAGAAAAGATGTCCAAGTGTGAGAGCCTCTCCCAGAAGCAAGAGGGAGATGAAGAGATTGACGTGTGTTTGCGCAGACATACGCGCACACGCAGCAGTGGCAGAGAGACTGTAAGGGTTTCCAGAAAGGCTGCTTGGCCAAAGCTCACAAGCTTGAACACAGCAACTTCACAGACCAGTTGAGCCCATGAAGAACCATTACTGCAAGCAGAACAGTGTCTTGCTTTTCCATCTGCCAACCTGGGCACAGGCAGATCATGTTTCCTTCACTGGGGTGAAGGGAAAGAGAATATGAATAATTCTCAATTCAGTGAAAAGCGTGTGAGCTGTGCAGCTGCTGCAGCGCGAGCAAGCCCTAACAGCACTAGCTATCGCTTTGGGTCAAGAGATCATACCATTTCAGCCCACTTCCTGACTTATGCTTCATCCCAGCTGCTTTCCTCTCCCATTAGTGCCGGCCTGCAGGAACAGCCAGCTCTCTGGAAGAAATTCAAACACAAGGAGGAGAGGTTCCATGTGCCTGAGGGAAGTGAAAACACAAGGCAGGTCAATGCTTAGTCTAAAAGCATTCAAGCAGGGTCAACACCTACTAAAAATAAATACATAAATACACACTATACAGGAGAAGGATTTACTCAGATGGAACAGCCAGGAGCTCAGGCATGATTGGGGTTCCCTGAATCTGCATCACTGGGAAACTGGCAGCTATTACAACTCAATCAGGCAGACCTGTGCTGCCAGAGCCTGGGAGCTGACAAGGAATCCTCCTTCCAGGAAGGGCTGCTGTAGCACCAATGCTGTTAGGGACCAAAACTGTCACTCCCTCTCAGTTCCACGCCCAGTCTGGGAACTCCAGCTCTTTTCTGCTCCCCAAAGCTCAGTGTCCCATATCAGACAGCCAAGGCAAAGCCACTACCACAGGCTGGTCAATCTTCTTATGCAAATGAACTCAGGGTAATTGGGACAGTTACAATGAATCCCTAACAATGTTTGCCTTTGTGCACACCAGTGGTAAATAAAGACTGAGCTGCTTTCTAAGGATGGGGGGTGAGGGGAGAGCTGCGCTGAGGGACAGTATCTCAGCTTCTCAGAGGGATAAGGAAGCAAGTGCTGTTTAAAGGCAAGGATGTTATCAGAAGTGTGGAGCTGATGGGCAAGGAAGGAGGCAGATGCTGCAAATAAAAGCCGCTGACTGGAAGTCTCAAAAATATTCAGGGAAGCATAACCACTGTGGCAGGTCCATGGAGCTGTCCCCCCGCCACATTACAACCTTCATTCCACAGGCAGAAACTTCCACAGCATTCATCCAGCTAAGGATCTCAGCCCACAGGACTGAGACACCCAAGAAGAGCTCCCACCAGGGCCAAGACTAGACATAGCACAAACACCCCACCCAGAGCAATTGCTGACTGTCTCCAGGCTGCAAACACGCAGTAGTCAGCTCTGGCTCGGTCACTCCTGCACTGATGGCTTTGCCTCTTGGTTATCTCAGCACGCTTCAGCCCCATGAACCTCATATATATGCTCTACTTTTGTTGTAACCCTCCAGGGCCCATGCAGCAGCCGTGGAAGAAACCTAAACAAAAAGCAATCACCCCCTGAAATCCTGTCATGCAAAAAAGACTCTTCCCACCCATCACCACAAGAACTGAATGGAGAGGGACTGAACACCCCGTGCCCACTCCTGCCTGGTGGTCTTTTTGTCTCATGACCTTCCCCACACAAACACAACCCCTCAACAATCAGACAGGCAACATAATGCACCAGCACCGGCTTTCCCAGCCCTTCAAGGCAAGCTGGGGAGGGAAGGGGGGAGAACTGAAAGGATTTGGGGATGAAGAACAGATAGGATGGGCAAGGAAATACCAAGCAGCGTTTTAATTTCTACTTGCACAGTTCCACGAGCCAAGATAAAAATAGTTTTAATGAAAGAAACAAAAAGAAATGTTATCTTCAATGGTTTAAAGTGACATAGGAGTACCAGCCAGTGGGATTTTCATAACAAAAAAAAAAAAAAAAAAAAAAATTCTGTGATTTAATTCTAAATTCTAAATCCTGTGAACATCTTTTAACATTCCTTCCAAGAAGCCCACAAAATTGAGCCCTTTGGTGTGAACTCTGCTGGTTTTACCTGGCTATCTTTGAAATTTACAGTCTGAGACAGATTAGATAGAAAAGTTTTCCTTTAGGCTGAGAGAAGGGAGAAGACTTTTTTTTGCAACAGCTGTAGACAGCATCAACACACACGGAAACCCTCCCCAGTATGATAGCTTCAAAGCACAGAAAGTTTCTGCCAGTCTGTCCTAACTATTGAAAAAGAGAGTCATCACCTGTGCTACTGGCAGCAAGGAGTAAATGTGCCTCCAGGTCCCAGATTGTCCTTGCAAGGTAACAGCTACCCTTTGGTTACTGCAGGACACATATCACCTTTGGGAAAGAGTGACAAGGGTCTCCAAGGACTTGTTAGGAGTAGATCAGGAGACCAATGAGGTAAAGGGAAACTCTTACCTTCTGAAATGCCAATGGATTCTCCCCTGCTCCCCATGCACGTACAGGAGAAAATACAGACTCCACGGGAAAGCAAACCAAATAAAGCAAAATGAAATATCATCTCTCAGGGCCTGGATTCAGTGAGCTTAGCAGGGCACTCAGCTATGCTTCAGGGCCCTGGAAATGCATACTAAGTACCTTTACAAGGAAAGGAGGCCATGCTTTCGCCAAAAGCTAAGATCTGAATCCCATGAAATCCTGGCAGCTAAGGCAGTAACAGAAAGCAAAGCCACAGGAAAGCACTTTTGTAATTTACTGACACATTAGCCACCTAGGGAGCATGATACAGTAAGAAATGACAGCTCAACTCCTACTGTCAGCACCCCCCACAATGCTGTTATCGTTATCCACATCCTTGATTAAAGCACTGCGATCGCACAGTGGAAACCACCTGATAAGCCAGGTACGAAATCACCTCCATGGGCTGGTGCAGCCGATGTAGACAGACTGGAAGTCTTGACAAAGGCCGCATGTAGCAGCCAGGTGCAGGAGGCCTCTCCCAAACCCAGCACTCAGCGCACCAGGCCACATCTGGCCAGTTGGCCTTGGCGAGGGGGCATGGAGCTGCAAATCACTCTTGCCTATGCCCTGACATGAACTGGAATAACTGGAAGAGCAGCAGCACTGAGCCTGCACACAGTTGGCAAACTTCCCACAGCAAGGATACGGTCTCCTGTCAATCCACTCCAGCCTTAATCCTCTGCAGAAAGATCCCATCAGCACCACACTAAGAGGCAATCCTTCAAGACAGACACTAACAATTAATGAGAGCAAAGATGAGGGAGGAAGGGACAGATGGAGAAGAGATATAACCAGGCTCTGCTCATCACAGTGAGCGACTTGGAGGACCTGGACAGGAGATACACAGGCAAGATTTTTAGCCTTGATCAGCCCTGCAGTAAAGTACTACACATAAGCATGCATGGGACAGCAAATCTTATTGCACCCCCACAGACAGATGTGAGCCAGTGACAGAGTCAGTCATGGTGCTTGTTCTCACTAGAAAGGAAGTAGCTGTGGCCCAGCTGTGAAGCTGCTTTGGGCTCTGCAGTATTTCTGTCCTATGTAGGACAGGCACAAACCTCCTGCTGGTTTGAGGATTTGCACCCTGGGTCTGGGTGTTTCCCCAGCATGGAGGGGAAACTAGAGTTTTGACTCAGCTCATTCCACAGACAAAGATTTCAACAGAATCCCTCTTCAGAAATGAGATTACTCAGGCAATAGCAGGATCTTTAGCACAGTTACCATGCAAACTAGCAAAATACCTGTGTTAACTGGAAGCTGGCCCTCAGCCTCTTCACCTATCAACCAAGGGAGAGAACACAGCTAGAAAACAAGCCAGTCCCAGTCCCATGGCTGTCTTCAACACAGAGCACACTCTTCCCTCAGCATTCCTATGCTAGAAAATCTCATTGCATAGATAACTGCTTGTTGTAGCAAGCATCGAAGTACAACAGACTGGGTTGCTTAGGTGAGATTAATTCCTGTCCCATCACATAAAATAATTAACTTAGCTTTACATTAGTCTTTATTATGGCAATGAAAATTATATGGCCATTTTAATTGACTAGTGTTGCTTGCTCCAGTTGTCATCTCTACTGAGTTTGGAGGCAGCTAAAGTAAAAATTATTTCAGAAACTGCCAGTTGGTGCCACCATAAGAAGCAGGTCATGGTGAACAGCTTCTCCATTCACTTTTACGTTCCCAGGCCTTGTGGACCTGGTCTCAGACAAGCTGTAAGTCAGAATCCCTCCTACACCAAAAAACAGGACAGTCTAGATAACTTTGATCTGTGGTGATGGGCTGATGGAGAAGGGGAGAAAATTTCTTGAGGTCTTTTTCAGTCTTTCTTCCTGAGGTCTTTTTTCAGGTCTGTACTTCTTACCATTCCTTTACCTTTGAGCCATTCGAGCTGGCTGCTGTGTGTGGAGCTGTGTGCTGCAGCCCAACCCAAGCAAAGGAGGCCAGAGCTCTCTGACAAGGAACTGGTGGTTAGAGTGGCCTGGCCAAAGCATCCACAGTGCAATGCTGCCTTCTGCAGCTCCAAAGAGTGATTGATACCCAAAGATGCCAAATAAAGCTGCCACTGAATTCACCAACTTGAGATAAGACTCCCAAAAACCCTGGGCACTGACTATTTGAGAGACCAAGCCTTCAGAAGAAAAGCAGCTGGGTTTTGCCTGCATACCTGCCTGATGTCCTTCAAGCAAACACAGCAACTTTTTTACAAGTTTAAAGACAGGCTTATACCAACCCATAGCAGACTGTGGATCTCTGCAATCACAACTAGCTAGGCAAGACATCATAACCAAGCGCCCCTACTTGCCTCTAGGGGATTTTTTTTTTTTCTCCAAACACCATCGTGTAGGGAAGAAGTACCATGAAGGTGCCACCTGTACCCCCAGCCACCCCACGCTGGTACTTCACCCTGGTTCTACTCCCACTGCCCACCCAGCAAATCTGGTTCTTTCAATCGCCTTTCTCAGAAACATACAAAACCATGGGCATTTCTTCAGGCTGCAAAAAGGAGACACTGTTCAGTCTAACCCTGGCATACATTCTTGTGAGAACAGATCAGTCAGAGATGGATGCAGTACCCGCAGAGCTGTACATTATTATGGTAACGATACACTTTCCACAGCCAAACTCTGCTGCACTGAAATCACCAGCACTTAGAGAAGCTGTGGCCAAGGAAGACACTAGCAAAGAACTTCTTCCCCCGACATGAAAGATGCTGGCTGTTAGCAAGGCTTGGATCCAGCACTTCACCTTAGAAAAAATTAAAATAAACCATACGAAGTCTCAGGGGAAAAGATCATTTGAGCCTGGATATTCTTTTCTCCTTGGCACAACTTTATGGTGCGTATCATGATATTCTCCCTTCATATTTGCTACTGTCCCTTCAGCCCAGGCTTGAATAAGTGATGAAGAGCTGAAGTATTTGTTTCACAGTGCTAAAGGGAAAAGCAAGAAGTGCCAATGTTTTCAGAGCGCAGCCTCTCAGTATCTGAGGGATCATCACAGCCTCATGAAAAATGAAATTTAGCACACGAACGCTCTACCATGGAAGGGGTGCATGTTGTGTGAGCTTCCTTTAATAAAACCCTCAGCAAAAGAAATTGAATATTTTTATGCCTGCATGCTTAAAGAAACACTGTAAAATTAAAATCAGGGGAAGTCCTTACCCTTCTGAAATCAGTAATGAAATTAGCATGGGGCCCAAAGGAAGCAAACGAGGCCCCTTCAGAGGGGCCAGGATTTCATCTTGTGTTTAAAACCTCACAGTGGCAGATCTGTACTTATTTTAATAACCTACCAAATCCTTTTAGTCCTCTACATCCCTCCATGAAAGCCTAATAATGAAAAAATATCTACTAAAACTTGGCTTTTCCTGGAGAAAAAAAAAAAAAAAAAAAAAGTATCTGAACAGATCTCCAAAACCAGACATTTCTGTGGACACAATGAATTTGGACTGCAATGCTTTGTTTTCAGATATCATTGTATTTCACATTTTCACAGCTTCCTTGGAATAACATTTGATATGGAAAAAGTGTAAGTGATACAAATGGACAAAAGAATTGCCAACCCTCTGAAACCACAGGGCCTCTCCATTTGTATTGCTTTAGTAACAAATACAGCCTGAGCCACAGAATTCCAAGTAAGAAATCCTCAGGCGACTTAAAAATTTAAGCAAACCATTGCCACGCAATATTAAATGCATTCATTTTTTGAGCATCAAATTCCACCTATTAATGGATCAGTCATCCTCTGCAGCTACCAATTTACATATCCAGCCTGCAAGCTGCTGAGGGGCCAGTGGACACGAAATATGTGAATACATTAAATCTGAAAAATGAAACTAATGTCCATCATAGTTCAACTTAATGATCATATTTTCTTTATGAACAGCGGCAGAATCCGTGCCTGACAACCACACACCCCATAAAGTCACCCCAGATGCAATGAAGCACTGAATCCTCTACTTAGAGACTGTAACTGTGATGCACGCAGTGTTCACAACTGAATCCCTGTGCAAAGAGGGAATTCCTTGGAGTTACATTTTCACCGAGTCACTAAAGCCCCTGCTATTGTACATGGACTAAATTCAAAAGCCTGATCCTCGCTATGGAAGACAGTTTATCTTAACATATATTAAAACCCTGGAACAACTTCTCAGCCCTTTTGCCAAGCCAGGCAGTATTACCAGCTTTAATGCAATAGCACTTTTGATCTTGTAACAGTTATAGTGGTGCTGGTACATCTATTATTCCTCCTGGAACAGAGCTGTGCTCTGATATCACACCTACAATTCACTCTTTTTGTGCACAGCTGTCTAGAAACAGATGTGAGAGAGCGCTTCTCAGCAGCACGTACCCTTTCTATCATCCCAGGGAGGTGAATGACCCTCTCCAGTGCCCAATCCAGGGCCAATTACAGCTATGGCAAGGAGAAAGACTTCTATTTTAAGCTTCTTGAAGAGGTAACTGGGTGCTGCAGGCAGAAGGATGAACATGGGGGAAAGTCTTCTGTAAACTGGTTCTACTTTTTCTCAACTGGGCACCGTCCAGGTAGACAGCAGCTTGAGGAATGAGGGGCAATCCCACGATCAAATGGTTTCCATTCCTTTTTTAGGTCTGTAGCAGCCTGTCCATCATTGTAACAGAATATGATCACTGATCTCCTTATGTTCCCTATCCCTATCTCTCTATGTTCCCACCCGTGAAACTAAATGAACTGATATTGGAGAACGAGCTTTGAAGTCCTTGAAGAGGAAGGGCTATTGCAGTGCTGAATAAGGCCAATTCCCTACAGTCCACACCCACTGCAGTGATACAAGCAAAAACGCTAAGGCGCAGAAGAATCAGGACACAAGGGAAACTAAAAAGCTCAGAGAAAAGATGAAAGAAACTGGACATGGAAAGTTACTACTGCTTTGAACATTTACTAAGTGTTATCAGAAAACCTCCAAAAGTGACAGAACTCCAGTTAGCAAATTAGGGGCTCTTGGTCTGGCATCCAGGCTGTAAGGCAAGAGCCACACCTCCCAAGAGATCCAACTGCAGGGCTTACTCAGAGCCATCTCACAGCCATCAGCTACAGTAATTTTGCAGAAAGGAAGGACTGGAGCTGCTAGTTGAGCAGTGGGGAAGAAGCAAACACCACTTGTTTATTCACAGGTCCTTCTACTCTAACTTGTTGCTTGCATCAGATGTCACAGTGATAAGTACCCGTTTAAGAAAAAACCACCCCCCTGCAGCTAATCCAATTAAGACACAGGATAAAGTTGTAGAGGTTAATCAGATCTGAGCCATTGGGTCTCTCTCTGCTGCTGCTTAGTGACACATCTGGTGAGCAACACCAGTGAGACAAAGGCCAGGAAGAAACATCAACGATCTAGCTAGCCCCAGGAGACCAGTGCTGTTTCCCTGCTGCATCAGGCAGAAAAGACAGGAGCACACTGCAGGGCACTACTGTGGGTGGTCTGCTGGGCTCAGAGCTTGGCTGTCCCATTAAGCCTTATCAGGTGCCAGGCTGCTGTGACTGATCAGCTGCATTAGACAGCCCTTACAGCAAAGGCCAAGGCTATGTCTGCAGGGTGCTGCCAGGCTGGTAACCAGGATAGAAATTTACTCAGCAAGCAAAAATCCTGCCCATACAACTGCAGGGAGCTCCTCTTACCTTGTGTTTCATTAGCTGCAACTCTGTGCTGACCAAGGCTGTAGCAAGGCAGGTGAGGGCTGCCCCAGCTCAAGGGGCCACCAGCACAGAGACCACTTGGACTGTCACAAATAGCCCCTGCAGCACTGGGAGCCGGAAGGAAGCTCAGCTGGGGTTTGCACTGAAGCAGCTCCACCAGTGCCAAAAGGACAGACACAGCAGGGTTCAGTGCTGACTAGGGAACGTTGCTGCTGTCACACCCAAGGCATCCAGCCTACCGCCTAGCCTGAAGTCCTGACCTGAAGGTACCTTGCAAAACCGAGCATGTTGCTTTCCCCCAACTCAAGCCTGCCTGTACAGTTAGATCTGCTCTGCCTCTCTCCCTCCTCCTCCCTTTACGGCAAAAAGAAGCCAGCAGTCTCAGCCCTTATTGCTTAGACAGGTGTCTGCACCTTGGTGGCAACAACTTGCTATCCTCATTATCACACCCCTGGGTGCAGGACAGTCAGCACAGAAGGATGGATCTGCTCCAAAAAGTGACCTCCCCTTTGACCCATCAGACTGGGCTGAGGCACAGAAGAGCCCATACAGTGGGGAGAGAAAGAAACTTTTTCTGTACCTGTTTCTTGTGGGCAGGGAGAACACTTCAACCAGAATTTCATCTTCTCTCCTGGGCAATACGTGCCAGCCTTTCAAAGAGGACAGATGGGGCAGCGACTCCAGTGCGATGATAGGACTGTAGTGACAGCAAGAAGATGATGAAAGGTATATAAACACCATTCTGCCAGTGACTCTGATCTCTTTGGTTGCCAGAAATGTTGTTTCAGGCAATGGATTCCTAATCCAGTGACCATCATCTCCCCTCCTGGAGGGGAACTGGGTTTCTTGATACCACTCTACCACACTGGACTTTGCTAGACTCCTCTGCTAAACTGTTCCTCCTTCTTGGTAAATTCTCCAGTCCAAGGACAGTGATTGCCACTGTTCTTCAGTTTCTCAAAGGAACTAAGATCCATAGCCCCCAAAATCAGAACTTTTGCCCTTCCAGTAGGAAGTTTTATCCTTCCTTTAAAGGCAAGAATTTTATAGCAATCAGCCATGAAACTTGTCAGGAGAAAAACTACATTTTATACTCTGTACTTGAAACACAGAACATTTCAGATTAAAAATAGCTCCCTTTTTCACTGTCTGCCAGGTCTGGGAGGGAGGTGAAAATCCACAGAGACTTAATATGTTGCATGAAAAAGCAGAATTCTATAGCAGCGAGTATGCACACACTTATTTTAGGTCAAAGAATAGCTCTGCAATAATACTTAGCTTAGTGGAGAAAACCAAAGCTTGGGATAGACCCATGCTAGCTGGTACACTGGTATGAGTAACACAACAATTCAAGCGTATCCATCAGAAAGAGAGGGGGGAAAACTTTAAAAAAAAAAATTTAAATCTCGTCACATCACAGTTGTCCTGCCTTTAAGACAGTTTCTCTCTCAGATTCCAAATACCTGCTCCTGTATCAGCAATCATGACAAGCATCTTACCAAGATATGAGACGCTCTGTCTGTGTGACCCTGGTGTGGGCACAGACCTGGCCAGCACACAACCTTCCCCCCATAGCAGGTAGTTCCAGATCAGGCTCCCTCATTCCACAGCCATGTAGTGGGGCAGCAAAGGGACCTGGTACAATATTCAGCCTTCCTCCCCTCCCTTCTCAACAGGGCGAGGGGACAGGCCATGCACTGCCTGCAGTCTTCTGAGAAACCGCAGCTCAAGCATAGCAAACAACTGCATAGCTTACTCCAGAGCACCCCATGTTCTGCAAAAGGGCCAGCTCTGCTCTTTGGGGTGATAAATTATCGATCAGAAAAGAACAGCAAAGCTGCATCATGTGTCCCAGTGAACAAAGGCTCTACACAAAGCTCTGCCACCAGATAAATTGACAGACCCTAGCAAAGGAGAACAGGAATCAGCAGGCACAGCTTTGACTCTAACATACAAGCAGTTAGACATCCAGTATTAAAAGCTACTGAGTAATGCAGGAGCAATGGGACAGGAGGGAGGTTACTTTAGTAATCTGATTAAATGGGAAGAAAGGCCAGTCATTCCCTCCCTCCAAATCAGCGTAGGACGACAGAGGCTGGATCATCTATACAATATTGATAAGTGTCTCATCATTGGCAAGGAACAGAATACCAGGGCACTCAGAAACATCCCTTCTCTGATGTCACCATCACAACTGGCACACAGAGAACATCCTCATCACAGGAGGCAGGTCCTGAGCAGGGCTGACTCTTTGCCTGGTAACATCAGAAAAACACCTTGGTGTTCCCACTGGGAAAGAGCTCATTCAGCTACACCTCATGGGGAACAGTGAGCAGAGAATGACCTCAGAAAGATTACGGCACTGACATTGCAGAGAGCGTCTTTCCTTGAATTAACTGCTTCAGCTCAGGTTGGGTGTGCGTAATTCAGGCTGTTTTAGACTACAAGAAACCATCCAATGCAGCTTTGTGTCAAACCTCCACCCACACATCAGCTACATAACTAATAAGGATGAAAGAGAACATTATCTCAAGCTGGTATTCAGATCCTCAGTGATCAGCAGAACTTGTTATATTCTGTTTGGCCTTAGAAGTCAGCAAAAGGAACATACTTCACGCATCATACTGCATGCCTGGTCATTAAATACAGGCTTATAAGCCCATAAAGTCTCTGTCGCTTGCAAGTGTGAAGTAATTTTTTGCATGAACTAGTTTATTTTGCAGTCAGCCCAAAAGTTAATTAGTTTTCACAGTTTTATTACTCCACATGGTCAAATAACAGCCTGGAGCTTCCAGTCAGCTGGAACCGCGTAAGGTCCAGAAAATTCTCACTGTGCTTTTCAGGACTGTTTACTAGGGCCATAAATCAGCAGCTGGCAAATGACTTTCTGCACCAGCTCTTCTTGGCCACCAGTACCAACCCTGAAAGATCCCATAAATCAATGCAGCAATGGCAGCTCTCAGCTTAGGAGCAACAGAGGGAATAGGGCTGGAAGATGCTATTTGAGACACATAATGACAATTCTTTGGGAGACATTTTGGCTATCGCCACCCTGGGAGATGCCACCCAATGCACCTGTCTTGTTGAAGGGGACGGTGCAGCATTTAAACTCCAGCCAGCTTCAGTTCTCCCATGTAACTGAAGCTTTGCTGCTGCTCTCTCCACCACAAAAGCTGTTTACTGTCATACCTGACAGGTAGATAAACTGGCCATTGCACTCATTCATAAAAAGACATAGCTTGGGCCTCTCCAAATGCTATAGAAGGCAATGTCTGTAGGCAGGAGGCTCCCATCAGGTGAAGAGCACACAAGCAAGCCAGCACACTACAGCCTCCGGGATACAGACTCACTGAAAAGCATTGCAAGAGCAAATACCTCTGGTGGGGATGCCCAACACTGGAGAATCCTTGAAAAAAGCCATTCTACACTCTAGTTTATAGAGCTCTAGAGGAGACACCACCAGAATATTTAACATGTTGAAGGCACAAGAGCAATCCTGGACATATACACATACGCACAAGACATCCCCAAACAGTTCCCAGGGCTGGCAAGTCCAAGCATGATAAAGCAAACATGCAGCTCTATAAAGATTCTTCACACACTGTATTTAGGTTGGAATGAAGTTATTCCTCCAGCCATGGACTCCAGGCACAGCTCAGAGACCAAAGACAGCAGCAGCAGGACCATCTCCCATGCTCCTCACAGCAGTCCCCCCTGAAGGGGCTGCCTAAATGCACCAATCAGTGCAAAATAAAACGTTTCTCCAAAACCCATGTACTATTGTCAGAGGACACATGAAGGAATAATGTTTGTGCCTTCCCTGCTGACAGGGAGGAGAACAAACCAGAGACATAAATCCAATGATAACAAGACTGTGTGCAAAAGTAATTCCTCTATTAGCAACCAATGGGGAGTAGCTAAGGGAAGAGGCAGTAATTCAAATGGAAGAAGTAACCACATAAACACTTTCAATTTCCTCCCCAGTGCAAACAACAAGGCTAAAAAGCAACATCCTTCCATGGAGGCCCCAGCCTGCAGTGATGAAAGATGCTCAAGGCCCACTTCCCATTATTTCTCAGTGTGAGGGTAAGTAAACGTGTGAGAGGAGTGGCAGGAAGCCAGCAGAGGAAAACAAGCATTTTGCTCTGTTTCAGAGCCAAGGGGCAGAACTAAAAACCCACTTTGCTCTCCAAATCCTTTAGGGTACACGCTGTTCTGGTACCAGCCCCAGCAAAACATACAGTTGATGTTCGACATATAATGGGTCCAGGACAATTGTCACACTTGTTTTCAAGTGCTTTACTAAACCAACTCAGAGCCCACAGGATCAAGTCCTCCAGTAGTTTTTGTGAAAGTTTCAATTTTTCACCTTTTATAATATTGAACATTTCTCTGCCAAGAGGTAAGCATGGCTACGTCTCACTGTCTGTAGGCTGTCATCAACAAGCACTTCCACTACAATCATACATCTCAAACAAGTATGCTACACAAAGCAGGGTCTCCATCATCACTGGTACCTGCCTCCATGATCCTTCATGATTAAAGAGACGCTTCCTCGGGGAATGTTGCCCTGAAGAAGTGCATGAGACTGGAGGTTTGATGGTAGTCACAAACAGCCTTGCCTCCAAGCAGCCTCGTTTATTTTTCCCTCAGGAAACTCCAGAGAATACGCTACTTACAGAGTATGTCAAGTATCAAAGAACATGAAGAACAGTTCCTAGGGGTAAGATTGATCCTGCTTGTTTAACATCAGTTTCATACATCGTTACTCTTCTCACCAGCAACACAGGGTCACTGCAGACAGCTGTTCCTAAGCAACAGGAACATATACTAAAAATACATACATTCTCTGTGTCTTGTTAGTGCTGGGGTTTTAGTTTTAGAGTTGAAGGAATTCAAGGTCCAAGAGAGACGTCTGTGCATTCTCTTCGTGATTCCCTAGCACAAAGGACAACCCCACACTACAGGCACCAGTAATTAGTCACTGGTAATTAAGCTTCCAGAGAACCTACAATTCTTTACTGGTTTGTGCTTTCTAAAGAAGTAAGAGAAGTTTCTACTGGGAAGTTCTGGATTGATCCCAGAGCAGCTGATGAGAGCACAACAGCAGCCCTTGCACAAGACACCCACATAACACAGGGACAGCCCAAGGCAGAAGTCAATCTCTAGGCTCTCCTACTCCAACACAGCATCCAAAAGAAACATTTTCCAGGCTTACAATGAGTTGGATGGTCAGATCTCATGGAGTCCTTTGGATGATCTTCGCCCCATACAACAGAAAGTAAAAGCCAACTCTTCCATCTGAAATGACTGTCAGAGAAGTACAATTAGCCAGCTGGAATCCATCCAGGGCAGAGAAAGATCATGACTGGTCTCAAAAACAACTATCAGGACAGGTGTGATCACAAACATTCAGGACTTTCACTACACATTGCACCAAGACATTGTCTCTAACGATTGAATATCCCCAGGGTCACCTTGAGTAGCTGAATCAGGGGGGATACCACCATTCAGGAGACTAGGAGAGGAGAAGTGGCTGTCCCAAGTGCTACAGCTTGAACAGGCAAACACTGCAAGGTTTGAATCACATAAAAATCCATAGCTTTCAGAGATCAGCTTTCCTCAGCAGCCTGTGCATACAATGGAGCAGGAAAACAACCTAACACCTGCACCCCATCAACTTTGTCTCATGGTGTGTTGGTACCAAGCTGATTTCAGACCAACACATTGTACAATAGCTAGTGAGGAGGCAGAAGGAGATCACAGCTTCCTTGGCTGCTGTCAAACTCAAACACGCCCACTGCTGCATTTAATTTGCAAACGTGCCCCGGTACATTTGCACTGACTGCAAATACCGGAAGGCAACGGGAACATCATACCTCCTACCGCAGAGGAGAAACACTTGCTTTCCAGGTCTGGTAGAGAGTAACTTTAAAAGCCCTGTAAATGTTACAGGCATAAGTGATGATGGTGTAGAAAAGCACCTCCAAACTGTTTCCACCTGCTGAGCAGCTGGTTTGTTCCTCTGGAGACAGGATGATCTCTTTCCCTCCTCCGTCATAGCAGAGCACACAGCCACAGACCACAATGCACCAGCTGATTTGCAGAACAGCATCAATCCACTCTGCGTTTACGGCTTCCCCCCCCCCCCCCCCCGCCCTTTCTTTTTAAACATGCAGGCTTAAATGTTCTTATTGCTTCAGTGATTTTCTATGTGCAAGACAGGGTTTGAGAACAATGCATTAGCAAGGATCTATGTGCCTAAAAACCACCCCGCACATTCAGCTGAAATGGCAGAGCGTACGCTACCAAAGACTCTCACTGCAGCTGGGATCAGGAGGCAGCAGAAAGATACAATGGTCTGAATGCAGCTTGCCATCCCTCTTGGACGCTGCACTCTAATGTGCAGGTTTCCAGGCAGCTCAGACGTGGAAGGTACACAAATGTGTAACGAGTAGGAAGCGTCCTGAGTCTTTTACAAATCTAGAGACATCAAGCTGCCAATAACTCACGAGCTGTGTAAGACTGACTCAGCCTCCATGTGCTTTTCAGTGTGTTTGTTATGATTCCTTGAAACATTTCAGGAGATGCTTACTTCTACCAGCAGAAGCTTAATAGTGCTGTGTTTGCTACACTGCTGATGTCTGGTTCATATTGATGGCTTCTACTCCCAACTTTTTGCACTAGGCAAAGCCAACAGTCTATGTACAGGCTGGTGAGATTGGAGAGAGGAGTATCCAAATAGCCAGGGAAAGGGGAAATGGAATAGCTGATCACAAACCTTCCACGCTCCAGGGAAGGTGTAAATACAGACAATCCCAGAGACCCACATCCAGCTTAGGGGCTGGCTGGTGTTCAGTGTACAGAGGTATTAGAAGATTAAGGAGGAACTTGGGAAATTTTTGCCATTCATCCTGCAAGAAGCAGGAAGGTCATTAATGACCTCCAGGTAGCTTTTTCATGCTGAGCCATCACTCCAGAGTATCGTGGCTAAAAGCCTTGAAGTGCTGGGAGATTGCCATCCACTGTAACAACACTGGGGATGAACACAGGCTAATCCAGGCAGGGTAAAAGACAAGGCATTACCTTGCAGCGGGAGTAGTCTCTCAGACATCTATTTGCTGCTCAGTGCCTCAGTTTCTCTTCTTGACTGAAAGAAGGATAAATCCCCCTCCCCTCTTTCCTGGGGGTTGCTGTATTCAAAAGAGCCTCTGGCAGAAGGCAGTGAGGGGTTGATAATCCAGATAGCATCAGCAAAGCAATCGCCTTCAGCAAAAACAGACCCTCTCTTACCAGCCCATTCTTCCCCTCAAGTTTGTCCACAGGGCAATGAATTTGAAGGGACTCTCTTTTTTTTCCCAACCCCATAACCCAAAGTGGAGGAGTCAAAGGGTTAATGCTGCATGACAAAGGTCAGCCCAGTTTGGGGAGGGAGGAGAAAAGGAAGCATTGTGGCTGCAGACAGCAGCTCCCTGCAACCAAAATGCCACTTGAGAAATGTAAAGTGATGGTGTTGCTCAGAAAAAAGGCCTAAGAGCCCTGCCTAAATCCCAGGGCTTTATCGCTCACAAAAGCCCAGCCCCTTGAGTCATTAATCGTGTGCTCCATGGCTGGGCGCCTCAAAGAATGGCAGATGACACATGCCCAGCTGCTGTTGCTGCCCCTCCTCAAGGTAGCGGGGCAGAGGCAGGTGCACTCCCAGTGCCCTCTGCTCGAGACTAATCTATTCTCCCTCCTTGTCCTCTGCCTTTCATCTCCTCCAGCAGCCCACACTGACAACTGTAAATGAGATTAGACTTCAAGGCGCGGGGCAGATGCAGAACTCCCTCTGTGCATTGCCAAGAGACCCTCGTAGCTTTGAAAGTCTTTCCCCTTTACAATGCACAGCTTGGTGGAAGGGGAGAAGGGGGCAAATTTCTTGTCATGCTCACAGAAGCGTCTAATGTAGCAGACAAGGCAGACCCTGGTTTTAGGGCCTGGAAGCTAATCTGTTATCACCAAGGACAGTCTTCCCACCAGCACCTCTGATTCTCCAGTTCATGTTAGGAGATGAAGTAACAAGTCTATGACTATTTCCCAATTCCAGTTCCTATAACCTCCTCTTCACAGCACCACTCCACTTAAACCATAGAATCATTAAGGTTGGAAAACACCTCTAGGATCATCAAGTCCAACCATCAACCCAACATTACCATGCCTCCTAAACCATGCCCTGAAGTGCCACGTCTATACATTTTTTGAACACATCCACGGATGGTGACTCCACCATCTCTCTGCCACCATTTCCTATTCCCCCTCTTGCAATTTCTGCTCCTCCTGCTCCCAGTGACCCACACAAACCAACAGTAAGACACAGGCAATTTGTCAGAGAAAGTGGTAAAATCTCGAGGCCCAAACCACTGCCTAGAGGTCAGAGAGACCTGCCCGGCAAGGTCTTCCCACCACAGCCAGCAGGGGTGAGCCACCAACACTCAGGGACACTTTTCAAAGTGAATTGTGATGTTTAGCTCAACAGTGCCCCAGTAAACAAAGTGGATTTTCTTTTACAGTGTGGGAAATAGCTCGTCCTGCCTGTGTTAAAGGCTATCCAGAGAAAAGGGACACAGTTAACGTAAAAGATCATTGAGTTCAACATAATTCCCTTTCTCGGCTACCACCAACCATGGTCATAGCTGGCCTGATTTTATGGATAGCTTAGCAATTTCAATCGTGCAGGAACCAGCCCTGGATTTAAGAAGGCTGCCAAGTCAGCATATTTTCAAGCATATTTTAATTTTTTATGAGACCATGGCAGAGCAGGTTCAGCTGCACCCACTGCTGGTAGTGTCAGCAACTGAACTCTTCCTGGCAAGTGTACGTCTGGTCCGGGATATCTCTACAGCCTTGTTTCTGAGCTCAACTTTTCCATTAGCTGCCTACACAGACTGGGTAACTTGGCATCCCTCTGCATTCCCCATAAACTCTGTTCATCTGTTGCCATCACACCCACATACAAGTCTCAGGAAGGAATCCAGGGTTTCTAAAGCAGCTGCAACAAAAACACAGCCTGGATTGACAAGCAATAGGATCAAGGTGCTGAGCTGGTGAGGAGGGTCTTTTTGGAGAGTTTGTGTGTGTCTATTTAAAACAAGTTTGTTGTCATGACTACAAACCAGAGTACGGGTGAGTGGAAGTGAGAACTCCGAGATGAGGGCTGATAATGTTAATTCACCCTTGAAATCTCAACAGCCATGGGGATGGGGAAACAGAGAAGATCATACAAGCTTGTGGCATCTAACAAGGCTAAAAGCCACCTTCAGAAGGCAGGTCTGCCCTAATAACGAACATCATCCTCCTAGATTGCTCCGTTCACCCAGCACAGCCAAGGGCTGGATAATACTGATTAGCTGCAGTCATCTCTAAAGCAGGGGCACTGGGAACATGGAGGCAAAGAAGGGCACCCAAGACCCTAGAAAGGACATAGCAAAGCAGGAACAGCCCCTCAGGAGACTCATCTGCAGACTCACCTCTAACCACCAGACAACTTGCCTTCAACAAGGACAGTGAGATGTTCTCATGTCTGCGTGCAAGGCAATTAACAAGGGATCTTATTAGCACAGAGAAGTGTGAAACTGTCAGGAACCTGGTCCTGGGACTGTCACATTTTTAACTTTACCAGAAGATTAACAAAAAAGGGTTTTTGGCCAGTGAAGAACATAGGACAAAAACCCCAGGTGATTGCAGAGGGATGGAGAGAAGCAATGCCTTGCTCTGCTCAGAGCTTGGATTCCACATGGAGACAGTATGGAGCACTCAGCGACAGTGCAGGCTCTGCAGAAGGCAGCAGATGCGGAGCTAATGTGTGTGTGTGGGTGGAGGGTGTTTATGAGCACAATAAATAAACGCATGAATCCCTATAAAAGTTCCCATATAAAAGTGACTTAAAGCTGCCCGAGGGCCATGACCTCATAATAAAAAATGCATCTTGTAAGCACAGTATGAAGCAGCAGCTGTACTGTAACTGCCTGGCTGCAGCACTGAAAAGCTGCAAGTCTGCCTGCACCCACACTCTTGGGTGAAGTGCTGACCCCACTAAACACAGGAGGAGTTTTGGTGCTTGCTTCACTGTAGTCAGGATTTTGCCCTGGGAGGGGCTTCTTTGAACCTCAAAGCCTAGGAAGCAGTTCTGGATCCGCCTTTTTGTCAAATTTAAGTTCTTTTACTTCTTAAAAAGAAGCAACCTGCAAGGGGCTGGAGATACTGGCTTGAGTCACTGACAGTTCCCAGTGTGACAGATTAGAGCTGGATCAAAACAAATAAAAATATTCCTCCAGAAAGCATTGTCAGTCACTCCTCTCCCCCAAAATAAACAAGCAAAAAGCACTGCTTTATGGCTGAGCAGCAATTTTCATCAAGAAGTTTGAATTTGTAATTTAAGGTGTTGGGGGGGTCATTAAAAAAAAAAAACCTTTAATTTTGTATGTCTAAATAGAAACTTGCTTTTTTGTCAGTAAACCTAAATAAAAGTATTTTAAAAAGTATCTCCCCCCAGAAGAAAAAAGCATTAATAATTTCTCTCCCCCCCCTCAAAGGCAAAGGGGGGAAGTGCTGACCCCTCCCTCGCACTGTTTGCTGTCATACTCCATCACCTCAGAAACAAAAGACTTGCAGACTCCCAGCCGGTGAATTCCCAACTGCTCTAACACTTTCTCCAGAGCCTTCTCTTGCTCTGCTGCTCTCCTGGGAGGTGGTGAACGCAGAGGCCCACATGTCTCAGCTGAGAGGGTGGCTATCAAACTTCAGTCCCAGCCCATGAGTCACAAATGCACAGGGCACGTGAATCTTTGGCTACCCATTTCCACTCTAAGCACACATAAGGCCAGGTTGTATCTCCCAGGGAGAGCTGCAACTGTTCTGAGTTTCAACACACAGGCTTTCCCTAGTTACTAAGACTGTCCTCATGTTTCACGTGGATGCCAATCAGAGCTAAACAAAACGCTCCCCTCTCTTACCAGCACAGAGCTGCTGGGAATAGCAACCTTGTTCCATGACAAACAGCATCTTGCAATTCACTGCAGGGCTAATTGCATTGCATTGGTGATATAACGCTCGAGGAAGACGTTGCCTGTGGGCAAAGCCGAGGAGACTAGTTGTCACAGGTTGCATTCTCTTTCATAATAAAGCCTTACAGACAAGGCTTAAATTTCAGCTGCAGACCTAATTGAAACATAGCTAATTATTGAAGGTCTGCCTTTACAGCCCATTCCCTTGTCACTGGGGTAATGTTCTGTAAATCCAACAGTCAAACTCTCCCCTCTCTTAAAAAGAAAAAAAGAAGGAAAAAAAAAAATCCCATCTATTATTCAAGCAAGTCCGCTGGGAAATTACAGATTCCTCTCTTTGAGCCTGAGGTAGCTACCAGCCAAGAGCCCCATCCCACACGGACTCAATGACTTCAAAGGATGCTTGTAGAATCAGACTCCAAATTAAGGCCAGTGTTTGAGATGGGGGAGAATTCAAAGTGGCTGAAACAAACACTCAGCCCAAACCACATGGAATTTATCTTCCATCCACCTTTTGAGTGGCCGCATACCCTATGAGCCCCTGCAAATTCAAATACACCACACAATTTAGGTGTGATCAACAATTACAGTAATCTAATTCCCAGTTGCCAGCTTGCCTGACTGTACAACAACAAATGTACTGCAGTCCAGATGTGTGGATTAGCCGTCAGACCCGGCTAACCGGGTATAAAGGAGCACTCATCAGAACAGGCAGCCCAGTTATTAGCCGAATGATAACAGGACCCCCAGGGTACCAAGGACATCCTTTTGTGGAGACTGCACCACAGCTTTTGGCTTTGCAGTTCAGCCAGACACAGAAGCAAGATTATCGCCTCATAAAGCAGGGACAAAATCCCATCTGAACTTCAGTATTGCCAGGACAATGCCAGCATCAGAGTAAGCTCCCTTACAGAAGGTGACATCTACACGCACACACAACAGCACAGAAGTTTGACATCAAGAGAGTGCTGCAGTTTAGAAGCAAGTCAACTCTAGAAAAATCCTTCAGTTTATAGCCGCTTCACATTTCAGCCTGGCAGATGGAAGGAATACCACAAAGCAAACAACTCAGTTAAAGCAGCTAAAAGCATAATTTACAAACTAGAACCCACAACATGAATTCTCAGCAGCTGTAACTCAGAGCTCAACAAACCTGTGCTGATTTCAGCCAACTACAGATACAACCCAAGGCATTTACCTGATACAACCATAGTGTTTGGTGCAGAAGCAGATACTTTGCTAATTCTGTGCAAGTTTAAAGCAGCGGGTCCTCCCCTGGAGGATGTAACCCCACAGAAGTCAGTTTAGCAGCTGGGGAGCCATTTCAAAGAACACAGTGCTGGTTTTACAGGTCCTGGCTTGACTGCCTCAAAGAATAGAAGATCCTTTAATCCACAGAGCAAGGACAGCGCAACTGGCAGCAAACAGAGCACCTGCTGCAGCACCTCAGCTCAGACCCTGTGCTAGGAAGGATGGCCAGGCTGGGCCCACTTCTGTCCCTGGCTACTCTGAAGAGGAATTGAGAGAAAGGCCCAAAGCAGTAGTGATCATTATCACTTGCACACCAGCATCCTGGGAACTGGGAGCATGGAGCACGTTACTCCTAGGCTGTATTTTAAATGCAGGGAAAATCTAGTACAGAGGAAATTAACTGGAGGTTAGACTCTTTGCTCACAAGACAGAGACAATATATCAGTTGTTCACATACCTGATCAAATAGGGCTTTCCAGTGCTGAGAGGCAATGCATAAGGGAGGAAAAAGAAGAAAAAGAAGGTTTAAGAGCAACGGCATTAACATGCAGTAAACTGTAGAAGTATGTTCTAACAGAAAAATAACCAAATGATTTAGTGCCATTTCCAACATCCTTCTTCATCCCAGAATCACCTACCCTTCCGGGGGAGGAGGCAGGGGGAATCTACCAACCACAGGGAAGACAGTTTTCATTTACAAATCCAAATTAGGATGAACTCAGAACATTCATGTGTTAATTCTGTTTTCTCCTGCTTCCTCTACTTGCAGGCAAGCAAGGAATAAAAGGCTTTTTTACTCACAGGGATCAAGAAAGCTTGGTATATACTGAGGGGAGGGAGGAGTTAGCAATGGTTTTTCAGATCACTTTTTGAGGTCCTGTGGCCCAATACTGACTCACATACGCCCTTGCCAGGTTGTCAGAGCCTCCTCTGCTGCCTGCTCCTAACTCTTGCAGGGACTGTCTGCAAGGTTTTTGATAACCCATCAGTTCTTTGAGCCTCACATGTCCACATCTGAAAAACAGGGAATTCCTCTCGCACAAGGTGGGAGGGTGGAAGGCTGGAGAGAGCCCATTGCGAGGATTTACCCCACAACTTTGGTTCTAGCAGATCTGCCTTAAAAGCTCTGTATAGGAAGAAGCTCCACTTCAACACAGACGACCATGTGAACACTCCACAAGTCCTTGTCACTTGGGAACAGAAAAAAACAAGCTGGCAACTGGCTCCAATTTATGCTTTGTAGAAAGATTGACGTCAAGTCACTCCCCTGCCCCAGGCTTGCTGCCTCACAGTCCCAGGAACAGAGGAAATTCCTAATGAATTGTTTAAGGCTCTCTCTCATCTCTCCTGGATTTGGGGGCCAGCAGAGAAGTGAGCAGCTTCCATGAGGTAACGGTAGGGTAACCACTGGCTTGGGGTCCCCAGAAAAAACTGCACATTTCCAGCTCTCCTGTCTGAAATGCTGTTCAGCACACCACTTTGTTTCTGCCTCATTCACCTTCCCAGAAAAGCACAGTGAGAAAAACAACAAACATCAGACTCACAGAAGCAAGTTTCCTCACTGTGCTATATGCAAAGCAGAGCTCTGGTGAGAGTCTTACCTAGTCCTGGAAGAACATTTCCTTCCACATGGTAGGCAGATCTAAAGCAGAGTTGGCTGGAGAGACAGTGGGATATCAGGCCACTGAATTCTATTTAATCAGTTAAGTTGTTGGCTCCCCTCCTCCCCATGCCTCTATCCATTTATAAACTCCCATTTATCATCATAAATCTGCCCAGCACTTTAAACAGAACATTTTGGGACTGCCTGAATCCTGGCTTTGTGGAACGCTGCTCCAAGAGCTGTAATGACATCACAGCTGAGCTGTTATACATTGTCAAGGCTGTGACAGCCAAACCTCCACCACGTAATATTTTTGTGGTTAATAACACATAACGAACTGACCTTGTGTCAGTTCTTGCTGGCCAAGCCAGAGAGCTGACATCAAGCTTTCAAATGTAATAGTAACAACAGAAAATAAACCCCCAGTTAGGTGTCAGGGGGGCACGCTCCTAGTGCGGAGTAGTCTGAATTTTCATAGATGATGCTCTGTAGCCTGCTTGTTTCAGCAGGAAATCTTGGCCATGGAGGAGGGGGGCATTTACACCACTTCCTGCTCTTCCGACTTACAGATGATATACAATACCTCAGGCTTCTGTCACATCACCTATTGCCAGGTCTCAGCAGCTTCCCATAACTAATGCAACTGCGGGCGCTAGCTCCATTTTGTTGATTGCAGAAAACAAGCTACCAGAGTCAAATAACAATGCAGATCCCAGCGTAAGTAACGGTGAGACGCTACGAGCTGGATCAGACCCAAGCTGTCCTACCTCAAGGTCAAGCAGCAAGTCAGTAGCAGAACTAGGGTGAGAATCTAGATTTCACCAAGGAAATCTCATGGTCTCGCTCCTGTCTCAGGAGCCCAATCCTGCCAGGCACTCAGCACTTCAGCATCTCCTGGGCCCCTGGCAGGATTGCATTGCTAATGGCTGCGTTCATGTAGAGGCTGGAGTAACTCCAAGGGGCCCATGTGCATCACAACAGGAAATCTTTCTTGTAGACCATCCAGACAAGCACAAAATTTGTCAGGGAAGAAAAGGTCACAGTCTGAGGTAAGCAAGCACAGGGATTTGGAAACATCGACTGTGAAAGCTCCTGGAAAGCCACCCTTTCTGAGTAAAAGCTGCCCCTGGGTCAGGCATGCTACTCTTAGGACCGTCTGGCAGAGTTGTAGCAGAGGTCAAACTGCATCACACATTCCCTCCTGACTGTACAATGCTCAGGAATACAGCCTGGGGAATGCAGCTCTACCAGGCAACTGCACTTCCTCCACTACCCTCTGGGAGGAAAATCCAACAGCAACTGAATTCTAGGTGATTCAGAAGGAAGGGCTGGGGGATGATGAGCATGCACTGCCCCTAAGCAGCCCCAGGCAGATTCCTCCATCAGTGTCATAAAAGTAGAGGGGAAAGGGGATGTGCCATTGCTGGAGGCTTAGTTCACAAGTGTCCCTTTCATACCAGTACAAGACCCAAGACAGAGTCCACTTCAGAAAGACATTTAGTATCACTGCTTCATCCCCCCGTTGGCAGGAACAGAGCCTGCGCTTAACCTCTGCAGACTGAGCCCTTTGCACAGTCCTCATCCCAGCAGAGTTTGATGGGAAGGAGAGCTGCGCACAGTCCTAGGATGCACCAGAAACGCAGGATCTGCTCACATTCACTGCTCCCAGACAGGTGCACAGCGAGCTCCTGCCTCCGGGACCAGTAGATGCAGAACTACCGCCTCAGCTCTGCAGGCTTTGCTGCTCAGCCTGGCAGGAGCAGATTCAGAGCACGCAGGACCACTTAGTGTCCTTCTGGGCAGGATGAGCAGAGGCAGAGAGCCGGTGCCAAGTTATCCCACGCTCAGGTGCAATCAGGGCTCAGAGGGTGGAGAGAAGCTATCGGCCCTGCCGAGCCAGGGAAAAAACTTCCTCGGCTGTTTGTTGCTCGGGGGCTGGAAGAGGAAACAGGCTCCCGAGAGCGGGAGCGTTTCACATCTGTCACCCTCCGGGTGGCTGCGACTCTGCAGAAGCTCTCCGTCCCCAGGAAGCCCCTCAAGCCGAGGCGCCAGCCCCTCTCCAGCCTCCAGAGACGACTCCGTGCGCTGCCCCGCTGCCCCCGCCCGGCCAGCCGCAGCGAGCCAGCACCGCCCCGGCGGCGCGGCCCCGGACACAGGGCGGACCGGCAGCCTCCCGGGCCGCTGCCACCGGGGGTCCCCGGACCGGCCCGGGGACGAGAGGAGGGCTGCGGCCCCGGGGTGGTGGGAAACGGCCCGGCGGACAGCCGGGGGCGGCGGGGAGGGCGGTTTTCCCTCGCCCCGGAGGGTCACCGGCCCCTTTCCTCCCCCCCATCCCGGACTTCATCTATAAATAGCCTGAGCCGATTAACCCGGCCCGGGGGAGAAGGGGGGAAGACACCGAGCAAACTTACATCCTCTGCGGCCATAGGTAGGACATCCTCGGAGTCCAGCACCTCGATTTCCTCCGCCTCCGAGCTGGCAGCCACAGCAGGGGAAGAGCTGGCGTGAGGCTCCGGCAGCCTGTCTCCCATGCTTGGAAACGGTCCCCCTCCAGCCCCCGCCCCCCCCCCCCTTCTCCCCAGATCCTTAAAGAAATTAAACCTCGCTGCTGCTTGGCAAACTTTCAAGCGCAGCCGAGCCTGCCTTCATGACTCCCGCAGCCAGGAGGGGAGGAAATCCTCCATCCAGGGAACATCCAATTAGCGCGGGCAGCATCCCGGCTCCGGACGGGGCAGGTGACCCCTCCCCGCGCCGGCTCGGACACCGGCCTCCCCCCGCCGCCAGCCCCCCGCCCGGGGCACGGCCGGCACCTCCCCCGAGCCATGCCGGCCCGGGGCGGGGGGGGACTGCGCGTCCTCGGGGGCTCTCGGAGGCAGAGCCCGGAGCTGCAGCACGGCCGAGGATGCAGCGATGAGAAAGGGGAGCGGGGGGTGGGGGAGCCCCGGGTCGCCCCTGCCCGCGGCCGGGGGAGGCGGCGCGGCCCGCCCGGGCACCGCCTCCCCCCGGAGAGACCCGCCGAGGGTCGGCGGGCAGCCCCCAGCCCCTTTCTCCCTGCCCTCGCCCCTCTCATGCCGCCCCCAGCTGCCGGCCCTTGGGGTCCCGGCGCTCTCGGCCTCGCTGAGCCAGGGCAGCACGGCGTGTTTGGGCCTTCTGAAGCCAACTTCTCCCTCCCAGAGAGTCCCGCCCTTTGGGGTTGGTGTGGGGTTTTAAATTCTTTACCATAATTATTTCTTCCTATATGTCAAGATGGGTATCTTAGCCATCTGGAGCCTGGACTGGGAACTTGAGGAATGCCTTGACTGAAGGCAAAAATCCAGCAGTTTTAGCTTCCTCCCATCAAGTACAGAAATAGCAGGTTGGCGAGGGGGAAGGGCGAGCAGAGCCAGGCTGATCCACATGGTGCCAGTGCCTCTGCTTCGTGCTGCACTGACAGCCAAAGCTAGACGGAGCCCAGAGGCAGAGCAGAGAGGGCCCAGCACTGCAGGCCACGTTTCCTTGACACAAGAGCTCCAATACCAGATGAGATGCACCTCAGCCCCAAGGACAGAGCCAAGCTACAAGTCCCTCTTTTCCCTACAAACTTGTTTTAAAAAACAAACAACAAAAAAGGCAAAAAACCCAGATGGAATACCTCTGGAACAGGAATGGGATCTGTCATCTAGCAGAGCATACAGCAGAGATTGTCTCTCCCATCCACAGCTGTCATGAACCCCATACTGCACATTACTTTTGATCTGGATCAAATTTATCCCACACAGTGATGGGAAACCACACAGGCCCATGCTCTCAGCTGCTGGGTCTTAGCTTCTTAGTTACCAAAGATTTTTCTGCAGGAAAAGGGGAATGGTGCCAAGTTCTTTCCATGTGCCCACATGAGCTACACCAACCTACAGCCATCAGGTAACAGCAGGTTTCTATATCTTAGCATCCTGCATGGCTGGCACTAATTTAAGGTCAGGGCAAAGGGCTAAAATATCATCCCACACAGCTGAGCAAGGTCAAATAAAGGGAATGATCTCCTCTGTCAGCTGGTCTGATTCCTTAGAAAGAACAAGAGAACCATATCCTGCAAACGATCCGTATATGGGGAACAAATGAAAGAGTTAAGATGATAACCTTACCCTGTAGTACTGCCTAGATAGCCCATCGTTAGAAAGGAATCTGTTATCTTCAAGGAGGACTAAGGTAAAAAACTTCCCTCTGTTCATGGTTCTGAGCCCAGATGATCACGATCCTAGCCAAAAGTTACTTTTTAAAGAAATTTCCCTTCCAGTATTTTGAAGATTCTACCTAAACTTTTAAAGCAAGTGCAAGAAGTAAACCCTTTGGACCTGCAGAGCAGAACTTTTCTACCTTGGGATTCAGGTGGGAAAATGACAACAAAATAAAAGGTCCTCAGGAGTTTCCAGTGCAAGTGATGAACAAGAGGGCTCCTCTCCCCTTAATGAGCAAAACTGTCATCACCAGTTAAACAGAGCAGACCTTCTGCAGGTTTAAAGGTGATTCCTTCAGCAGAGCATCCACTTCTCACTTGTCTAGAGCCTGTCCAGCCTGCTCTCCCAAAGCGTAAGAACAGGCTACCAAATCTAGCACTTTTGACGAGCACTAACCCACTTCACTCATACAACACCACTGCTGCCAAAATATTCTAGGCACTAAACAGCTATTATAAAAACAATCTCTTTTTGATTAAAAAACTAAACCTCATCAAAACTTCAAGACAGATGGATAAGCAAAAATATGCTATGCCAACAGAAAGAAACAGCAGTCATTTAAAGATGTCTGTAGGGAGGTGGGAGGCGAGTTTTTTAAAGTAAAGAGAGAATAAATGAGCTGAATTTCAGGGGCAACAGGTTCCACACAGTTGGGGACTGCCATGTCAAGAGCTCTGTATCACCTGTGATTCCACATGCTAGCGGGAAAATGCTAACCATGAAGTCTAACATAAATGCCATAAACAACAGGGAGAACCCCAAAACCTTACCTTAACACCAAATTCCCACTAAACTGGAAAACTGCTGCAAAATTACAAGTTCATTTTTCTCCTGTAAGGAATGTTTTTCACTAGTGGTAATGATAGGGTTTTTTTTCAGGGAAATATCTCTGCACATTGCACATATGAGCTAGTGCTGTGCTATAATTGTCACAGAAAGGAAATTAACAGTATTCTAATGAGGAGTTAGTTTTGTTACAGACAAATTATCTTCCAAGTCTGTGAGAGCCTCTTAATTTAGACTGTCATTTCTCTCCACTACACACCCTAGTGACTCTACCTTGGAAAACAGTAATTGCTAGAGAAACTAGGGAACTGTGGGCCACCACGGAGCAGATGCAGACAAAACACAGAAGGGTATCAGAAGAAACCTGGACAGAAAGAATTTGAAATAATAGACCCTAATCCAGTTTCACATTTAGTCATACAGGCAACCTTTTATATTCCTAATACTGCAAACAAAATGTAGATGTGCATCTTTCCTGCATTAGAAATGGCTAAAAAGGTCAGCTCATGAATATGCAACAAAAAGCCCTCAAAGTAGGGACCCAG
The DNA here is from genome assembly GCA_031468815.1 of Morus bassanus. Taxonomy (NCBI): domain Eukaryota; kingdom Metazoa; phylum Chordata; class Aves; order Suliformes; family Sulidae; genus Morus; species Morus bassanus. The sequence goes on along the minus strand of CM062577.1, from coordinate 5,331,083 downwards.
CCAACATCTGTCAGTTAAGCCTCCTGGAGCAAATCAAAACAGTTTGTTCATGGGTCCTTTTTCCACCCAAAGTAACCTCAAAGGGCTTCTACAAAACTGCCCAGCTCTCACAATTGGAACTAAATGGAGCAACCTACCCAGCTCCATTACTGCACCAGAGCTCGGCCAGCTGGCCAGCCCTGGAAGGCAACTTCTGAAGCAAAATACAGTATTTTGGATCAGAAGCCAAAAAACACTACACCGAGACACAACCCTAGCAAGAAGTTAGATAGCACACATAAAGTTGGGACTGGATCAGACCAGTCAGATTAACCCCTTCAGACTCATGAAGATGCCAAAAAAATCTTTAAGGACCACAGATGGTACGAGACTGGGGTTTAAACTGTGTCCAAAAGGTAACAGTGGCAAAGGGCTCTTTCAGTATCCATGATATTCCTTGTGGCTGGGACAATATGAGCCCACCATTTAGGATCAATATGAATTAGACCATATGTGCTGCCTTTTGGTTTCTCCGTGATTCCTGGATACTTTCCCTCCTGAAGAGAAGGAATAGAGGGGAAAAACAATAAAGTCCAATCTCTCCTCTGATTTCTAACCTGTGTTGAAACACTATCCTCCTGAGCCTCCCTATTCCCCATGATATACTTAGAACTTTTTCAAGTCCGGCACTGAAAAAGTAGACTCTAGTCTTCCCACCTGCTACTCTCTTCTGCCCCAGTAGCTGTTATCAGTTGCAGCTGGTTCTAATTGTCTTTTTGGTTATAGCTAGGGAAATAATTAAATCCACAACTAATCCTTTTTTGTGTGGTTGTCTTAAGAGGGAGCTCTCCTATCAGGTCAGCTCTACAGTATTTAAAATGTGTCTCTGCTCCTTTTTAACTGTCACCTGATGGGATCACAGCTCACATCGGTAGGTTCATTCCAAATTAAAAGAATTGTTTGAAATGGAGACCAATTAGTAACTCAAGGTTAATTTCCAGCATAAAATCAAGTCATGCTTACAATTAATCCTGAACTGACAAGCTTTCAGACAGGAGGTCAAAGCTGGGGGGGTGAAGGATGTGTCTCCAAGGAAGATGAATCAAGGTATTTGTCCACCCAGTGACTTTACACCACGGCCAGGCGATTCCCACACCAGACTGAACAGGAAGAGACGATGGAGTCTGGTTTTGGAAAATACAGTGAAAGAAGTTGTTAGGAAACTGACAGGATCAGAGGAAAGAAAACAAATCACCTAAGAAAGCAAGAGCGAGCAGAGAGTTGACTGGGCTGCACCAGCCAGCACTCAACAGCAATAGCTCAACTTTTTGGGCTTTCTTCTTCATGTACTCCATGAGTAGAATACTTTCCCCTCACAGTGACTCTAATCCTCACGGGATCCAGGAGGTCCTGGCCAGCGATACAGCGAACACTGTGACTCTCACCTAGGTGTCACAGCTACATGGCTTTTCACAGAGGACACCAGCCACCGCCCAAACAGAGCCGCAGCACTTCGATACCCGGACTTGTGTTCTCTTCCCAGCTTCCAGTCCAAGCAAATTCCTCTCCCTAAAACAAGGGGGAAGGCCTGGTTTATACCCGGTGTAGAAGGAGCTGCTCTGCTCTGGGCCGCACCTGCAGGCCGGCAGCCCCAGCCGTGAGGGAAGGCAAAGCCCCGCCCCGGGCACGGACGTTGCTCTCCCCCGCGGCGCGGCATGACCCGCCTCGGCGCCGCCGGCCGGACACGCCGGTCCCTCCGGGGCGGTCGGGCGCAGGGAGCCCACCGCGGCCCTCCCCCGCCGGGCTCCGAGGGCCGGCCGAGCCGACCGAGCCCTTTGGCACCCCAAAGCCGGTCCCCACCGGTGTGTGTGTGTCCGCCCCGGCACCGGGCGGAGCCGCTGCCCTGTCAGCTCGGCGGCAGCGCGCCCCCTGGCGGCCGCTCCCGGCGCCTCCGCAGGCCCGCCTGGCCGCGGGCTCTCGTACTCCCACAGAAAGGCCTCTCCGCTCGGTGGGTGACGAGCACAAAGCACCTTTAATTAACACGAAACTATTCATCAAACAAGCCCTTGACAGAAACCCAACAACTGCATTAGCTGAGCCCGGAACGCGCTCCGTGTTTGGCCGGTGCGCGGAAGGCCTAGGCCGGCACGCCTGAGCCAGCGTTTCCTTCGGCGCGCGGCCCGTCCCAAGGCGGAGGCCGATGGCTCCAGGAAGATCCCCTAGGATCCACACCAGTCTCCCCCACAGAAAAATGTGGCAACGGGCTCAATACAGACAGGTTCGCAAACTGTATTGAGACGGGATGGAACATAACCAAGATAACCTGAGTAAATTATATATTTACAAGCAAGATAAGCTTAGGAAGTCATTGTATTTAGATAACAGGAAGAGTTTGGACATGATTTAAGCATCGCGTCCTTGGACAGTATATCCTTAACATGATTTAGCATCGCATCCTGGAATAGTATATCCCTAATTAGTTGATTTTGCAAAGTAAGCACATGGAAGAACCTTGAAAACAAGCCAAAAGGAACCGAGCATGCCCGAAGACTGAGTTCAACTAGTGAACACAGTGAGGAAGACTACTGACGACCACCGGAGAACTTTAGAAGACCACCAATGAATGTGAATGTGCATGTGCCAAGGACATTTGCATATATTAATGAATTCCAAGAACAGCATAAATATTATAATCATTTCTCAGAAATCTAATAAATACGCAAATTTTATGGGTATATAATCTCTGCAGTACAATAGCCCAGCACGCACATTAGGTGGAGCGATACCCTGTGCGCCCAGCGCTGCAATAAATGCCCACTTTCTAAAACTCTAAAGAATGAGTCTTAGAGAGTTTCTTTTACCAACTTTTACAGTATCAGTAAAATAAACAGATATAACAAACAAAATAATTGGAACAGCAGTTACAACACTCTTGTACTTGGCACAGATGATGAGCTGAGTCGTTAATATAATACTTAAGATATTTCTATGAGAGGGTACTTACAGAAGGTGAGTGGGAATCCTAACTGTAAATCCAGAACATGGTATCAGATATTCAGAAGTGTTTTGGAGCCAACAGTCACTGACTGGTTTAAAATAGCAGACCCTCCCCAGAACTCCAGCTTTGGAGATGTGCCAGGCAGCACCGCAGGGCCATCAGTCTCTCTAAAGGCACTTCAGCATCAGTACATTGGCAGTCTGAGATAAATTTGTGAGAAATGAAGTCCTGAAATATCCTTTCAGAACTGCGGGGGGGGGGGGGGGGGGGGGGGGGAATAATCAGCTGCATTAAGATCTACTAAGTTAGAATTTCCCATTAGAAAAACAAACAAGAAAGTCTCAAGCATGTAAATATCCAGTCTTCCCTGCTTGCTTTGATGTTAAAAGACCGACAGGCCCAGATAAGCAGTCAAAAGATCCCTGCAGATTAAGTTACACTATCACAGTGCTCTTCCTTCTTTCTTTCTATCACAATCTGGTCTCCTTCTACCAAGGCATGTTGTACCTAAACAAAAAAAAAAACAAAAAACCAAAAAAACCCAAACCAAACCAAACCAAAAACCCAAACCAAACCAAACAAAAAAACCCCCAACAACAAAAAAAAACCCAAAAAACCAAAAAACCAACCAAACAAAAACAACACAAAACAAAAAAAAAACCACCCACAAAACAAGTGATCTGTCAACTCTTGAGAACACCTTGTGCACTTTTCAGCTTTCACGTGCCATTGCTGCATGGCACCACAAGCTCATGACAAGTACTTTAAAAATTCAGGGACAGGGAAACATTCACTTGCTCAGGCCATTAGTTCCAAAGCTCTACATAACACTAACGCATTTATCTTCTGCATCATGGGTGTCAGGAGACATCTCACCAAAAAAAGAGTCGGAAAACTGCTCACCTACCTGACAAACCTTCCACAAGCACTATCCACAGCCACATTCAGTAACTGGTACTTGTGAGACCGTACTGTATTTTATGTCCAGTTTCAGGCTTCCCAGAACAAGACAGACATTGACATACTGGAGTGAGTCCACCAGCAGAAGGCCACCAAGACGGGTAGGAAATAGAGAGGCTGAGAGAACAGGTCTTGTTCAGTCTTAAGAGGTGGTTACTGTGGGGGAATCTAATTTCTGTGGTCTCCAGTTACCTAACGGGAGGAGGATACAGAGGTGGTCTCTCATGATCACTTTCCCAGGGAAAATGATAAGATTTTATATAATAGCATACACACCTCCCCAGAAAAGTATTAGCCTCCTTTCTTCAAAAACTTTTAGAAAATTAATAGTTTTCTAAGTAGAGTGTAACAGTTTCCAGATTGGGAGCTTTCTAACCTTCTGTTGATAGAACTTTCTCATTCACCTCCTCTTGCCTCACTTTTCTGGAAGGTCAGTGTAATAGACAGGCATCAGCTTTCCCAAACAACCCACTGAACTATTGACTTTCCTCTCCCACTCTATTTTGTCATTGACAGTAAACACAAAGTTCATGGTTGACTATGCATTTGGGTTTCTGCTTTAAAATATCACAGAAGTCACTTTTGTCTTCTGATAAAAATCAGAAATAAACCTCTAATGGAGGCAGCACAGTCATAAGACAAATCAAAAGAAACTATATAACAGAGACATTAAAGCTCCACCAACTGAAGGCGCTGACAGTATTCTCTCAGATAGAGGACAAGGTTTTATAAGGACCACCCTTCAGAGTAGGGGAAGGGGAAAGAAAAGGAAAAAAAAAGAAAAACACAAACACAGTACACAGTTATTTTATTTAAATACTTGAAAAGGCCAGCAATGGAAAAATAGGTTTGTCATGAGGAATTAATGTTTGATTTACTTGATCATTAAAAAAGCTGTGTCTATAGGTAATTCTAGCCAGTTACAGAATGCAGTGGTCCATGCAACTAATATACTACAGTAGAACAGGCACTGTGTACTATTTTAGTTTTATGTTATACACAGCTTTCAACAGGTATGATTGACAAATGCGAGAAATTAAACAGCAACACTTTTTGAATTATAAACATTTATAATATACAAATTTCCTCATCTGATTCATAAGGGTTATAAAACACAACATAGTGGAAAATGAAAAAAACACTAATTACACACAGCATATGAAGTTGATCTGGCAGTTTTTGAAGTTCATGTTTTTCCTTTTAAAAGAAATATTGGACTGCTAAATATGTCACTGGTCATGTTACATACAAAATCATATGCCAGGACAGCAACAGTGACTTTGTCTTGAAACACATAGTTAGTGGGGAAATTTGTTCATCAGTTAAAAAGAATAGATAAGAATGAAAATCACAAATTCCACCTGGTATAGCTTATAGTCCAAAATAATGAAGTCACTTCAGATGAATGTGAAATAAATAAGCAATCCTTGAGGAAGTATGATCCTTGAGTTGAACCTCCTCAACCAAAAATGAATTTCAGCTATACACTAGTATGTCACCATGGTGAAACATCTAAGAACAATATTTCGAATAGCTTTTTGGGAAGCAATGTCTTACCACTTTAATATGTACAGGTTATTTACAACAAATTCCCTTTTGGCCTCACAAGTTAAGCCATTTTAGCTGGCTGTTAAGATGCAATTCTTTCTTCCACACATTATGCAATACTGTAGTTAGAGCTATAATTTAAAATAATCTTATGCATGAATTACAAATATTAATAAAGTAACTCTGCATATATAAATATTTCTAGCAGAATTTAAAGCATTCAGAATGTACATAAAAGTGGTTTTTTTTTTTTTTTTTTTTTTTTTTTTTTAATTTGGTAGGGCCAGATGTCCTTCTTCTCAGATCATCGTTGCTTTAATAATGCTTTATACATAGCAAAACCCAAAACTGCAAAGACAGTAGCACCAAAACTTGCTCGGAGCCAAAACGTAGAGCTCTTGAGGTCCGCTTGTGTCACATGCCTAAAATTTAACACACATACAAAACCAGGTTAATTCCATGACAGGAGTATCAGACAACTTGTGCTAAACTACTATGCTTTTGGAAATTCATCACTACACTTGTCACAGGCAAGCAGCCTACAATTCAGCCTTACAAGTACTTATGCAGTCATTTTACTGCTCTTAAAAGCTTAGGATTTGATCTGCAGCCCTGATCACATCAGTAGATCTCACTAAAGTCAGAGAGCTCACACAGCTGAGAAGTGCAAGAGCAGATCATTAGTCATGAACGTGGGGAGGGCAGCGTGTCTTCTTTGAGAGTACCAGCAAGCATTTAGAAAAGGAAAACAAAAATAGCTAGCAAATAATTAACAACCCATAGTGAGAACAACTCTGTCCAGCAAAATCCTTTTTTTTTAGTGTTGAATTTGTATATTTCTGCTTTTTCCAGTCCTGTCGAATATCTACTTATACTTCCCCCCCAAAAAAAAAAGTTTACTGACAAGTAGCAAGTAATATTTTTCCAAAAGCTAGAATCAAAAGAAGGACCATTTGTAAATCCCTTTCTTCCCAGTACAGTCACAAGAACAGCAATAGAAACAGTCATCCAATACCAAGCTGAAAGCTAATATAAAGTGCTGGTGAAACAAGCAGTGACAATGGCATCAACAGAAAAAGACAAGATGTAACAACAGTATGAAGTGACTGTATGACATAAAAAGCCACATCTTGCATGACAGTAGAGACAGCCAATGGCCCAACTCTCCCAAATATTGCAAGAAGTCTGTGAGCATGCTCAGTTAAACACGGCTAGCCATCCTCAAAAGTAGTCTCAAGTATGACAGCTTACCATAAAGCAGGAGCTACCATTTAAAACAAGTTATCATAAACGCCATAATTCAAAGCACAAGAAGTTCCTGAACAATAGTAAAGGTTTTTTTTTATTTGCTTTTGTTTAAGACAGAACTTACAACAGAGCTTCACTAGCCTACGTATTTTAGCCTGTATTAATCATCACGGGTTACTCAGTGAAAGCTGGAGGAGTATTTAGTACAAGGAGCATACAGAGATCCTAAGCATACACGGTGCACAAGAGAGTTGATACAGTGTGAACTGCAGAGCTATAGCATATGAGCTGTTTAACAAAGCAGGAATTGTTACTTGCTATCAAAATACATGAAACCAGTTTAGGATATTCTTTAGTAGACATTTGCAGGAGCAATATAAGCCATATAGATAATCAGTGTACTGTCATACCACACGCTGAAGAACAGGCTCTTTGGTGCACAAACAGCAAAACACAGCTGGTCTTTAAAAAAAATCCTAATCTTATTTAAGAATATTTTGCTGGGTTATGGAACAGCTCAAATTCAGTAATTCCTGCAAGCATTAGTTCTTCTACAGCTAGTTTTGACAAACTCTTTGCAAACCAGATGTCAAATGGTTTGCTGAGGGGAACAAAAGGGAAAAGGCAATGGCAAGGTCACCTTAGTTTAGCTGCTGTTACCTGTCTTCAGGTAAACGTGGACCAAGAGATGACTCCATGAAGATGGAATCTTCTACCAAGTTGACGGCGTGCACCTGCTGCATAATACTGCTCTCCTCGTCTGCTAACAGCATGGCCCCCAACTCATCTATGTAGGGTCTTAACCTTTTTACACACATGCACAGTTTGCAGTTCATAGCATGGCTCAACAATAGCAAGTGTCTCAAATATGCTCAAATGACAAAGCCCAGAGAATTTATAATTTTTAGCCATCTAGCCCCTGATTCTTGTGCAGTTGTTAAAAACTTAGTGCTTGGGGAAAAACAGAAATAAATGGAGTTTGTACTTTTGATGAGCTAAGTAAAAATATTATTTTATGTAGCTAAATGTCATTGCTTTAAGGACAAAGAAAACAGCTTAAGAAACTGAATCTTTTCCTACTCCATCCCCAAAGCCTCAGCTTTCATGTGTCGACAGGATACTCCTGCACCATACGCACAAGCTGGAGGACCTGTGATAAACACACTGGAATGGCTCCAACACACCAGCCCTAAAACTGACAAGATCTCATTACTGTTGATAACTGAATTCAAGACTGTATTTTATCACTACTAAGAGCTTTAGCATTTGTGTGTTGTTTTTGTTTTGTTTTGTTTTTGTTTTTGTTTTTGTTTTTTTTTAGTAAAAGACTATAGAAGACTTGTCTTCAGATCTGTAAATTACAAAACTTATCAGCGTAAGCAAAATAAATCACTTGTATGTAACATGATTTGAATAGATTATGTGACAAGCTCTGTTGGGCAAATATTTGTATAACTAACAACTCTCAAGTTTAATTTGGTTAATTCAAATGCCCAACTATTTGTATAATTTAAAAAGCACCCTTTTAAAAGTGCAAATCGCTGTTTAAATTGCAAATGAATGCTTTTGCATTGCCTCATAAAGCACTATCTCTCACATCTAGATTTTGATTCCTATCTATAATTTGCCTTGTTTTGACTTTTGCACATGTCCATATTTAATGGTATGCAAGAAACTTGCTGAGCATGCTTCATCCTTTTAAAAACAATTAACATTCTCAGTCATGATAAAATCCTTTTTTCATGTCTAAAGGGAGAGTAAATTGACTCTGATCCCTTTTCTAAGCCTAACAGTAACTGACTCTTTCATTTAAATAAAGGAACTAAATCAAGGCAGGGGTTTGTCTTACAACCTCAAGGAAATCTACTGACTTCAGTAAGAAACGATTAGGGCCCTCTGAACATCTCAGCCCAAAAATCTAAAGTCCAAAAATACTTCCTGAAATTCAGAACACTACGGATATCTAATTGCTTTACACCTTTAAAAAAATTTCCAGTTTTTCTTCCTTAAATGTTCCTTATGCTGTCATAAATCTCATTTTTTCAACTTTAATCCCTAATATTGTTTAGCTGCCATTAAAGGAAAAAAAAAATCTGTCAAATAATAAAAAAGGATCAATGTTTGTTTCCAGCACAGGTTCTTTGACATGAAAGTGGCTACAATGAAGAAAAACTTTCTCAATACATACTGAAAAATTCTACCTCTTCAATAAATAATGTTCAAATTTAATTTCAGTGTGGTTGTGTTTATGAAACTAATTTTCACCAGTGGTAGAAATTATTGCTTCCTTGTAGTAAGAGAGTACCTGAATTAGAAAAATTATTCTCTCCAAGGTTAAACTTATATATGAATGTGCACATATATACACACACACAACAGTAGTTAGGACTCCTTAAATGAAGCTGTATTTGAAACTCTTGCTTATTAGTAATAACTAGCTTTGGCATAAATTTCAGATTTTAATGCACGTTTTGGAAAAAAATTCAGATTTTTATTCAATCTACCCTTAATAATGAGCCAACTAACTTGCCACTTGTTGAATAAGGTCTTTGAAATCTGTACAGTCTTTCTTCTAAGAGGCTTTAACAACTCACAAGGTTTGCAACATGCACTTATCAAGAGGTTAACTGAGCATGCCTGTCATGGTTACACACAGACAAATGCTGAGTTATGGGCCAATACTGCACTTTTCCCTACGTCAGCAGCAGAAGAATTCCAGGTCTGGGAAAGTTTAACCTTAACTATGGAAGTTTACAAACATTCCTGTAATAACTACAAAAGCATTTTAAAAGCACAGTGGCAAGGCCAACAGGCTAGTCACATGGCTACTCACACCAAAACTATAAGCAAGTCAATGCAGCCAGCAAGCAGCAGCAGCCTGCTCTGACAGACAATAGATTCCAACAACAAAATATAAGCAACTGAATTCCAAAAACATCACATAACATGCGCAAGCTGCTGCAGCTTCCCTTCAGGCACATATTTTCCCAGGATGCAAACTGTCTCCAGCAGTTAGAATTTTCCCCCCATGCATTAGTCATCTAAAATGTGAAAAGCTCCAAGTATGTCTTACTATCTACAAAATCTAAAAAGAATGTAAAATGCCAATTCAATATATTCTGTTTGGAAAGAAATCAGGGGATGCAGCTTTGCAAAATTCTACTCAGTATGGGGCAGTAAAGAGTTTATAGAAGGAGGAAAATAGGCAAGTAAAATATTGTTAGACTGTCCCAATTTGGGGGACATCTAAGTATAGGGGCCTATTTCTCCAATTAGATTTAATGACAACATACTATAGTTTTGAAAAATAATCTGCGTACACTGCACACAGTGAAAAATAAATCCTGGGCTATCCTCTTAAAACCTTCCCATTACAGGAAAGTGAAACTACTGTCTTAACTTTTAATTTCACAGAAGGAAGGTTTTCACAGGAAAAAAAAAATCTTACACATAATTCCTGAAACAACCATGTTTTATGTGCAAGTAGAACTTCACTTCTATTCCACAATATTTAAAAAGTTTAGAAGAAAAAAAAAAACATGCTCTGTCTTCCCTCACTGAACAACACAATTCTCATGCATTAGAATTATTTTATTTTGAAATGAACTTAGCTGACAGAAAAATGCCACTACTATACAAGCAAAAGGCAACAAGTGAATGATTTAAAACCAAGAAAGCAGAAAAAACACTATTAAAATTGATGCTCTGGAGTTAAAAAAAAAAAGCCAAAAATCCAAGCTCATTAAAGAAAGGGTTAGAATGACATAAACAGAAACCTTGCTTTTAAAAAGAAGAAAAACAATGTAGTAAAAAGAGATTAAGTGCCAGCCAGACAAATACAAATGAACACCTAAAGGAAAGAACAAATTAAAAATATAAAAATACTACAGGATAGCAACAAGTCTCATACATGCATGTCCAGTGCTTTGAATGCAGTGCCTTCTTCCTCAAAGAACCCATAAAGTGTGATCCTGGGTAGTTCAAACCAACAATCCTGTTCCTGCACAATAAACATCTCCAAACTGAACTTCCACATTCGTTGAACTTGCCTTTCTGATAGCCTACAAAACCTGAGGAGAGTCTCTGAAGTTTGTCCGTAGAAGAGAAACTGAAGGTGGGCATGAATAGGTTTTTCAGTCGCATAGAGGCAATGTTCTTCCTTTAAGTACTAAAGTGGGAATATTCAAATGTGGTATTATATTTTGCCTTGGCAGCAGTGTTTAAGCATTACTTAGCAACAAATAATACAGGAAGGGTCCAATCTGAAAAATTTGTTCACCTATTTCCTCTGTCTAAAGCTTCAGACTAAGGAGGGATCAGGAGAACAAGTACTCTTGAGAAACCTCCTTT